>CM021108.1:27477230-27940233 GCA_007115665.2 Sequoiadendron giganteum | reverse complement strand
ACTTGAGGATGAGGAGGAAGAAGATGAGGTTTCAGATGAATTCATTGATCAAATAGAAGAACACAAGGAAGAAAATCAAGAAGAGGTTGATCAAGATAAAGGAAAACAAGAGCCTCAAACTCCTATTCTCAGAAGATCCACAAGACAACATAATCTAGTTGACAAGTATAGCCCACTAGATTTCCATTGTATATTTTCTTTATTAAGTACTGACAATGAATCTAGATCTTTCAATGAGGATCTCTCTTCAGAGGAAAGTGAGTCTTGGTTGCAAGCCATGCAGGAGGAGATGATGGCTTTGGATAATTGAAACACCTATGATCTTGTTATTTTCCCAAAGGAAGAAATCCCATCGGATGTAAATGGGTATTTAAAAATAAATTTGGAGCAGATGGTCAATCAGAGTGGTACAAGGCTAGATTAGTTGCTAAGGGCTACTCCCATAGATAGAGAGTTGATTTTGGTGAAATTTTCTCTCATATGGATAAATTGAATTTCATTATATTCTTATTAGTTATTATTGATGCTTGTGATTTGAGATAGAGAAAATGGATGTTAAAACTGCTTTCTTGCATGGGGATCTTGAGGAGGAGATTTATATGCGATAGTCTGACAGTTTTGTTGTGAAGGGAAAAGAAAAATTGGTTTGCAAGTTAAAGAGTTCTCTATATGGTTTGAAATAGTCACTCAAGATGTGGAGTCATAAATTTGATGTGTTTTCACTAAATTTGAGTTTTCTTAGGAGCGAAGAGAACCATTGTGTGTATATTAAGGTTATTGTTGATCGAATCCTAATTATTGTCATGTATGTTGATGATATGTTATTTATTGGTAACAACAAGGTGATGATTGGTGAGCTCAAGAAACAAATTTTTGGCACATTTGATATGAAGGACTTGGGGGCTGCAAAATACATTCTTGTGATGGAAATCAGTAGGGATCAGAGTCACATAAATATCTGGTTAAGTCAAAGTAAGTATGTTGATACCATTTTGCAGAGATTTAATATGCATAATTGTAAGCCAGTTTGTATTCCATTTTCGGTTGGTACTAAGTTGAGCTTAGATCCGTGTCCTAATACTAATGATGATTCTGAGGATATGTCTAAGGTTCCTTATGCTAGTGTAATTGGTAGTTTGATGTATACGGTGGTTTACACTAGACCATATATAGCCCAAGAATTGGGAGTTCTAAGAAAGTTTATTTCTAACCTGAGTAAAGAGCATTAGACTTTTGTTAAGAGGGTATTTAGATATTTGCGAGGTAATTTTGATTACTATTTTTTTATCATGGTACTGATGATGTGGTCTTGAGTAATTGGACATATAGGGATTTGTTGATGTAGATTGGGAAGGTGAATTGGATATTTGAAAGTCCACCAATGGGTACGTGTTTAATGGTGAATATTTTTCTAGATTTTTCTCAATTTAAGAAAATTTACTTCAAAATGCAAGTGTGCCACAAAGTTGATTTTTTTTTAACAAGTTTGAATGCAATTTTCACACCTAAAATGCAATAATTGACTGATTCTAAGATTCCACAACCTAGAAATGATGATTTTGGATAGAAATTTGAAATTAAACAATACACTTTCTCTCACTTTTATGAACTATATCAAAAATTCCTAAATTAATGCAATTATGAATTCCAATTCATAGATCTACAAGCACAAACAATCTAGAGACATAGAGATAGATAATTGTGAAAAACTTTGCTAATGCAAGTGTAGGATGATAGAGGTGTCCAAGGGCGTCTGAGTCCTTGATAAGGCTTCTAAAAACTAAAAATTTGAGTGTTTAGTGGTTTGTCTAAAGGCTTTGTTTTTGTGTGCAAACAGGTTTGCAAGTCAATAAGTTTTCAGATTTTGCTAAATTGAAAACAATGTGACTTGAATGCAAATGTGTAACAATAAATGACAATTGTAAATGCAATTTTTTTATTGTGGATATGATCTAAAGGACTAAAATAAACCTTAATGCAACCTATGATGCAATGTGAGATGCGATTTTTTTTTTTAAATTGTCTTTTATGATGTAAAAATGATACCCTAAATGAAGAATACAAATAATGTAATGCAAAATCTAGATCTAGGGAAAACATTTAGAAGGTATATGATGTTAATAAGTTAGGTTCACCAAAATGAAACAAAGAAAAATGTGGTTCTATGTCTAAATTCTTAGAACAATAGGATCCAAGGCCTTATCCTAGGGTTTCATTAAGATGGAGATCAACAAGGTGTAAAGATTGACTTTCAATGATGAAGGTGAGCCAATCAGACCTGGATTTGCATCTTTAAGGGATGGGAAATGGATTGGAATTGATTTTCTTTTATTGACCTAATTAGACTATGTTCCCTAATATATAAAATGCAAGATCCCAACAATGTACATATTGTTCAACAATAGTTTGTAGGCAGACTAAGAAGGGTAGATTGTTGTGTATTTGTCTAGGAAAAGTTAGTTTCAATGTGCAAATAAGGACAAAGTCACCCAAGGGCGTATGGGTCCTTGTAAGGGTGTCCTGCTCTATTTTTGCAATCCTTTGATGGTAGATCTGAGACTCCCATTTCCACTTGCAAACTTGTCGGATCACTATCATAAAATTTTATAGGTGAGTTTTTGTGAATTGACAAGGTGTAGGGCTTTGAATGCAATAATGAAAAATTTGTCTTCAAAATTCCTTCAATCCTCTCCAAACCTAAAAATTGCACATTCAAAGAGAGGGAAAATGTTGGTCCATTTAGGGGCTTGCCTTATTCAAACCCCGTGTAAGTGTTTCCACTTCCACAATGGGCATGCCAATGATAGGAAAGGAATGATGAATCAATAAAGTGATGCAACTCACCACCCTTGAATGGATGCGTTGAAGGATTGAAGTCATACACATCACCTCAAGATCTTGGATCTTGTTGGCTTGATTGCTTGAATTGGTTAGAGACCTACAATAATGATTAGCCTTCACAAAGAATGATAACATAAACATGCATAAAATCACATGGGATTTGACATGATGTTAGGATCTTAAATTTTGCAATAAAGCTCTTAAATGCATCTCTTTCCTTTCTCTTAGTGCTCTTGATTTTCCAATTATTGCTAGTTAGATTTCAAATGATGCAATAACTATGTATTTATAGGAATTTATTAAATTTACCACAAATTAGGTCCTGATAGCTGACATTTGCAACTTGAATTTCAAATGTTTTCAAATGTTGAAATCCCAACACAGACTTATTCAAAATTTGTCTCCAACAAAATAGGGGGACCCATACACCCAAGGGCGTATGGGTCCTGGCCCTATTTTACAAGACATTAAGTGTCGGGGGAAAAATATCAATTGGATGCATTTGTTCAATGCTTGCAATTTCTTAGAAAATGATAAAAATGGGCTTCAAAATGCATAATTTAGAGGGGACAAAACATAGTGTGAAATTGTCAAGGGTGACAATTTTCAATGCTACACTAAGTATTTGATTGTCGCCACAAATATCAATCCAAGGTTTTGGTTGTTGTCTTTAATTGGTTTTCAATGTTTTTGCACATGGGTTTGCAATATTTATGTGCAGAGTAACAAGTCACCAAACACCGTTGTTGTTCAAGCTAGAAAGGGAAAATATATTTAGATTAGTTAATGAACTAAAAGACCCCACCTATTGAGTTTTTCTAAACTATGATTGTTTCATTGTGGCAAGGATTTTTTTTTACTCCTATTAAAAATAGCTTCTAATTAAAGATTGTTTTCCTTAAATTCAATTTTAAATTTGCATGATTATAAATTTTCTTGAAATTTGAGTCATTCGATATAGTTTTAAGATCAATTTTAGTTCATCTTTCAACCATATTATAGGAGGCACAAACTATGTATGTAGAAGTTAAGGTGTAAGATTTAAACAATTTCATGCAAACTGCTATAGGAGATAATCAGTGTGTAATTGAAAATAGAGCATAGAATTCATGAAAATAAAACAAAACAAAAACATACCTGGCCAAGAAAGAGGAAGCCTAAAGTAGGTTTGTAGTCAGTAAAGAGGGCATTTCTAATAGACATATGTGCATCCATAGCAGAGCTCATATACTTGCCCTCCACCCATCTGGAACTACTATTTCTACCACTCTAAACTCAATGGACTTATGCTTTTCTTCAATAAATGGGCATTTAAAAATTCTATTACAAGGTGCTAAAGAGAAAGAAAATGGTGAAAAGATAGGTGTTGCAAAATGCATCATGGTGGGAGTGAAAGTGCCATTGGAAAATAGAGAAAATGGCATAAGTAGCTAGAGGTCCGATAAGAATGAAAAATTTGTAAGCGTGTCTAGCTTATTATTATCTTCATCTCCATAAAGCTACTATGTTGAAGTTATTTAATGGAGATAAATATGATGACATATATCATGGGAACAATATCTTTCTTAGTTCACTTTGGACCTGATACACATTTTGTTGGATAATGAGAACAATTAAAGAATAAAGTAAAATCTTATCTTTGAAAAATATAAAGGAATAAAACAAAAATAAGAAAAAATAATAATTAAAACAATAAAACAAAGGTAGATTTTTTTAAGATTAGATAGTGGTTGTTATCTTGAAAATATTATATATATATATATATATATCTTTTTGCCTTGAATAAAAAATAATGAACGTAATTGTAATTGAATAGCAATAGTTGTGTGAATATTGTAATCAGTTTCTCCGAGTAATAAAAATATTGATACTTTGCCTCGTGGATGTTTCCTTGACATATTGTCAAGGTTTTACCATGTAAATATATTTCTTGTCTATTATTCTGTTATTCCATTTTATTTTATTTTTATTTCTTTGCAATTAGCGTGTGCTACAATATTATTTAAGTCTTTGGGTTTTATGTTTCCATTTCTACAAGTGGTATTAGAGCAGTTATTTAATAACGCATGTGTTAGGATTTAGTGTTTTTTTCGTAGCATCAAATGGTGAAGGTCTCAATTGCAAGGTTTGAGGTGGAAAATTCAATGGAAAGAATAACTTTGAGCTATGGAAGCTCAAGATGCATGATTTGTTAGTGCAACAAGGATTGCACAAAGCTTTGGTAGGAAAGTAAAATAAACCTGCAAATATGACTAATGAGGACTAGAAGGATCTAGATACAAGACCTCTTAGCACAATTTGATTGTGTTTAGCAAATGATGTTCTTTTCAATATTGTTGGAGAGGAAACAACAAACTTATGGAGAATAATTAAGAGTCTTTATATGAAAAAATTCTTAACAAATTGATTCTACTTGAAGAGGTAATTGTATAGTTTGTGAATGTAAGAAGGTATAAAAATTATTAATTATTTAAATATTTCTAATACTCGTATATGTCAATTAGCTAATATGGGTGTAAAATTCGAAGATGAAGACAAGGAAATTACATTAAATTGTGTTCATTAACTGGATCCTAGAATCACTTAGTCACTTCCATTAGCTTTAGCACAGCTAATACCCTTGAGTTTGATTCTATTGTGGGAGCTTTGTTGTCTAAAGAAGTGAGGAGGAAATCTACATAGAAGAAGCAATGGTGGCTAGAGGTTGATCCACAGAAAAAGGAGAAGATTCAAAATATACATCCAGATCTAAGCAAAAGGCAAAAAGGGCAAGGGAAAATGTTGGTACTATGATAAATCAAGGCATCTCAAGAAATATTGTTGGAAGAGAAAAAAGACAATGATGACTCCAAAAAGGAAGCAAATCTGGTTGAGACAAGTCTAGGTACAGTTGATGAAGTACTATTTGTTTGTAATACCTTATAGTATCATGAGGAATGGTTATTAGACTTTGGTGCTTCCAATCACATGTGTCCAAATAGGAATTGGTTTTCTTCTTACCAAGCTATTGATAGCGATGTTATTATGGGAAATAATATTTCTCATAAGCCTATTGGGATTGAGAGCATTAAAATTAAAATGTTTAATGGTATTGTGAGGACATTAAGAGAGGTAAGCAATGCACATGAACTCAAAAGTAATTTAATTTCCTTGGGAGTTTGGGATGTTGGAGGCTATAAATTTACAAGTTAAGGTGGATCACTAAAAGTGTCCAAGGGAATTTTGGTGGTCATGAAGGCTGCAGATATTAGAAACCTTTACAAGCTAGAAAGGAGGATTATAATAAATGAAGCAACAGTGGTATCTGAGAAAAAATATGAATCTACTCATTTATGGCATCAACGACTGGGTCATATGAGTGAGAAAGGGTTGAAGGTACTATTAAACTATAAGTTATTTCTAAACCTTAAATTTTTAAATTTGAATTTTTACAAGCATTATGTTTATGGGAAGCATTCTAGATAGAATTTTAAAGTAGGTAGTCATACAAGTAAGGGTATTCTAGATTATATTCAGTCACATGTTTTTGAGTGTTCTAAATTGGACCCCAAATCCAATAAATATATATTTATTGGTTATGGTGATGGAATTAAGGGATACAGGTTGTGGGATCATACTACCCACAAAATCATCATTAGCAAAGATGTATTTGATGAATCTTCTCTCATAAAATCAGACATAGTAGATGTTAAAAAAATGTTTTTACATGGAGATTTGGATGAGGAGATATATATGGAACAACCAAAACGTTTGTTCAAAATCACATAAAAAAATTAGTTTGCAAACTCAAAAAGTTATTTTATGGCCTAAAGCAGTCTCCTGAGCAATGGTACAAGAAGTTTAATTCCTTCATGATAAGCCAAAATTTTACAAGGAGTAAGTATGACCATTGTGTTTACTTTAAAAGTTTAAAAAAATGGTTTATTCATTATTTTGGTGTTATATGTCAATGATATGCTTGTAGCAAGAAAAAGCATAGTTGAGATTAGTGGGTTAAATGCTTAGTTGGGTAGGACTTTTGATATGAAGGATCTAGGAGCAACAAAACATATTTTGGACATGAAAATACACAGAGTTAGGGAACATGGTAAGGTTTGGTTATCGTAGTAGAAGTATGAGGAGAAGATCCTCATAAGATTCGGTATGAAGAACGTCAAACTGGTAAATATTGCTTTAGCTTCTCATTTTAAGGTTTTTTCAAGTTTGTGTCCTAGTAATAAAGAAGAAAAGGACTATATGTCTCATGTATTGTATGCTAATGCAGTATGAAATTTAATGTATGCGATGGTATGTTCAAGACTAGATATTTCACATGCAATTGGTGTTGTCAGTAGATACATGGCAAATCTAGGTAAAGAGCATTGGGTAGTAGTGAAATGGGTGCTTCAGTATCTTAGAGGCACAAGTGATTATTGTATCAACTTTGATGATTGTAGTGGCTCAGTTTGCGGTTATGTTATTAGATGGTATATATTATATAGTATATACATTTTAATTTGTTATTAGATTATTTTTTCATACATTAGATAATAAATTTTTAATTATATTTTAAGATATAACAAATAAATAAATGCTTAGAATGAAGAATATCTTTGTTTGACTTGTAAAAAGGAAAGATAGAATAACAAATAATTAATCCATGTAAGAGGAGGCAAACAGTCTTTGAAGAGTTCAAAAAATATTTCTAGTAAAATAATCCATTGAAATGCATAAAAAATTAACCTTATTTTTTATTATGGTCTTTGTGGGGGGAAAATGCTTTGGAAAACTACAATAAAAATGTTTATGTTTAGGATTCCGTTATTGCTTAAGGTTTTTTAGCAAATGAAATTAAGGAAAAATAATTTTGAAATTTTGAAAAGTTAAAAATCTTGCATTTTATTATAAGAAAATTAAAATATAATGTATCAAAAGAAAATAATGAAATTTGACTTAATCACTAGTTAAAAGCTGCCCCTTGACTATAGTTCTATGGAGGAACTAATATTTGTACTAGTTCCATGAGACCATAAGACCCCTATTCCATAAAAATAGAATTTATACTAATTCCATAAACCCCCTTCTATTAAAAATTGACATAAATAATTTTTTTTATAAACACAATATCTTATCCAAACAAAATTTTACAAATTGACAGAAATTGTAATGAAAATTTTATTATGTTATATTTGATGCTAGGAGACAATATGTATAAATACAAATTTGTATACAATATGGATGTATTATTAAATACTAAATTCACTATTAGTGTGTTCAAAGTGTGGGTGTATTTATTTATTTTTATTTTTTAATAAATAAGCGGCCGAAGTCGAGGAAATTGTATTAAAATTAAAAGAGTAAGGATTTACAAGACTTGAAGCCTCAATAGAAGATAAAACAAACAGAATCATGGCTTTCCATGAGAAGACCAAAATCAGAATGTGAACCTTAAATCTATCTTGAACAAAATCAGAATCAGAACATGAAACCTTAAAGCTATCCTTGTTCATCATGGAGTTATCTGTTTAAGTGTCGTTCCATCAGCTCCCATATTTTCCAATGCATCTGCCATTGTATTTCCTTCTCTGTAAATATGGTTAATCATTACATTTTCAAACTTATCCATCAGGTTTATTGCTAAATCTAGTAAAGATTGTAATTTCCAGCTCAACACTTTCTTAGCTCTTATCGGATTTACCACAAAGGCCGAATCCCCTTCACTTTCTACCTTTGCCAAATTCAATTCTATGTAAAGGGATAGCCCTGCCACTAGAGCCTTAAATTCTACCACATTGTTTGTGTCAATCTCCAATGGTTTTGAATATCTTGCAATAGTTTTTCCCTGCCATGAGTGAATCACACCACCTACTCTTGATGGACCTGGATTCCCTCTGGACGCTCCATCAAAATTCAGTTTGAACCATCCAATATTTGGAGGTCTCCATTTACAATTTGCTCTGTTTTGTTTGCTAACTTGACAACCTTTCCCAATAACGTGAGGAGTTTTAAGACCAAACCAGTTCTTGAACATACTGTCATCCCAACCTGTATAAAATTTTGATTTGTTGCTTTGGGCATGAATTCTCGAGTTCATTGTTTCCACAATGACAACTTCAATCTTATTCATAAGCATTTCTATCTCCATAGGTTTCCCTTGGAATACTCTCCTATTTCTCTCCTTCCATAGTTCCCATATCATAATTGAAGGAGAAATGATCCATAAGTTTCCACATAGGTTGTCCCTAAAAAGAGTTGGCCAAGATTTGAATAGTGTTAATATATCATTTGGTAATGCTGATATCCAACCAAATTTAGCACAAAGCCACCGCCAACATTCTAGGGAAAAGGGACATGTAAGAAGCATATGGTTGGTGTTCTCCTCACTATTGTAAAATAGTGAGCATCTTGAAGGGCCCTGATATCCAATTATTTTAAACCAATCTGCTGTCAAAATTTTACCTCGCAATTCTGCCCATGTAAAGATGCCAGCCTTTGGCATGCACACTCTATTCCAACTTAATTGGATAGGTAATTGGGTTTTGGTTCTTTCTTGTTGCCTAGATGCTATTTTATAGCCATCCCTCACATTATACCAGCCTAATTTTGATCCATTCCAGATAATCTCGTCCCCACCCTGCTTAAACAGAATAAATTTGTCCTTTAATACTTGTCTGAGGTTATTAATCTCCACCAATGGTATATCAAGTTCTTCAAATTGTTTCCACTCCCATTTGCAATCTTGGTTATTGTCTAATAATATAATGTAGCCACTTACATGAATTCCCCATTTGGCTAAACAAATTTGGCTAATTTTTCCCGTGTCCATCATATTACTGATAATGGGGTAACCTCCCCACGAGTCATTCCAAAATAATGCTTTCTTCCCATCCTTTACATTCCATGATATATGATTAAGTATAATATCACTAGATGTAGGAATAAAGTTCCAAATACGGGATCCCCTAGGAAAATATGTGACTCTTAATGCCTCTTCACTATTTAAGTTTGTGAGGTATTTGCTTATAATGATCCTAACCCATTTGAGCTGTTGTTCCCTATGTATTTTCCAGAATAGCTTAGCCCCTAGTGCCTTATTCTGCCATAACTGATTTTTGATACTTGTGCCTCCATGCTCAATTGGATTGCAAACCTTATCCCATGCAATTAGTGCAAACTTCTTTTTTGTGTCTGTGCCTTGCTAGAAAAATTTTCTCAACTTTTTCATCAGGTCCATGTAGACTCTGCTTGGCATAGAGATGCAGGAGATTAGATAAATGGGAATGGCAGAAAGAGTTGCTTTCAACATTATAATTCTCCCTACCCATGATAACCACTTTGATTTCCATGTCTCCATTCTCCTATCAACCTTTTCCCCGATTGGTTTCTAGGCTGAAGAAGATCTCAAGGATTTATCTACTAGTATCCCTAAGTAAGTGCATGGAATTCTACCTTCTTTAAAACCTAATAACCTTAATATTTGGTTTTGGGTTCTTGTTTTGACATGAAAGAAGAAAATATATGACTTATCTTTATTGATTACTTGTCTTGAGGCCTTAGCATATATTGATAGCAACCTTTTGATCTGTAAGGCATCTCCTCTACAACCTTTCCCAAAAATAACTGTATCATCTGCAAACTGCTGATGTGTGATTGGCTGAACCGGAGATGACACCTCGACTCCTTTGATAGAACCAGATCTTTGAAGGTTGCATAACTTCCTACCAAGATCTTCAACCATGATGATAAAAAGGAAGGGGGAGAGTGGGTCTCCTTGCTTGATTCCTCTTGAACTTTCAAAAAAACCACATGGATTCCCATTGATTAGGATGGAAAATTTTGAGGTAGAAATGCAGTAAAATAACAGGTTTATCCATGCTTTGCAGAACCCAAATCCTTCCATGCATTTAGATAAAAATCTCCAGTCTACTTTATCATAGGCCTTTTTGATGTCAAGTTTTATGATCATACTTGGTTGCTTATTTTTTTGAATAGAATGAATTACTTCTTGAGAAATTATCACTCCATCCAAGATGGATCTTCCTGGAACAAAGCTTGTATGTTCTTCTCCTATAATTTTTGGCAATATCTTTTTCAATCTGTTTGCAAGGGTCTTTGTCAACACCTTATATATTGTGTTGCAAAGTGATATTGGTCTAAATTCATCTAGACATAGTGCTTTATCTTTCTTAGGAATTAAAACAATGAAAGTGTTGTTGATTTCTCTCAGAAATCCTCCTGATGATCTTGTTGCTTCGAATGCTTCAGTCATTTCCGAACCCACAATTGGCCAACACTTCTAGAAAAAACCTACTGGGAATCCATCTAGGCCTGGGGCCTTGTCTGGATGGAGCTGATTTAGTGCTTTTTGTATCTCTTCCTCCATAAATTTTTCCATCAACATCTAATTATCTTCCTCTGAAATCAGCCTAGGAATATCTACCAACATCTCTTGTTGAGCTACAAGATGTGAACCTTCATAATTGTTAAGAAGATTTGAATAAAATTGAATTATCTCTTTTTGGATCTCAGATTGATCTTCTAAGGTTTTCCCATTATCACCATTGATTTTGTGGATTCTATTAGTGCTTCTCCTTTGTTTTTAACTATTATGTAAGAACTTTGTGTTCTTATCACCTTCTTCCAGCGAAATCTCTCTTGATTTCTACCTCCAAAAAATCTCTTCTTTGGCCAAAATGTCTTCATAATCCCTTAAGAGCTCCTTTTCCTTGCAAAACATCTCTGAGTTCATGCCTTGTTGGATGACTTGTTCATTGAGGTTTTTAATGTTTTTCTCTAGTGTGCTTTTTGAAACAAAAATGTTTCTAAAGTGATCTTTGTTCTAGCAAAGAAGGTTTTTTTCAATTTTCTTCAATTTGGTCATGAAGCAAAAAAGTTTAGATCCTTCAACATGACATTCCTTCCACCAATGTTCAATAAGTTTCACAAACTCCTCGTCTTTCATCCACATATTCTCAAATTTGAATGGGCATAGCAATGGTTTGTTTTCTCCCAGAATTTCCAGCTGAATAGGATAATGATCTGAACCTGATGTTGGAGAAATGGAAGCTTTGAAATCAAATGGGAAGGTGGTTAAATCTCCTTTATAAAAGAACCTATCTAATTTTTCAGCTATGTTATTGAATCCCATTCTTCTGTTGTTCCATGTGAAGGTTCCATTCTCCAACTCAATTTCTAAGAGATTTTATTTTAACACCCAGTCTTTGAAGTATGTTTGAGGCTGAGCTTCTCTTTGTAACTCCCCACTTTTCTCTGAAAGATGAATGATGGCATTAAAATCTCCTCCGATAATGTAGTTCTTTTCTGCCCAAATCCTAAATTTGTTGCTGATCTCTTCCCATACTTCCAGTTTCTTCTTTGCGGGGATTGGACCATAAACATTTAGAATAAAAAATTTCAAGTTAGAGTTTAGACTTTTTATAGTTCCACCAATCCAATTGGTTCTTCCTTCCAGCTTGTTAAAATCAACTCTTCATGGATTCCACACAATTGGCAGCCCACCCGAGGTTCCAATAGCCTCTTCAAATTCCATATCCCAACTTCCTATTGATCTATTAAATTTTTCCATTTGATCAACACTCATTTTTGTTTCTTGTAACATGACAATATCAGCTTTGAGGGAAAAAATGCAACGTTTAATCAAATGTTGCTTGTTAGGAGCATTCAAGCCCCTAACATTCCACGATATGACCTTCATTTCTCCTTGGGAAAGAACTTCCCCTTCCCTACATGCATATAGTCTGTGATTTTGGTTTGATCAGATTCCTCCCCTTCTTTGGACCTTAAAAAAGTTGAAGATTTGCGTCCTTTTCCTTCCTTATACTTTTCCCCACAATTTGGAGGAATCTTATTTGATATTGATCTTGCAATCCCGAAGTTAAAGTTAAACACTTCAGGCTTACTTGGAGATAGAGAAGGTGTCTCTGATTCTTCTAGTTGATCATCTCCATTCAGATTGCAACATGACTTCTCCTTATCCAAAGCCTCTGAGAGTGACAATCCTTCCAATACCCCAATCCTTTCCTCCTCCTCTAAGTAATCTAGATCCAGAGGTATGTCTACAAAAGAAAGCTTACTCTTCTCTTTCTCATTAACCTTTTCTGATAACATGTTATTCTCTACCATTCCAAAGAGCTCATACACTGCCTTAAGTCTAGGTGAGAGAGGTGGGCTTTGGACTCTCTCAGAATATTTTATCAACATATTCTCTTTCCCTAGCCTTCCATTAATCTTTTTCCTATTTATATTAGTAAGTGGAAATAATCCCCCCTTGACATCCTCCGCTAAAATTTTGTTATTCACTAATCCAAACTCTTTTGAGTTTGATGGCTTCTGATTGTTGAGCTCCTTAGAAGGATAATAGCCCCATTTGGGTTCCTTATCTTTATTCCCCCCCCCCTTATTAACCCTGCAATTTTTCTCGATCTCAACTGCTTATAGTTGTCTTTAAAAGGTGCAGAGTGAGGTCTTGATTCAGTTTCTTTCTCTATTAGTCTTGCTGATTTCCTGCTTCTGATATTGAGGCTGCTTGTGTTCACCATATCAAAATGTGAGTTTGTCCCATTTCCAAATCCAATTTGTCTTTCGTGCCCATACTCCTTAATTGCTTTTGGGGGGTCATTTCACTAGTTTCCCTTAAGGCTACCAATTCTCCATAATGTGGCTCATCGACTTCTCTGCTCAGTTGGTTCTCCTTTAGACTTTCCCCTCTAACCTTACTCTGAGTAACAACTGATCCCTTTGTAACAAATTATCTTTTACCTTTTTTCAATATATCAATAAGTCTTTCATGTAAAATGTCATCACAATCTTGTTTGAGTCTGATTCAACAAACTCCTCCACGTCCTTTCCTTGGCTTCCTAATACAGATTCACTGTTAGAATGAGCTACATCTCTTAGATTAGTAGTTGTACTTTCCTTATCCTCCTTACTCCTAACCTCCTTTGAAAGTCTTTCCTCTACTTTTTCAAATGATGTTATGTTAGATGCTTGCTTTTCAGCCTCCCTTTCCTCATTTTTCTCTACTAATTCAGTCTCAGATATCCTCCTTCTCTTTTCTGCCCTAGAGGTCTCCTACTTATGTGCTTTTTGCCAAAACCTAACCTGCTATCTCTATTATGGTATTTTCTTGGACTTCTTCCAGCCATTGTTCAATTAACATCTCCATTTCTTGCTGACTGATGTTGGATGGTTTATTTTGGATTGATCTATGATCCCCAAAAGTTGTGCTTTGGGGATTTAACAACATTCTTCCTCCAAGTGATGGAAAACTAATGAGATTTTTCCCAACACCTAGTATGCCTTTATCCTTAGAAATTTGCCAAGTGCTGGGAAGATTCACCTTAATACTTTTTTCCCTTCTTTTTTGATATGGACCTCTTTTATTCCTTAGGGCTAACTAGCTATTGTCTTTGCCATCCTCTAATGTTATGCTCAACTCTTCAAAGTTTACCATCCTTACTTTAAAGATTTCAAAATTTTGATTGTATCTCTTGTTAGACCCTTTATTACCTAATGTTAAGAGCTTTTTTCCTTGAATCTTGTTGCAGAAATGTATCCATCTCCAAAAAAGGGTCCACAACATTAGAGTGACATTAGCCCTAAATTCTTTGTCATCGGAAGCCTCACTCTCTTCCCATACCTCTCCAATACTGCTGATTTCTAGGAAAAGAATGTTTGGTTTCAGTGTGGATAGCTTCCAAGGCATCCCCATTTTGCATTTCTTTGATTCCCTAGCAGGATTCTTGCTACAAGGGTCCTCACCCATAGTATTTACTAGCCCCCCATCTGGATGGATGACTATGTTTGTTTCTTTTAAAGGCGAGGTTAAGTCCAACTCCAAATGATCATACGTAATCTTTTGAATCCACATCCCAAACTTTGAGATAATTTTAATCGATCCAGGGAGTTCTTTTTCAGTATTCATAAGGATACAAATTTTAGGACAATGCTTTTCCACGGTTAGAGCATATTTTTAAAAAATTTCCAATTTGTTTCCAAAAATCTCTAAAATATTTGCATCCCTGTATTCTAACAGTAAATTCTGTAAGGAGATCCACATTGGGATAAAATTAATATTGTGAGCTTTGCTATTGAAGTTAGGGCTCCAATATTGCATATGAAGATCAGCATTTTTATAAAACGAACATTTCCTTTTGAAGAATTTGTCTCTGTTTTCTTTGGAATTGAAAATGACTATAAAAAAACCTAATGATGAATCTATTAATTCTATTTGAGTTATGTCAGTCTAGTTCTCCAAAGTCCAATTAGCATGCATAGGAAAGGAGTCTTTTGAAAGAGAAATGAAAAATCAATTATTGTGTTAACTTGTCTTATAGCTTTTACACCACTCTACTTTGTCAATATGTTCTTAGTGTATTCAATCAACTACTTTTAATGGAGATAAAGATTTTATTTCATGTTTGTTGTTTTCTATTGGAAATTGCAAAAGTGAGGATAATGAAAAATTGATTTGCACTTTCAAAAAAATTGTTGTTTTTTATTAATATTTTTAAAAATTTCTATCAATTTAATTATATAATTATAGATTTTATCATTTTTTTTCTAAAAGATAATTATGAGACCACGAACATTCTGAACTTTTGGATTCCTACACCTAAAAGCAATTCTAAAAAAATTCAATAAAACCCACTGAGATGTTTTAAAAATCCCCCTCTATTAGAGACCAACCTTATTTATTCAAAAAAAAACTACAAATGAAATGTTTTACTGATGAAGGATCCTGATAAGTTCATCATTCATTATGTTGTTTTGATGAAACAAAGTTTATATTGCACAGGTATTCCTGCAAATTGTCACAAACAAATCCTTTTTAAGTCCATTTTTGGAACTACAGCTTTTGAGCAATTATTTGCATCTGCAGATTTTTACTATCTCCACAGTCTATCTGGTATTTCATATCCCAAAAATTTATTAGCATCATCTACTTTATCACTAGAAAGTTGTCTTTATAGGCAAGAAAAACTATTAGTAT
Organism: Sequoiadendron giganteum; assembly: GCA_007115665.2. Classification (NCBI taxonomy): domain Eukaryota; kingdom Viridiplantae; phylum Streptophyta; class Pinopsida; order Cupressales; family Cupressaceae; genus Sequoiadendron; species Sequoiadendron giganteum. Next base: position 27,924,401 of record CM021108.1, on the reverse strand, counting down.
CATAATAAGTAAAGATTTTCATTTCTAAACTATCAAAAGTGATAGTTATTAGCATGGGTTTTGTACTATTTATATAGAATTCAAAAGATTGTTTCAATCATGTATACTTTTATATTGACGATCACACTCAATGATGTATCGCCAAGTGATCTCATAAAAGTGCCAAAATAAGCCTAGCCCAATGTCCCACCCAAGCTCCATCTCTCTCTAGCTTACCAATAAAGGATAGCCCCTATGCCTCTAACTACAGGCAGATCAAGTAAACGGTAAATGACTCCGATTAAGCCTGTAACACTCAATACAAAGAATGTTCCAGTGATGTATATGCCTCCTGCTATAATTTGTGGAATGGTGAGATGCTCCCCCTCACTTATGGCCACACCAACAATGGATTTCATAGGCTGAACATGCATTGGGATTCTTCAAATTAGCTCTGTGACTCTATTGTAGATTCCTATTAAGATTATAGTGGTTCCTAGATAAAGGCCATTGATAAGAGTAAGTGCAATGCCTAGTGAAGATTATTCCAAATAGAATTGATTTTCCTACCACTATTGATTCTTGACCTCTAATCATTCATACTTTCTTAATCTATAGAATCATAGAACTATAACCTTCACACACTCCATATCCACACCTGGTGAACTTGTATACATTTCACAATTCATAGGCTCATAAGTCCTCAAGTATCACCTGACCAAGTTATTGAAAATGTTTGTACTAAATTGATGGTTATAATATATGCTTGTGTTCAATAAGGTTAGGGAATTGTAGTAATGAGATGCATAGATGAGATTTTTAAGCTAAAATAATAGTGAGTAATTCAAACACTCTTTTAACTATTTCCATCAAATGGTTGCCTCCCAACAAAGGTTGAGGATGCTTATAAAAGAGGGGATTCATAAAAAACTTCATGTTAATGCAATTATTAAAGTATGATTACAATAATAGTAGTAATGTGTATAAAATGAAGCTTCTAAATCATTATGTAAGAGATAAACCATTCATGAATGTTGCTTGATAGAAATGTTGAAACAGTAAATAAATGTTGTAATTCTTTTGTTGCTTTTGATTTTAATAAATTATTCACATGAAACTTGAATTTATGTATGCTATATTACATCATGAAGAGTGCTCAATTTTGGGTGTGATTTTACATAAGTTGTTTAGGCTTTGGCTTGTTTTTATTGCATATGTAATTGTAAAATATGTCTGACTTAGCTAATATGTTCAATCTTAAGATGATTAATTACTATATTGCTTTACAATTGCTGTTTTACAATAGATCAATTATTTTGAAAGCTAGAGTTTAAATTGGTTATTTTTCGTAGCATTTCTTCTAGAAGAGACCAAAACAACAAATGAACAAATTATGTAGATCAAGTGGATGGAATGTTGACAACTTGTAATTATTAGATAAATGCAATTGATCAATGTATATTGATTGAATTATGCTAAAATATAGCTAGATACAAATTGTCTCTTTATTCTAGTCTAACACTTAAATCACCAATACCAAGTTCATCTCACATTCATTATAATTTCTATAAAATTTACCTTAACAATACAATGATACTCCTTGTTTATAATTACATGATATTATTAGAGTTTGGTATTCTAATAGTTGAAATCTTATAGTCCATTCTATAAGATGGGTCAAATTAAATCAAGTTTTTCCGTCCTTGCAAAATAATAATATGAACACTATATGAAAAACAAATCTATAATTGTTTACATATTACATAAATTTCAAGAAGAAAGTGATTTCACTTTAGATTGTAATAATATCATCTTGCATTTATTTATATTTATTAATTTTTTTAATTAATATTTAATATTTCCATATAATTTTCAAGAAGAAAGTCATTTCATTTTAGATCGTAATAATATCATCTTGCATATTAATTAATCAGTCAAAATATAATGTATTACATTTATTTTATAATTAAAAACCTTTTTTAATTAATAATTAATATTTCCAAATTATAATTTTCAAATAAAAGTAACTTCACTTTAGATTGTAATAATATCATCTTACGTATTAACTAATCTATGAAATATTATATATCACATTTATTTATAACTTTTTTTAAGTTAATACTTAATATTTTCATATATTAATAGTATCTACAAATCCTAATAATCCATTTGAATTAATCATTTAGCAAAATTATTATAAATGTTAGTGCAATCATACTAGATATGATTCATATTCTCAAAATGGTTGATTTATCGATCATTGTTTATTAATCATCTAATAAATAGCAATCATATATACTTCTAACTATATTGCACTGACAGGACTAATCGCTACGTAACCTTTTTTCATTAAAGAGGTGGAGACAACACTCTTCTCCCCAAGAAACCAAGTTTTTTCAAACAGAATTCAATTGGCTTTTTGTCATCTCTTACAAAGATGTCATCTACAGGCCAAGTTCATGAAACCCTTCTCAATGCTATTGAAAAACTCATGTCCAATGGACTCAACCATCTTGAGGTTAAGGAAAAATATATCTTTCCTCCCCATGAAAGTCCCCACATGTCTGAAGTATCTCATTCCCGTGCTATTCCAGTGATAGACCTTAAGGATTTAGATGGCCCTGATAGGAAAAAGCCGGTGAAGGAGATCAGGGAAGCATGTGAGGGGTATGGCTTTTTCCAGATAAACTTCAATTTATATATGATTTTCATTTAAAAACCTAGATGGGTTTTGTTTCACTTTCATATCAATGATATAGCGGAAAATTCAGATTGTGAACCACGGAGTGCAAGAATCTGTGATGAAAGGCATGATGGGTACTGCCAAAGAATTTTTTTAAATGCATGTGGAAGACAGAGCCTATCTATATTCGGAGGATTCAAGTCAGGCAATCAGGCTTTCTACGAGCTTCAATATCACCAAAGAAAAAGCCCTAAACTGGAAGGATGGTTTCACACATCCATGCCATCCTCTGGAGGATGTCATTGAGTCTTGGCCTGAAAAACCTGCAGCATACAGGTAATCATAATAAAGATAATGTAATAACAGGAGCTTTCACAGTGGGAGAACCTTGTTTGAAGCCCAGGTAATTTGTAACATATTTAAGTGTATAAATGTTCAATTTTGGTTGTGCCATCTGGTAGATGAATTTAACTGCATACATACCCCTCTCTTGGCATCTAAACCTAAAGGTTTCCCCACATAAATAAGAAATTATCAATAGAATAAAAAATAATGAAAGAAAATGCAACCCCTAACAAAAAATTTGTTACCAATTATTGAAAAAGAAGCATAACCGTGTTTTTCTATTTCTACAGAGAGAATGCAGGGAAGTATTCTAAACAGATAAGGTCACTGATTTTGAGACTGCTAGCTGCAATTTCTGAAGCTTTAGGGTTGGATGCTGATTATTTGAATACAACAGTTGGGAAATTTGCTCAGGTACTGCTTATAAATTATTATCCTCCATGCCCAAATCCAGGTCTTACCTTTGGCACGCCACCTCATTCAAATCCAAGTCTATTCGCTGTCCTGATGCAAGGAGATGTGAGCGGCCTGCAAGTGCTCAAGGATGGTAATTGGGTTGCAGTAGAACCCATACCCAATGCCTTTGTGCTGAATTTAGGAGATCATCTTCAGGTCTTTGAGTAAACAATATACTGATCCTAGCTATTTTTTATAGATTTTAGGTTTTCTTTACAAAAATTGAAGGATGGATCTTGAATTTATTTTTTGTGTGTTGTGATTAGGTTATAAGCAATGGGAGATTCAAAAGTGCAGAGCACAGGGCTGTAGCTAACATGTCATCTGTACGCATGTCAATTGCTACATTCTCTAGGCCTTCAATGGATGCCTTCATTGCTCCTGCAGAATCCATGGTGGATGAAGAGCATCCTGCTGTGTACAAAGGGTATAGCATTGAGGAATACATGTAGGAATTCTTAAGTCATGAATTGAAGAGCAAGTGTGTCTTGGGTCCCTTCCAGATCTGAGGCAAACTCAGATGGATCTCAAACAGTGTAAAGGGCATATTTGGTGGATAGGTTATTTCTAGGATGAACTCTTTATAATTCTCCCAAACTTTTGAGCATGAAAAAATTAATTTTTTATCGACCAAATATTATTGGAAATTGATATATTTTATATTGCTACATTGTCATCTTATATTTTAAAATTACACATTTATATGGCAATTTTGAAGGGGCTGACAAATATGGAGGCTGTTAGGATAAGCCTATGCTAAGATGAGAATGTTTTATACAAGGAAACTGCCAAATATACTTGATAGACACAGATGTAGGAATATTGCTGCATTCTCTAGGCCTTTAATGGATGCCTTCATTACTCCTGCAAAATCCATGGTGGATGAAGAACATCTTGCTGTGTTCAAAAGGCATAGCGTTGGGAATACATGAAGGAGTTCTAGTTATCAGGAATTGAAGAGCAACTGTGTCTCGGATTGCTTCTGAATCTGAGGTAAACTCTGATGGATTTCAAATCGTGTGAAGTGTTGAAAAAATGTCTCAACCTTTCTTTGTTTTTAATTATTAATTGATAATTTGTAATTATCTTTTAGTTGTCATGAAAGTTGCTAAATGCAACTATGACAACTTCCAAAGTGTTTTTTAATTGTCAAATTAGAAAAAGCATGAAAAAGGGGAAGTTAAATGTGAGAAGAAGAGAAGAAAGATTTTTTAGTTGGAAGAGGAAGTTTCTTATTTTTGTGATTTATGCCTAAATGGTTTTAGAAACCATTCTTGATTTCCATGCCTATATATTTAATTCTTGAGTTGAAGGGAAAACAAGTTAATTTACAAGTTGTTGAAGCCGTGAAGTGTTGCAGTGATCTATGTTCTTTATTACTCAAAATTGTGCCCATCCAAAAATTATTGAAATTGACATGTTTTATATCACTCCGTTGCCATTTTATTATGCTGAAGGTCTTCCCTATCTAAACAAAGCTAAGCTGACCTTCGCCATCCACGGTGTACAGTGTTTGACAACATGCTACCATATGTGCAAAATATTAATTGCAATCAGATTTTAATATAATAACATATAACTGCTATATTCGTTTGAATGCAATGTGTTTTAGTTGATATGCCATTGAGAAAGGATATTTCCACTTTATAAAAAATAAATTCAATTTATGTAAGTGATGCTTGCGAAAATTGGGAAGTTAGGTTTAGAAATATAAAGATATTTTATTATTTAAAACATAGTTCATTGATACATACTAACTAAAAGTCCACTAATTTTTTTCAAATATATCAATAGTTGTCCACTTTTTATTCAATAGTTACATAAAAGTATTTAATTAGAGGAGATGTGCAACTTTATTGGTACCAATAGTGCACGATCACTTAGACATTTGTACATATGTATTGGATCAATTGTGCAAATTTTGTGGTGGTCAAATCAAATGGTTATGGAGGCACTAAAGAGTATGTATTGGACGTCAACTTGAAATAACCACTTTTGGACCTTTGTGTACATAATGAACCCTTTTGTGTTCGTCGTAACTACCCAAAAGGCATGACATGCCCTCTGATACCATGGGGACAATGGGGAGACTACACCTAATGACCTCTTGCCTGCAACAGGATGCTTTAGCCAATTTAGCTAGACCCACTACCCTATTGCACACTTATTTGGAATCAATTATGTTTTAACATTTACATATATTTATTATTTGATTATATATGTGCTTTATATAAAATTTATATTATTATTATATCCTATATTTTATATAATGTAAATTTATTTTTAAAATAATATTATAGTTATATTTATAAATATATATTATATTTTTCTTAAAATAATTTATTTTGATTTAAACAAATTAACACGTATAATTTTGTTTTGAGAAGGAATTTTATAAAGTTTTAAAATGTAAATCTTATGACTAAAATATAAATATACTAAACAATATACAAATATTATATATTTTTTATTATTTATATATTGTTTAATATAATAAATAATGTAATATAATATATATTATATAACATATACTATAGAATAAATATAATATTATATGTTTTTAATAATATCTAGAATATAAACATATAAATAATTTTTATATATTATATTGATAAAATATTTATATTTTACATAATTTAAATATAAATATATTCAATAATAATATAATATTATATAGATATAGTACATAATATTATAATAATATAATAGAGTTAAAGATCACACACTTGAATTATATAGAATATCAAGTATAAGTTTGATAGGAGTTTTATAACTTTGAATTTATAAGTACTTTATTAAAACATTGATACAACATCAAAAGTGTGTACTAATCATTAATAATCATTTGCAAGTCTTGGTACAATATTAGATGGTGTGTTTTGACATGAACTGTTGTAGCAATCTTGGATGTCATGCCCATTGATATATTCAACATTGACTTTTTTTTCATGTACTTAATCACAAGAACCAATACAAATAAACCAAGTTGCATAAGCCAAAATACCAATTGAAGAATGAGCTCTTACACCTCCTCTATGTTGGATCTCTCTCATCAAATTGATCTATACCAAATGCTTGTAAACAGAATTTGTGCCCTCCATTATGTCTTCTTTGCCCTGTATTATTTTGACTGATGCTAATTTTTTTCTTCCAAATTATCTCCCCTCCATAGTGAAGAAATATGCATGAAAGCCATGAAGAACAAATCAAGTTGGATTCACTTGCTCAAGTGACACTAGTCAACATAAAGTTTAAAAGAGTTGAGTTAAACCATGTGCATGTCATTTCATTACCACTGATATATGTCAAGGTGTTTTTTAATCTTATACATAAGAAAAAAAATAGGCAAGAAACAAAAAAACCTTTCTTGCACAAGTAAGTGTGTCATCAACATCAAACAAAGCAATCACACTTGGAATTCTTTGTGCCATCTTATTGAAGCAATAAAATGTACCTACAAAGGTCAGGTGGTAAGTAATCATCTACAAGAAACTTGAGGTGCAAAGTCAATTTTTTTGATAACATTCTTGTTAAGTTTATCCGCAATTTTCAGATAATTTAGGCGTCAAATAAAGTCAAAAATTCATAAAAATTTATTTTGCATAAATAATTAGTAAACAAGCTTAATTCACCACATGGTTAAGAACAACTAAAGGAAAATAATTATGAAACCAGTAAACGAAATTTTGACAATACTCCAGGGATATAATTAATAATTAATATATTTAAATTCTTTTATGAACATTCATGTTCTCAAATTTTACAATTATTATCTACAAAATATTTTTATTGGAAATGCATGAACTCTTTCTATATGAAAGAAAAAATTGTAAAATCATTAATTTTGATTCAAACCTTGTGCATATACCATATTCAAAGATGGATTGCATATCCTTCTAAGGAGGCCTATATTGCTTTCAAGACCTACAAACCTAGACGAGTCATGTTCTCATGCTTCCTATATAAAGATGGACAAATAGAGGAATCCATCCCCCTTCTCAAACACAAAAAAAAACAAGGCGGATGTAAGCGCAAAGGTAAAGGGAGTAAGCTTAGTGCTGCTGCTACTAAAAACTTAAAATTTCTACTAAACACTATGAATTGTGATGTTATTGATCATACAAATGAAGCATATTGGAAATCGCACTCAGATCAACTATATTGATGGTCAACTAACACAATCATTAATTAATTATCTTCAAGACTCGCCAGGCTCAAAGACACTTCTAGGACCTAATCTTGCAAGAAAACATGTGAACCAAAGTTGCAAGGAAAATTGATAGAGCGGAATGGAAGCAAAAAACATCCAAGTGATCAAGAAATTCAGGAGGCGGATGTCAGCATCAAGGATATTTCATCAAGCACCATATTTTGTGGGAACAAAATAGTCATTGTGCAACAAAGGTTCACATGATGATTTCATTTACAAAGGTTCATGGAAGGGTTTCATTTACAACCAAAACACCCCTTTTCTGAAAAAAAAAGAGCTTGTGGGATCAAGAGGACCTCAAGGGGTTCAAATCCAAGTGTTTTGGGCTCTATTAAAAGGTTCTTGCATTCTATTTGATAGACATACTCCTTGAGGACTTGTAAAGGTGATCAAAATTTATGTAATTTGCATTGTTAGCTTGTGAAGCTAGTGCTCAAAAAGTTGGGTGCAAGCAAGATTGTGTGATTTAGTTAATTGTAGAGCTGATTTGCAGGTATTGGAGTTTCGTTGTTGCAAAGTATTCCTCATACTCTTGGAGCAAGTCACTTGTAAATAATTTGAGAAGATATTGACTTGAGAAGGCTTATACCTCACTATTCTTGGGTTTTTTTCATCCACAATAGTTTTTCTCTAGATAAATTCTTTGTTATGCACTAATTTTCTAATGTGTTTCAGTCTCATTCATGTTCATTGAATTCTCCTTACATTTCAATACTTAAATAGCTCATTTTAGGATTCCTAAAAGATGCTTCCTTCGGTTCTTTTACAGAACACCAATCAATTTTCAATAGCAAGTTCTTAAGATTCATATAAATAAATTAAGTAATGTTATATCCATACTAATTACATATCACAATCTTCAGCCACAGGGAAAAATCATAGGTAATTTGGTTGTATAATTTCAGCTTCCCTTGCCCATTCATCCCTAGAATTTTGTATCTGAAGCCACATCAACTCCTGCATCCTAGGTAGGAAGAGGAAAGCATAGTTATTTAGTTGTTTCTCTTCTAACATCCAATCAACTCACAAAATTAAGAGAAACAACCAATATGATTAATTTGCAATAATGGTGAAATTTGGTTTACATGATCCTTGATAAATATCATTTTTACTCTAACCCTAAGGGGTGAGTCATTTCTATTGACAAAATATAATGCACAATGCATCTTTGGATCATGATTCAAATATAGATTCACTAATATAAATAATTTTGATTTATCTTTAACATTTTCCCTTTGACAATTGACATTGAATTATCAATTATCAGCTGTGTCATGCATTTAATTTTGTACATTTAGTACAAACAAGGTATATTTCTATGTATTTTATTTTTATTTATGTATTCACCAAACCATCTAACCTAAACCGGTGACATAGATGGAAGGTGTAAATTGTGCAACCAAGAGAACTCCAAATTTTTACCCTAAAAATAGGAAAATACACTTCTGTAGTAGGAATGTTTACATGGGTGTTGCAAAGAGGGTATTGGAGGTTTTCCATACCTGAAGCTCCAATCCTCATTAAACCATGAGTCAAAAGATCAACATGAGCCTTGAATATGGTTTCCACACATTCAATACCCCTATAGCTCTCTCAATACCACCATCTCGAAAGGTTAAGCCTGCCATGGTGCATATTGGAAAACAAAAATATATTTTGTCATTTTTAAACAATAAATACTGCACTAATAAGACTTATGAAGACAATATATTTCTTATTAAAAGAAACATTAAAAGATAATGGCACCTTTGTTTCATATGAGTCACCATCATCGGTATTTTTTAAACTCATAAACCTGGCTACAAATCCAGCTCTCTTAACATCTTCATGCTTAATCTCCCTCACATGTACAGTTCCCTTTGGGCATTCTTTGCTTAAGGAATAACTCAAATTTCTATCTATCCATTTTTTTCTCAAATCTTTCTGTAATAATTAATGAATATCATGTTATAACTTAGGTATAAGTTTTTTATATTGAATAATAAAATTGTTTTTTGAATTTTTGATGTATATTTTTTATCAATATTTCAGGTCACTCTTAGCAATAAATAACATATTACTCATATACAAATCTGATCCTCATAGTTGAAAAATATTATTCTGTCTCCATTCTCATGCTGCAAGAGATAACATTTAAATCTAATTATTTATAAGAGAATAGTGAGATGATTTTTTTCTGAACAATCCAATTAGTTTTTAAGTGCAAATCAAGAGCTAATGTCAAAACCATAAACTGCATTGCAAGTAATAAGTTAAATGTCTGAAAATATTTTGAAAAATCCATGGTTAAGTAAAAAACCACGGTCCTGTGTGTGCATGGTCACAGGTACACTGGAGTTGCCAACGACAACATAAACCGCCAAAGTACTTCGAATGAGGTTTTCAAATTGAAAAAATAGAATTGTTTTAGAGAAATAAATGCACAAGATGTACATATTCCAAAAAAAAATTAAACTCATTGAAATCATGGAAAGCGACTTACCTCAATATTTTGCACAAATTTTGTTGTGCTTTACAAGATCCCGATGAGAAAAAATGGGCAGATTTTGCATGAAAATTTCATAAAACCCTACAAAAGTGAAAATTCCCTACACAGACGAACCAAAACCAAGCTCCCTATAGTTGCATTTAATCTACTCACAGTTAAGGAAATCTTAAAATATCATATTTTTAGGGCTACTTAGATTCATGAGCTAGAGAAAGATTTTTTGCTTCTGAATGAAATTCGATTTGATTTGGAGATTGACAATGAAAGGTATTAAATTGGTGTTGGGGATAGGATACAGGTCTGTCATCATAGAACGGGCATCTAAGACAACAATGCCTTAGTGATTTCATTTTTATCACTTCAAAGACACAAACAACTATGCCATAAAGCGAAAACACGCACAGTAAATCCCCCATTGATCCTCTGAGAAAAGTAAATGTTTAACATATAACAGATTCAACACAAGCATAGTTTCAAGAATACAGAATCAGGCAACCATGAAAGACAAAAAGGTAGACACACAGATTTACGTGGGGAAAACCCTTTCGGGTAAAAAACCCCACCCTCCAAAACACTCAACTCACTTGTATTATTCAGTAACAAAGTAGTTACAATACAAATATCAGAGCAATGCTCTTCAGGAGATTACATCTTGTTCATCTGGAGAAATATACAGGAAACACAATAAACAAAACCTTCACATAGTTTCAATGTCTCCAAAGACATACCATGTAGATTCCCTTCAGCTCCTCAGTTGACTGTATCAGCCAGCCTGATGGCCGGCCTAGCCTCTAGGCATATCGGGTTCACATCTTAACAGATCTAAGAGTCTAAGTGTTCACGGTAAAATACCACTTGAACAATCTCAGCCTCTCACTCTTCGCTCAACTTGTTAACCGTCACCTTTTGGTTTACATATAAAATAATGTAATCGACTGTCAAGTCTTACAATTGCATTTACACATCTTAACCAATCCCATGACTCGGTCCATGCTGCAATTTCCATTCAACAAGTAACCGATCTGCACAGATTGCATCGAGCCACCCAGGCAATAAATTCATGCCTTAATTAGGTTTTATCTCTATCAAGAAGTTAGCCTGCAATAACTGCCTTTCACTGTTTCGATCTTTGGCCAATCAGACTGTTGTCAAACTACCATTCACTGGTCACTTTGACCATCTAGTCCAACTCGGTTGACCAAGCTCCGAGCTCGTCCGAGCTCTTACCGCACTACCATCGAGCTCACCAACTCGCCTCACGGTAAGGTGGTGAGCTCAGTCGAGCTCGCCCAAGTCTTCACCGAGCCCAAACCCACCATCCTCGCGCTACCGCTGTCGAGTTCGAGTCAACCTGCAGTGTGGCGGCAGCCGCCGAGTAGACCATTGGTGGTCATACCATGCTATCGCGGGGGCCTCCAGGTCACTCCACGGTAGGGCGATAACCACCAGGCCGACCGTTGGTGGTCTCACCACGGACACCGCGGTGAGAGGAACCACCGCCTATGGTATGGCGGTAACCGTTGAGCCCACTGCGGTGAGAGGAACCACCACCTGTGGTATGGCGGTAACCGCTGAGCCAGGCCACTGGCGGCCTTACCATGCGCGGTAATGCGGTAACCACTAGCACAAGCTGCAGGCGGCCTTACCATGCATGGTAAGGCGTTAACCGCCAGCGTAGGTTGCAAGCGGCCTTACCACACCACTACAGTGAGTGAACTCACTGTGCGCGGTAAGGTGGTAACCGCTTAGACAGTCACCGTGGTTCCGCCAAGGGATGATGACACAACTGCAATAAAGCAGTTAAGGCCAGTTACATGGATAAAATGCCAAGTCTAAAAGAATATCAAGCCAGAAAGTTGAGGCAGATTTCCCAACAATTGGTAGTTTCAACTATATGAAATTTTTGTTGTTCAATTTATGGGGCTGACTTTTTTAGTTGACGAAATTTTTCTTAGGCGTGAGACAACTCTGATAGGTTGTGCCCACAATATATAGCCTATTAGCTAATTAGAGTAATCATGCATTAGCTAATAATTAATTAATTATTAGTCTAATTTATTCTCATGACTTAAGCTAAACTTAGGAGTTCTTTATTTAGTTAACTAAGTGCTTTTCTATGTTAACTAAAGTGAGCTATTATTAGATCATTTTGTCTTATCACATGTGATGATGACACGTGTCCTAATCTAATCCCTTTATCATTTAGGGTTGCTCCTATATAGCACTCAAACCTCATTGTATTATCTCTCTTCTTTTGCTCTCTTGAGTTTTCATGCCTTTTTTATAGTCTCTTGCTTTTGTAGCTTTTTCTTGTTGAAGAATATAACAATTCTTTGTTTGTAGATCTCTTGTGTGGAAGGTGTCTTTGTTGGTTGTTTGATCTTATGACTCATGTTTTTCACAATTCTAACATGGTATCAAAGCGTGGATTTAGTGAAACCCTTCTCAATTTATGAGATTTTTTCTTCAACAAGGGTTACAGGCGTCAAATTTGGAATCCCCTTTGCTTTTTTACAAATTTTGGAGGTGTGATTTTTTGGTGCATTGTGGTATGAAAAGGACTTCATCGTTGGATTCAGAGTTGTTGAGAAAGTCATATTTGTCTTTTGTTTGGCCTAATTTGAACTCCTGAGGTTAGATCTATGAGGGTTTGAAGCAGTTTCTTTTTTCGAATCTGAAGGGTAGTTGCAATTTTGGTGCATTCTGGTTCATTATGGCACAAAAAGAAGCCCACTATTGGATTCAAGAGGTCAATTTGATGAATTTTGACTATAAATTTTCCTTATTTCAATGTTGAGAGCTTCTGAGCCAATTTGATTTTGTATAAGGGTCGTACAACACCTGTATAGATGCGTGCACGAGTTTCAAAAAATACAAGGAAAAATAAAGGTTGGCTTATTTATTTTATTATTTATGCTTGAAAAATAATAATAATAAAAATCATAGAAGTTTTTATAATAAAAAAGGTAGGCAAAAGTTTTTTTTTAAAATGTGGGCATGAGTTTTTTCAAAGCCTGCACAAGCTTTAATGCTCTACATAGGCTGTACATACAGGTCAGTGATGCATTCAATGCTACCCGACGACCTTTATATGCCACCTAGTGGCCTCAACAAACATTCTGGCTTGTTTTTTTTTGGGTTTTCTAAGCCATTTACAAATTATGTGGCCCTTGCAATTTTTTGCCTTTTTCGGCAGGTTCAAAATTTACCAATGACCACTGGATTTTTTGGCATTGACCTCCTATTCGTCAACGTCAACTTTTCCTGGCACACATCAGATTTTTCTAACAAGGACACATTTTTTGCATGATAGAGAATCTTTGGCATATTCCAGTTGAATACATGCATTTCAGTGAGATGAATCATTTACCATATGGATACTCTTACATTCCTGTTGTGCCTTTTGTAATCACACTATGATATAAATTTCCATGGAGGGGTTGATGTTTGCATTTGGTTTGCCATTATACCTTTGTCAAGTGAGTTTCCCTTCCATGATAGTAGTGAATCCCAATGATTCTTACCTCATGCACATGTGCCTTAGTTTGCACACCCTTTTATTTGCAGGTTGTTTCTCCTACACGCACTTCTTGGTTTCACAAAATTTTAGTGTACCTATCTTGACTCTCCCTTTTTCAGCATTATGGGGGGATTTCTACCATTGGTGTTAATGTTTCCTTGGTTTTGTGGTTTTGAGTGATCTACATTGACAACAATCTAAAAATTCTTCGTGCTTCTATGATGTTCTACATGTTCCTCTTTTTCAAGACATTGTTTCAGTTGGAGGCTTCTTAGTCCTTTCACCTTGATTTGGAGGATTTTTCAGTCCTTCATTCTCCTTTCTTTGAGGGATCTTTTTTTTGTACATGGGTACCTCACTAGACCTTGTTTGTCAAGGACCCATCTTGCATTCTCATTTTTAGGGTTTTAACTACTCCCTAAGTTCATTTTAAGGGGGGGTGTTAGAGTAATCATGCATTAGCTAATAATTAATTAATTATTAATCTTATTTATTCTCATGAACTTAAACTAAACTTAGGAGTTATTTATTTAGTTAACTAAGTACTTTTCTATGTTAACTGAAGTGAGCTATTGTTAAATCATTTTGTCTCATCACATGTGATGATGACACTTGTCTCAATATAATGCTTTTACCATTTAAGGTGCTCCTATATAACACTCAAAACTCATTGTATTATCTCTCTTCTTCTTCTCTCTCGAGCTTTCATGCCTTTTTGATAGTCTCTTGCTTATGTAGCATTTCTTGTTCAAGAATATAGCAATTATTTGTTTGCATATCTCTTGCATGGAAAGTGTCATTGTTCATTGTTTGACCCTATGGCTCGTGTTTTTCACAATTCTAACATATATTATATTTATATTGTATAATATAATATATAAATATAATAAATAATATATAAATAATGTAATATTATTTATATATTATATAACATATAATATGAAATGAAAGGACACACAATGTACTTTTTACTTGTCGTAAAAGTAATTGTTTTTTAAATGGTGGGATGTGTGTCGCCGTCAACTCACAATGTATCATATTGTCTTCATATACATTTTTTCTAGTGTTTGTAGTGTTTTTCATTGAGTAGTTGTCTACCTAGTAAATATTTTGTCGAGTAAACCTCCACCCATTTTCACCAGAAACAATTCTTATGATTATTTATTAACTAGCATATATATATATATATATATATATATATATAATATACACCAAGATATATTCTTCTCGAGGCACCTATTGCATTTTTATGTGAGAAATTGATTTAAAAAATAGGTGTTTCGAGAAGGATATCTCTCGATGCATATTATATGTATTATTAAATATACATGTGCTAGTAGCATTCACGGTGCAATATGTAAGACATTTAATGAATTAGGGTTAGGGTTAGAGATAAACTTAGAGTTAGGGGTAGGATTAGGGTTACAATTAGAGTTAGGGTTAGGGTTAAGATTAATGTTAGAGATGGGTAAGTGCAAAAAGATGGGGGTCGAAAAGGGGGCTTAAGTGGCCACTTTTTTTTTCTTTTTAAAATCAAGAAATACTGACTTTAGACATGAAATTGAGGATAGTTACACTCAAAATTTTGAGATGCAACAAAAAAAAGGATTGTAGTGCTCTGAGTCTACTTTCTAAACTAATAATTTATTTTGAAAATGGTTGAGATTAAGGGGTTCAAAAGAGGGACCCACAAAAGTTGGTGCTGTTTTTGTTAGAAAAACATAACATAGCAACTTTTTTGGGAGCGTAGCATGGTGAACATTTTTTTAGTATTTTAAAAATCGCTTCGATGAGAAATTAGCTAGCAGTATGTAGTTGATGCATGATTTTTTTGATAATTTTTTAATGAATATTTGATTTTTTACTAATTTTCAAAGTGGACACTTCCTGAAAAATAGAATTTTGGTCGTGCTACCCCTACAAATTTTGGAAACTAATTATTTTGTTTTTTAAATTTGTAGAATATATTCTAGTTTCTAAAAATGTAATTTATTTGAAATTTCAATGAACGGTTAATTTATAACGAAAAAAACACCAAACATTGCTTTTTGCCAAAAATCATACACACAAACAAAATAAATTATAGATCAAAGGCTTAACATTGTCAAAAAGTGAATAAACTTACATTGTTGGATAGCTAAGAGAGAGCCTAACATTACCCAGGTGTTCAATTTGTTTGACATTGAAACACATGCAATCCTGATGGTGAGCACAAACCCGATTATGCAAAATATTGTAGAGTTTGAAAAAAAATCTCTGGTCGTTGGGAAGGCCCTCCAAGCCTTTGGGTTGGTATTCCAAGGAAAATACCAAGTCCAAAGCTTGGGGATTCCGAAATAAAGATATAACACGAGCACATTATAACGTGCTCACACTATATCTTAGTTTTGACATGGTTTTTGTGTTTGTGCGGGACATGTCTAGAAGGACAGAATGTGAGCACATTATAATGCGCTCATCTTATGTCTTGCTTTATGTTAAATTCTACTCTATTGAATGTATGTTTATATATTTGTATGTTTTTATGTACATGTATGTTTGTGTGTCATATATGTATGTATGTATGCATGCTTGTATGCCTGTATGCCTGTATGCTTGTATGTATGTATCAATGCATGTATGTATGTATACCTATATTTATGTATGTATTTAAGATTGTATGTACATATGTTTATGTATTCTTGTATGTACATATGTATTATGCTTGTATGTATGTAAGTATGTATGTAATTATGTATGTAAGTATGTATGTATTTATGTATGTCTTTAGAGGGAGGAAGATGTCTAAGAGAGAGAGAGTTTTCTTGGTAGGGTGGGAGGGAGAGAGGGAGGGAGAGACCAGAGAGAGAGTTAGTGAGAGAGATTCTTGAGAGAGGGAGATGGTGTGGAAGGGAGAGACTGAGAGAGAGGGAGTGGGAGAGAAGGGGTTGGAGTGAGAGGGTCTTAGCTAGCTAGGTGGGAGAGGGAGAGAGAGAGATTTATTTAGATAGGGTTCCAAAGGGAGAGACTTGAGAGTGTGAGGGGAGGTGAGAGGGAGACACTTGAGAGATAGTTAGTGAGAGGGAGTGTGAGAGAGAGGGAGTGGGAGAGGGAGAGAGTGAGAGAGAGGGAGTATAAGAGTGAGAGACCTGAGAGAGGGAGAGGGTGTGGGAAGGACTAACTTGAGAGAAAGGGAGAGAGATGGGAGTGGAGTGAGAGGGACTTATCCAGGTAGGGTGGGAGGAATATATAGAGAGAGGGGGGAGAGAGAGATAGTTACCTAGGTAGGATTCTAGAGGGAGAGACCTAGGAGAGAGAGCGGTTGGGAGGAAGAGACCTAAGAGATAGGGAGAGAGAGGGAGTGATGGAGAGGCAGTGGGAGGGAGATAAAGAGAGATAGATAGAGGGAGAGAGAGAGAGTGGTAGGGATTGATTGAGCAAGAGGTAGGTAGAAAGAGGTAGAGGGTAGATAGAGACAATTAGAAAGGGTATGAGAGAGGGAGGGAGAGAGATGTGATATGTATAGATAAAGAGAAAGGGATAGGGGTTGAGGGATTAGACTGGAGGACCTATAGGGTTGATGGTTTAGGGTATGGGGTTGAGGGTATAGGATTGAGGGATTAGGGTTGAGGGTAGAGGGTATTAGGTTGAGGGTAGAGGGTAGCAAGTTTAAGTTTTTAGGGTTAAAGGGTTGAGGGTTGAGGGTTTAGGGTATAGGTTTGAGGATTCCCATAGTTGAAAGGATTAGGTTAGAAAGGAGTCCAATGCTTATAGAGTAGAAATTACAGAAGTTTAGGAGTTTAGGAACTTAGGGAGTTGAGATTTGAGGATTAGGGTTGAAGTTTGAAGAGTTTTAATAGGAGTGAGAGAGAAGTAGAGGAGTTTAAAGGACTTTAGGAGTAGAGAGTTTAAGAGTTGAGTAGAGGTGGGAAGTAAAAGTTGAGGGATCGATCCGTCCGGTCCACGTCCGTCCGTCCATTCCATCCATCCATTCCATCCATCCATCCACGTCCGTCCGTCCGTCCATCCGTCCATCCGTCCATCCATCCATCCATTCCATTCCATCCATCCATCCATCCGTCCGTCCATCCATTCCATCCGTCCATCCATCCATCCGTCCATCCATCCGTCCGTCCATCCGTCCATTCCTTCCATTCCTTCCATTCCTTCCATCCATCCATCCATCCACTTCCGCTTCCTCCTCAGGTCAGGTTTTTGGAGACAAGCACTTTAGAAAAGAGTCAGAGTGCAGGATTTTGAGGAAAGAAGAAGAAAATGCTACATAATTGGGTAGAACTCATCCATTTGAAACTCCAATTTTTTTAGGTAAGTAAAGTCTTTACACATTTTCTTTCATTCTATTTTGGCTTTCTTTGATTTTTTTATTTTGCATATTCCATGTTGATCATTGTTTGTTTTTCATTATAACCTTAGCTTTTCAATGCACATTTTAAATTACAAAATTCTTTACACTTGCCAATTACATTTTTAAACCACATCTCTTTGAGGCATTTTGTTAAACAATTGACTTACCTTGTGTATGCTTCCACATTTTGTATACATATATATATGACAAAATTTATAAGTAAGTAAAATAATACATCATTTCTCAATCCTCTACTATGGATGTGCATACCACTTTCCAAAGCTTTCATTTTGGTATAGGCATGGGGGATGTTGGAAAATATAGCTGAATTTGGTTTTACACCTACAAATTGCATATGCTTGCAAATCTGTTTTGTGCATAGCCTGCAATCATTCTAGTCCATGAGGACATATCTTATTGAGGTATTTTGTCAAACATATATACCAAGCATCTGATTGCATTGTCTATGCTACCAAATTTTCCATACATGTCTACCAAAGAATTTTATCTAACAACATAGACAAGGCAATAAACTATTTGAAGAAATGCCTCAAAGAAATGGGGTCTCAATGGTGATGTGAATTTTATCAAAAAATCGATTGCATTATCTATGCTACCAAATTTTCCATACATGTCTCCACAAAATTGGAATATACTCCCCCCACATTGATAGATCTTTGAAACTATTTTGGTTTTCATCTCTATTGACAAAACACTAGCTTGTCAATGTGGTAGGGTTGAAAAGGTAGGGGCAGCGTGAGAAAATCCCTCATAGAAATGGGGTCTATGAGGAATTTTCTCATGCTTCCCCTACTTTGTCAACCCTACCGAATTCGCAACATAGTGACCTCACTAGCTTGCTAATGCTACCACATTTTTCATACATGTCTACGAAAACATTATTGTCAAACATTTCACATTCCTTGTCCATGCTTCCATTTTGAGCCTATCTTGCAATCAAGCAATGCCACATGACCACATTTATTTAAGGCATTCCATCCAAAAATCATGTGAGCATTGGCAAGCTAGTGAGCTTACTAGCTTTCCAATTTGGTAGGGTTGACAAGGTAGGGGTCTCATGGTGATGTACATCACCATGAGACCCCATTTCTATGATAAATTTTCTCATGTTGCCCCTACCTTGTCAACCCTACCGAATTGGCAAGCTAGTGAGCTTGTCAAAAACTAGCTTGTCAATGAAGTAGGGTTGACAAGGTAGGAGCAGCATGAAAAAATGCCTCATAAAATGGCGTCTCATGGTGATATACCAAACTGGAAAGCTAGTGAGCTTTTCAAACACTAGCTTGTCATTGCGGTAGGGTTGAAAAGGTCAGAGCAACATGAAAAAATGCCTCATAAAAATCGGGTCTCACGGTGATGTACATCACCGTGAGACCCCATTTCTATGTACATCACCATGATACCCCATTTCTATGAGGCATTTTTTTTATGTTGCCCCTACCTTTTCAACCCTACCGCATTGACAAGCTAGTGTTTGACAAGCTCACTAGCTTCCCAATTCTCACATGATTTTTTGGATGGAATGCCTTAAATAAATGTGGTAATGTGGCATGCCATGTGTAGACACCTAAAAATGTCTTGATGGATCGCATTGGCTAACTAACATCATTTCATCCTCAAACCCATCCTCTTTTTGCTTGTTTAATTAAATAAGCCTGATTATTTAATTAAAAGCTTTATTTTCACCTATTAATCTAATTGACCTAATTGGGTTAATTTACCCCCTCTCACACTAACATTTCATCTGATTCAGTTAAATAATTCAAATTATTTAATTTTAACCCTATGTCCTCTTATTTAATTAAATAACCTAAACTATTTAATTAAATATCATATTTGCATCTTCTTTTCATTAAATAAATCAATAATTTAATGAATATCCTCACATTCCTCATCTTGCACATTCGAATTTAGTTTTAATTAACTAAACAGCTAATTTCCCTCTCATCCACTTGCATAGAGAATATTCCAAAGGATTTTTCTCCTATTTTCCTCCAAAAAAGGTTATGATTACTCCAGACAAACTTTGAAAAAAAAATTAAAGTTGTTGCAAAGTGTGTTTGTTTGCATGATTGTGAGCCCTTGATTTTTTCTTGATCCATGTGATCTTTGATTCTCATCCATTGGTGAGAATCCTTGATCCATGTTTCATCCTCCGTTCATTTGTGACCATTGATAGATCAAATCAATCTCATCCATTTCTTTTTCATTTGATCTCCATTAAATCAATTATTTAATGAATATCATATAGTTCCCCTAATTTGCATAATTGAAACTTTGTTTTAATTATCAAATTACTAATTCCCCCAACTTGCAAAGGAATATTCCAAGGGAATATTCCTCATTTGCACATTCTTCCAAAAGGGGAATATTCCCATGGAATATTCCTTCCCCTTTTGCACAATTAAACTTTGTTTTAATTTGGAAAATATATATTTTTCCTCACACATGAGGATATTCTAAGGAATATTATTTTTTCTAAGAAACTTACTTAACTTCATGTGCAAGTTAAAAGTGTGTTTGTTTGGACTAAATGTAAGACTTTGATTAAATATCAACTTTCATTTTCAACCCTTGATGATAATCCATGATCCATGCCTCCATATTCTTTCATTTTTTACCATTGATTAGCTTTTTCAATCTTAGCCCTTTATTTTTCATTTGCTCTCCTATAGATAAAACACTATTTGGAGACAAATGGATCCATCTTTTAACATCAAACTTATGTTGTTAAAATCATTTGCACTTGCACTCACATTTAACATCATTTTATCTTTATTTACTTGCATACTAGCTTAGCTTCCATTATTTGCTTCCATGATAACATAGATGCATACATTTAGCTTATTTATTAATTAGGATTTTAATCTTTTTAAGCTTGCATACATTTAGAGTAAATTTGCATACACCCATATCAATCATCTTAGCATAAATCATGTTAAAATAGCTTGCATAATATTCATTTAGCTTTAAATCATGTTTTTATACACATCTATCAATGGTTTCATCAGTTTTCTTCAATAAAATTGATTGAAACAAGCCCATTATCCAAGGGATTGGGAAAGGGTCACCATTCCACATCAATGCAACACCACTCCCCCAATAGGATAAATTTCAATGTCTTAGATGAGAGTTTTTTCAAGATTTCATTATTTAGAATGTTAGTTTTAATGGCTTCTTTGTCTTTGTTTACAATGAATGATCTTATTGCAATTGATGCTTAGTGGGTTAAATATGCCTTGAATTCATATGGATTGGGTGTAGTTAGGCTTCACTATGTCATTGGTCACACCATGATTACAAGATAGGCTCAAAATGGAAGCATGGACAAGTCATGTGAATTATTTGACAATAATTTTTTTCGTAGAAATGTGATAGCATTGACAAGCTAGTGAGCTCACTAGCTTGCCAATGCAGTAGGGTTGACAAGGTAGGGTCAGTGTATGCCTCATAGAAATTGGGTCTCACGGTGATGTACAGGTTGAAAAGTTAGGGGTAGTGTATGCCTCATAGAAATGGGGTCTCATGACACTGCCCCTACCTTGTCAACCTGTACACCATCGTGAGACCCCATTTCTATGAGGCATACACTACCCCTAACTTTTCAACCTGTACATCACTGTGAGACCCCATTTCTATGAGGCATACACTGCCCCTACCTTGTCAACCCTACCACATTGGCAAGCTAGTGACCTCACTGCATCACCGTGAGACCCCATTTCTATGAGGCATACGCTGCCCCTACCTTGTCAACCCTACCGCATTTGCAAGCAAGTGACCTCACTAGCTTGCCAATTCTCACATGATTATTTGGATGGAATTCCTTAAAGAAATGTGGTAATGTGGCATGCCATGATTGCAAGATAGGCTCAAAATGGAAGCATGGACAAGGCATGTGAATTTTTTGACAATAGTGTTTGCATAAAAATGTATGCAAAATGTGGTAGCTCTGACAAGGTAGGGGAAATGTCCATGAGACCCCATTTATATGAGGTATTTGTTCACGTTGCCCTACCTTGTCAACCTTACCGAATTGGCAAGCTAGTGACCTCACTAGCTTGTCAATTCTCACATGATTTTTTGGATGGAATGCCTTAAAGAAATGTGGTAATGTGGCATGCCATGATTACAAGATAGGTTCAAAATAGAAGTATGGACAAGGCATGTGAATTGTTTGACAAGGAATGTGAATTGTGAGACCCCATTTCTATGAGGTATATCCTGCCCCTACCTTTTCAACCCTAAATCATTGTGAGACCCCATTTCTATGATGCATACACTTCCCCTACCTTGTCAACCCTACCGCATTGGCAAGCTAGTGACCTCAATAGCTTGCCAATGTGGTAGGGTTGACAAGGTAGGGGTAGTGGGAACAAATGTCTCATATAAATGGGGTCTCATGGTGATATACATCACCATGACACCCCATTTCTATGAGACACACTACATCATGAGGCATTTTTTCATGCTATATCATTGTGAGACCCCATTTCTATGAGGCATTTGTTCACACTGCCCCTACCTTGTTAACCCTACCAAATTGGAAAGCTAGTGACCTCACTAGCTTGCCAATTCTCACATGATTTTTTGGATGGAATTCCTTAAATAAATGTGGTAATGTGGCATGCCATGATTACAAGATAGGATCAAAATGCAAGCATGGACAAGGCATGTGAATTTTTTGACAATAATGTTTTCCTAGAAAAGTATGCAAAATGTGGTAGCATTGACAAGCTAGTGAGCTCACTAGCTTGCCAATGCGGTAGGGTTGACAAGGTAGGGGAAACATGAACAAATGCCTCATAGAAATGTGGACTCACGGTGATTTAGGGGCAGCATGAAAAAATTCCTAATAAAAATGTGGACTCATATTGATGTAAATCATCATGAGTCCACATTTCTATGAGGCATTTGTTCAGACTACCCCTACCTTGTCAACCCTACTACATTTGCAAGCTAGTGATCTCACTAGCTTGTCAATGCTACCACATTTTGTATACATTTCTGTGAAAAAATTATTGTCAAACAATTCAAATGCCTTGTCCATGCTTCCATTTTGAGCCTATCTTGCAATCATGGCATGCCACATGACCACATTTCTATAGGATGATTGTAAGTATTTTTTATGAAGCCTTGAATGACATATATTTCATTTATTTGTATGGATTCATTTTTTAGGAACTAATATTTGTCTCATTACCATGCTATAGGTAAAAGTATCTATCATGTTGAGGAAACGAAGAAGGAATAAACAAACAGACAAAGAGTATGAAACTAATAAATAAAAAAAATAGAGAATGGATGAGGAGACATCGCGAGAAGAAGAAATTGGATACGATTGATGAAAACAAGCCAATTGAAGAGGAACCTCAATCATCAAAAATAGAAAAAGGCATTCATGGCACAAAAGGAACGAATGTGAAAGCATCGTGCTAAGACAAATTTGAATATTGTGGTTGGAGACACACCCTCTACCGCAAGTGAATATGAAGGGACACCATTAAGCACAAGTGAATATGGAGGGACACCATCTACCGCAAGTGAATATGAAAGGAAACCATCTACCACAAGTGAATATGAAGGGACACCATCAATCACATCTCAAGTTGAGAGTACATCATCACTCAGATTTGATGAAGAAGGTATGCCATCATCCCCATGTCAACGTCAAGGTATGTCATCTATTCCACCCTCAATTGAAGGTATGCGATCTAGCCCACCTCACTTAAATATTGATGAAATTCCTAATGTTGAGATGTATGTACCTAGGAGAACACCACCTAGAATTTTGCGTAGAAAGATAAAGTGTTTAATTAATATTGATGGTGATATTTTGTAGCACATGGAAGGTAAGATTCCAACATGCACTTGTAGAAGATATACTGATAAGATTTGGAAATTATTCTTTGAAAGGCTAAATGAGACCGCAAGATGTCAACTATTTGTTGAAATGATGCAGGGCATAAAGTATAGAAATATCATGAAGATTCTCGGGTTGAGAACATCGAACGCTTCAAGTGAAAACATAATTGTGAATAATCTAATGGATGCTTATGAGAGTGTGGGTATGACCTCATGCTCAAAGGATAGTAAAGCCACCTGACGTGTCATTACATTGACTTTGGTAAGTATTCAAACAAGGAGATCTCATCTCATTACAAAGACAAGTGAAAATTTGAAAATTAATAGAAAAACTTTATCAAGAGACATTCAAAGGCAACAAAGAATTGAGGGCATTGATTCAAATGAATTATGGGAATTCTTAAGGAGACTCCCACAAAACGATAAACCATGTTTTGAAGCATTGAGAACACTAATTGAAGACTATTGGAAGAATAATACAAGGCCATCTCTAAATCAAAGGGATGTGGTAAGAAGGAGAATTGATAGTCAAAACTGTGAGCAACATCCAAAGCATTTTTTTGAATATGACTCAAACCCAATTTTTTGGTAAATTTCTACAAGATTATCGTCAAATTCAAATTTTTCAAATATATTTTGAAATTCTTAAACCTTTTTATGTCAAGATAAATCACACATGTGCTACTTGTTGTTGTAGACTACATATTGAATTCTCTAACCATTATGATGTTTATCATTCTATATGTTTAGAGTTTCACACTATAGATGTTTTGCAGGATTGTGGCATATAAACCCCACCAAGATCTTCAAGAGAGTTCTTATCAAAAAATTTATGTCAAATAGAGGATGGCCAAATATTCTACAAGAAACTATGCTTGGATGGTTCATGTCAGCATTGCAATGGCTTGCAACGTATGCTAGTATGTCAACATATGGAAAGCACACATGAGGTGGGAAATAAAATAGTAGAGTTCGGGAAGTATAAAACAGTTGCATATGTTACAAAAGATGGTAATCAAGAAAAAATGTGTGATTTGGTTATTTAGAAGATTCCAGTGTATCAGTTTATGTCTATGTTTCATGATAATATAGTGTATGAGTATGCAAGGCATACCCATAAAGCTCGATGGTTGGACATGAAATTCAATTTATGCAAGGATGCCTTTCTAGTTGGCAATAGAGTTTCAGTGGTCTACTTTGCAAAGAACTACACTCTATAGCCCTAGCATGAGGTGTATTCATAATATTACAACTCCACACAGGTTTTGATATGTGTGCACATATCATTCATTCATACAACTAATAGTACAGAGGACCAAAGGAAGGTATTGAGGGAGTATCAATTTTATATTAGTGATGATCATACACATTCTCTAGAGTTCATGCAAGGTTGCTTCCATTTGTTCTACAGTGATTTGGCTCAAAGGGGCATAGCATACGGTCGACATATAATATGGTCGGATAATTGTGCAACACAGTTCAAGAACTCATGCATGTTCTACTGGTTGAGCAAGATGCATTCCATTACAGGTGTTCAAAATATGTGGAACTTTTGTGAGGTCAGGCATGGAAAGGGGGAGCATGATGGTGTAGGACCATGTGTGAAAAGAGAATTAACACGAGAAGAGTTAAAGTATAAAGATAATGCAAAGTTGATAGATGCAAAATCAATCATCGAGTGGTGTAATGCTTCAATGGGTCTAGGTAATGAAGGTACATCTTCAGTTCATATATTTTTTTGGTTGATGGATGATACTAATATTGTACCATATGAGGATTGTTGTACACTGACAGGATCGAGTGAGATACACTCTTTCCTTAGCTCAAATGCAGGTTCATGGAGTATCAATACATGAAAGATGGCATGATTTTTCTCTTCATGTACAATGAAAGCCTTGGATGATTGTGAGTCAAAGGAGTGGGTTGAGAAATGGTTGTTAAGTTATCTTAGCCCACTTCACACATATCACCCTACGAAGACATTGGAACTAACACAGATGGATTCATCAGTTGATTTTGACCATATATCAGATCTAGTTCAACCAAGTAATATATCTACTTGCATATATTTTGAAATTCCTATTGTTATCTTACTTTGTAGTGTATTTGTAATGTTGACTAATTTCATCTAATTTTTTGCACATTTCAATGTAGGGCATGTTTATGTAGTTATTGCAGATGAATACAACAAAGAGGGAATAAAGTATTACTTGTGTTGTTGTGTTGAGGCCAAAAAGAAACTAGAGGCCCTAGTTATAGATGGAGAAAATATTGAATACCCTACAGGCTCATTTGTTGTTACTGGAATGTGGCTTACAAGGTACCCACACAAAGTGTTAAATATTGGTTGTTTTAGGACTTTGACATGCATTAGAAGATTCTTCATTACTGAAACCTTGTCGTGGCATCCAATGTTCGTTTGAAAAAATATGGGGGTAGACCTTTGAATAAGACCTTGTGGAAGGTGTGTGAGTTTGACCATGAGGCAATACTTGACACAATAAAGAGTAGAGAAGAATCAGATGGTTCGTTGGATTCATTTGTAAGTATGTACATTGGTTCTTATTAATTTATACTTGTATGCACATTAATGTTTATGATGCCAATGCTATCATCTAATGTTTTGAGAAAGAATTATTCCTACAAGTACAAGTACTTGGGTTTTAGAATGGTGTATGAAGCATATTAGACAATTGTAGCATAAACAAAAGAATTAGGACTACCAAATAAATCTCATTTTATTGTAAACACCATATTATTAATATATTGAGTGTAATAACCATTGATGGTTACCAATCATTCTTTTTCTTCTTTTATTCTCTCCCTATTATAACTAGCACCAATTGACTAACTTATTATAAAAACTTCATTTCTTAAAACAAATCAGCCTAATGATTATATATCAATATCAATATAGCATACCATATATTCACATAAACATTTTTAATGATATTTACTTAAATTTTGAAATTTATTGTTGCCCTCAAACATTTGTAATTCATGCAACGTAGTCTCTTTACAGTTTAAATTGAAAAAGGGAAGCAATATTTGATGGCTTATTACTTGGATACCGTGGGAATCTTCTAAGGCATCAAGATCAAGTAGGGAACCTCTACAATAACCTCTCTCAGTTTTTGTTATCTCAATGTCATTTTTTCGTGGTTTCCAATTTTGACTTGATGGAAAAAGTGTCAATTGCAAGCAATGTAAAGTTGCAAAGTGGTGCAACTTTCATTCTACAACTCATGTGACTAAACAGACAGTTCCAAAACATCTGGATGGGTATTTTTACACTAGGCATGGTCCTCTTTTTCACCCAAACATGTTGGATCGCTCCAAGCTATGTTCAACCGACTTGATCCCTTAAGGGTTCAAAGTGCAAAAGGGAAACAATCTTTGATGGGCTATTACTCAAAAATCGAGACACTTACAAAATCTCTTTTTGAGCCTATAGTATTGCATTGGGATCCTATACAATAACCTCTCTCATTTTTTATTATCTGAGTCATTTTCCCATGGTGTCCAGTTTTCACTTGATGAAAAAAGTGTCAAATGCAAACAATGTAAAGTTGCAAAGTAGTGCAAATTTCATTTTGCAACTCGTGTGACCAAAAAAACTATTCCAATGCATTCATATGGGTACATTTATGCTAGACATGGTCCTCTTTCACACCCAAACACGTTGAATCACTCTGAGCTACGTTCAACTGGCTCGATCCCTTCAGGGTTCAAAGTGTAAAAGGGAAACAATCTTTGATGAGCTTACTACTCAAAAATTGTGATGCTTACGAACCCTTTGTCTAAGCCTATAAGATCATGTTGGGACCCTTTACAATAACCTCTCTCAATTTTTTTTATCTTACAGTCATTTTCCTATGGTGTCCAATTTTTACTTGATGGAAAAACTGTCAAATGCAAGCAATGTAAAGTAGCAAAGTTGTGCAACTTTCATTTTGCAACTTGTGTGACCAAATAGACTATTATAATGCATCTAGATGGTTAATTTTATGCTAGGCATGGTCCTCTTTCACACCCAAACACATTGAATCACTCTGACCTATGTTCAACCAGCTCGATCCCTTAAGGGTCCAAAGTGCAAAAGGGTAGAAATATTTGATGGGCTACTACTCAAAAATCGTGACACTTACAAAATCTTCATCTAAGCCTACAGGATTGCATTGAGAACCATCAAAATAACCTCTCTCATTTTTTGTTATCTTGGAGTCATTTTCCCGTGGTCTCTAGTTTTCACTTGATGGAGAAAGTGTCAAATGCAAGCAGTGCAAAGTTGCAAAGTGGTGCAACTTTCATTCTAAAACTCGTGTGACCAAATAAATTGTTCCAACATGTCAAGATGGGTACTTTTATGCTAGGAATGTTCCTCTTTCACACCCAAACACGTTGAATCACTCTGAGCTATGTTCAACCGGCTCGATCCCTTAAGGGTCCAAAGTGCAAAAGGGCACCAATCTTTGATGGGCTACTACTCAAAAACCGTGATTCTTATGAACTATCTATGAGATTGTGTTGGGACCCTCTACTATAACCTCTCTCTTTTTTTGTTATATTGGAGTCATTTTCCTATGGTGTCAAGTTTTCACTTGATGGAAAAAGTGTCAAATGCAATCAATGTAAAGTTGCAAAATGGTGTAACTTTCATTCTGCAACTCGTGTGACCAAACAGACTATTTCAACATGTTTGGATGGGTATTTTTATGCTAGGAATGGTCCTCTTTCACATCCAAACATGCCAAATCACTCTAAGCTACGTTCAACCGGCTTGATCCCTTAAGGGTCTAAAGTGCAAAATGGCAGCAATCTTTGACAAGCTATTACTCAAAAATTGTGACACTTATGAACTCTTTGTCTGAGCCTATGGGATCACATTGGGCTCCTTTACAATAACCTCTCTCAGTTTTTTTTTCTTAGAGTCATTTTCCTGTGGTGTCTAGTTTTCACTTGATGGAAAAAATGTCAAATGCAAGTAGTGTAAGAGAAAATTTTGTTCTACAACTTGTGTGAAAAAAAAAATTGTTCCAATGTGTCCCAATAGGTACATTTATGCTAGGCATGGGCCTCTTTCACACCCAAACACGCTGAATCACTCTGAGCTATGTTCAACTGACTCGATCCCTTATGATGGCATGAAAAACAATCGAAAAGAGAAACATTCACACGACAATTGAGAAGTCTTATTTTTCCACACCAAAAGAATATGATCATCCTCAAGTCTAGCAAGTGCAATATTTTTTCAACTATCCTCCTTGCCCTTACAACAATGCATACAATGGTGGAACTTGGAAACATTTTATTTTTCCTCAATTAACAACTTAGGTTGTGAAGCATTTTGTCATTTTCATTTGAAATGATTTGCTATGCTTGAAAGTTAGAGTCTAAGAGAAAAAATTGATGCTCTCACATACATTTATCATTTGGTGTAATAAATAAATTTTTTACCCAAGTCCATTTCTTATTTGTATTATAAATTATAAAGCTTTCTCCCAAGTACATTTCCTATACAGGAAATAATATTGCAAAATGTTTACATATACATCTTTCGATGTGTTTATATGGTGATGGATCAAGAACATAAAAATTCATTATGTATTGTGAGGATTATGTTGTGAAATTTTTTAAATACTATTCAAGATAAATGTATGTATGATATGTGTCAAGAAGTTAACTACTCATCATCTACTATGAATATTATGTTTTGCAAGTGTTGTGAGGATTATGTATCCTTTGCTTAATTGATTTGTTCCAATCAAAAGATTAAATATACTAGAATATTTTTATGAAACATCTCATGAATGCCAATTGAAAACATGTTTTTTGCTTTTAGATAAAGCATTTGATGGATTTTTTTTGAATTAAACTAAATTGAGATATGTAAGAACAAGGGAGCATTAGGAAATACATTGCTCAAGGATCTTAAATAAGCCTTGTTATCAAATTTGAAAAAGCATGATAAGCCCATGGTTGAAAATTTTGTAGTCATCAAAGTGGGTACTAATTATATATTATATAGATCATAATTCTTCTTTATCTTAAAGATCTTCTAAGTTAAAGGTAATGGTTTCACCAAGTTGTGAAGGGTGAACTATTTTTATTTAGTTATGCCTATGTGGGTTCATTTGCCTTATCTCCCATTGCAATTTTGGGTGGATTATTGCTTGAAAAGTATTGGGAATGCTTTGCCTATTTTCTAGTTGGTAGTTGCCATTTTAGAAGGCTCATCTCTTGATATATATAGTATACTCATTCTTAATCAATTATCAAGTTAATAATCAGTGCAATTATTTACAACTATTTTTTTCTTTTCAATTTATGCAATTTTATAATTTGTAACTCTATTAGTATTCCTAGAAATATTGAAGTTGTTTAGCATCAACTAATAAAGTTGTTTAGCATCAATAAATAAATATTCAATACAAACCATGAAGGACAATAATGATCAATGCTAGGGATAACCAATTAATAAGTATACATGTGAATAAGTCAAGGGTACATGTGAATAAGGGAAGCACAAGTACTCAAATACACGTAAGCCTTGAAGTATACATACGAGTACATAGTATACATAAATTAATATAAAGTAAATACATGAATACAAGGTATAGCATGAAAACATGTAAGTCAAAAAGTATACATTGGAATACACATAAGTCACAAAGTATACACATAATTTGTAAAGTATACACTTTAATTCACGCAACTCATATCTATTGAATCGTGGATTTATAATGCAAATATGGACACCATCGATAAAAAATATTTTTATTAACCAAATAGCCATGTAGGCATACATCAATATATGTTGATATAAGTATAAAATATATACAAAATAGCCATATAGGCTTATGAGAATTCCATATAAGCATACAATGTCAAATATATCCAATACAAAATATCTACACAAATGCGATATAAGCATACACAAAAGGGCTCTGGAATCAAAAGTCATTGCTCTCCATGCCCTAGAAACAAATTCTTTCCCTCTGTTTATCGACCGGATGGCGATAAATCTGTCACTCATTTGTTCTGAGGTCGAGGAGTGCTCCTACTACTTCTCCTAGGGTTTAGTTCTTGTTCAAGTTGTATCTATTACAATTACAAGTAAATACATTAATATATAGAAATTACATTATAAAAAATGATATATTTAACAAAATAATCACTTATCGCCACTAGATGATCACTCTCCTCGAGAGAAAGGTTCGCGTTCCCATGTTGAGGTGTGCTAAAGTCTTGTAGAAACCATCCAAAGAGAAATTAAACTATGAATCATTGATGGTTTGATTTTTCACTAACTAACAACTATAACAACGAATGTAAATTAAAATTTAATAATCTGCCTCATACCTCTGTGAGGGGCATTGAGGAGTCTATAGTAGATGAAACACCAAGCTCCATTTCCCTATGAACATTTGGAGGTGTATCTTCTTCCAACATCTGAAAATAAAACAACAAATTATTCAATCACGAAAACTACAATAGTGATGCATGTCATGACTTATAATGTATGAGATAGTGAACAAAATTTTGAGTACTTATTAAACTATATACTTTTTACTATCATGCTTACTATTTTCCCTATCCATAGCTTGCTCGAAAACACCTATTTTTAGGCTTTTATCCATAGCAACAAGACAGTGAACCGTTTGTTAAAAGGCTTTGGTAGACATGGACGATAACCGTGGTAGCATAGAGAAGGCAGTGAATTGTTTGAAAAAATGCCTCAAAGAAATGGGGTCTCATGGTGATGGAATGCCATTACGAACAAATGTGTCATGGAATTCCATCACCATGAGACCGCATTTGTTCAAGGTATTTTTTCAAACTACTCACTACCTTGACTATGATATTGCTTACTATTATGCTTTGATATATTTTTTCCAAGCATTCATAGTTTGTTGGAAAGCACCTATTTTAGGATTTTAGCCATAGCAGCAAGGAAGTGAGTAGTTTGATAAAATGTTTTGGTAGACATGTATGCAAAATGTGGTAGCATAGAAAAGGTGGTGAGTTTTTTGAAAAAATGCCTCCAAGAAATGTGGTCTCATGCTGATGGAATGAAATTTTATCACCATGAGACTACATTTCTTCGAGGCATTTTTTCAAACTATTCACTACCTTGTCTATGCTATTGCTTACTATTCTTTGATATATTTTTTCCAAGCATCCATAGTTTGTTGGAAAGAAATTTTTTTAGGATTTTAGCCATAGTAGCAAGGAAGTTCAAGTAGTTTGATAAAATTATTTGGTAGACATGTATGAAAAATGTGGTAGAATAGAAAAGGTAGTGAGCTATTTTTAAAATACCTCAAAGAAATGTGGTCTCATGGTGATGGAATGGTATTCCATCACCATGAGACTACATTTCTTCGAGGAATTTTTTCAAACTACTCACTGCCTTGTCTATGTTATTGCTTACTATTATGCTTTGATACATTTTTTCCAAGTATTCATAGTTTGTTGGAAAGCACCTAATTTAGGCTTTTAGCCATAGCAGCAAGGAAGTGAGTAGATTGATTTAATTCTTTGGTAGACGTGCATGGAAAATGTGGTAGCATAGAAAAGGCGGTGAGATGTTTGAAAAAATGCCTCAAGGAAATGTGGTGTCATGGTGATGGAATGGCATTCCATCACCATGAGACCACATTTCTTCGAGGCTTTTTTTCAAACTACTCACTGCCTTATCTATGATATTGCTTACTATTATTCTTTGATAGATTTTTTCCAAGAATCCATAGTTTTTTGGAAAGCACCTTTTTTAGGCTTTTAGCCATAGCAACAAGGAAATGAACTATTTGATAAAATGATTTGGTAGACATGTATGGAAAATGTGATAGCATAGAAAAGGCAATGAGATGTTTCAAAAAATGCCTCTAAGAAATGTGGTCTCATGGTGATGGAATGGTATTCCATCACCATGAGACCACATTTCTTCAAGGCATTTTTCAAACTACTCACTACCTTGTCTATGCTTACTATTATTCTTTGATAAATGTTTTTCCAAGAATCCATAGTTTGTTGGAAAGTACCTTTTTTTAGGCTTTTAGCCATACAATCAAGGAAGTGAACTATTTAATAAAATACTTTGGTAGACATGTATGGAAAATGTGGTAGCATAAAAAAGGCGACGAGCTGTTTGAAAAATGCCTCAAGGAAACCAGGTCTCATGGTGATGGACATCACCATAAGACCGCATTTTTGTGAGGCATTTTTTCAAACAAATAATTGCCTTTTCTATGTTATTGCTTACTATTATTCTTTCATATATTTCTTCCAAGCATCCATAGCATACACAAGGTAGTGAACTGTTTGATAAGATGCCTCAGTAAAAAGTGGCCTCATGGAATGCCATGACAAGAGAATGCAATTGGTAGCTACTCCTAGTTATTTCTTATGCTATGTGAAGTAATTGCATCACTGCTTATGTTGACTTTCTAAACAACTATATTGTAGTTAAAAAAAAATCATCTATCAACATCTAGTTATTAGTTATGGAATGTGAAGTAATGCTTTGAGTTTGAAAGATGCACAATGTAATGTAATCAAAGATATGAATATAAACTACACAAATCTATTAAGTACAATTCATTAGTTAAACTCTTTATTCTATTACCTATGTGTAGGTTTGTCTAATTCCACTGTCATTGGGAGGTGTTCCCACAAAACCTCCAACATTAGTCTATTCAACATCCAAAATCAAATATTAGAATACCATTCATATAACAATGTTATTAAAATATAATAAATTTATAATTGTTTACTAGTTGCATACCTCAATGGTAGATGCAATGGAGTAATAAGCAGGCGTAGGGCCGATTTATCCAGTATCAACACTGTGACCCTAAAATTTTATTAAAATCATAAAACTAAATTAGTAAATCTTGCATTTCAAAATTTAAATTTAATAAATTAAATTCAATGAACATGTTAACATTTACCTGAGTATTGATGCCATAAGCCTCATTCAAAATTTCAGCTACCCTTGCCATCTCCATAGTTGTAAACGTATGTTGTGTAGCAGCCTCTTGAGTGTCAGTGGGGTTGGAATGGTGGATGAAACGTTGGGTCAAAGAGGTGATAGCCTTCAAATTTTCTACCTTGACACTCTCCTTCGCGATGGAAGGGATAATGATGTGCTCATGATCCGGCCTAGTGAGATTTCATCTCGCTTGTCACCTAGGATCCTATCGTGCACCAGGTCTATCTTGAGTTGACCCCTCACCTCTCCTCTAGAATTCCCTCATATCAAAATAATTCAAGATTTTTTTCAGGATGAACTCACAGTATAGTTTCCTCAAGAAATATTGTGGTACTTCGCAATTGTTGCATGGTGGGTAATAAAAAACCATGTACCACCTATCCCCCAAAAAGTTCCTAATCCCTTGGTGGTGGCACCAATGGATAGGAAACCTCTTCATATTGAGGTCAAGATTTTGATTTGTGTGTGGGCCGAAGAATAATGAGCACAAATCTAATTTTATAATTTTTTCATCTTTTACATCTTTATATGATAATTTATCTCGATAAAAATCCCTAGCAACCTGCCTCCTATCTGGCTAACCACTTAATTTTTTTTTTATTGCATCTACATGTTTTAACATTTATTTAAGTGAATTTGCAAGTGTTATTATTTTCAAGGTTGAACCTTCTAGATCATTCAACTTCGTGATTAACTCCTCAATTTTCATTTTATTGTTTTCAATTACCCCCATTAAATTTTGTTGAGTGTCAAGAGGATGTTGAGAGATTGGTGGAGGAGATTGTTGTTGTGGTTGTTGCACTTGAGGATTCTTCTCATGTTTTTCTTGATTTGGTTGTTGAGGATTTTCAGGAGGGTTTCCAAGATCATTATCATTTCCTACAAATTCAACAAATGAATATAAAAAATAGCCTAAAACTAACAAGTTCACAACAAAAAAAAAACAATCCTTACCTATTCGACCTCCCCATCGATGTGGTGGCATCTTGGTGATGAAATAGCAAAAAATTGTCAAAAAAATTCAAGATTGTCTCCTCCTAGAATGTGAATGCACAAGAGAAGGGTTTTTGGCCACGAAAGAAAAAAAAACGATGAACATAAAAATTAATTAGATTTTTTTTTCTTTTCTTTTAATAACAAGTAACACGCTCATGGAATACCATGAGCGTGTTATAGGCTCAATGTGGTTGAGCCTTTGGATTGGTCACACCAAGCCATAGAGCGAGCACTTTATAACGTTCTTGCATTATAATGTGCTCGCGCTATGACCTATCAAATGCTTTTTTTAATTTTGGCAACAATTTGGCCCCCCATATTTTTTCACTCGCTCAAATATAAGTATGGTTAGGGGTAGGGTTAGGATTCGGGATATGGTTATAGTTAAGGTTAGATTTAGGGTTTGAGCTAGGATTGGGGTTATGGCTACAATTAGAGATATAATTGGGGTTATGTTTAGGGGTATGCTTATGGTTAGGGTTATTTTGAGGGTTATGGTTATAATTAGAGATACATTTGGGGTTAGGTTTAGGGTTAGGGTTAGCATTAGGGTTATGGTTAGGGATGGGGATAATATTAGGGTTAAATTTAAGGTCAGGGTTAGGATTATCTAGATATAATTACAATTAGATATTATAACCCTAGCTTTGATTATAACTATAATCCTACCCCTACCACTAATTATATCTCTAATTTTAATCCTACCTCTAACCCTAACCCTAACCTTATCCCCAACCCTAACTCTAATTCTAACTCTAACCTTAATCCTAGTCTTAATGCTAACCCTAATTTTATCTCTAACCCTAATTGTAACCTTAAACCTAACCCTATCCCCAACCTTGACTCTATTTCTAATTGTAACCCTAACCCTAATCTTAACCCAAACCCTAACCTAGCCCTAGAAACTTATCTTTATAACTATAACTAAAACCCTAATGCTAACTTAACCTTAACCCTAATCATAATCATAAACTTAACCATAACCCTAAAACTAGAACCCTAACCCTAACCCTAATTGAACCCTAATTGAATTATAATACTAGCTCTAAGACTAATTGAACCATAATTGAATAGTAATACTAAACCTAACCCTAATACTAACCTTTACCATAACCCTAATGAAATCCTAACCCCAAGCTTTATCTTAAAATTTTAACCCTTATCCTAACCTAACCTTAACCCTAACCCTAACCTAACATTAACCATAACCCTAATTAAACTCTAATTAGACTATAATTTAACCCTAACCCTAATAGTAACCCTAACTCTAATTGAACCCTAACCCTAACACTTATCCTAATACTAACCTTAACCTTAATTGTAACCCCAAGCTTTATCCTAAAAACCTATCCTTAACCCTAATCCTAATCAAACCATGACCTTAACTCTCACCCTAATTGAACACTAACCCTAACCATAATACTAAACCTAACACTAATCCAAATCTTAAGTGAACCTTAACCATAACCTTAACTCAAATTAAACCTTATTCCTAATTGAACCATAATCGTAACTCTAATTGAACCATAATAGTAACTCTAACCCTAATTGAACCCTAGTTGAACTATAATACTAACCCTAACCCTAATACTAACCCTAACCCTAATTTAATCCTAACCCCAAGCTTTATCCTAGAATAGTAATCATAATCCTAACCTAAATTTGACCTAACATTAACCCTAATGCTAACCCCGAGCTTCATCATAGAACCCTAACCTTAACTCTAACCCTAATTGAACTCTAGCCTAAACCTAACTCTAATTGAACCCTAACCATTATCTGAACCTTAACAATAACCCTAACCTTAATTTAACCCTAACCCAAATTGTAACCCTAATTGAACCCTAATCATAACTATAACCCTAAACCTAACTCTAATAATAACTATATTTGAACCCTAACTCTAATCTTAACTCTAATTGAACCCTAACCTTAACTCTAAACCTTATTAAAACCTAACCCTAACCCTAATTAAACCATAACCCTAACCTTTATCCTAATTTAATGCTTAGCTCAACCCTAATGCTAACCCTAATTGAACTCTAATCACAATTGTAGCTCTAATTTATGTCTAACCCTAATTGAATTTTAATGCACACTAACCATAATTAATCCCAACCCTAATTGTACCTTAACCTTTATTGAACCCTAATTGAATTGTAACCCTAACCATAAACCTAATTGAATCATAACCTTAACACTAACCCTTATCCCAATTGAACTCTAACCCTAACCCTAACCTTAATTGAAAACTAACCATAAAATTAAACCTTATTAAATCCTAACTAAAATTTAACCCTAATTGAAAACTAACTATAATTGGACTCTAACCCTAATCCTAATTAAATCCTAACACTAATTAAACTCTAATTGAACTCTAACCCTAAATCTAACCCTAATCAAACCCTAAGCTTAACAATAACACTAACCTTAATTGAACCCTAACCCTAATTATAACCCTAATTGAATCCTAACAATAATTGTAACTCTAAACCTAACCTTAATCATAATTATATTTGAACACTAACTTTAATTTTAATTCTAATTAAACCATAACACTAACCCTATATGTAACCCCGTAAAGGAGGAGATTTGACACCCTCAAGATGATGAGGTCCAAAGAGGCAAATAGTCCTCAAATACCTCAAGGATCAAAGCTCAGGTGATAGGATGAGATAAAGAAGAAGTTTATTTATAACTTATGTAGAATAAAAAATAAGAGTGTTTCAGGAATTGAAAGAGTAGGGTGCAGAGGTTCTCTAGGAAAACCAACAAGCTCTCGACCAAGGATGACAACACAGACATCCCTGTGGTGCATTGTAGTCTTGTATGGATGAAAATTGAGTTTACCATAGAAACTCACAAAGAACCTACTAACAGTTCAATAACTAAAATATTAGAAATATACTAAAATAACACAAAAATAACAAAGCTAAACATAAACTAAAACATATGAAATGGAATGGTAAAAATGAAGAAGAAGAAAGGAGACACTCAAAAGAGGTCCAAGAATGAAGCCTCCAACAAAGATACAACTTCGATACCTGCACACAAGAGCAAGAAGTGGGGATATTTAGGGGCTTGCCTCAATTAAACCCTCGATTTGGTGTTTCCACCTCCACGGACAACTAGATAGATAGATAGATAGATTGAAATATAAATAGACAAGATGATAAATTCATAAACAAGGGATATGATAAATCCCAAGATTATCAAAGACACAAGACAAATAGATATTACCTACAAGGATTGAGGAAACTAAAGAGAGAGAGAGAGAGATGTGAGAGCCAAGAGAGTTGTAAAGACTATTGTGAGATCTTGAGACTATTGTAGCAAGATGTAGAGATTTTTTCAAGCTTGAGAGAAATATATTTTGAGAAAAAGAAAAGAGATAATATCCAAGAGAGCAAGAGAGGAGTGAAAAGAGGATGGAAAAGGAGGCTATTGAGCCATTACAAACTATCTCGAGCGGTTTACAACGACCAAAGTAGGGTGAAAAGTGGTAAAATTTTCAAAGATGACCTTTGAGTATTAAAATTTTGTGGAATGCTAGCATGACAAGCGAACATCCTCACAAAATGCTAGTGTACAAACAAATCACACTAAAAAATGGTGGGAGATGGGAAAACACAAGGTTAATGCAAACTTATGCACAAAGGTAGCTGCTAAAAAGGGATCTTGGGCATCTTGAGAGAAAAATTATGATGCAAGGACTAATATGAGCCAACACAAATAATAAGGGAGTGGACACTAAAGTGGATACAAAAGTGTAGGTGAAATTGTAAGTATATTCAATTTTTGACACTGAAAACCCTAACCGTAACCTTGACCCTAACCGAACCCTTAGCTCAACCCTAAATCTAACCTTGATTGAACTCTAATCCTAACCCTAGATCTAATTGATGTTTAACCCTAATTGAATTCTAATGTACACTAGAACCATATTTAAATCCCAACCCTAGAATTGTATCATAACCCTGATTGAACCCTAATTGAATCATAACCCTATCTATAAACTTAATTGAATCATAAATCTAATTGAACTCTAACCCTAACACTAACCCTTATCCTAATTGAACCCTAACCCTAATTTAAAACTGGCCATATAATTATCCCTTACTAAATCCTAACCAAAATTCAACCCTAATTGAACCTTAACCCTAACCCTAGTTGAACACTAACCCTAATTACAATTAAATCCTAACTCTAATTAAACTCTAATTGAACCTCAACCCCAACTCTAACCCTAATCAAACCTTAAGCTTAACCCTAACCTTAACACTAACACTAATCTTAATTAAACCCTAACCATTACCTAAACCTTAACAATAAACCTAACTTTAATTGAAACCTAAACCTAAGTGTAACCCTAGTTGAACCTTGACCTTAAGCCTAATTGAACCCTAATCATAATTGTACCCCTAAGCATAGCCCTAATCATAACTATAATTGAAGCCTAACCACAACCATAACCCTATTCCCAACCCTAATTAAACCCTAACCCTAACCCTATCTCCAACCCTAACCTAAACCCTAACCCTATTTTTAGCCCTAACCCTAATTGAACTTTAACCATAACCCTAACTCTTACCCTAATTAAACTCTAATCTAACCCTAGCTTTAATTAATGTCCAACTCTAATTGAATGGTAATGTACCCTAACCCTATTCATATTATAAGTTGTCAATTTTTTTAATTTTCCACTATTTTATAGATTTCCTTCTCTCTTATATTATTAGTTGGTGAAGGAAACCATACTATAGTAATCAATACTATGTGCAGTGAAATTCCTACTCTAAAGATGCAAAACAAAATGAATGCTAATAGGAAAACACTAACAAACACTCAATGATAGGCCTAAGTTAAATTCAAACAAAATACAAGAAATGAAACCTTTTTACCTTGTTTTGAATTGATGAGTTTGGTTGGCCCTTTTTGATGCTTGATTGTGTGCTCCTTTGTTGGAAAAATGACATGCAAATATGCTCAAAATGAAGCTAATGGGATGGAGATTGCAATGGTGCATGTGGGTATTGGAATGGATGCAAGATGGTAGCTCTAATGGTTGCAACAACAGAGGTATGTTAGGTAGTATGGGATTGCATGAAAATTGCTAAGTGTTGGCTTGAGAGTTTGAGTGCCTAGTGTGATTGCTAGTGATAGTCAAATGAGGGTAATTGCACTACTTTTAGGGGAAGTGCCTCTAAACCAATGGATGGTTGAGATGCATCCAAGGTGGAGGAAATCAAAGGCTAGGGTGAGTTGAGAACTCATAAGGAATCTCATGCTGACATGTGTTAGATGAGGTGTACAAGGGGAGATGAGGTGGATATGATGTGGAAAAGGTAAGTCTTGTCTCATCTCCCCATATCATGGGGTGATGTTACAATAGAATAATTTTAAATTCTTCTAAAATCTCCCATGGTTTCAGAGATTAGCCTTGGGATTGGAAGAGGAATTTTAAATTACTCTTTTATTCCTCCAAGGATGTTGGAGAAACAAAGTGAAATTAAAAATTTGTAATGTCCCTTGCTGTTATATTACCATATTTTACTACCTTAAATCTGATTTAATAATATAAATGCAAACCCATCTGAGAAAAATGATTTTTAATCAAACAGTGAAATTGGGTATGTAGAAATTTACACCAAACTATCCATGAACACTCTAGATTTTATTGCAGAAAAAGGAAGAGGTTTTCTACACAAATTTCAGCAACATAACTTCCTATAAAATGCACTTTCAGATCTGCAAAGGAAGATTACCAAAAAACCAAAAAACAAAAGCTCAACTAATACAAACAACTACTAGAAAATGTAAAACATATTACAATCTCACAAATAATGCCTCACTGCAACTCTCATCCCAACCGCTTATTACAAGCTTTTTAGAAGCTTCTAGAATTAGGGTTCTACAAAGTTAGTTTTTTCCCTTTTTAGTGACGAAGCGAAAAAAGTAGGAAAACAAATTTCAACCCCCGCCCAAGGCCTGGCCTGGCCTCTGACCTTGGTGAGGATACATGAAGAGTGTATAGTATAGCATGAATAGTTGCCACATACCAACAATCTCCCACTTGGAGACTAATTAGGCTCCACACCAACACAATCTCCCACTTGGAGACTGATCCTGGATGGCACCGCTGCACTTACAACTCCCACTGGAAATAAGCACCTTGGACCCTACTATAGAGTGTATAGTACAACATGACCAATCACCACATACCAGCAATCTCCCACTTGGAGAATGATCAGGCTCCACACCAACACAATCTCCCACTTGGAGACTAATCCTTGATGACATTGTTGCACTTACAACTCCCACCAGAAATAAGCACCTTAGACCCTACTGTTCTGTTATACTTTTAACCATGAAGACCAAATGAAGCTGAAGAGGAGCTCAACTTCTCCCTTGTCACTTACTTTGTAAACATATCTGCTGGATTGGCATTTGTATGTATCTTTTCCAACTTTACTTGTCCATCCTCTAACACTAACCGAATGAAATGATATCTCAACTGTATGTGTTTGGTTTTAGAGTGCAAGGAAAAATTATTTGCAAGATGTATAACACTCTGGTTGTTTATAAATAAGTGATTTTCAACCTGTTGTTTTCCCAACTCTTCCATGAAAATTTGTAGTTGTATCATCTCCTTTGCCACCTTTGTTTCAACAACATACTCTACCTCTATGGTGGATATAGCAACCACCTTTTGCAATTGAGAAATCCAAATCACTTTTGTCCCACCAACTATAAATACATAACCTGTGGTAATCCACCTGGTATCTATACCCCCTACCAAATCTGAGTCAACATAGAATTTTAAATCAGTAGTATGTTAGGTGAAAATTGTGTAATCCTCTTTTCAATAGATTACACAACCTCGATTTCAACCATAGTTGTGTGAGATGTAATCTCCCCTCTTAGAAATGGGAGGCACCCTTCTTACTACTTACAGAAGCTAAGTAAAACTAATTAAATATTCACAAAAGTGTACACTACAATTATGAGATGGGGGTGTGTCACATTCATAATTCTCTTTTTTTTCAGAGAATATGTGTTACAATGCT
The DNA here is from genome assembly GCA_007115665.2 of Sequoiadendron giganteum. Classification (NCBI taxonomy): domain Eukaryota; kingdom Viridiplantae; phylum Streptophyta; class Pinopsida; order Cupressales; family Cupressaceae; genus Sequoiadendron; species Sequoiadendron giganteum. Next base: position 27,882,435 of record CM021108.1, on the reverse strand, counting down.
TCACGATTGATAGTTCTGATTCAATACAAATTTAAACTAAAAACAAGGAGTAATCCCAATATCTCTATCTTGTCAAAGCAAAGCGTAGAGATACCAATATGATAATAATAAACAATAAAATGAGAAATAAAATCTCACAAAGGCACAAAGTCGTTTCGTAGCTTTCTGTTGATGGATCCTTGAGATACGTAACATTTGTCATATTAGAAGCACAATTTTTTCTTAGATACAATAATCCCATGAGCAGAATGAACAATTACAAGCACAAAGTCTTGTAGATCATTCAACAATAGTATTCAAACATAAATACAAATCTGAATAAAGAGTGCAACACAAAGTCTACACAGATTTATCCAAATCCCTTAGATCTCACATACTAATCACCAAAAATCTTAATCAGACCATAAGAGAATCGATTCCAACACAAATTTGGTATGCAACCTTCTTCTTTATTGATTAGATTCAGTTTCATAAAATTGAACACAAATTTTCATACATTTATTTCAAAATGAGCAACACTTCGTTGCTAGAGATAAAAGATCAAACATTACAATAGGATCCTCTCTTATTTATAGATGGGAGAGGAGAGAAAAAATAGGAAAATCAAAAGAGCGAATTCAGGAGCAAATCTAGGAAAATCTGACCTAACTAACTAGTTGACTTTTCAAAAAAATTATCCATCTTTTAAGGAAAACATCTCTGATTTTACACATAATTAAATTTTTCAAAATGACATCTAAGATGTCGAGAACTATTTACAAATTCTGTAAATGAAAGAAAAAAATATCTAACACTAGAGAAGAAAAGAAGTCTTTATGATTCCTTGCATTGGGTTCAGAAGTCTTCGTATTTCTTCTTTGTCTCCAAGATGGATGCCTCATTTGGACCAACAGTCTAATCCACAATGGTGTGAACTCTGGTAATTGATATTTTGGCAGATGAGTGAAGCTTTTTACATCTATCAAGATGCATCTTGAGATTATCAAGAGAAAGATGTAAGTCACAAATTGCATGCATTGAGGCCTTTGAAAATTTGGCATCCCCTACTTGCTTCATGATGGTTTCCTTGTAGATCTTGGAAAGTTCATTGGTCGGGAGGAAAATATGATCTTTATCAAGGATATTACCTGACATTCCATAATTAATTCTTCTAGGATGACCCAATGTCCTTTGACATCTTCTTGTACTTGGTGGATGTTTTCAATAAGAGATTTGATCACTTGAATGTGGTGTTTGAATATCTCTTTTACCTCCACATATTTCTCTTTGTTAGGAATTACCCCCACTTCCACCAATTTACTTACCTTTTCCCCTTTCATTTGTGACCAAAATGAGAGGTGTTTGTCATTTATTTTTTCTCTTGAGAAAGTATGCTTTCTTCCTTATCAAGCTCTGATTTCAATTTAGCTATTTGAGTAGCTTTTTTATCTGTAGCAGTGATAACCTGTGAACCATGTTCAATCATCTCATCAATGAAATCATACAATGCCTTACCCATAGAGGAAAGCTTCTCTTCCTTCAGTACTATTGGTTCCTCAATGCTTATCATGGCCATAGATTGTGTATTTCCTGAAGAACCTGCTAATTTTCTCAAAATAGTTGCATAACACTCAACCTTCTCCTTGTACACATCTCAGGCCTGCTCCATCTTGTCAAGCCTTCCTTCCAATGCATCTAGGACTACTTGTACATCTACTTTGGCACTTTCATTTGTTACTTTTCCAAGCGGGATTCTTGTTACTGTGTATTCCTCCATGGCAACATGACCTTCTTCCCTTTTGGGTAGACCAATCTCCACAAAATTTTGACTTGCTTTGTCAACATGAAGCCTTGAATATACTTTGGCCTTTTTCTTCCCCTTGGATTTTGGAGGGGCTATCTCTTCAAGATCGATCTCTTTTGGAGAAATCATTTGTTTATTTCACGTTGACACCTGAGAGACCAACCAAGGAGGAATGGAGAAAGTATGGCTTCTTGACTTGTCGCCAACTCTTGTGTTGCAACTACTTCCATAGAAAAAACTGGTATGGTAACAATGGGAATGGTGTCTGTCATGACTGCTCTAGTAGATTGTACACCAAGTTGACCTTGCAAAGATACATTCATAAACCTATTGAATTCAGATTCAAAAGTGATGATGTAAGATGGAGATGAAAAATAAGGAATGGATGATGGAGAACTTGACAAAATATTAACATCTTGAATATTTAAAATTGCGAGGGCAGTGGCAAGAACTATTGATGCTATAGGGGGATGAGAAATGTCTACTACATGTGTACTGAATGTAGGAGGTGAAGTAGGAAGAGGATGTGGAGGAGTGTTAGTATTAGGAGGTGTGTAAGGAACATTTGAAGTAATCGGTGATGAGGTTTGGGGAAGGTCTTCAACAAAATTCTCATGTGAAGAAAGGTTTTGTTCTTCGGCATGCCTAAGTTCCTCTTTATCACCTTCTTGTTTAGCTTCTTTTTCACCCTCATCTTCTTCAGAATCTTTCTCTTCTAGAGAATCCTCTTCTTCTACAAACTCTTCTTCCTCAGAATCTTCTTTAGAAACTGATTCCTCGCTTTCATTTCCTTCACCTTCAGACTCTTGTTCTTCAGAAAATGGTCCTTTCCATTTTGAGTCAGTTGATTCATATTTTGTGGCCTCTTCTTCTTCAACTTCCTATGTATCTCTTTTTCCAATAGTAAACTTTATTTTCGGACCTTTACGCGAAGAAGAGGGAGTAGCCGCATGCTTGTCTTTTGTGCAGAGTTCCTATTGTTGGTTGGCTTCAGCTCTAGGTACTTCTCCTTCTAATTCTGTCCCGAAAGCTTTCATCTAGAAACCATGTTTGTGCAACCATTCTATTGTGTTGGACAATATGGGGGCAAGCCTTTCCCTGATGGATATACTATCCTTTTTAGACAATTGAATCAAAGGCAAAGGTCTCTTAGAAATTTCATTTTCATCATAGGCAGTGTTCATGATGTCGTCAGGATCTTTGAAACCCTTTGGTAGGTCAACAACACCAAGATCCCTGATCTACTCTATGATTAACCTACAATAATCTATTTTGCGGATGTCCTCTTCATCTCTGCATTCATCCCATATATCTTTGAAATGATACTTGTGGTCGTGATCCTTCTTTCATTTCCTATTCACATTCCAGTAATCAAAGTCAAATCTATGTTTCTATGTCCTTATTTTCATGACTTGCATTTTTGCATAGATTGATTTGGCCTTTTTTACACTTTGGATGGTATATCTACCAATCGTTAGTGGAAACTTGAAACCTAGTTTGTTAATTCTCATTCATTCCTTGTGAACTGAGATAAATTGTCTACATAGCTCCATGAGTATCCACTTATCTGAAGGATACCTAGGCAACATGTAAGGACACCTAGTGTAGCAACCTACCCTCATGTAAGTGAAATTTGGAAATTGTAATAATATAAACCCAACCTTACTCACCACTTTGTAGGCCTCATCGAATACTCTCTTCTTTTCGAGAGTTGGGTCAAAACTGAAAAGGAGAGGTTCAAGGAAGGCATCAGTAACCCTCCTGGAATTATGGAGACTTTCCCTCAACTCCAACTGATAGAAATACTTGTACATAGGAATCGAGTGTTGACTTCCCTTTGTAGATAACCCTAGGAATTGCCTCATCATGGTTGCAACATACACCAAATAAGCATTCATATAGAACTTCAAAGTGGTTGGCACATTTATGAGTTGTTCATGAATTTCATCATTGATTTGTGTTCCCCAATCAATATGAGCTTTTTGTCTTCTTATGATTTGAATGTATTCATACATCCACTCCTAAAAATGAGATGATTTAAGCAATCCTTTAACCCTTCTTAGGAGAATAATCATGTCCTTGACATCTTCTTTGAAGTCGCTCCTAGGAAACCCCTTTGGCCACCTTGAGATAGTAGGCCTAGGTGTCTTCAACCATTGGCTATTAATCAAATTTTTAGCCTTGGTGGGATCTACATCATAAACCTCCTACGCTTGTTGTATTGAAATCTCGATGTATTTTCCATGTGTGGAACTTTGAAAACAATGTCAAAGAATTCAGGGTCTAGCCTCATCATCACCTGTCCAAAGGAATCTATTACACTTCTTCTCTCTTGAATGTAGTGGTATGCAACCTAGAGAAGTAACTTTGTGTGATGAGCGGATGTCAGGAATGTGGACACCAGATGCAGATTTCTATGGAAAATGACTCTCAAACTATCTTCCAAGGGTTTTTGTTCAGTTATTTTAACAAAGTCAACAAGGTCTTGATGACCAATCTCGATGTCCTTTATTTTGTCCACCTTCTATATCACCACTATAGGTGGAAAGAAAGCTTGGTAATTTCATCTTGTCCTCCTTCTTAGAAGATGATGGGGGCTTCTTTGCTGCCATCTAGAAGAATCGGGATCGAAGGATATCACCTTCAAAATCACTTGATGGAATCTAGAGAAAAATTGCAAAGATGGTGAATCAACATATGTTAGGAAAAATTGCAGCATTGGGAAGAATGAAGCAAGTGAACAATGTGGAGCAAGTGCGAAATGAGTAGTTTGAAATAGAAAATAGAGCGTGAGTGAAGAAACAAGGTTTGGAGTGAAAATGGAGTGATTTGGAAGTGTTAGGATGAAAAATTGCCAAATGTGTAGGAGTGTTGAAAATTAGCGCTACTACACTTAGAAAGATAGTTTTATATGTAAGGGCATGGAAAATTGGTGCCCTTACATGTTCTGCATGTAAGATTTTCAAATATGTCATGGCGCTGAAAATCAGTGCCTTGACATTTTGTCTTAGACTTGGAGAAAACTTGAAGTGTAGAGGTGGGTTTTATTAGCGCTCTCGCATCTTAGAGAAAAGTCACTCCATGTAGGAGTGGTGATTTTCACCGCTCCTACACTTGGAGTTGGAGTAAAAAATCTTCAAAGTGTAGAGGCAAGGAAAAATAGCGCTATGAAATTTGAATAACTTGGAGATTGATTGATAGTGTAAGAGCAGTTAATTTCACCACTTTGACATTTAAGTTGATGGAAGGCTCGGTGTTTGAGTGGTGAAAATCAGCGCTCAAACATTTAAGAGTGAGTCTTTTAAATGCTAAAGCTATCAATTTTTTGAATGCTTAGACTAAAAATTTCACCACTCTGTGAGTTGGGAAAATCATTAAGTGTTGGGGAAACAAAAGAAATAGGATGCTATGAAAAATGAAAGAAAAAATTCGAGCAAGAAACATAGAGAATAGGGTGCGATATCAAGACTAGGGAGAGCAAGGTGTGAATATGCAAGAAGAAACTGAATTCAAAACATGAAGGGATTTGAAAAGTCTAAGAAGGAAAAGCATGTATGGATAATATCGAATCAAAATATCCAGAGATTTCTAAAAACAAATGGAAAGAAGAAAACAATGAAGAGAAAATGGCCATACCTAGAAAGAGACGTGAAACCCTAGTTTGAATGGTGTAGAAGATCTTTAAATGTGGGTTTTTTTGGTTTTGAGATCGCCTAGGACATAGAGGGAAAGAATGGTGAGATGAAATGAGGAATGGTTAGCCTAAAATGACTTAAAAGTCACTTAAAAAGTATCATAAATGAGCTCAACTTGTGCATTATTGAAGGCACAAATTTTGGCAAGAAAAACTATGAAATATGCACTGGCGGTGAAAAATCACCGCTCGTGCATGTTGAACTGAAGTTTGGACAAAAAGTGCACAAGCGGTGATTTTCACCACTTGTGCAATTTTGACAAAGGAACAAAGTGTAGGAGCACTGAAAATCAACACTCCAACACTTTGAGTTGGAAATTGAACTAAGGCAATATATAGGAGTAATGATTTTCAGTGCTCTGACATATTTACCAATTTTCACAACTCCCAAAGGTTGGAAGCTGACGAAGATGCTCGTTTTGAAGCTCTTTGAAAGACGGATGAGGGAGGATGCTCAACAGACTATTTGATATTTTGGAATGCACATCGAGGTGGATTGAAATTAGCCTCATTTTGCATGCTTGAACACCAAGAACCTATGAAATAGACAAGTTTCATAGGGGGTTATTTGTGGATCAAGCGCTACTAGATTCCATGATAACATAGTAGAGCCTCCAAAACATAAACATTTATTGGATGTATCTCTCAAGTACCTAAGAATCCATTTTATCACATTGCAATGCTCAACTCTAGGATGACTCATATACCTGCTAACAACTCCTACGAAATGTGTAATATCTGGTCTCATGCATACCATGGTGTACATTAAACTTCCTACAGCTGAAGCATACGGTGCCTTGGACATTTTTTCTTCCTCCTCTTGTTTCTTTGGACACATATCGTTAGTCAATTTGACATGACTGGGTAAAGGTGTGCAGACGGTCTCCATATGAAATCTCTACAACACCTTTTCAAATTAATCAACCTGAGATAAAAAATAATTTCCTATTTTCCCTATCTCTTGTAATCTTCATACCAAGGATTTTTTTTTCTCCCGAAATCCTTCATAGGAAATGAATTTTCTAATTTTTGTTTTAACTCTTGTATGTGATCCATGTTAGACCCCATTACAAGAATATCATCAACATATAAACATAAAATAATATAGGTATCTTCAGCTAACCTCTTAAAGTAAACACAATGGTCTAAATTACACCTATTGTAGCCTTGCTCAGCCATAAAACTATCAAATTTAATATACTATTGTCGAGGTGCTTGCTTCAAGCCATATAAACTTTTCTTCAATCTGCACATTAGTTTCGCCTTACCTTTGACCTCAAATCCTTGTGGTTGTTCCATATATATTTCCTCTTCCAAATCACCATGGAGATACGTTGTTTTAACATCAAGTTGTTCTAAATGCAAATCTTCAGCAGCCACAATACTTAAAACAATACGAATAGAAGTCATTTTAACAACTAGAGAAAATATTTCATCAAAATCAATACCCTTTTTTTGTGCAAATCCCTTTACAACTAATCTGGATTTTAAATATTTTTTTACCTCCATCCTCCTCTTTCAGCCTATAGACCTATTTGTTTGGTAAAGCCTTTTTACCTACAGGCAACTTACGTAATTCCCAATTCTAATTTTTCAGCAAGGATTCCATTTATTCTTCCATTCCATGCTACCACTGAACCTTGGTATCCAACTGCATAGCTTCATCATAACATTTTGGTTCACCCGCATCAATTAATAAAATGTAATACAAAGAGGGAGAAAATATTTCCGGAGGTCTACTTATCCTTGAAGATCGTCTAACATTCATTGGAGTTTGTGATATTTTTTGTTGCTATTGTTGCAGAGCATGAGTAACCATTAGAACATTGTTTTTTGGAGTATTATCCAACATTGCATAATCATTTTTTTTCTTCTCATGTTGTTGTAGCTGATCTTTGTACAACACTTTCTCATTGAATATGACATCCCTACTTCTCACAATTTTTTGATTTTCAAAATCCCAAAGCCTATAACCAAATTCATCAATGCCATATCCAAAAAATATACATTTCTTTGATTTTTCATCAAGCTTGGTTCTATTTTTAGAATCTACATGTGCAAATGCTTCACAACTAAAGGTTTTGAGAAAAGAATAACTCACCTTCTCAATTGTCCATGCTTCCTCTGGAATACCACAACCCAAAGTATTAGAGAGACCTCTATTAATTAAATAAATAAATAAAATTTCAACCTCTACCCACATGTTTAAAGGCATCCCAACATGCAATCCCATAGTCTATGCATGCTCCATTATTGTTCTATTCATGTGCTCAACCACTCCATTTTTCTATGGAGTCCTTGGAACCATTTTCTACCTACGAATACCATTAGAGGAACAATAATATTCAAAATATTTGCTGCAATACTCACCACCATTATCAGATCTGATACATTTTAACTTTTTACCCATCTCATTCTTAACCAAGCTTCTCCATTTTTTAAAAGTTTCAAATACATCATATTTTTTCCTAAGAAAAAAATTCATACCTTCCTAGTTGCATCATCAATGAATGCAACATAATACTAAGAGCCACCAAGATAAAATACCTGAGCGAGTCCCCATACAATCATATGCAGAAGCTCCAATTTCTCATCTATCTTTTGTTTCCCATCCTTGAGAAAACTAACTCTCTTTTATTTTCCATTCACACAACTTTCACATAAATCCATATTAACACATTTTAGACCCAATAAAACATTCTTGAAATGAAGTACTTTCATACCTTTTGCACTCATATGCCCAAGTCTATTATGCCATAGTGTTGATTCAGAACCCACAACAACTATTTGATTTTCTGCCTGTTGAACTGTAGCAATTGTTCCTAATTATTGATTTTTATCTGCAATAGCTAAAATAGAACAATATGACTTGTACAAAGATATAAGGTACCTACTTTCACACCTTTTTCTACCACTAAGGCACCTTTTGTAACCTTCCAATTTTTATCACTAAATGTAACAAAACAACCTTCATCATCTAGTTGCCTTGCTGAAATTAAATTTCTTCTTAACTTTGGAACATTCCTTACCTCATGTAGTAGCCAATGATTCTCATTCTACAACTTCATCTTGATTCTTCCCTTTCCAAAAATCTGACAAGGTTCGTTATCTCCCAAATAAACCAGCCAAAATAACCTTGGATAGAATCAAGAAAATATTTTTTATGGGGTGTAGCATGAAATGAAGCCCCTGAATCTAACACCCAAGAATCATTAGCATTTCCAAGGGAAAGAATGAAAGCATCCTAATTAGATTTATTACTTACCACATTTGCCTCTTTATTTTCTTCCTTTTTGTTTCATTCTTTATGTTTCTAAGACCAACAATCTTTCTTTAAATGACTCAGCTTACCACAGTATCAATTTTCCCTCTTGTCTCTAAATTGGGACCTTTTGTCCTTTGATTTTCCTCGCGACTTCCCATGACTTCTAGAATTGTTTCCTCTCTCCTTTGTTTTTCCCCTACTTTATGCATTCAAAACACCACCTGAGCTTTCCCTATGAATTTCCTTGCTCAAAATAACACCAACAACATCATCAAATTTCAATGTATTCGAACTAGAAATAGAAATGCTAACAACCATTACCAAGATATTCCAAATTTTAGGCAAAGAACACAGAATCAAAAGATCCCTAACTTCTTCATCAAAGTTTACATTTACAGAAATTAATTGATTGGTAACCGTATAAAACTCATTTAAATGATTAGTAACCGACCCACCTTCTACCATTTTTTGAAAATGAGGTGTTTTCTTAGCTTAATACTCTATAAAACTTTAAGATTACTGATCTAAATAAGATTTTTCATTTTGTTAAAAATTCTTTGTGGGTGATTATCTTGATTAATCCATTTTACTATTGTAGAATGTAGACAGAAGTTGATAGAAGAAGTAGATAGGATATTAGAAAGATTACACAAGCATATACCATGGAGAAAACCCTTTCAGGTAAAAAAATCCACCAAGAATTAATCTATTATTCAATCTCTGAAGTAGATCACAATAGCTTCAATTCTTGCTTGAGAATTCCTCTTTTACCTTCACCAAACTTCTTCACAACCTACAAAATAAAACTTACAAACTCTCTCTACAACTTGCTTGAGATATATAGACTTTCTCCAACATTGTAAACTCCAAATGAGTTACACAAACAATTCTCAAGCCCTAAACCTTAAAGGTATGCCTATTTCATGCAAGTGGAGTTGTACTGTGAAAAAAAATGTCAAACCATATGCCTCTTCCATTTGGGTGTACCAAACTGAAGTCACAACTTAGTCTTCATCCTTTAAATATCTTAAGGCTTTATCCTCAAAGTTGGCACCCAAAAGAGGGCCCCACTTAACTAAGCCTTCAAAAATATCTCTGCATGCAAAGGAGTTAATTCCAAGAATCCAACTTGGGCGCCCAAAGTGGGTCCAAGATATTTCTTGTTAACTGAAACATTTCTCAACACCATTCATGCAAGAATGGTCATCTCCTGATAACTATAGGTAGTTCTTGTTATCTGTCATGCAAATGAAGTTATTAGCCATGCATTTCAAGTTAGCTGAATTCAACTAACATGCAACTGAAGGTAACTGAACTTGAACTGAACTAAACTAAACTGAGCCAAATTGAACTAAACTAAACTAAACTAAACTAAACTTCAACTAAATTGAACTGAACTTCAACTGAATTGAACTAAAATTCAATTGAACTTCAACTGAACTTCAACTAAACTTCAAACCCTATTTTATAGGTACTCAATATGCATAAAATAAAATCCCTATTTTGTAGGAACTTAAGGATGCATTTATGAAGTGTACTCAATTTACCAACCAGTTAACTAAACTTGAGGTGAGTGTCACCTCCCATGTGTGTGCCCGTGTGCTCCTATTTTGTAGGATCTCATCCCAAGGCGTCCCCACATGTTCCTAACATTTAGAATTAATTACAAATGTCAATTAACATGATTATTTCATCAAATATTAATCCCTTCCTAATCCTAGTGTCATTGAACACATTCCAAGGATTTAGGAGACTCATGAAATAACTAATGTTTAGGATTGCAATTAAATGGCATCCTAGGTCCAACATTCTCCCACTTGAAATTATACATTGAAATTATTCTAAACAAGGAATAATATAACAAGTACAATACTCAAGGCCAATGGCCTTCTTGCACCAACTAATCAATCCATGCTAACTTCAAATGCAACTTGCATAATCATGAAGCTTCCAAGAAAATGATTAAAACCAAGAGAACTTATTTGTATGGCTTCATAAGATAATCTGTAACATTAATTGAAGTGTTAACTTTCTCAATTAATACCTTCCCATTATCAACCAAACCAAAACCTTTCCCAAGTCTCTGTATTCAAACCTACCTCTATGGAGGTATGCTAAACCGCCGAGTGTGTTGAACTCACATTTAACCAAGGTGTAGGCTCCTCAGTCTTTTCTCTTGAAAAAAATTCATTAAAAGTAACCATTCCAACAAATATCTCTTACCAAAAGAGAATTCCAGCCTCACCTATTTCTCCAAGTATCCATGAGGACCTGTAACCAACCAAACCATTCCAAACTCCAAATGCAACACAACACATTCATGAAGTAATCAAGCAAATGATTAGTGTACTTAGTACTTAAGAGAACTACACAAGATCAATTTCAAAGCTCCAACCTTGAACATAAACATGACATCTATGATCTAACCATCTCCTCTTAGGAGATCACATGCATCATAACATACTTACACATCCTAGTCTCAAGAGAACCATGTAATATGCCAAAACTCTAATCTAGAATCAAGAGTAAACCATGACATAATAGCAACCACTCTAACCCAAGATCAAACCATATCCCCAATCACATGAAGATAATCCTTACCAATGATGCATCCAAGTCACTTCCAATAACTCTCACTGAACCGTGGTACCAAGTTACACATGGCATCATGACTACCATCCTCTCCATGAAGATTACTTTGAAACATGAAGCAAAGAGTTATCACAAACCCTATTAGCTGAAATAACCAATGCATCATTACTATCATCTAAGGACTCCTCTGTAGAAGAATTATAACTTTATTTATTGTTCTTACAATCCTTCTTCACATGTCCTAGTTTCCCACAATTCCAACACTTTACCTTACTTCGTCCTTCTAAATTACCCTTTCCTTCCTTGTTTCCCTTAGGTTCCTTTTTCTTAGGCCTACCTTTTACAAACAAGACATCTTAGATTTTCTCCTTAGACTTCCTCCTCATATCCTCTAATAGGAGATTAGGAATAATGTTGTCCATCTTTGGATCTACACCATTACCACTAATTGCAACAATTAGATTTTCCCAAGAATCTAGTAAAGAACAAAGTAAAAAAATTCACTTATCATCTTCTAGCTTTACATCTACAAATGCTAATTGATCGAGAATTAAATTGAAAGCATTTAAATTTTGTGCAACAGATTCACCATCTTTCATTTTTAATGAATACAACTACCTTTTCAGATACAACTTATTGGTGAGACTCTTAGTTTGATAAATATCCCCTATTATCTTCCATAATTTATATGCAGTATTTTCATCTGAAACATTCAAGAGAACCGCATCAGCAAGACATAACCTAATTTTTCCTCTTGCCTTATTATCTAACTTAGCCCAATCCTCATCTGAAATAGTTGTAGTTATCTTTGTCTAATTATTAACCACTAATCTCTTTCAAGAAGATATTCAATTTTTAATTTCCAGATTTCATAGTTAGAACCATTGAACCTTTCAATACCTAATCGAGAATTCATTGTAACAAAACTTAATTCCAAAATCAGCAAATAACAAAAATAATAAGAGCTCCCACTAAGCCAAAAAATCCTTCAAAACTCTACCCAACCTCAGCTCTAATACCAAATGTTGAAAAATGAGGTGTTTTCTTAGTTTCATACTCTGTAAAAATCTAAGATTGTTGATCTAAATAAGATTTTCCTTTTGGTACAAATTCTTTGTGGGTGATTATCTTGATTAATCCATTTTATTGTTGTAGAATGTAGACAGAATTTGATAGAAGAAGTAGACATGATATTAGAAAGATTACACAAGCATATACCGTGGAGAAAACCCTTTCGAGTAAAAAAACTCCACCAAAAATTAATCTATTATTCAATCTCTGAAGTAGATTATAATAGCTCCAATTCTTGCTTGAGAATGCCTCTTTTTCCTTCACCAAACTTCTTCACAACCTGCAAAATAAAACTTACAAACTCTCTCTACAACTTGCTTGAGATATATAGACTTTCTCCAACATTGTAAAGTCCAAATGAGTTACACAAACAATGCTCAAGCCCTAACCCTTAAAGGTATGCCTATTTCATGCAAGTGGAGTTGTACCGTGAAAACCAATGTCAAACCATCCGCTTCTTCCATTTGGGCGTACCAAACTGAAGTCACAACTTAGTCTTCATCCTGTAAATATCTTAAGGCTTTATCCTCAAAGTTGGCACCAAAAAGAGGGCCCCACTTAACTAAGCCTTCAAAAATATCTCTACATGTAAAGGAGTTAATTCCAAGAAGCCAACTTGGGTGCCCAAAGTGGGTCCAAGATATTTCTTGTTAACTGAAACATTTCTCAACGCCATTCATGCAAGAATGGTCATCTTTTGTTAACTGAAGGTAGTTCTTGTTATATGTCATGCAACTCAAGTTATTAGCCATGCATTTCAAGTTAACTGAAGTCAACTAACATGCAATTGAAGGTAACTAAACTGAACTAAATTGAATTGAATTGAATTGAACTGAACTGAACTGAACTAAACTAAACTGAACTGAACTGAACTGAACTGAACTGAACTAAACTGATTAAACTTCAACTAAACTGAACTGAACTTCAACTAAACTTCAACTGAAACACAACTGAACTTCAACTGAACTTCAAACCCTATTTTATAGGTACTCAACATGCATAAAACAAAATCTCTATTTTGTAGGAACCTAGGATGCATTTCTGAAGTGTATTCAATTTACCAACCAGTTACCTAAACTTAAGGTGAGTGTCACCTCCCATCTGTGTGCCCATGTGCTCCTATTTTGTAGGAGCCCATCCCAAGGTGTCCCCACATGTTCCTAACATTTAGAATTAATTACAAATGTCAATTAACATGATTATTTCATCAAATATTAATCCCTTCCTAATCCTAGTGTTGTTGAACACATTCCAAGGATTTAGAAGACTCATGAAATAACTAATGTTTAGGATTGAAATTAAATGGCATCCTATTTACAACACCATTTTCATATTAAATAAGCACTTCATAAGAAATACCTTATTCGCAGCAAAAGGCTTTTCATATAACTTTGCCAAGGTTTCCATCAACTCTAGAGTTGTATTTTCTAGTGTAATATTTAAACACCACTGATTGTGCTAGGCGTAAGCGAATACTTCCAAGTTCTTTTCTGTCCAAAATATCCTAGTCATCATCAGACATTATTGAGGGTTTCTTGGTTTTCCCTTCCAATGGTCGCCATAGATCCTTCTAATAGAGGTAGTCCTTGGTGCAGGAGCACCTTAGGTTTAGTAGGTTAAGTGCAAGTTGTAATTTTAGTTTTATTATGTTGATTTTATGTAATAAGGTCATCTAAGACCATGTTGGGTGTGTTAGAGTCCATATTAGGTCGTTAGGATTGTTGGTGGGTCAAGTTGCTTAAAGTTGTCAATTTTGCAAAATGTTGTCAATATGGCAAATGTTGCAAAACATGGAATATGAAAAGAAACAAATGTAATGAAGGAATTAGAATGGTTGTAGTTTGAAAATAAGTTTTAAATGGTTGTTACATGTTTAAATATCCTTGGGGAGGTAGAAACCAAGGTTGGTGGTTACATTTTTGAAGTGAAATCAATAAAAGACATCCTTGTTTCTGCATTTCTGAACATTAAGTTGTTGTTTCAAAGCTTGGTATGGCATTTCACGGTCATTTCATGATCTAAAAATAATTTTAGGTTTTTTTTATGTGAATCTACTTTCATTTTATTTTTGTTTCATTGACTTTCATTGAGTATTAAGAAAGTTACAAGTATTTTGGTGAAAATAGTCAGAAACCCTACCTAGGGTTCCTAATGGACTTGAAAAATGCATTTCTTACAATTCCCAAGGTATAAATTTCTAAAAATTGATGAAATGGATTTTAATTATGTATATTTTCATTCCTCAAAATTTAAAGTCCAGGGAAGAGGGTTTGCATGTGTTTTGGTGATGCCCTAGGTCGGATCTCTTCATGTTTTAGGCCTAATTGGCAAAAGGATAGTCCATTTTTGAAGAATTATGTACAAAGTAACATACCTTGATTCTAAGATATGTTGTATAAGGTCCAAATGGGTGTCTTAAACTATACTTACATTTGTGATATCATGTCTACACAGGAAGTTATGAGCAAAAAACATCAAATTGTTGCTCCCATGTTTTATGTTTTTAAGAGCAAGTTGTCCATTCTTTATGGTTTCCGTACAAAGGAATATGCCTTATTTTTGAAGTATGTTTGTAAATAATGAAAGGGGTATCTAAAATTTCTTTTACATTTTGGAGATCATGTTGGCTCTGAGATTTATGATTGTAAAACCAGTTTCAAAAGGCTATTAGGAGATTGAGGGCTAATGAATGAAAACCCACCTTTTGATGTTTAAAACTTTGAAAGTTTGATTGGTTGAATTAGTGTTGAGGTTATCCACCCTACTCTTCATAATTCCTCCATCTTCATCTTCCATAACTAATAGTTCTTTCCATTGAACTTCTCAACCTTCAACTTACCTTCATTGTCATTGCTCTCACTCAACCGCGAGACTCTCACTTAACCGTGAGACCTTCCTGCAAAGGATAACCAAAAAAAACCTTGCTTTGATACCACTTGTTAGGGTTAGAAGGAAGATATATAATAGTCAAATTCATATTTGATCAATAAAACAGAAATAAAACACACTGAAAAATTATAGCATAAACAAGACAACAAAGAGAATTTAACGTGGTTCACCCAATCTGAGTTACATCCACAAAACCGCAACCATCCAATGATTTTATTATCCAATGCAAAAAATATTACAATCTCGTGAATAATGCCTCACCACAACTCTCATCCCAACCACTTATTACAAGCTTTTTAGAAAATTCCAAAATTAGGGTTCTTCAAAGTCAAATTTTTCCTTTTTTGGTGACTAAGTGAAAAAGTAGGAAAAAAAATTTCTCGGGGTCTGATTGAAGAGTGTATAGTATAGCATGATTAGTCACCACATACCAACAATCTCCCACTTGGAGACTGGTCAGAATCCACACCAACAAAGGAGAACAAAGTGTTAGGAATAGGATGTCATTTAATTGCATTCTAAACATATTTCATGTATCTCCTAAGTCCTTGGAATGTGTTGCACAACACTAGGATTAGGAAGAGATTAATTTGGAATGAAATAAACATTTAATTTGACATTTTTAGTTATTCCTAAATAATAGGATCATGTGGGGATGCCTTGGGAGAGCTCCTACAAAATAGGAGCATATGGGCACCTACATGGGAGGTGGGACACACCTCAATTTAGTTAACCGGTTGGTGAATTGAGTACACTTCATAAATGCATCCTAGGTTCCTACAAAATAGGGATTTTAAGTTATGCATGTTGAGTACCTATAAAATAGGGATTGATGTTTACGAGGTTTAGTTCAATTATGTTTCAGTTATCTTTAGTTGCATGTTAGTTAACTCAGTTGACTTGAGTTGCATGGAGAGATAACAAGTGGATACATTCAGTTAACAAATGGAGGATCATGCATGCATATTGTTTTGCATGAATCAGTAGCAGATATATTTCAGTTAATAAAGATCAATTTAGGTCCACTTGGGCGCCCAAGTTGGCATCTTTGAGTTACAACTATTGTATGGAAAAGATATTTATAATGCTCAGTTAAGTGGGACCCAATTTGGCCGCCTACTTTGAGGATGAGCTTGAATGAGATATTTTTGACATCTACGAGGCTAACACTTCAGTGTTGGATGCCAAATTTGAAAGAAACTCTTGTTTGACTTTTGCATGCATATGAGAACTCGGCTTGGCAACCCTAGGAATGGATTTTCTCAAGAGGCTTTGTGATTATATATTTGATAACTCTTATGAGTTTGTAAGAAAGAATATTGTCTATTATTGCAGAAATTTTATGCGAGAGTTTTGTGAGAAAATATTGCAAGTTGTGAAGAAGATTTATTGAAGAACAAAGGAAGCATATGAAAGGAGAATTGAATCAGTGTTATTGTAATCTTTTCAAAGGTTAAATAATACAAGCAAGACCAATTCTGGTGGAGTTTTTTTCCTGAAAGGGTTTCTCCACATACATGATATGTCCTTTCTATTATGTCTTATATTTCTTCTATCAATCTTATGTCTACTTTATACAACATTAAAATTGATCTAACTCAAGATTAATCATACACATGAGATTGTGACAAAGAATACTAAAATTGAATCTATAGTTACACAGGTTTTACAAATTTTAAGCTACATTTTTTTTATAGTTTTACCTTCATTTTCAATATTTGGTATCAGAGCTAGAGGTTGGGTAGAGTTTGGGATGCCTTTATCTTAAAAGTTTGAAGGTTTTCTGGTTGTAGTGGGAGCTTTTAATATTGTGTCAATTTCTGATTTGTAAAATTAGTGTGTTGTAATGGGTTCTACTTCTTGTTTAGATATTGAAAGGTTCAATGGACCTAGGTATGAGATGTGGAAACTAAAAATGGAAGATCTCCTTGAACAGAGAAATCAATGGTTAGTTGTAGGTAATAAGAAAAAGACACCTACATCGATGTCAGATGAGGATTGGGATAAGCTTGATAAGAAGGCAAAAGGAACCATAAGATTATGTCTTGCTGATGTTGTTCTCTTAAATGTTTTAGATGAAAATACCGCATTTGATATGTGGAAGATGATAGGTGATATCTATCAAACCAAAAGCCTTCTAATAAGTTGTATATGAAAAGACAGTTATATTCTTTAAAGATGAAAGATGGTGATTATATTGCACATCATTTAAATGCTTTTAATATGATTCTAAGTCAATTAGCATCTGTAGATGTAAAGCTAGAAGATGAAGATAAATGCATTTTGTAACTTTGTTCTTTATCAGAGTCTTGGGAAAATCTAATTGTTGCTATCAGTGGTAGTGGTGCAGATCTGTAGATGGACAATATAATTCCTACTCTCCTATTAGAGGAGATGAGGAGGAAGTCTAAAACAAAAATCCAAGATGACTTGTTTGTAAAAGGTAGGCCTGAGAAAAAGGAATCTAAGGGGGACAAGGCAGGAAAGGGTAAGTCTAAAGGACGGTCTAAAACCCTTGGTAAGAGTAAGGTAAATTTTTGGAACTGTGGGAAACCGAGACATGTGAAGAAGGATTGTAAGAACAAGAAAGAGAGTTTTGATTCTTCTACACAGGAATCCTCAGATGATAGTAATGATGCATTGTTTATTTTAGCTAATATTGTTTTTGATAACTCTTTGCTTGATGTTTCAAAGTGATCTTCATGGAGAGGATGGTAGTCATGATGCCATGTGTGACTTGGTACCATGGTTCAGTGGGATTTGTTGGCAGTGACATGGATACATCATTTTTATGGTTATCTTCATGTGATTGGGGATATGCTTTCTTGGTTTAGAGTGGTTTCTATTATGTCATGGTTTAATCTTATTGCATTTAGAGTTTGGCATGGTACTTGTTCTCTTGAAACTAGGATGATTATGTATGTTATGATGCATGTGATCTCCTTGGCATGGATTGGTTGGCTACAGGTCCTCATGGATACTTGCAGAAATAGGCGAGGCTTGAGTTCTCTTATGGTAAGAGATATATGTTGGAATGGTTACTTGTAAGAAAATATTTTTCAATAGTAAAGACCAAGAAGCCTACACCTTGGTTGGACATGAGTGCAACACACTCGGTAGTTCTTTATTTCAGAGGTATTTTCCCATTACATCTTTCAGATTTGTTATGTTTCATGCTTTGTTTTCTCATAGGATTGAGTTGATTCATGGTTGATTATGAAGACTCATTTAAGGATGGTTTAGCATGAGTTTATATGTTTTATCTTTCATAGATATGGATCTTGAGCTATGGATAGTTAGTTTTGGAGGATTCATTTTGAGGGATGTTATGGCATGGTTTATGGGCTGATTTCTAGTTATGGGGATGGTTACCTTGATTTTGATCTTCTTGGTTTAAATATTATGGTTTTACTTGACCTTTTGGGAGTTGTATCGTTAAGATCAGATTATTTGATTGTGTTGAGGCCATGAATGATCTTCATTTAGGAGATGGTTATCACGATGTCATGCATAGCTTGGTTAAATTTTTCAATGGGAGTTTTTTGACAGTGATGGTTTCATGTTTATCTTGTTACCATGTATAGCTCAGCATCACAGTTCAGTGGGAGCTTTGGTAGGATATGGTTATTTTCATGAAATTTGGAGAGGATGAAGTTTTATTTTGGTTTTGAGTATTAATCACTTGCTTGGAGCTTCATGATTATGTAGGTTGCATTTGAAGTTGCAATGAATTGATTGGTGGGTGCTCATTGATACTACAAAGACCTGGGAAAGGTATTGATTGAGAAATTTGACACTTTGATCAATTTTGCAGATAAGTTCTCGTGGTGCAGGAAGGCCATTGGCCTTGAGTCTTGTACTTGATTTATAATAATGATTCCTTGTTTAGAATAATTAAAATGTATAATGTCAACTGGGAGAATGTAGGGAATAGGATGTCATTTAATTGCATTCTACACATATTTCATGTATCTCCTAAGTCCTTAGAATATGTTGCACAACACTAGGATTAGGAAGAGATTAATTTTGAATGAAATAAACATTTAATTTGACATTTTTAGTTATTTCCAAATAATAGGAGCATGTGGGGACACATTGGGAGAGATCCTACAAAATAGGAGCACATGGGCACCTACATGGGAGGTGGGACACACCTTAGTTCAGTTAACTGGTTGGTGAATTGAGTACACTTCACAAATTCATCCTAGTTTCCTACAAAATAGGGATTTTGATTTATGCATGTTGAGTACCTATAAAATAGGGATTGATGTTTACGAGGTTTATTTTAGTTTAGTTATGTTTCATTTATCTTCAATTTCATGTTAGTTAACTTAGTTGACTTGAGTTGCATGGATAGATAAAAGGTGGATACATTGAGTTAACAAATGGAGGATCATGCATGCATATTATTTTGCATGAATCAGTGACAGATATGTTTCAATTAAAAATGATTAACTTGGGTCCACCTTGGGTGCCCAAGTTGGCATCTTTGAGTTACAAATATTGCATGGAAAAGATATTTATAATCTCAGTTAAGTGGGACCCAATTTGGGCGCCTACTTTGAGGATGAGCTTGAATGAGATATTGTTGACATCTACGATGCTAACACTTTAGTGTTGGGTGCCAACTTTGAGGGAGACTCTTGTTTGACTTGTGTATGCATATGAGAACTCAACTTGGAAACCCTAGGCATCGATTTTCTCAAGAGCCTTTGTGATTATATATTTGATAACTCTTATGAGTTTGTAAGAAAGAATATTGTCTATTATTGTAGAAATTATATGAGAGAGTTCTGTGAAAAACTATTGCAGGTTGTGAAGAATATTTCTTGAAGAACAAAGGAAGCATATCAAAGGAGAATTGAATCGGTGTTATTGTAATCTTTTCAAAGGTTAAATAATACAAGAAAGACCAATTCTGGTGGATTTTTTTCTCAAAAGGGTTTCTTCACGTACATGTTGTGTCCTTTCTATTATGTCTTATATTTATTCTATCAATATTTTGTCTACTTTCTCCAACATTAAAATTGATCTAATTCAAGATTAATCATACACAAGAGATTGTGACAAAGAATACTAAAATTGATTCTACAGTTACATAGGTTTTACAGATTTTAAGCTACATTTTTGCTATAGTTTTACCTTCATTTTCAACACAAAGAGCCTCTATTGCAAATGTGGCCGAAATCTAAAGTCCATCTTGCAAAACACCATTTATTGGTAGAACCTGACAAAGAAATGATGAAAATTGAGGACACCCTTGATGTGGAATGTGAAATGATTGATCAAATGGATGAGGACAATAGCTCCGCTATTCATAATGGAAAATTAGTTGAAAATCAAACCAAAATTGTTATTTTTTTCTTTTCAAAAGGAATCCATACAAAGTTAGATTTCTACAAATGGGAAAAAATGAACTGGGAAAGCATGGGATGGGAGATTGAAAAAATAAGAGGGTTAAGAAGAGGATATGTTTCTTGCATGTTTAAGTTTGTCAAGCATGCTCGGGTAGTTTTGCAGTATAGAATGGGTGATTTGTGGGCAGATTTTTTATCTTCAAGCTTGGAAATTTGAATTTCATCTTAAAGGACCTTCTCACTTACACTACCCCATGTGGCTAGAATTGCCATTTTTGGACCTAGCTTTCAGACCGTATCTTAAAGATATTGTAGCCCAACTTGGTAAAGTTATCTGATACAAACAAAGTTTTGATAAAAAAAAAATAGTTTAAGAGTACATCTAAGAGTGTGGGTGGAAGTGGATTGAAACAAACCCCTGTCAGAGAATTGTTAGGAAAAATTTGATTGCAAAACAATTTTTCCTAATGCCAAGACTCATAGGAGAATAGAGATATACCTTTCTAAATTTTACAATTACAGTTCATTAAGATGCAGATGAAATAAATAACAAAACGAGAGATAAACTCAAACACAATTGGCACAAGATTTACGTGGGAAAACCATTATAGTAGAAAAACCCACCACACCAAAGAAAAATCACTTGTATTACAATAAATGGATTTACATACAAGTTACAAACTCCTTTTTTAGATGTCAACTTATAGCAGCAACATTTCTCAGATTAGCCTCACACAAAATAACACTGTTACAATTCTCTCATACCAGCATACAATGATACTCACAAGACAGATCATCCGATCAACTAACCATCGAACCCTTACACAGTTCATGTACGTTTCAATGTATAGCAACAACCATGTCTGATTAATTTTTTGTACATTCGATTCAGTTCAACTTCCTCTGTTGAACAAACTGTCGAACTTCCCAGTCATCCCAATGACCACCTTCCAAGTCAACAAAAAACCTCCACTGATCGGCATACACCTCAACATTCAACAAATCCTCACGTCTTTTCTCCTTACATCACGCTACCGCTTCGCATTCCACAAGCTCTGCGATGTGGCGATTTACCTCGCTAGCGCTGGACAGGCGAGATGTTCCCACACTATGGTGGTGTCCATCACTCTATCACTCCACAGTCAAGAGATGCCTGCAGTATGGCGGTGTCCACCGCTCTACCACTACTCAGTCAAGAGATGCCTATGGTATGGAGGTAACCATGCCACGATAGCCCAAGTTAAGAGCTTCTATAGTATGGAGGTAGCCACTCTATCATGCCATATGTTGAACACCTTCACGGTATGGCGGTTCCACTGCACAACCGCTACGATCGAAGAGAGACTCTGCGGTATGATGGTAAGTTTCCCAACCACCAGACTAAAAGGGTTCACCACGCTACCGACACACACCCGATGACTACTTGTGGCATGGCGGTAACTGCACCACCGTAGCCCAAGGAAAGAATACACATGGTATGACGATGTCACCGCTCTACTACTAGACTAGTCAAAAGCTTTCGCAGTATGGCGGTAACCCCGCACTACCTCGCCTTCTCAGTAAGCACCTGGCAGTATGGCGGTAAAGGAACAATCATAACACTTAAGAAAAAGTTGCTGCTCAGTGACAGATCCAGGGCCTCTTCTAGTGATTTTGAGGCACATAATCTCAACAATATCCCACTTGATGAAGAACTCATTGAACCCTTTTCAATACTTGGAGTCATTGAATATTCTGGACCCCAAGGCCCATCAAACTCACACACCATCTGAACTTGTTCATGCTCATTGGCTTTTTCAATGCATCAAAAACACTCTTCAAAGTATCAACCTTATCTAAGCAGACCTTTCCATCCTCCACCATATCTCAAACAAAGTGATACTGCACATCGATATATTTCGTTCTAGCATGGAAATTTGGAATTTTTTCCAGACAAATGGCACTCTGACTGTCACAATAAATAATAATTTTCCCTGCATCAAAACAATATAAGAACATAATCTTCTAAGCCAAATGGCTTCCTTACAGGTGTGAGTTTCTTCCATGTACTTAACCTTCATAGTGGACAAAGTGACTACAGCCTGTCGCTTGCTCATCCAACTAATTGCACCACCATTTTGTAGACACATAAAAATGACAAAGACCTGCAAGCACTATTTTACCACCTTCGTCATGACATGATTATAACATTTGAATTATGTTTCTAACCCACATTCAACTATTAATTAAATAATTTATAATTATTTAATTAATTCATAATTTCTCATTCTTCATAATTATGAAGTAAATAAATCTTATTTATTTATTTAATAATGTCACTAATTGTCAAAGTCTTCTCTTAATTAAATAAAATCTTATTTATTTAATTAATCCTCATCATTAATGTCCTCCTGATTATTAAATTAATATATTTTAATATATCTATTTAATATGTCACTAATTCCTAAATCCTCTCTTAATTAAATAAATTCATTTATTTATTCAATGAATTAACTACTTCTTCTAAATTAAATAATTATTTTAATTATTTAATTATGGCATGTGACACTTCTATATTTTTAAATAAAATAAATCATTTAAAAATATCTCACATACTTAACTGATTCTTCATTTAGTAATTAATTTCAAAAATCAATTACTGCTTATCTCACAAAATCCCTATTTTGAATTAATTTAATTCAAAATGGAATTTTTCTTCTACAAATCAAGTAGTTTCCAAAATTATTGATTTCCTAAGATCTCATCCTCTTGTCTTCTGATTTTTACTAATTTCATCTCCACTGTCACATTCAGTCTAGATTTAATTCATTTAATTAAATCTTATTTACACATATGGGTATTTTTCCCTAACCCTAATTGAGAGTTGCCTTATTGAATCTTGACCTTTGATTCTAGGGCATTCCTTAAAACTCTCATCTTGTCTGTTCGTTCAAGATTGCATTTTCTATAAAATGACAATCTTGATCTCATTTTGGAAGGGAATGATTGCTTAAGTTATTCTTACTATAGGAATTTTACTTCATATCTTAGGCTTTTATTTTAATAATTGCTTGCATATTAGGATCTATATTCTAGTTGCATAGTTATATACATTTTCATAAATCCTTCAAAGGTTGAGCTAGGGCTAGACAAATAGTAACTTGCTCATAAAACCTGAGGGCATCATACTATTACAGCAAGCTTGAGAAGGTACAATAGAAATCAGACATGGAACATTAGGAATGGGTGAGATCCTTCTTATTATTAAATTCCTTTATTTACTTCCAATGCATTCTATTGTATAATGTTTTCATTAACTTGCAGGTACAACTAATTGGTTGTTGATGTTTGTAGGAATTTAACGTTATCACATTGGTGAACCCGACCTTCCAACACAACTTTTTTTTTTGCAGGTTTCGTACGGCTTCATACTTTTTTTTGCAGGTCCAGGGTAGGGAATGACGCATTTGAAGACCCAAATGACACAATCACCCTGTCGCATCACATTTGCAATTGCGAGCGATGCAATCGCTCTGTTACAACACATACGAGCCTTCAAGCGACACATTTGACCAGCTGCGACACATCTAATAGAAACTGAGCCGCATCCGCCAGAAGCCAAGCCGCAGATAACTGGTAAATATTCATTGTTTCTTTTTTGGTCATTGTTGTAATCTGGATCCGACGCATCCACGGCCAGAAATTGATCATTTTTTTCATTTTTGTTCTTTTTTTTTTCTTGGGTATTTAAAAAGAACCAATCCTAGGATAGTCACATTAAATTTGAATTTACCAATCCTAAGATAGGCAATCTAATTAAAATTTATCAATCTAGGGTAGCCACCATACTTTTATTTTGGTTAAACAATGAACACCATGTTTTTGTGAAGCAACATCTTCACCTAGATTAGAGAATTTTTATTTTGGGTTTAAAATTGAACAACCTACTTTTGTGTTTGATTGGATAATAGGCATATGCTCTCCCCTTTACTGGGTGATCAAAAAGCCAGAACTATCCATTTTTCATACTTATGCATTCAATGGTTTATTACAACCCTTAGAAGGTCTACTCTTGTGGGAAAAAGTACTCACCCAAGAGGAACGACCTAAGTGGGAACACCTAAAGCCAAGGTTTCCAACCCACTATAATCAAAAGCAAGCTATTGATGAAAATCCAACTTGACAGTAGTAGGCAAGATAACCATCCCCAAAGCCTTTGTTCTAAAGGTTGGGAGGTCTCTCGAGGGAGTATATCTATTGCCACATTGAACGGAAAGACTTACTAAGAACCTAGTGTAGTAGCCAACCGAGTCAGTAACCAAACATCGTTTCAATCACGGTGCAAGGGGAGGGAAGAATCTCCCCCCAAGACACTCACCATATAATCACCACAGAGTGTTTGCTCAGGGGATTCGGTATCCACTTCCGTCACCTTGAGTACGCACCTAGAAAAGACAAAAACACGGGCACCCTCTAGGGGGTGACAAGGCTGTGTGAGTCGACGTGATTTTAAGATGTGGGTTGTGATTGCGAGGATGACCCACTTGACTATTAAGAGTGAGTCTGTTTGAACATGCACTTCATATTGTGATTTTTGTGTTTGCCAACGGTTTTAACAATCTTCAACAAATTGAATATCACAAATCGAAACCCAAAAGAAAAAGAAATTTTTTTTCAAAACTGTAAACTTTCGGGTTTTTTTTTCCTCAAAATTTCAATATTGCGATGCAAGTGCTTTGTTGCACCACATTCGCAAGCTACAAATTTGCATTTGCTATGATGAGCTGCATTTGAGCCATCACGAGCTGCATTCACAATACTAAACCGCAATCGACACTTACAGAGCCGCATTTTCAATCATTGAGCCGCATTCGGCTACCTGAGCCGCATTTGAAAGACACAAACCTGCATTCGCAATACTATGTCGCAATTGACACTTCCAGAACTGCATTGGATTCTGTGAGCCGCATTTGCTCTGTCGCAATGCATTTGCTACAACGCATTTGCTGAAACCTGCAGATAACTTCTCACTGCCAAAATAGAAAGTCCAAAACTTTTCTTCAATCAATCCAATCTTTCTTCACTATTACAGTCCAAACCAAAATAGTCTATTGCTCAACTTTCCATCAAACATTGCATTTTTAGGTACCATTTTAGGCTCATAATAGGTTTCATTTTCATTAGATTGCATTAATAGCTTCACCATCTCCTTAGAAACTCACTTTTGCAGATTTTAGGAGTTTATCATTCATTGTCCAAACTTTGCATTCAACAGTAGGTTATCATTGGACCCAATTACCTTTTTCATTTTATCAAACCTTTTGTGAATTATTTCCCACTCAATAGTCTAGTGCGGAAATTTCACTTTGTCCTAGTTATAGTCCTTCCACGGTCCATTGGTTTTCCAAAAGTTGAATCATTGCAAGAACTTTGTTTTTCCAAGTTTGTCCTCTTTAGATCTCTCACTAGTAAGTACATCTTAGGATCATTTATTTGCATATCATTTGACATCTCCATTTAGTGTCACTCCACTTACATCCAGAAGCCATTTTCATAGCATCCTTTAAAAATCCAAAAGAAACCAAAAACATAGTCTCATATTTTAGATCATTTTTCTCCATCATCCCAAGTTGAGCAAAACTTTGTATGGTTGAAACTAGACTACAGAAAAAGAAAAGACTCATGGATTCCTTTGGACAAGACACCAACTTTCTTGGGTTCACAACTGGCATGAGCTCATTTACTAATGCCACTAACAATCCTTGTTTTGACATGGAAAATTCCAACTTTAATCCTTTTAGTGAGATGAACACCCCATCATCTCCATCACATCTTTTTGAACCATTTATCCGATAGGATGAAAATGGGGATGTCTTTGAAGAAGACATACAAGCTGCCGCTCAAAACCCAGAAGTGGCCTCTTTTGTGGAAGAAATGGTCTTAAATGACTCTTCTAGATTCCTAGATATGCTCCTTGACCAAGGGGCTAAGTTACCGAAGGGATTTGATATCAACACTCTTAGACCAACTTCTCCCACTCCAACATCATACAATTCCTCCATGGGAGCCTCTTTGCAAAACATCATCAACACAATCAATGCTACCTCCCTTGGTCACACTACTGCCACAACCAATACAACATCTATTGGTGGATCATCTTCCCAAACCAACACCACATCATAATCCATCCCCCAACAAACATCTACCATTCCTTCACAAACAATGGGGGCAACCACATCAAACCTCTTTGGAACCACATCTAGTTCCATGAGTACATCAGCAAACCTATTATTATGTTCTTCAAGTGCCATGGCAACCAACTCATCTAACCCATTTGGGATAAATAAATGAATAGTTTTCATTCAAGGCACCCAACCCACCTCATCACAGGTTAATACGAGCATTCCTATGACCCAAAACACCAACATTCCTCAAGGTCATAATCTTTTATTTGGGCAAGGCAATCAAGGCGCTCAATCATATACTCCATTTGGGCATCAACAAGCTCAAAATCAACAAGTCGCTCAATACTTCACTCCATTTGGCAATCAACAAATTCAAAACCAGCAAGGTCCTCAAATCCCATCCAATATGGCAGGATATCACATTTCTACTTATGCTTCTCAAGTCCATACGCAACAGCACATCTCTCATCAAAATACTCATTCCCAACAACCGCCTAATCACAACACTCATTTTGCTCGCCAGCAACCCATTCCCAATCAACACATCTCCTCCCAACATTTTGGAAATCAAACCGCCTCTATCACCAACATAGGTGATGCTACCAACCATCCAACGGTGGAAGCACTCACGCACCAACTCGCTGCTCTTCAAATACAAGTGGAGACCTTGCAACAATCTAATAAAAATTCATACATGTCACATGACTTGTGTCCTTATCCATTTGACACAACTTTATATATGCCACCATTTCCTCATGGATATGTGGTCCCTCATTTTCCCAAGTATAAAGGAAAAACAAACCCCCTTGAACACATAAGGGAATTCACCACTAGTTGTATCAACATTGCTTATGAGCAAACTTATCTCATGAGACTCTTTTCTAGAAGTCTTGGAGGTCATGCACTAGAATGGTTCTCACTCTTGCCTAAGGGAATAAAAACTTGGGACGAATTGGCAAACAAATTTGTCAAAAACTATGCTTACAATATCAACACGGACATTGACATCGCCTCCTTATGCAAACTTACCCAAGAGGATGCAGGAGAGACTTCCATTCCATTCTTTCAAAGATGGAGAACCTTAGCAAGCAGATGTCAAGTAGAAATACCCAAAAAGGAGAAAGTAACCATGTTTGTGCAAACTCTCCTCGGACCACTAAGGTATGGATTACAAGTCCATTGTTGCACCACTTTTGTTGACCTTGTTGAAAAGGGGGTTCAACTAGAAAAAGCCTTGATTTCCAAAGGTGAATTGAAATATGGTGGCAAAACCATCAACACAACCACCAATAATAACCCAAGTAGCTCAAACGACAAAAACAAATACTAGGTTAAGAACAAACACATCACAAATGACGGTGTAGTTGATGCAAAAACCGTCAATGCAACAGGTCATGTACTCACAATCAAAGGAGTACACAATCAAAACACACCTGTAACTACACCGACACCAACTGCCAACACTATCCAAAACTATCATGCACAATCTAATCAAAGGCAGTTTCGTCAACCATGACAGTTCCAAAAGCGCACATACACCCCATTGGGTGAACCTATCGAAACTGTCTTGAAGAAACTCCTTCAAAATAGAATTATAACGCTAGAGGATCCAAAACCATATGACCCTAGTCAATTCAAGCCGTCATGGTTGGATGACAATTCATTCTGTGATTACCACCGTGCCAAAGGGCACAAAACTTCCTCTTGTCGCCAATTGTGAAATCTGGTGCAAGATCTCATAGAGAACCACACCATTGAGTTGGGTGGTCAATATTTTTCATCCAATGCAGATCATACCATACACAAAAACCCACTGCAGGATCATGGTAAAGCTTCCTTGTCTGGCACAAAGCATACAAACCATCAAGCCAACCGCATCCGTTCGACCTATAATACTACTCGTCCTGCATACAGTTATCCTGATGGTACTATTATTAACAATATTCACGCTACTAATGAAGATGAATCTGTTAATACCATCAACATCAAAAGAGCCCCAGAATGCAATGTGACTATGCATAAAGGTAAGGTCACTATCCTGGGTCCTTCTGCCCGTCAGCCAAAGATCACCATACCTGTTCCATCCACCAAACAGTCCAACCCAAAACCGGAGTTCAACATTGTCGAGCAGTTAAATAAAACACCTGCTCAAACATCTATTCTTGAATTGCTTCGTCTTTCACCCACGCATAAGGCCATCCTCGATAAAGTACTGCAAGAGTCATCTGTCCCTACCAACATCGATGTCAACCATTTTGAGACCATGGTCAGATACCTGAATTCGCCTCACCACATCACCTTCTCAGACAGTGACTATTCCTCACCCAAACCATCGCATAATGATGCCCTTCACATTGAGGTTTTTGTCCATAAGCATAAGGTCAGACAAATCCTAGTAGATGGCAGAGCAGGATTGAACATATGCTCTCTGAAATTGGTCAAAGCTCTTGGTTTCTTGGATGCATGTGTAGATGCTAGCAAGAGCATCGTCATTAAGGCATACGATGATGAAGAACCTGCTTCTAAACGCGTTATTACCATTCCTCTCCAGGTAGGACCTATCATCATAGATACAACATGCCAGGTCCTGGATCGTGATATACACTACAATATCTTACTTGGTCATCCATGGATCCATGCTCTAAAGGCTATTCCATCAACATACCACCAATGCCTCAAATTTCCTTTTGATGGAACTGAGATCACCATCCCAAGAGATCCTGATCCGTTCCAATATTGTACCAACCTGCGAGCTACTGCCAAGCACCAAGTACCCATCAATTGGGAGGCCTCATCTTCCACCTCGTCCAAATACATTGACCCATCAACACTTACAAAATCATCCATTCCATCATCTTCTACCGCACCATCTCCATCAACATCCATCCCAAGTAAAGATATTCAAATCCAGGACCTTGGTTGCGGAGAGTTCAAGTTAAATACGGCTTACTATATAACCACAATACGGAAGCCACCTAAGGTCTATGGTAGACCATGTTTTGCAGTAGAGCCCAAAATAACTTTCAAGGTCCCACCAAAAAGTGTTTTCACACAGTGGGGCAATATGGGTAATGAAGTCATTATTGACATGGACAACTGGATTTACAAAGACCCGACAGAGTTATCTCCATTACCTTTGCATCTCTATGGAAAAGGATATGATATATGCAAAACCCAAGGTTTTGATGGCACAAGCGGCCTTGGAAAGAACAGTAATGGAAGACGGGAACCTATTATCATAACGACAAGACCAAGATACATAGGGCTAGGGTATAACCAAATTGGAACTGACAATCAACGTACCCTTGAAATTTCAAGTAAAGTTGTAATGGCTACAGAAAGTGTTGAGAGATGCGAAGAATCCCTTACCGAGACAAACTCAAATGAATGGGAATGGGGATTTGACAAAACCATCAGTGATTATGACATTGATGAACTATTCTTAGAACCTGGCCAACCTTCCTTTGAAGAGAGATTATGCATGAAATATGACATTGACCATATTAACCGACATTCTAAAAATAAGGAATGGGTAAGCATTCCTTGGAATCCAAAAACACACAAGGTGTTATCAGCCATACCCGAACCATCCCACCCATCCTGAACCCACCCATGAGCCAAATTTATCTGAGCCCACTATCCATACTTCTGAAATTCCAACCACTGGTCACGATGATAATTTTATCCCATATTATGACTTTGAATTCAATTCATCTGACTCGAAATATGGACCTTCCATTGCATCAGACACGGAAGTGGAAATTGACAACTTTGCCTTTACACTTGAAGCATCAATTTTCACACTTTCCGCATCCTCCCCATCCTTCACCAACACTGACAATGGCATCCCTCTTGTTTATCCACAACTGATCGACTGGGACCAACAAGATCCAACGGTGATGGACATATTTCAAAATGGCGAGGCAATTGCAGAATTCATGGGATGAAGAGAAGGTATTCCATGGGGGGGTCACAAAATAGGATTCTCCATAGATCTAGATTGTACAGCTTACTTTGGGGAGACTGTGCAATCCTCTAGTTGCAAAAATACAAAGAATAAAAAAGAAAAAGAAATGCCTTTAGATGAAAACCGCAAGGCACCTTCTGGCAATAAAATAGTAAAAATAAAGGACGTATCCGAAGGTGAAAACCTCTCTGAGGCGCCTAAGGATGGAGGATTGGAATTTCTTCCTATAACACAAGAAAAGTTAGCTATGCTTATTGAGGACACAGTGGAAGTTAATATAGCCACACTCGAGAATCCCAAAATGATTCTCTTGGCTGCGTCATTGTCAGATGAAGAAAAGCTTGAATTCAAACAATTCTTCACAAAGAGAAAAGTTAACTTCGCTTGGTCATATGCTGACATGCTAGGGCTTGATCCTGAATTGGTTTTGCATCATCTTCCTTTAATCCCGGGAATCAAGCCGGTCAAACAAAAGTTCTGCAAGATGCACCCACAAATTGCACTACTTGTCAAAGCAGAACTAAAAAAGTTACTAGATGCTGAATTCATAAGGTCAATTGATTATGTGGATTGGATATCAAACATTGTTCCTATTACCAAGCCGAATGGACAAATCCGTATTTGCACAGATTTCAGAGATTTAAACAAAGCTTGTCCAAAGGATGACTTCCCCCTACCAAACATAGACATGATTTTTGACCTCATGGCAGGATATGAGATGCTATCTCTCATGGATGGCTTTTCAAGCTATAACCAAATCAGAATTGCAACAGAGGATCAACATAAAACGGCATTCACTTGTCCTTGGGGAACATACTATTGGAACGTCATGCCTTTTGGCTTAAAGAATGTAGGCGCTACCTACCAGAGGGCTATGACAACAATCTTCCATGACATGATGCACATTCTAATGGAAGATTATGTGGATGACCTATTGGAAAAATCTTTGATAAGGACAGAACATCTCAAAGTCTTAGATAAAAATTTTAGACGGCTTGAGGATTACAAGGTTAGATTGAACCCAAAGAAGTGTGTCTTTGGAGTCACTTCAGGCAAGCTACTAGGATACATTGTTTCAAGATGAGGCATTGAGGTTGATTCCGCAAAAGTAAAAGCAATTCTGGACATGCCTCCACCAAAGGGAATTAGGGAGTTGCGAAAACTTCAAGGTAGACTACAATCTATTCACCGCTTCATTGCACAGTTGGCAGACAAGTGTCAACCATTCCAATATCTACTCTACAAAAGCATTCCATTTGTATGGACAGATAAGTGCAACATGGCTTTTGACAAAATTAAAGAATATTTATTAACAGCTCCAGTATTAATGCCACCTATTGAGGGAAAACCACTGATTCTATATGTCTCCGCAACGACAAATGCACTAGGGGCATTATTGGCACAGAATGACCATAAGGAAAAAGAAAGAGCCATATATTACATCATTCGCACATTAATTGGATATGAGCTCAACTATACACCCATTGAACAGGCATGCCTGGTAGTTGTTTTTGCGGCACAAAAACTAAGACACTATATGTTAAATCATCAAACACATTTGATAGAAAAGATTGACCCATTAAAATATCTCCTTAGTCGAGCAACATTGACAAGTCGCTTGGCAAAGTGGGTCATGATTTTAAGCGAGTATGACATACAGTATGTGGAGCACAAGGCTATAAAAGGTCAAGTAATAGCAGATCAACTGGCAGATGCACCAATCCAAGCCACTCATCCATTGATCACTGATTTTCCTGATGAGTCAATTTTTCACGTAGAACCAGCTTTACCATGGAAATTATACTTGGATGGATCCCACACTGGGCACGGCTTAGGAGTAGGCATATTATTTATCACACCACAAGGGGATTCAATTCCTAAATCATTTTGGATTGCTTTCCCTTGTACAAATAATATTGTAGAATACGAGGCATTGGTCACAGGTCTCAAGATAGCAATTCAATGGAAAATTCAGACACTCCTTGTATTTGGGGATTCTCAATTAATCATCAACCAGGTGAATGATGACTATGACACAAAGGACGAAAAGTTGCTCCCTTATAAGCGCATGGTGGATAGTTTCCTAATGTACTTCAAAATGATTGCATTTGAACAAATCCCAAGAACACAAAATAAAGTAGCTGATGCAATGGCTACCATTGGATCTCTTTTAGAAATTCCTAAGAATGTGTCACAGTTTGAATTCCTAGTGGAACAACTTTTGATGCCTGCATATGACATTCCAGAGTCAACAATGGTGTGTGAGATTATTGGTCCCAGCTCACCTTGGTACCAGGATATATACGACTACCTTAAATCCCAAATCCTCCCACCCAACTTGTCCAACAACCAAAGAAAATCCTTCATCCAAAAAGCAGCCAGACATACCATCGTCAGTGACACTTTATACCATCGTGGCTTTGACAACACCCTTCTTCCCTGTCTCGACACTAATGAAGCCCAAACAACTTTACGAGAATTACATGAGGGTATATGTGGATCTCATTTGAGTGGTCCAACCTTAGCTAGGAAAGTCACCAGACTGGGGTACTACTGGCCAACATTGGAAAAAGATGCTCTTCAGTTTGTCAGAACATGTCAAAAATGCCAGGTGCACAATGATTTGATTCATGCACCTGCACAAGAATTGAGACCTATCACTTCTCCATGGCCTTTTGCACAATGGGGACTCGACCTCATGGGTAAGATCCATCCACCCTCTTCAAATGGCCATAAATTCATAATAACCGCCACTGAGTATTTCACTAAGTGGATTAAAGTTGTCCCTCTCACCTACGTCACCGGTAAGCAAATATCCAAGTTCATCCTAAACTACATCATTTTCTGGTATGGTGTCCCACAATCCATCATCACAGATAATGGCAGTCCATTCAAAAATTAGGACGTTCATGAACTCTGTGAGCGATTCCACATCCAACACCATTTTTCCACCCCATACTACCCCTAAGGTAATGGCCAAGTTGAGGCGTCCAACAAAACAATACTTCGCATTCTGAAGAAGACCGTCAACGACGCTGGTCGAGATTGGCACCTCCAACTTAATCCTACTTTATGGGCCCATCGTACCAGTATCCGCACCCCCATTGGAGCCACTCCATTTTCCCTGGTTTATGGATCTAAGGCCATATTACCCATCGAGGTCGAAATTACTTCTCTCTGAGTCTCCTTGAAAGGAATGATTGATGATGAAGAGTACAGACATACTCGCCTACATGAACTGGAAATGCTATAAGAAAGATGACAAAATGCCTTAAATCATCTGCAGGCATATCAAAACTGTCTTTGTAGAAGTTATAGCAAAAGAGTCATGGTGAGAAAGTTTGAAATCGGTGACTTGGTTCTCATGCAGAATCCTAGAAATCAAGCAAACTGTGAAAAGCCTGGCAAGTTTGAGGCTAATTGGCTTGGTCCATATATCATTACTGTCGCATTTGGTTCTGGAGCTTATCAGTTGGCCACATCTAATGGAGAATAGTTGACAAAACCTATCAACAGTTTACACCTAAGAAAGTTCTACACATAGCATCAGAGAGCTTGGGCAAAAAACCTACAAAATACAAAAAAAAATTAGAAAATACAAAAAAATCATCCCTTGATGAAAACCTGGCAAACAAGCGTCTTGGTGACACCAAAAAAAAATTGAAAAATGACAAAAATAGTAAAAAGAAATGAATTCATCCAATAGTGAAAACCTGGCAAACAGGCGCTTTGGATAGGTACCATGGTGAAAACCTGGCAAACAGATGCCATGCGTAGTCAATCATTGCTTCGCCATCTACTGTCACTCAAAACGACCTTTATCCATTTGTCATAATCACAAAGGCCTGGCACATTCGCGACATCCATCCAAAAAGTCCTGTCAATTCTGACCATGGTTAACATTTGGTTGACATCATTCCTGGCATATCCTTACCTTGGCCTCGCATTTACCTATCTCCATTTCATTTCGAACTCGGATACTCCCCACTCTATCTGGGGACAAGACCTTTATCATGCAACTGCAGTGGGTATCGCACATGATCCTGCATTCCTAAAAATCCTAAAAAAATCATACAAATCTGAAAAAGTCCTAAAAAAATCCTAAAAATTTGAAAAAGTCCTAAAAAATCATAAAAATCTGAAAAAGTCCTGAGAAAATACAAAAAAAAAACATCCACATCAATGTCAAAATCCAAAAACAGAGTCAAAGTCAATCTCTGATCAATCCAATCGGTCTTGTCAAAATCAGTATTTCGTCCAGGTCCGAACTACGTTGTCTCTACGCATTTGCTACGTAGGTAGGATTCATCTTTGAGTCTCCGAGACATTAGGTCAGTCTTTCTAGGTTTGTCAAAATAAATCATGATTCAAGCTTTTTTTCCTTTGGATAAAATCATTGGTCATGTCAAACTACGAGGTCTCTGAGTGCATGACGTAGGCAAGGCCATCAATCGATGGACCCCTGAGGCCGCACTAGGTCAGTCCATTAGGGTTCTTAACACTGCACATTCACGCACATCAAGTTATCTTCAAATCAAGCGAATCTTAGGTCAATCTGTAATTATCAACCTATCGGCAATTTGTTTCATCAAACATTTTCAGCATGTCAGTAATGACATGTAGTCAAATTCTACCAAGGCATTTCATCTAGCAAATTTTGGGTTCTTCTTCAGATGTATCCTTCTAAAGAGAAACTCTCATCACTTCTTTATGCTTTTGGATGTGTCCTTCCTAAGCATCATCATCATCATCTGGCATCTTGATGGATTCTCCTAACTCTGAGAATCGATCTCCTGGATATCAACGTCATTTAGGATGTGTCCTTCCTAAATTTGATATCGCTCGACATTTAGCAGAACTTGACATTAAAAACAATTGGCAAACACTTGGCAAACTTTTTTCTGTCTTTTTGAAATTATCATGATATTATTTCCTTATGTCATAGGAACAATGACATATCATGATGATTATCCTTGTCTACATATCACTCTACTATTAGTTTCTCCAGGATGTCCTGACTTTAGGATTTAGAGAAGCAACGACATAGTATGATGATTTTACTGTTTGTTTTACTATCATGTGGCTAGTTTCTCCATGATGTCCTATCATCAAGATTTAGAGAAGCAGCAACGTCTCATGATTAGTTTGGTTTTTCTGGTGGTTGGTCATGATAAGTGGCTAGGGGCAACTGTGCTCCTTACATGAGTTATGATCATCCTTTGTCTGCGGCTATTGACTTATGTGATGATTCGACCTTGCACACTATTGATCTATGTCATATCATACTGTTTGTTGACCATCATGACATTTTTGCCCAATGATGATTAAAGAGAAACAACTAGCATAGCACTATAGCAAAGCTTTGAAGGATTTTTAATTTTTCACACTAACATGCATATCTTTCTTCACATTAACATCCATCTTCATATTCTCTTCTATGGTTCTCTGATGATATCCTATGACATACAAAAACAAAGTTGCATACATAATGGCATGAACATTTCATATTCACATCTGCATAAATCAACTATCATAATTCACATTGCATAAACGCCATCATTTACATCCATTCATAAAAACATCATTTGCATCAACATATCACATCATTATCACATTGCATATGGCATTCATACATAATCGCATCCAAAATGCATTCATAAACATAAGCATAATATCCATACATCTCATATCATAAAAGTATCGCATAAACATCCCATAAAAACATGAGAACACCATAACACATAACATCATATAGATAACATCAAAACTGCATCACATATATATACAATCTCAAAAAATGTCATGTCACAGGATAGAGTCATATAACATCCCAGAAATAGAGCTCGCAGGCTCGAAGATCAAAATACAAGTGTCTACAAAATAAGTCCTAGGATGGTCTGCCTCCATCCCGTGGAGGTGAACTACGAGGTAACTGTGACTGATCCATCAAATGGAATGTGACCTGGATAGGTGTCCTCTCCTGGGTCTCACTCTGGGATCTTGAGGGATTAGTAACGGGAGGCTGACTTTGCTCTATTTGTTGCCCTGAAGATGCTGATCTATGACCGTGCCCTGACTTGTGACTGTGCCCGGATGAGTGCCTGTGGGAACTATGAGATATGTGGCCTGATGATTGCCACAGATCTCATAGTCAGGGCAACAATCATACATCAAATGCAACAATTTCAATGTTGCATTTGATGTAGTAGATCCTCTAGCACTGGTGTGACTACTGCTATGTGACCTGCTGCTGTGTGTCCGGCTGCCACTACTTGTCCTATTGTAGGATCAGGACAACCCTGGGTCCTATCTATCAGGTGGAACTGCCTGCTCATTTAGTGCCCTGTATCGACCCCTACTCTCTGCTACCCTAGCCAACTCTTGGGCCATATCCCCTGTCAGCCCAGAACATAACTCTGCAAACTCTGAAACCCACCGCTCTGACTCATGTTGCCGAATGATGGCCTGATCCCTCTCAGCCCGGGTGACCTCTAACTCTGTTGCCAGGACCTTGTTCTGAGACAAGGCCGCATCTAATCTTCTCTAAATATTAGTGAGCCTCTGGTCAATCATGGCATCTATAGGAAAAATGAGTGATCTGTCACCCTCATCATCCTCGAAGATCATCCGCTCCCATAGCCTCTGATCTACCTCATCCTCCTCCTCCTCCTCCTCCTCATCCCTATCCTCCTCCACCCGAACCTCCTCCACCCAGACCTCCTCCACATCTATGTCAAGAGGGTGTCCCCCAACAAGAGGATCCTCATCTACTCTCTCCTCCATCGCCACCTCCTCCTCAACCACCACCTCCAACTCCTCCTCAGCCACAACCTCCACCTCCACCTCCTCCTCGACCCTCACCTCCAACTCTCTCTCCTCCCCCTCCTCTCAAATGGGTGACAATGGTACACCATCCACTCTCTGTCTGACTCTCCTGGGTTGCCTCCGCCCTCGGTCATCTCTCCTCCTCCTGGCACCCCTGCCATCTCCCCCACCTCCTCCATCTCCTCCACCACCATCATCGCCTCCTCCTCCTCCCCCACCTCCTCCACCTCTGTCTCCCCCGTCTTGGCCTCCAACCCTGCCTCCATCTCTACCCCTAGCACCTTTGCCATCTCTCCCTCCGTCTTTTCCACCCCGCCCTCTCCTCGAAATCCATGGAATGACTGATCTACAATCTATCGACGATGGACCATCTGAATCTATCAAAGGGATGGGCCTGTGAACCTACCACCATGTATCAAACTCGGCAGACATCCCTGGATCTGTCGGACCCCCTCTCCATGCCCACTGAACTGCCACCAGGCTGTCAACTTGCTGCTCTACCACTGTGACTGATATGGGCAGCCCCCACATGGTCTCCCTAGACGATCGGGCATACTCTGCAGTGCCTACTGGCACAATCTACTGCTCCCCAAACTGTCATAGTACTTGTTGGGGCAAGTACATCTCAATGATCCATTGCATCTATACCATATGGCCAATAAGATATCAGACCTATCTACAAAAGGAAAGGTGGTCGTCCTCATCCGACCACTAAGCACAATCTCTGTAGGGTCTCCAGACAAAACTGATCATTGTGTCTATTTGATGACGCCAGTACCCGGTATCTCCAACACGAGTCTGGCTAACTGATCCGCCATATAAATAAACATATGGCATCCCATCACCCAACTGCTACATCTGTACTAGCGGTCAAAAAATGGGAATGCGCTCCCATACCCAAATCATGAGTAAGGTGGTCTCGCAGCTGATATTGTGACCCTGATGATAAAATACCTCATGCAACTGATGGTATAACATGTCCAACAAGCAGGGCCCCCAAGCGAAAACAGTCCTTTGTAGATGCATCTGAACTATAACATCCCCCCATCCTATGGGAAATCCGTGACCACAACGATCGGGGATCAGTAATCTGGCAATCAAGATCATGAGCATAGCATCGAACCTGGAAAATCGGTCAACCACAACATCCCAACCGATCTCATAATTGTTCAGAGCCAATTGTGCACCATCGACACCCTCATATCTCTCTGTCAAGACCTGCCGCCCTCGGTGGGGATCATAGGCCACCCTCTCTCTGCTAATCAGAATCTAGAGAATACAGTACATGTCCTCTAAAGTCACTATCGCCTCTCCAGTAGGCAAGTGAAATGAGCAGGTCTCAGAATGCCACCTCTCGCAAAGAGCCGTAAGAAATCCTTTGTTTGCCCGAATAACAGGCATATAGGCAACATGGTACAGGCCCAAGGACGTCAATCGCCGTCTCTATCTATCACTAAGATGATCTTGAAAAGCATAGGTAGCTGGTCAGAACTCTCATGTATAAATGGGCACCAGTCGACTCTGCACAAGGAAAGGGCAGGGATTACCACATATTGAAAGTTTTATACTACTGGCAAGTCAAGGGTACATAAAAATTAATCTCGGCACAAGTCAACTCTAATCAACGACAATTGCGTCACATTGACCGCAAATGTGTCACAATGTTTCAATTGTGGCTCGGCACAAGACAAATGTGTTGCAATATGTCAAATGCGTCGTTCTGACCAGAAAATGTGCAGGCAAACAACGAATACGTCATTTAAGCTATCGAATGCACGATTCAACAACATATTCATTGTGCGACATGTCAAATGTGTCACAAATTTGCAAATGCATTGCAAAATCTGACGATTGCGTTGCACTTTTTTGATTGTGTCATGTCGACTTGCGAATGCGCAATCGCACAAATAATCTATCCTACACATCGCACTTGCATCACAACATAATCAAATGCCCCGAACGTGAAGGCGTTTATGACTTTCGCGATAGCATTTGCGTCGCACCGCAATTGTTTTCCCCCCATTTAACCCTCATAAATGCATGAAAATCAAAATTTGACAAGTTGGATAGGGTACTTACCGGTGCACCTGTGCCCTCGGGTCGTCGGAAGGAGCACACGTGATATCCACGGTGTGTAGTCGTCGGAATCACCATCGTCGCTCAGAGCTCTGATTTCTAAATTTTCTAAATAACAAGTGAGAAAATGACATTTGGATTGACCTTTTCAACCTATTTATAGGCTAAAAATTAGGGTTTTGACCTAGTAGGCTATACTGGAGGCTCATTTGACCACCTTTGACCTTTGCTAGCTTCGCGTCCTTTGTTTTCGAAATCGTTCTCACCATTGTTTTTCTGGTCATTAATTTTATTAGTCGGGATATTTTCCAAATCTTTCTAACCCCGGGTCAAAATTCAAAAATTTTCCCGAGGGGGCATAGGCACTTCGTACCTCCGTTGGGACATATTCTGGACTTGTTCTCTTTTCCACAATGCGACAAGCTACATTATGACAAAGAGGGGCAAATGTAGACACATAAAAATGACCAAGACCTACAAGCACTATTTTACCACCTTCGTCATGACATGATTATAACATTTTAATTATGTTTCTGACCCACATTCAGCTATTAATTAAATAATTTATAATTATTTAATTAATTCATAATTTCTCATTCTTCATAATTATTAAGTAAATAAATCTTATTTATTTATTTAATAATGTCACTAATTGTCAAAATCTTCTCTTAATTAAATAAAATCTTATTTATTTAATTAATCCTTATCATTAATGTCCTCTTGATTATTAAATTAATATATTTTAATATATCTATTTAATATGTCACTAATTCCTAAATCCTCTCTTAATTAAATAAATTCATTTATTTATTCAATTAATTAACTACTTCTTCTAAATTAAATAATTATTTTAATTATTTAATTATGGCATGTGACACTTCTATATTTTTAAATAAAACAAATCATTTAAAAATATCTCACATACTTAACTGATTCTTCATTTAGTAATTAATTTCAAAAATCAATTACTACTTATCTCACAAAATCCCTATTTTGAATTAATTTAATTCAAAATGGAATTTTTCTTCTACAAATCAAGTAATTTCCAAAATTATTGATTTCCTAAGATCTCATCCTCTTGTCTTCTGATTTTTACTAATTTCATCTCCACTGTCACATTCAATTTGGATTTAGTTCATTTAATTAAATCTTATTTACACATATGGGTATTTTTCCCTAACCCTAATTGAGAGTTGCCTTATTGAATCTTGTCCGTCCGTTCAAGATTGCATTTTCTATAAAATGACAATCTTGATCTCATTTTGGAAGGGAATGATTGCTTAAGTTATTCTTACTATAGGCATTTTACTTCATATCTTAGGCTTTTATTTTAATCATTGCTTGCATATTAGGATCTATATTCTAGTTGCATAGTTATATACATTTTCATACATCCTTCAAAGGCTGAGCTAGGGCTAGACAAATAGTAACTTGCTCACAAAACCTAAGGGCATCATACTATTACAACAAGCTTGAGAAGGTACAATAGAAATCAAACATGGAGCATTAGGAATGGGTGAGATCCTTCTTATTATTAAATTCCCTTATTTACTTCCAATGCATTCTATTGAATAATGTTTTCATTAACTTGCAGGTACAACTAATCGGCTGTTGATGTTTGCAGGAATTTAATGTTATCACACATTCAACATGAAATTATATCCAATGGTGGACCTTCTACTGTCAATGTCCCCTGCCCAATTAGAATCCACATATCCATGAATGTTGAGATTCCTCTATGATCCAACCAAATTTCCATGGTAACACATAGCATATTCCAAAGTGCCCCTCAGATATCTAAACACTCTTTTCACAACATCCCAATGTGTCCTTCCCGAATTCGCCATAAATCGGCTAAGAAATCCCATTGCTTGGGTAATGTTTGGCCTTGTACAGACCATTACATACATTAAACTACCAATTGCACTAGCATACAACACTCTATTCATTTCCTCCATCTCAGTAGAAGATGTGGGATAATATTCAACAGATAGCTTCATTCCCTACAAAACTGGAACAACTAGCTGCTTGCAATCATTCATACCAAATCTGTCCAGAACAGTGTTAATATACTTACTATGGCTTAGCCAAAATTTCCTACTCTCTTTGTCCCTGGTTATTTCCATCCCCATAATATACCTAGTTGCACCAAGATCTTTCATTTCGAACTTTTTAGACAACTGAGACTTTAGATCAAAAATCATTAGCTTACTATTTCCTATGAACAACATATCATCAACATAGAGGGCAATAATAAGAACCTGATCATTTTCAGTCTTATAGTACACACAATGATCTGATTTTGATGTGTGTGATCTGATTTTGATCTTACAAATCCTAATGACAAAACAAATGTGTCAAATTTCTGGTACCACATCCTAGGGGATTGTTTCAAACCATACAAAGATTTTTTTTAACATGCAAACCATATTTTCTTTACCTTTTTTCACAAAGTGCTCGGGCTGGGTCATATAAATTTCTTCTTCAAGATCACCATGAACAAAATTTGTCTTCACATCCATCTACTCAATCTCCAAGTCATATCCTACTACAAGTGACAAGAAATTTGATAGATGTCAGCTTTGCTACTGGAGAAAAAATTTCCCCATAGTCAATTCCCTCTACTTAGGAATAACCCTTCGCAACCAATCTCGCTTTATACTTTTCAACACAGCCATCTAGACCAATTTTCTGTTTAAACACCCATTTACAACCCACAAGCTTTCTAACTTCAGGCAATGGAACTAGATCCCAAGTATCATTTTTCCTTAATGATGCCATTTCTTCATTCATGGCTTCCAACTAGGAATCTAAATCAAACATTTCAATTGCCTCTTTTATAGTCCTAGGCTCATCCGTGTTAGTAATTAAAGAATAGGCACAACTAGAATCTAACATAGAGAATCCATACCTATCTAGTTGTTTCTTCTCACGTGTAGACCTCCTCATAGGCTAAGGCTGAGGTTGTTGTTGTTGTTCTTGTTCAGAAATCTCAGAGCTTCTCGAACTCTCCTCAGTTTCAGGTACACTT
This sequence comes from Sequoiadendron giganteum, assembly GCA_007115665.2. Classification (NCBI taxonomy): domain Eukaryota; kingdom Viridiplantae; phylum Streptophyta; class Pinopsida; order Cupressales; family Cupressaceae; genus Sequoiadendron; species Sequoiadendron giganteum. The sequence continues at coordinate 27,839,721 of CM021108.1, read as the reverse complement.
TCAATGTGTTGTTCCTCTTTTTTGGAGTTAGAGTTATCTCAACAACATCATTCTTCTTTTCCTCTTCTTTCATCCCTGATTGCAAATCCACTGAAGAGGGTTTTAGTTCCCAAAATATTACACTTTTGTTGTGCAATATCTTCTTAGTTACAGTATTCTAAAGCTTGTATCCTTTCACACCAAGGCCATACCCAATTAAGATACATTTTTCAGCTTTGTTTTCCAATTTAGATCTCTTCACATCCGACACATAAACATATGCTTCATAGCCAAAGACACAAATATGTCTGAGAGAGGGATTCTTACCAGACCAAGCTTCCATAGGTGTTTTATCAACAAGTGCTGAAGAAGGGGACCTATTCAACAAGTAACATGTTGTAGCCACAACCTCAACCTAGAACTTCTTCTCTAGACCAACATTTCTCAACATACTTCTTGCCTTCTCCATCAACGTCATGTTCATCCTTTCAGAAATTCCATTTTGTTGTGGAGTGTAAGGTGTAGTTTTATGCCTCTTAATCCCATGGTCTTTGCAATACCTTTTGAACTCATCGGAACAAAACTCACCACCATTGTCAATCCTTAGACACTTTATTTTCCTTCCAGTCTGATTTTCCACAAGGTTTTTAAATTCCTTAAAAAGACTAAACACTTATGATTTACTTTTTTTAAATTACACAAATGCCCTTCTCGAATAATCATCAATAAAAGAAACATAATACTTCGATAATGAAGAAACATCCACTAGACCACACACATCAGAATGAATATAATCTAGAACATCAAAAGATTTATGAGGACCAGAGTAAAAAGAAACACGGTGTTGTTTTCCATATATACAATATTCATAGAATTCAAACTCAAGTTTACAATCATCAAGCCCCTCAACCAGGATTTTACTTTTCAAGGATTTTAAACCTTTTTCACCAATGTGATCGAGCCTTTGATGCCAGAGCATAGTCTTTTCTGCTAGAATTTTAACTTCCAAGGAATTTTCCCCAATAGGAATATTTTCATTCTTCTCTTTACGAGCAACCTTCTGTGACTTTGCAAAGACACTATTGCATCGAACAACTAGTACATCTAGCTTGAACAAAGTACCAATCTGAGCACCCCTAGCTAGCACCATTGAGCCTCTAGTCATTTTATAGCCATTTCTAGACAATAAGACTTGCACTCCAACATCGTTCAGCTTGCTTAGAGAAAGTAAATTTTGAGCTAGACCTGGTATATGCATTACACCATCGATTTCCTTAATTCTTCCTTCGAGAAACTGAATTTCGACTCTTCCACAACCAACTATCTCCAGAGATGAATTGATTGTGAGATACACCTTTCCACCATCGCATTCTTCATACTTTGTAAACTAGTCTCTATGAGATGTCATATGGAAAGATGCTCTAGAATCAATCAACGAAACATCATCTGATGCCTGAGTTGCCAAGGCTGCAAGAAAGGAATCTACATCACTCTGAGAAGAATCATTTTTCAGATAAATCCTCTTCCACTTCTTTTTCTCCTCTTTGCAATCCTTTCAGACATGACCAGGTTTCCCACAATTCCAACACTTCACCTTGGACTTCTTGCTAGGAGACTTCAATCTCCCTACTGATTTCGATTTGGATTTGTTGTCCTTCTTTCGATCTGCCTCAAACAACCAGAGCCTCCCTCATCATCTCAGAGGACTTCTTCCTCATCTCTTCTGATAACAAAGAAGCAACTACATCTTCCATCTTGAAAGTGGTTGTCGTGCTCCCAATCATTGCCACCAAGTAATCCCATGCATCTGCAAAGAACACAAAAATAGCATACAACAATCTTCTTCATCAATCTTCACACCTACATATGTTTTTGACAAAGTAAGCAACATTTATAGGGTGTTTTACCCTACACAACGAACCACAAGGGCCAAAAAGGAACAAGACCAAAAAACTAACTGTCTGTCAAAAAGAACATGAACAACATAATGACCACTGATAGACAACACAAACACAAAACACAAGCCCAAACAACAACTAACTGGCATTGTGCCAATTTTTGAATAGGAGGTCCACATCGTCATCCCCGACCTAGTCTTGATTATCTTGGGCATTGTTGCCCTCCAACTCCTCTTTGATTATAGTGGACAGGGTGCTAGTCACGAAATGACCCAACTTCATTGTGAAGCGGGTCAGGCCTCTAAATCTTTTATCAAGCATTTCCATCTTCTTTTCCAGAACATGAATCTCCTCGCCATCAACTGTGGTTCCCAGGACCTCACCAGGCTCAGCCACCAGGGGGTGCAAAGAGTGAGAAGTTGAAGCCTCTTTGGGGATTTTTTTGTTGTCCGAGGTAGAAAGGGGCCCTTCCAGATTAACTTCCTCTTCCTCCTCGGTCTCCTCTTCCTTATAATCCTTGATGTTCCTCTGATCTTCCTTTGAGTCCTCAATAATCTATCTTTTCCTGTTGTTTTTCGCCAATCTCCCAGATCTTTGGATCGTACTCCCCTTCAGTCATGACTGTAGCCCCCACAACCATATCACCTTTAGAATCTTTCCCTATAATATTCTTCCCTTTACCCTCCTTCACCATCGGCTCCAACACACCCTTTTTATCATCCTTGCTTTTTTTCATTGTGGTGGCTCTTTAAGCAAACTTAGCCTGGGTGGCCTTGAGTTCACAAAGGTTGGTTGCGGCACTAGTATGTGCATTACTTGCACCGTGTTTAAGTTTTTTAGCAGCTTGTTTGGTTTTGGGGTTTTCAGCAGTACCCAAGATGGTTTTTCTAGAAGGGCTTTTAGATTCAGCAGGGGAGATATTTGCAATAGCCAAGGGTTCAATCTCTTCAATACGGACAATAGAAATGGCTCTAGGGGGACATAAGGCCAAATGAAAATGGTATAGTCTCAAGATAATCCCCTAATAGAGCGGAAGAGTTGGAATGTCATTTGGGTAAAGACTGGCTATTTCTTTGCATTTTTCAATCGAATTTTCCAGGTCCATGAGCAGAAAGAAAGGAAAACTAAGCAGGATTTTAGGCCTTAGATGATTCAGAAGGGGAAAATGATAGAAAAAGTAGGTTGTAAACCTACCTTCAAGCGTGACGTACTTCATAAGGGCTAAACACACCTGGTCCTAGGGTTGCAGAAGGGCTTCACATTCAAAGCTTGACTAGTTTTGGACTGGCTCCTCATTCCCCACGAAAAAGGATTTCAAATTGTCATTGTCTAGAGTTTGAGTATGCTTAGGATATTTCTTCCTGGTGCGCTACATTCTAGTAGCTTCCGCTATCACTTCTTCACTGACTCCAAAGAAAATTCCACCCATCGTAACCCTTCAGTCCTTCTAGGAATTAGCTAATTGGCCAGACAAGATAGGGTCATGGCCAACCAGAATCTCCATGAGAGGAGAAGGGCCACCCTCAGTGCAGATTTTCCAGACCAAAGGATTCTTATGGAACTCTCCGCAATTATTAGGCTCAATCCAAACATGGTCACCACCCATGATGTTTACCTACACAAGGAACCAACAAGTTTGCAAAACAAGAATGTTAGAAACACCAGCAAAGCAATAGGCTTTCGCATTGTGGATATTAAGGAAAGGATTGCAACGTTGGATAATGACGCCAATGTGCAAATCACACGCTCAAAAGTAAAGATCACCAAAAGAAGACTTAACGGTGTCATTAATGTGAATCTTAAGATGATTGTGATAAGCTAAGCCGGAAATGGTGGGAGTGCAGGGTTTCTCAGCAATTATGCAATTGCACAAAAAACTAGGCATGGTGGCCACTTGGCCAAAATTAGAAATGTCAATGAAAGCATATTTAGAAGCTAGTGCTAAACTAGCAGGGTCGAAGGTGCTAGAAGGTAGCATTTCCTCATTATGAAATGTCATATCAACATTCATAACCTCAGTCTTACAGAGGGCATTATGGATTACAAAAATCCCATAGAGAAGACACTGCATGATACGACCTCTCAAATTCATAATCATCACGTACTTTCCTAATCCCTTCGTAGATTCGCCTTCTTTAACCACATGACTAACCTTTAATTTTGAATTCTGCCACATGTAGGTCACCTCAGCATTTGAACTCATCCACCAGGCCCAAAGAACAACCAAGTGGACCCCCCAAACGACACCCATCGACCAAAGATTTGAAATCACCATAAAAAAATGGGTGTATTGTTCAAGATGAGTTCTTGAATCTTTGGCGGTAAATTCCCCATATTCCTCCAACATTTAGAGTGAACCCAATAGGTACCACAATTAGCCAAAGCATCCGCCACTTGGTTACCCTCCCAAAAAATGTGTGTCACTTATTTTGATCTTAGCTTGGATATAAGGAACCTAGTATCCAACAAAATATCCTTCGTACTCCACCCAATTAGTCTGCCCATATTCATCACATCAGTGATGGACTTAGAGTCTCCTTCAATGTGGAGGTTCACAATCCCCAAAGAGACAACAATTTGGAGGCCCTTGAGCAGTGCACGAGCTTCTGCCATAAAAGAAGATTGGAAACCAATACCTCCCGCAAACCCAACAACCAAAACCCCTCTGGGGCCTCTAATCACTCCTCCAGTGCTAGCCTTGCCTAGGTTTCCCTTAGCAGCCCCTTAAAAATTGAGTTTGAACCAACTTCTATCTGGAGGCTCCCATTTGGTATTTTTCCTGGCCAGGGATTTAGAATTTTCAAACGAGCTAGCATCTAAATTTTGGTGTCAGGCCTTGGCCATTCTTATTTCATAATCAAAAGGTCCCATCTCCGGGAGTTTCCCATTGAAGAGTGAATTTTTTTCCTCAATAAGCCAGACACTGATACAAAAAACATCCCTAAGATTCCTCTCAATATTTCTGAAGACCCTGTTATTCCTTTCCTTCCATGGACACCAACCAATAATAGGAGGGACCTGGTTCCAAATTTTTCTAGGCAAGGGGTGGATATAGGGACCAAGCCAACCCAGGATGAAGGATATGATATCCTTACACATGACCCAAGAAACGCCCAGTTTTTCAAAATCCAACCCCCAGACTTCAGTAACAAATAAACAGTGTAACAATAAATGATTAATAGTTTCCTCACTGCATTTACACAGTAAGCATCTGTTGGGGATATAAAAAACCCGTATTCTCAAATTGTCCTGAGTAAGAATCCTATTATGGTAGGCAGTCGACCAGAAGAAATTTATTTTAAGGATCATATGGTCCTTCCATATCTTCTTCCAAGGGTCCACCACAGTACCCTGGTTTGTCAGTAGATTATATGCTAACCTAATAGATAGATCCCCCTGTTTATCAAAGGTCCAAAAAAACTCATCTCCCCTGTCATAGGAGGGAATCCAAGTAAGAGAGAGTAAGTCCTAGAGAGACCTAGCCAGGAAACAAAGGTCTTGTGATAGAGGACAAAAGAGAATTAGATCCTTCCACACCCTAGCCCCAGGAGGACCGAAAAACATAGTCCTTGATATAGAGTCCAAAGAACCTCTGGGCCATCCTCTTGAGATTCCTGAAATCAGAACATTCTGGCGGGATATCAATTAACCACGGGTCTTCCCAGAATATGATCCGATTTCCATTTCCCATTTTCCATTTAATCTCATTCTTTAGCAGGCTTTGTGTGTTGCAGATGCTCCTCTAGGCCAGGGAGCCCTAGGGGTGAACCTCTGAGAGGCAGTTGACCAAAAGCCTATTCTAAAGATATTTGGAGTTCATTGTTTTGCACCAATCCTTATTATTCTTTATCTAATCCCATCCCACCTTGGCCATCAAGCCCTTGTTAGTGTTGATTATATTCTTGATCCCTAGTCCACCACAATGTTTGGGTTGGCAGACCTTTTTCCCATTTGACTAGAGAAAAAAAATTCTTATCCTCAGTCCCAGACCAAAGGAAGTTCCTTTGGATTTTCTCAAATTTATCAACAATGTACCTAGGTATCTTAAAAATAGAGAGGAAGTAAATTGGTATTCTTTGAAGGGCAGCGGTGAAAAGTTGGAGCTTACTAGCATGGCTTAGGATGGAGCCTTTCCACCCAGCAAGTTTCCTTTGAATCTTTTCAAGCATCGAATTCAAAAATTAAGGAGAGAACTCCTTAACCGTGAGAGGGAGCCCAAGGTAAACCGAGGGGAGGGTCCCACATAAACAGCCTAGGACCACAGTCACCCTGGCTTGTAGGTTTGGTGTGTTGTTAAAGAAAGAAATTATGATTTTATTGTAGTTGATACTTTGGCCAGAGCAGGCAGCATAATTGTTTAGGCAGGTTTTCCATTTCCTGGCTTCCACCACAAAGGATTTCCCAGAGAGAAAAGTGTCGTCCACAAATTGTGGCACCACAATCGGGTCCAAGGAGGAAGCCGCTCTAATTCCCCTAATAGAGCCCTCTGACAGCAGACCAGTAAAATTATTTCTCAACACATCAGCTATCATGATAAAGAGGTAGGGAGATAGGGGGTCACCTTTCCTGATCCCTCTACTAGTAGAGAAAAACCCAAAGGGTTCCCATTGACCAGAACATAATACTTGACAGTTTTTACACACTTCATTAAGAGTTTAACAATCGAATTGTTGAAACCAAACTTGGCCAAAACCTTAGGAATGAAGTCCCATATAACTATCATAAGCTTTAGAAATGTCTGATTTGAGAGCCATCCCCACATAATTACATATGTCCATAGAATGGAGGAGCTCATGAGTGGTCAGAGTAGCATCAAGAATTTGGCGCCCAGGGACAAAACCTTTTTGGGTTGGACTAATGAGTTTATCAAGAAGGGGCTTGATATGGTTCACTAGGATCTTGGAAAGGATTTTTTAAAAGGTGTTACACAAGCTAATAGGCCAGAAATCAGTCATGGATTGAGGATCACCAATCTTAGGAATTAGAGCAATAAAGATGTGGTTCAAATGTTTAAGGATTTTACCAGTTTTGAAGAAATCACGAGCAGCCAACACAAGGTCCCCACCCACAATATCCCACAATATCTGAAAGAAAGCGGGGGGAAAGCCATCAAGGCCCGGGGTTTTAAAAGCCCCCATACTAAAGGTAGCCATCTGAACTTCTTCCGGAGAAACAACACTGAGAATCCCCAAATTATGTTTCTGGGAGATGATGGTTGGAAGGTGGTTGAGCAACAAGTTATCTAAATCCGGGTTGGGCGCCTCAGTCGAGGTCGAGTAAGCCTCCTGAAAGTAATTAGCAGCTAGAAGGCTGATATGGGCGGGAGTCGACATCACCATGCCAGAAGTATCAGTTAGTTTAGAAATTTGATTTCTTTTCCTATGCTTGATGGCAGACACATGAAAGAAGGAGGTATTCTTGTCACCCTCTTTCAACCATTGGACTCTAGATTTTTGCTTCCAAAATATTTCCTCATTTTTGAGAATTCGTTCCCATTCCTTCCTAGTTCCCATTTCTTGGGTGTGAGTCTGCTGACTATCATCCCCTTCCTCCATTTTCTTTTGTAAAGTTCTCAATTCATCCTCTATAAAAAAAAAAAATTGAAACACATCGCCAAACACACTCTTGTTCCATCCTTTTACCATGTTTTTAATATGTTTGAGTTTGAAAAAAATCCTGAACATGGGGTAGCCATGAACAGGGATGTTCCACCATTCTGCAATTTTATTTTTGAAGTCAGGGTGGGAATTCCACATTATCTCAAAATGGAACAAAATAGGACCCATAGTAGGCCGAATATTTGAGGTCAGCAATAAGGGATTGTGGTCAGACACCATTTTGGGTAGGGTTATTAGATGTTAAATGATGTTGAAAGTATTCAAATGATCAACAACCAACATATTAACCTACATATGTTAACTAAGCAACCAACATGTTAAAATTATTTAAATGAACAGTAACAGATGTTCCTCCCTCCATTTTCAAAGAGTACAACTTCTTTCTCAAGAACAACTTATTCACCAAGTACTTGCCCTAATAAATATCTCCCAGTCTTTTCAATAAAGAAGATTCAGTCTTCTCTTCATGAATACTCAGAAGAACTGAATCTAGCAAACATAGTCTTATCAACCCTTTTTCTTTTCGATCTTCCAGTTCCCAATCTTTTGGCTTCATGCATGTAGGTTTTGTTCCAGACATGGCAACCCAAAGTTCACGATCAACTAACAGATCTTCCATTTTGAGTTTCCACAACTCAAAATTGCTGCCATTGAATTTCTCAATTTCAATCCTTCCAAACGTACTTGTCGTTGCCATCTCAATCTATAATTTAGAAAAATTCAAGAATTCTACAAAACTCCCACTAAATATAAATTGACACAAAAAACCAACCTACCCACAAGGATCACACAACTGGCTAGGCTTTGATACCACTTGTTAGGAAAAATTCGATTGCGGAACAAATTTTCCTAATGCCAAGACTCAGAGGAGAATAGAGATATGCCTTTAAAAATTTTACAATTACAGTTCATTAAGATGCACATGAAAGAAATAACAAAACAAGAAATAAACTCAAACATAATTGACACTAGATTTACGTGGGAAAACCCTTACGAGAGAAAAACCCACCACACCAAAGAAAAATCACTTGTATTAAAGTAAATGGATTTACATACAAGTTACAGACTCCTTTTTTAGTTGTCAATTTATAGCAGCAACATTTCTAAGATTAGCCTCACATAGAATAACACTATTACAATGCTCTCATACCAGCATACAATGATACTCACAAGACAGATCATCCAATCAACTAACCATCAAACCCATACACAGTTCCTGCATGTTGCAATGTATAACAACCATGTTTGATTATTTTTTGTACATTTGATTCAATTCAACTTCCTTTGTTGAACAAACCGTTGAACTTTCCAATCATCCCAACGACCACCTTCCAAGTCAACAAACAACCTCCACTAATTGACATACACCTTAGCAGTCAACAAATCCACCCGTCTATTCTCCTTACACCGCATTACCGCTTCACATTCCACAAGCTCCGCGGTGTGGCGGTTTACCTCACTACCACTAGACAAGCGAGATGTTCCCATGCTATGGTGGTGTCCACCACTCTACCACTCCACAGTCAATAGATTCTTGCAGTATGGCGGTGTCCACCGCTCTATCACTACTCACTCAAGAGATGCCTGTGGTATGGTGGTAACTGCGCCACCTCAACCCAAGTTAAGAGCTTTTGTGGTATGGCGGTAACCGCTGTACCGTGCCATATGTTGAACACCTTCACGGTATGGCGATTCCAATGTGAAACTACTATGATCAAAGAGAGACTCCATGGTATGACATTGAGTTGCCCAACCACCAGACTGAAAGGGTTCACCGCACTACCGCCACACACCCGATGACCACCTGCGGCATGGCAGTCGCCGTGCCACCGCAATCCAAGAAAAGAATACCTATGATATGGCGGTGTCACCACTCTACTGCTAGACTAGTTAGAATCTTCCATGGTATGGCGGTAACCTCGTGCTACCGTGCCTTCTCAGTAAGCACCTGGCGGTATGGCAGTAAAGGCAAAATCAGAACACTTAAGAAAACTTTGTTGCTCGGTGACAAAACCAAGGTCTCTTCCAATGAGTTTGAGGCACATAATCTCAACAAGAATATTAAACTATATAGTCCTAGTTTTTAAATAGAATGACCAACAGTTTATTTAAACAAGCCCAACATTTTTTTTTTGTCGACAAGAGGGCCATTCGATCTATGACTATTTGTTGGCAGTTGTTATCATTGCAAATGTCAATACTGATGGTTGTGTTGTTATTGATGTCAACACTAATGGTTTTCATTGATGGATATTGTTGGAAGTTGATGTCAACATTGATTGTTAGTTGTAATTGATGTTAGTCCTTGGCATTGGTTGTCTTTACTACATTTAGTTTGGGCTAACATTAGTTGGATGTCATGCCTTATCAAAGAAGATAAGAGTTCAAGAAGTTCATGGTTGGATGTCATGCCTTATCAAAGAAGAGAAGAATTTCATGGTTGGATGTGATGCCTTATCAAAGAAGAGAAGAATTGAAGAAGTTCATGGTTGGATGTCATGCCTTATCAAAGAATTATTATTGTTGATGTTCATATAATGCATTATTATTGTCAGCATATTTAGTTTCATGATAATATATTAAGATGGGGATTAGAAGCATGGATAATGTTGGAGAGATGTTTTTGAAGGTCTATAGTCTATATCATGCTCTCTCTTGATGTTCCTGATAATATATGTGTTTCTAAAAGAAATTTTTGGTCTCCACAAGTTGCTAAAATGTTTCTGGTTCAAAATGTTGCATTGAATTTTGTCTGGGAGAATGCTCTGCATTCCTCTATTGTTGCAATTCTAGTCTTGTGGTTTGGTATTCAATACCAGTTCTCTATGTACATTACACTCCTATCTTTTCAGGTAAGTCGTATTGCCGAGGAGGTTCCTATGAATTGCAGAAGGTTGGCAGTGTTACTAGTTGTCTCGACTGGTCCGAGAAATGCTCTACATTTCTTTGCATTGATGTCTCTACTCTATAGCTTGGTGAATGTGTTCATAATGTATGTGTAATGTCTCAGTTCCAATATCATATGTTGAAGTGTAATATGTTTCATGATAGATTTGGGTCTTGATCTCTCATGTTTAGGACCACATCAAGTAAAATCAATTGAAAGAGTGTTTATGGGTCAATCGGTTATGTGCTTCAATGTCCCATCCACATGTTTCCTTGATGTCGACTTAGGTTGATGTGCGCTTGTGTGTAAATCATTTTGAGTCACATTGAAAGAAGTGTTAAGATTGTTTTTGGTCCTCTCTATCCTCAAGATAGGACCACATCATGCTTTGGTGGATGTCTAGTTGAATTCATTGTTTATTCTCTTCCTAGCCGACTTAATTGAAGAATTAAAGTGTTGTGGTGGATATAAATGCAAGATACTTTTAGATGCAACAAGGATGGAGTAGTGTACAAGTGTGAAAAAGCGAGTGAATGATATGTACTGAATATCTAGTAGAGATAATGCTAAAGATTGTGAAAATAAAGATAAATTGAGCTTGAACATCTCAATCAACAAATATTTGTGTTGGAAATCTTTGTAATTCTCTTATAAATCTTGTGTATCCTGCTCTGAGATAGTGAATCTCATCAGGTCCTCTATATCTTTCTCCTAGAGTTGGTTGGTACTTCAGTGCTGCAAGTCCTTTTTATATCTTTCTCTAAGGCAGTGAGCCTTCTTGCAAGTCTTTTGGTAGTGAGCCTTATATTGCGAGTTAACTCTCACCATAGTTTTTCCCTCATTGGGTTTTCCATGTAAATTTGGTGTCTCTTTGTGCATGCATGTGTTATCTATCTCTTGCTCTTTGTTGTTGATTTGATTACTGTTATATCTTTCATTGGTAAAGTTTCCTAAAGGTGTTATATATTTAAATTGATATATTCTTATTTGTTACTACTCTACTTAAAGTTATATCTTTATCTGCTAAAGGAGTTTGAGTTGTGCCAAAAGTTTCAAGTTTCAGAAGGGGTTGATTTTTGTGCAAACTGATTCACCCCCCTCTGAGTCTCCAGAATTGTTCGATAATTGGTATTAGAGAAAATTCCCTCTATAGAAGCTTCACAAATTGAGGCAAAGATCTAAGATGGCACATGATGGCTCATACAAAGGTCCTAGGCATGATGGGACTAATTACTCCTATTGAAAATTGAGAATGGAAGGAAACCTAAAATCTTTGGGGTTTAGTGTTTGGAAATTAGTCAAAAGTGGTTATACTGCTCCTACCACTCCTATTATAGATCCAGCTGAAATCATACTATATGAATGTAATTCTAAAGCCAAGAATGTTATTTTGTGTGGATTAGCTTATTCAGAATTGTCGAAGGTGATAAATTGTAGTTCTATCAAAGATTCTTGGGAGAAGCTTAGTAGCATCTATGAAGGGGATTCTAAAGTGAAGCAATCCGAGATGAAGATATTCAAGAGCATATTTGAGACTCTACGGATGAATGAAGATAAATACATTGCAAGTTATATGCTTTGGGTACAAGAAATTGTCTCTGGGATCTTCAGACTTGGTGGAGAAGTAAAAGAAAGTTAAATTGTAAAGAAGGTTTTGAGATCTCTCCCAAAATCTTATAGTCATAAAGTATCAGCCATTGAAGAATCTAAACATTTGGATCAGTATTCATTTGATGAAATTTTTGGTACTCTTACTGCCTTTGAGATGAGAGACTTTGGTCAAGATGTTCCAAAGAAATAAGTTGCATTCAAAGTTAACATAAAGATTAAAGATGAATTTTTTGATCAAATTGATGAACTTGATGAAGTTGAAGCAAACTTTGTGAGAAGACTAGAGTAAGGTACTGAAAAATACAGAGGTAAGTTACCTTTTAAATGTTTCAATGATGGAAGAACATGCCATTTTGCATCCAAATGTCTTCTTAAAGAATCAAATGACATTAATAAAAGAGATAAGGTCAAGAAGGGTCTCTATTCCAAAGAGAGTAGTGGTTCCTCTAAAGATGAGGAAAAGGATTCAAATGATGAAACTCTCTTTATGGCTTTCAATACTGTTTATAGAAAGTATAATGTTGAGATATGTAAGGAGTCAAGATCCTTAAGTGATGAAGACATATTTTCCTTTAATCCAGATCTGGAATCTATGGAACCTGAAGGTTGGGACTTTGATTCAGATGAATGGGGGGTTGAATTTCAAGGAAAAATCTAGTTTGCATTGGAAGACTTGAATGAAGCAAGAGGTGTAAATCAAAAATATGAAATATTGCTTGCAAAATCAAAAGAAGAATCTGGAAAACTAAGAATTCAAGTAAAAGAAGGAAAAAGATATGAAATTAGACTAAAAGAGGTAGAAGGTGTGATCTCTGATTTGCAAATAAAGGTTGAAGAAGGAAAGAGGACTGAAGATTGCTTGAATATCAAACTCAAAGACAAGATTGTTGAATGTTTAAAGCTTGAATAATAAAATACCATCCTAAGGAATTCCCCCAAAAGAGAAAAGGAACAAATTGACAAAGAATAGAAGTCTGGTCTAGATAGTTAAAAATCAAATTAAGAGATTGAAGAGAGATTCTATCTAGAAAACTCTAATAATAATTCCTCTGAAGATAAAAGGAATATTCATAATGGAAAGAAAGGAGGTGGATCTAGCTCTGACTAGAAGTAGAAAGGCTTCAGAATTACTCCATCAACAAAACAACATGCTCCTAATAGGTACAATCAATCCTTTCAAGGTTACTATTTTTCTTGCAATATTTTTTGGCATAAGGTTGTTGATTGTATAGTTAGATAGAGAACGAATAACAACATAGGAAGAAGGTCTTTCCTATCTCAAACAAACAATACTATGCTATTTGATGGATATTTCTATGCTTGCAAAAACTATGGTCACAAGGATGATGAGTGCAGATCTGAAGTGAAGAAGACAAATCTATTTTAGAGCATAATGTTGTGTGCTACGAGTACAATAATATGGGACATAAGGCAAAAAATTTTAGAAATGGTTTTGTGAAGCCATTTGCTTAGTATTAGAAAAAAGATAAATCCCTTAATCAACAAAAGAAGGCAAATAAAAAAGTCTCGAAAGATGACCATGAGAAGAAGAATGATACCACACTTGTGCACTCTACACAAGATTCTAAGAAAAACTGAGATAGAGAATTATCTTAGGGGGAGATTTCTCTTGTAAAATATCTTTTCCCCCTAAAAAGGAAAAGGTGTTGAAATTCTCAACATGACTGACGGTTTAGATCTGAACAGTTGATATGTGAATCTGTTGTGCATAAATGTACCTCTGTTAAAAAAATTGGTGGAAGTAAAAGATGTATGAAATATTGGTATTACCTATCCTAAGTAATATCTTTCCAATTTTGTGTAACGCACATATAGATTTTTTTCAGAAAGGTGAAGATGTCTGCCAAGACATTCACAATTTGGAAAATTCATGGTTTGTTTCTCTTCGCGGGAAAGGGTTTTGTCTTGCAGACTAGAAGATAAGTTGAGCAAGATGTGGAGTTATATCCAAAGTCTCAAGTCCTTACACCTTCTAAAGTAAAAGATGCAAGTAACAAAAAAATTGCCCATTCTTTGGCTGGGTGAAGTGAAGATGAAGGCTTGCTGGAATTTTATAGATTCCTAAGGAAAGAATGTCTTGTCCATATTGTCATATGGATATATTCAACTATACTATGTGTGTCCACACGTACAATTTCAAAAGGTGGATGGTTTTAGATGTCTATATATGCTTGGTACTTTTGTTGGTTGGTGTGTATATACAAGTTTAGTTATGAACACTTTTGCATGTCTCAGTATATTTACAAGATTGATTTCAAGCCAATCCTAAGCAATCTCATGAAAAAGCTGTAAAAAGGTTTTTCATAAACCTGAAGGGTACTCAAGAGTGCCTAATTGGGCAGGTTTTTTTGATGACCAAAGGAGTACAAGTGAAAGTGCATTCTTTTTGGGAGACAGATTGGTCTCATGGTTTAGCAAAAAAAAAGATTCAATATCTTTGTCCACAATAGAAGCATAATATATTGTTGCAGCATCTTGATGCACTCAAGTGATTTGGATGAAGCAGACCTTAAAGGATGTAAAGGTGGTTTATGATGAACATATTCCTATATTGTGTGATAATACAAGTGCTATTATAATTTTTAAGCATCTAATAATGCATTCAAGGACTAAACACATCTCAATCCAGTATCACTTTCAAAGAGAGAAGGTTGCAGAACATGAAGTCAGAATGGAGTATGTGTCTACCAAAGACCAAGTTGCATATATCTTTATAGAGGTTCTTTCAAAGGATACTTTTGAATACTTGAGGCAAAAGCTAGGGATTATTGGCCCTCCTTGCTCTAATTAGATGCAAAATATGGTGCATAGATTTCTAGGGGGAGAAATTCATGTCATATATATTTCCCTAGATTGATGGGTGCTACCTCCTAGGGGGAGCTATAAAAAAGGGGGAGTCCTAAATAATTTTTGTAGTAGTTGTATATGTGTGTGAAAAAGAAGTGTTGCTAGTCAAAGGGGAGAATGTATTTCTGATTCAATAGAAGACCCTTTTTTCATTTGATCCTAAAGACAAAACAAGTATTTTTTCCTTGTGCAAAAGTGTTTGGTCCGTTGTCCTTGATATTAAAGTGGGAGAGTAAGCAGTGTGTTTCCATCAATGCCAAAGGGGGAGATTGTTGGTAGTTGTTATCATTGATGTCAACATTGATGGTTGTGTTATTATTGATGTCAACACTAATGGTTGTCATTGATGGAGATTGTTGGCAGTTGATGTCAACATTGATTGTTAGTTGTAATTGATGTTAGTCCTTGGCATTGGTTGTCTTTGTTAATTTGGGCTAACATTGGTTGGATTTCATGCCTTATCAAAGAAGAGAAGAGTTGAAGAATTTCATGGTTGGATGCCATGCCTTAGCAAAAAAGAGAAGAATTGAATAATTTCATGGTTGGATGTCATGCCTTATCAAAGACGTATTATTGTTGATGTTCATATAATGCATTATTACTATCAATAGAGTTGTTTTCATGATAATATGTTAAGATGAGGATTAGAAGCATGACTAATGTTGGAGAGATGTTGTTGAAGGTCTATATTCTATCTCATGCTTTCTCCCAATGTTCTTGATAATGTATGTGTTGGTAAAATAAATTTCTAGTCTCCGCAAGCTGCTCAAAAGTTTCTCGTTCAGGATGTTGCATTGAAGTCTATCTGGAAGAATGCTCCACATTCCTCTGTTGTTGTAGTTTTGGTCTTGTAGTTTGGTATTCAATGTTAATGATTTGTATACATTGTACTCCTATCTTTTTAGGTCACCTGTGTTGCCAAGGAGGTTCTTATGAATTGCATAAGGTTGGTAGTGTTGCTAGTTGTTTGGACTGGTCCGAGAAACGCTTTGCATTTCTCCGCATTGATGTCTCTACTCATGTGGCTTGGTGAATGTGTTCACAACATATGTGCAATGTCTTAGTTCTAATATCATACACTAAAGTGGTCCACAAGTTGTTATACAAATCTTACATCATATGGTTATGTATTTTGTGCTTCCTAAACAGAGTTATCCGTACCTTTTTGGTCTGCGGTGGCTGTTGATGGAATGACAATATGAAATAAGTGTGTGGGAGTGGTTTTGGATGTTCAAGGAACATCCATATGTGATTTTCATGTTGCTAATTGGCCAATTTGGTGCCACATTGTTTCTTGAGTTGTATTTCTAGGTTATTTGTGGGTATCTAGTCGACAAGGCTTATTCCTTTGCTTGAGTTGTATGCTTTGGGGGTTGTGCTAGCAATGGAAAATGTTTCATGATATATTTTTGTCCTGACCTATCATGTTTGGGACCGCATCAAGTAAGCTCAATTGAAAGATTATTTATGGGCCAAATGGTTATGTGCTTCAATGTCTCATCCACACGTTTGCTTGATATTGACTTAGGTTGATGTACGCTTGTGTGTAAATCATTTTGGATCACATTGAAATAAGTGTTAAGATTTTTTTGGCCCTCTTTATCCTCGAGATATGACCACATCTTACTTTGGTGGTTGACCAGTTGAATTCATTGTTTATTCTCTTCCTAGTCGACCTAATTGAAGAATTAAAGTGTTGATGTGGATATAAATAAAAGATCATTTAAGATGCAGCAAGGATGGAGTGGTGTACAAGTGTGAAAAAGTGAGTGAGAAAGTTGTATTGAATATCCAATAGAGATAGTTCTAAATATTCTGAAAGAAATAAAAATTGAGCTCGAAAGCCTTTATCAACATAGAGTTGTGTTGAAATCTTTGTAATTCTCTTATAAATCTTTTGTATTCTACTCTGAGATAGTGAATCTCATCAAATCCTCTATATCTTGCTCCTAGAGTTGGTTGGTAGTTCAGTGTTGCAAGTCCTTTTTATATCTTGCTCTAAGGCATTGAGCCTTCTTGCAAGTATTTTAGCAATGAGCCTTATATTGTGAGTTAACTCTCACTATGGTTTTTCGCTCATTTAGTTTTCTACATAAACCTAGTGTCTCTTTGTGCATGTGTATGTTCTCTATCTCTTTCTCTTTTCTATTGATTTCATTACTACTAAATCTTTCATTGGTAAATTTTTTTGAAGGTGTTAAAGATTCAAATTTCTATATTCTTCTTTGTTATTGCTCCACTTAAAGTTATATCTTTATCTACTAAAGGAGTTTGAGTTGTGCCAAAAGTTTCAATTTCTAGAAGGGGTGAATTTTTATGTAGACCGATTCACCCCCCTCTCAGTCTCCAAAAGTGTTCAACACTGTTCAGTCAAGAGAAACAAGTATGTCCTTTCTCAATCTCCAATTTCTCTAATTAATCCTATAAAAAAATCTACTCTCAATCACTCTTTTGTCATTAAATCTCATTATTCAGCTACCTCTCAAACTCACACTATTCATCCTTCCCTTGGTGATCATTCTTTTTCTGATGAATGGAGAATTGTTAGGAAGAAGAAAAAACCCTCTCTCAAGGCTTGTTGAAGTCCCCCAATAGGTTTGTTTCTCCCTCTCCTAAATCTAGACATAGGTCAAAGGTCAAGGTCTCCACCTATTTCAAATGAAAGATCGAGTGATGAACAAGCAGTTTCCCTCTCTAACCACTTTGGATTATTTCCACAAGAAGATGATAATAACCTTTCTAGTTAGAGGGATTTCTCGCCCTCAAAGGAGGTTTAAAGTTAAAGACACCATTCTAAAATGGATTCCAAATGTTTTATTCTTACAAGAAGTCAAATTAATTAATGAACGCTTAGATGTGACTATTTTCAATCTTTATAAAGAAGCAATGTTCATACTTCTCATAATGATGGTAGTGGTGGAGTTGTGCTTGGAATGTCTCCTTGGATTTCTAGACATGTCATTGATAAAGGATTAGATCCATCACATAGTTGTGTTTGGGCAATTTCTTTTATCAATTAAAAACCTATTGGTTTTTGTTCCATGTATGCTCCCAATATTCCTATAAATGGATCTATTCTTTGGGATTGGATGCCTAATTACCTTGCTAATGTTAATTGGGTCTTGGGAGGAGATTTTTCCATGGTCCAATATCATGAATATCGTAGTTAGTTTAACTATTTCAAACTCAGCCATGATGAATTTGAAAAATGGATTTATTGTTGGAATATTGTCATTCATAATAATTCCTCCAACCATGTAAATAATTGGTTTACATGGTCCAATTACAAATAAGGAAATGATAGGAAGTTGAGTATAGTGGATCGATTTTATGTATCTCATGACCTTAATTTGGAGGTTTCTCCTTCAAGGTTATGTGTGCAAGTTGATTACTCAACTATATCTGATCATTTTCTTATTGTTTACTCTATTTTATTTCTCATAAATTTTCCTCTTTTGTTGAACTCCCCTACAATCTTAATGTCTCCCATTTAAAAAACACATAACGTGTTTCTGCTTTGGTGGGAATATGAAATTCTATTTTGAAACCTCAAGAGGGTGAGTCATGGACTGAATGGTAGTGTGCAACTCTAACACAATGCATTAATTTTCTTGGGTCATTTGGCAAGAGAATGGAAATTAGAGACATAAACGTAGAGAGAAATCTCTTCAAGGGAAATTGGAGCATGCTAGGAAACAATTAAATGTTGGTAGTCATCATGAAGAAGCAAAATTGTGAAAATTAGACCATTACATGGCACAAAGGGCCAAAATCAGAGCTAGTCTTCATTGGATAAAGGAAGGGAAAAAAGGATCCAAGTTTTTCTTCAGCTATCTTAACTATAAAAATAAGAAGGAGAATATTGGGGCTCTAATGGATGAAGGAAGATTGCATTCTGACATTGTTGATCCAAAATTTCTATGAGAAATTATTTAAATAAGAGAATAATTGGCAAGATCTTCAATAGGTTTTGGAAGAAGATGTGAAGAATTTTATTCCTAACATGATTGACCTAGGTTATAGCCAATTTTTGGATTGAATTATCTCCATGGAAGAACTTGAATGTGCTATTTTCTTTATGAAAATTAATAGAAGTCCTAGATTTCGACTGAGTTTTATCAAATCACATGACATCATATTAAATATGAATTTTATATGATCTATTTGGAAGCCCTCCAAAAGGGATCCTTAGGTCCAAGTATAAAAAAGGCTTCATCAAACTTATTCCTAAAGGGAAAAATATAAACTATTGTTGGTTGGTGATCATTGTTGGTTGGCAACCAATTACCTTGATAAACACTTCATATAAAAATTATTGCTAAGGATTTAGCTATCAAAATTAAACCTATTGTGTAGGGTATAGTGAGAGCTAAGAAAACAAGATTTATAAGAGATAGATTTATACTTGACAATCTCATGTTGGCTTGGGAGACTATAGATGGGCCCAACAATCATGCCAAAATTCTTTAGTGGTCAAGCTTGATTTTGATAAAGCATATGATAGAATTTGTTGGCGCTTCATTCTTAAAATGTTGCAGTGGTTGGGCTTTGGCCCAATGATCCAAAATCATGTTCAAATGTTGTTTAAAGATGCAAATGCACACCTTGTTATTAATAAGTTTATATCACCCTCTTTTGAGCTACGATGTTTAATAAGGCATGTGTATCCTCTATCCCCTTTCTTATATGTTCTTGTTGCTTATGCTTTGGGATACCTTCTTCAAAATGTTAATTAGATGAAGCTTATAAGATGTATATCCATTCCTTAGGATAAGGCGGTTATTAACTCTCACTTTTTCAATGATAGCATGTTGTTTCTTCAAAATTATGAAGATGAACTAAATAACACCTTGGACACCCTAAATCTATAATGTGTTGTTTCTGGTTCCCAATTATCTTATATAATAAAATTGAGTTTTTGGTGTCTCAAAATTGTTCTATTCCTCATTGGATTCCTAAGAGTGGAAGTTGTTTAAACACAAGTAGATAACAAGATATATGTGCATTCTTTTTGGTTTAGGGGTCTCCCTTTTAGAAATGTGGGTATGTTTTTAAATAGATTAAAAAACAAGTTGTTTAACTTAGGTAATATTTTTTTAATCTTTGGCAAGCAAGATCCAAGTTGCTAACAAAATTCTCATTGCTACTCATGTATACTATTCATCTTGTTGGATGCCTTCCAAGCAAGAATATGAAGAATTAAACAAAATAATTCAAAAATTTCTCTGGTCTAAATGGGATGGTAATGTAGGTTTCATTGCATCTTCTTGGTCTCATTGTATTCAACTAAGAACTAGTGGAAGCCTTTGACTCATAGACCCCAAAACTCAAGGACTTTGCCTTGTTGCAAAATGGATTATGAGGGCTACTAATGAAGATGAACTTATGAAAGGTTTTAGTTTGTCATCAAATCATGGAAGCTTCAGTCAAAAGCAAGGGAAATTAGTCAACTAGTTGGATAAGATGTTAATGTCTCTCTTCTTTAAGATCAAACCTTCCTTTCCTCTTCAGTCTATTTGGAAAGCTTGACAACAAGTTTGTTATTTTTTTAAATGGAACAATTCTTCCCTACAACATGGTTTTAGTTTTGCCTCAACTTTAATTTGGTGGAATAATCAACCACTTTCTATTAGCTTCCCAAGGCATGATTTTTATTTGTTTAAAAAGGTAATTCATAAATTCAAAGAAATTTGAGATTTTAACACATTTGGTTGGGCTCTTAGTAGTATCTCAAAGAGCATTATGGGTTGAGTGATATATATATATATATATATATATATATATATATATCTTTGTGTAGTTCTTAGTCCTTCTTGACCATTCTATGAGCTTTGCACTCCTAGAGAATGCAAAAACATTAAAAATTGGAAATGGTTGTCATTCAGTTCGTTCAATTATTTTTCTTTGAAGAAGGTTTATTTTTTAGATCCTTCCTGGATGGTCTTTTACTCTTCTTAATCTTAAGTGGAAATACAAATGTAGTTCCAAATTTTGGATCAAAATGAGTGCTCAAATATTGAAATTAAAAGTTTCTTTGATACACAAGTTCTAGCCTAGAAAATTTTACATTGCAAGCTACATGTTGAGGATAAATTGAAATGTATGATGGTTCAACCAACCCTTATTACCTATGAGTTGAGAATGTGAAACATATATTTTGGGATTGCATATTTGTTAAGAAACAACAAACGACTGTTTTTAAATATTTTCCTACTATTTTCTATCATGAGTTAAACTGGAAAGAAACTATCTTTGGTTTTAGTATGCATACCATTTTTATTGTTGATTCTATTAGACAAGTTATACTAAAGCATATATGGAAAACTAGATGTTCAACAATGTTTTCTAAAAACTATCTTCAGGCAAATGAAACTTTAAGGCTTTACTTTGACATCTTTTTTCAAGTGGCTTTTTATTTTTACAGCTCCAAGTCTTATGCAAGAAGAATTCAAAAATCATGGTTCAAATTTAACAAATTAAAGAGTAAGTCTTAAAATTTCAGTCTTATAACAAGTTATGTCAAAGAAAATTTGTTCAATATATGAAATGATTGTTTCTTTCAGCCTTCTTATGGCTGTTTTGTACTTATACTCTGTTAGTGTTTGTTTTGTTCAACTATCTATTGGTAGCTCATATTCTTTCTAAACTACTTTGATTTGATATAAAACAAATATAATTTTTTTCTTTTTATGAAACCCCCTACTCCATAAAAAATAAATTATATTGATTCCTTAAGACCCTTTCCATTAAAAATTGACATAAATAAAATTTATTTTTTGAACACAAACAAAAATTTACACTGAAATTTTACTATATTATATTTAATGCTAAGGGACCATATGTATAAATACAAAATTGCTTCCAACGCATCTAATATTTTATTTTATATGGGTGTAATAAAAAATGGTTGTCACTTTTATTGTGTGCATAGTGTGGGTGTATTATTAAATGATTGTTTTTGTTACAACATGCATAGGAAAGTTTGATACTCTGGTGTTTGGCTGTGTTCCTTTTCTTCACTTTGTACAAGGTTCTGGGCCCTTTCAAAACCCTGCTTACCTTATCAAAAACGATCTGAATTTTTGAGATTTAAAATTTTACTTTGCTTAAGAAATCCATAAAACCCTATGCTTATAAAAATTCTTAAAACTTCCTAACAACACCCACTGAAATATTTTTAAAAGCCTCTTCCATTAGACAACAATCTTATTTATTCAAAAAGCTACAAATAAAATGTTATGTTGGCGAAGGGTCCTGATAAATTCATCATTCATGATGCTGTTTTGATGAAACGGAGTTTACATTGATCAGGTATTCTTGCAAATTGTCTAAAACAAATCCTTTTTAAATTTATTTTTGCATCTACAGCTTTTAAGCAATTTTCAGTTATTTTTTAAATTCATATTTGCATCTGCAGATTTTTACCATCTCCACAGTCTATCTGGTAGAGTTCTATTTCAATAAAATTGATATCACAAAAAGTTATTGGCATCTACTTATCACTAGAAAGTTGTCTTTATAGGCAAGAAAAACTATTAGTATTATAATCAGTATAGATATTAATATCATAATTAGTATAGATTTTCATTTCAAGTTCATATAGAATTCACAAGATTGTTTCAATTACTTATGATTTCATTAAAAGTGCCAAAATAAGCCCATCCCAGTGTCCCACCCAAGCTCTGTCTCCCTCTGGCTTACCAGTAACAAAATTTTGATTCATCCCAGTATACTTTACAGTGAAGGTAAAGGACAGCCCCTGTTATAACTGCATGCCTCTAACTACAGGCAGAGGAAGTGAAAAGGTAAATAAATCCAATTAAGCCTGTAACACTCAACACAAAGAATGTTTCTGAAAGCGCCAAAGTTTATTGAATCTACCTTGGATTGTTGAGTTAGGGGTCAAATATGAGGTGTCGACAAGGAATATCAGGGCTTCAAATTGCTGTAGCAGCTTGTGTATGTCTTCCCTGTTTTGAATCTGTTTACATGTCACATATAAATGGGTTTAACTAAAGACAATGGCCACACATTTCGTTTTGAAGATTATTCCAAATATAATTGATTTTCCTAGCACTATTGACTCTTGATCTCTAATCACTCGTAGTTTTTTAATCTATAGAATCACATATTATGTTAGTTTTATCAGCAGTAGCAACTAAGGAGTGGCTTCATAAAATGGGAGGAAACGAAAGAGTGTTGCCGATGCTCCACCTGGTGGAATTCATACAACTATAACCTTCACATTCTCCATATTTACACCTGGTGGACTTGTATACATCTCACAATTCATAGGCTCACAAGTCATCAAGTATCATCTGTCCAAGTCATTGAAGATGTGTGTGCTAAATTGATGGTTATAAAATATGCCTGTGTTCAATAAGGTTAGGAAATTGTAGTAATGAGATGCATCGTCAAGTTTCAGGCAAAATAACAGTGAGTTATTCAAACACTCTTTAAGTGTCTCCTCCAAATGTTAGATGCAATTACTAAAACATTTTTTTAATAATAGTAGCAATGCGTACAAAATGAAGCTTCTGAATCATTACATAAGAGATAAACCATCCATGAAAACTGCAAGATGAAATGTTGAGACAGTAAATAAAAATTGTAAAAGTTTGTTTCTTTTGATTTTAAAAATCAAACTATTCACATGAAGTTTGAATTTATGTATGCTAGAATTCATCATGAAGTGTTCAATTTTGGGTGCAATTTTGTGTAAGTTGTTTAGTCTTTGGCTTGTCTTTAGGGCATATGTAATTTTAAAATACATCTGATCTAGCTGACAAGCTCAATCCTAAGATGACTAATATCTACATTTCCTTACAATTGTTCTGTTATGACAGGTCTATTATTTTGAAGATGTGTGTTTAAAATGGTTATCCCCATTGTTAGTTTTGAGACATTTAATTTTAGTTCCAACATGATTTTCAACAAGAGTTTTGAAAGCTTTAAATTTTGAAAATACTTCTAATTTTTTATGCAACATATAAATCCAAATTTTGCATGTGCAGTCATCAAGAAAAGTCAGAAAATAATTTGCACCACCAAATGATGTTACCTCAATGGGACCAAAGACATCAAAATGCACAAGTTCCAATGGAGTGGTTTTAGTATCATAGCTCGATTTTTAAAAACTGCTCCTGTTTTGTTTTCCATAAAAACAATGTTCACACAAATCCAAATCAATGGATTTTAGGCCAGGAAGTTGCCCTCGTTGCAGCATAACTTCTAATCCTTTCTTGCTCATATGCCCGAGTCTTTTGTCTACCATTGTCAAAGTTGCTCCCACTTCATCGTTGCATTCTAAAACATACAAGCTTCCCAATTTCTTTCCCTTAGCAAGCACCAATACACCTTTTGTTACTTTCCAAAAATCTAAACCGAAATTGACATTGAACCCTAGAGCATACAATTGATCTACAGAAATTAAATTTCTTTGGAGTGGAGGAATATGCCTTACGTCCTTCAATACCATTTCTCAAGGACAATGACACATCGCCCTTTCCTGCAATATCACATTCCTTGTTATCACCCAAAAAAAATTTGCCAAACATAACCTTCCTGATAATTGATAAAAGCATTCTGGCATGGAGTAGCATGAAATGAAGCGCCGAAGTCTAGTACCCAAGAAGCTGCAGTTGTGTCACCTGTGGATAGAATCAAAACACCATCATCAACAGCATTAACTTCATTGTTACTTACTTTGTCTTGAGCCTTTTTATAGTTCCAGCAATTTTTCTTTGAATGTCCCGATTTCCCCCAAAACCAACAGGCACCATTTCTACCCCTTGACTTCAATCTATGAGCAGATTTTGATCTTCTTCTATTGTAGTTTCTACCTCTATCTTGACTTCTTCCCCGATTGTTGGTGCTAATTGCAGTCAAAGCATCACCCGAAGAAGGCTCTAAATGTTTCCGTCTCATATCTTCGCTAAGAAAAGTGGCTGCAACATCATCGAATTTTAATTTGCTTTTGGTAGCCACTGAAGTACTCACTACCATCACCACACCTTCCCAGATATCGGCAAAGAACATAGTAGTAAAATAGCCTTGATCTCATCATCTAAGTTAATACCCACATAGATTAACTGAGTGACTAATGTATTGAATTCATTTAAATGATTTGACATTACTCCCCCTTCTCGCATTTTCAGGTTATACAATTTCTTCATAATAAATAGCTTGTTGGAAGCTGATGCAATCTCATACAAGGAAGATAATTTGTCCCACAACTCCTTCGTAGTCTGCTCAGCTGAGACATTGAAAAGCACATTGTTGGACAGTGATATGAAAATAGTTGCCCGAGCTTTCATATCCATCTTCTCTCAATCTTCATCCGACATTGAGCCCTTTTCTTTGATTTTTCTGAGCAAAGCGCGTGATAGATCTTGCTTGATCAATAATGACTCCATCTGGACTTTCCATAGTCCAAAGTTCTGACTTGGAAATTTCTCAATCTTCCATTTGTCTGCTTCATCCATAGCTTTTAAAAAAAAAAAAAAAAAAAAACTTCACCATTTTCCAAAACCAAATTCAGCACCGAGCTTCAACTCCCAACTCTGATACCAATTGTTGAATTTAAAAACAGAACGAAAGAAGAGATTTAGGAATATAAGATAGAGATCAACTATAAATGAACACAGACACAAGAAATTACATTGGTTCACCCAGATGGGCTACGTCCACTCTTAACAGGGATAATCCACTTTATTTCTAACTTAGGTATTAGATTACATCTAATCAATATGAGCAGCAGCAATCAGAGTAATATTCTCTACCCCATATCCTTCAAGCTTCACCTCTGAAAAGGGCAACGAACACTGGTTACTAAAAGAACCGTTTTTGTCAGCATCAGGAAGATGCTACGGTTACAAAAAGGTCAAGCAAGTGTAACTGCCAATGCTGGCAGCCGTTGGGATTCACCGACCCAACATTTAAAGGGGTTGCTAAGACTAGCATATATATCTTAAATACATCTATCTAAAAATATGATAAGGATATTGAGGTATTTTGTTTAGTTTGAAACTATTTCATTTTATATCTTGTTTATTTTGGAAATATTATGTTTATTGTTATATATTAATATTTTAACATGTAAATAATTGTCAAATTTAAGATAAAAGTTAAAAAAAATTGTTATCATATTCACGCTATTACAATCCATCTTTGTTGTCATTGTAGAATGCCACCACATTAATGAAGATATTTTATAAAAGAAAACTGCCAAATATATATGCCATGTAGGAAAATTGCTACATTCTATAAGCCTTCAATGGTTGCCTTCATTGCTCCTGCAAAATCCATGGTCGATAAGGAGCATCCTGTTGTGTACAAAGGGCATAACATTGGCAAATACACGGACTTCTGGAGTCAGGAATTGAAGAGCAAGTGTGTCTCAGATTGCTTCCAAATTTGAGGCAAATTCAGATAGATCTCAAACCGTGTAAAGGACATATTTTGATTTATATTTTTTATAACTATCAAAATTTTGGTCATCCAAAAATCAATATTTTTTGGTTGTCCAAAACTTAATGGAAATTGACATGTTTTATATTGCTCCATTGCCAACTCATTCATATAACAATTTTGAAGGTGGTGACAAATATGTTACCATTAAAATATACTGACAAATCTACAGATCTTAGCATAATGAAATTTCACAGGGCTCTAGTTACTCCTTCTAAGGTCTACTTTCTGGGCCCTGAGCTTAATACTTCAAATCGGGTAATAAGGCAGTTTGCAGAGTACATTGATGATTTCCTCAGAATATCTTTTGTTGATGAGGATTGGAGTAAGCTCCATTCTATTGTCTATTCTGAAGGAGGGCATTATTATAGGCAACAAAAGGTTTGAATTCCTAGCCTTCTCAGCCAATCAATTGAGGGAAAATTCAGTCTGGATGTTTGCTTCCAATAACAAGATTAGTGCTGACAGCATCAGAAAATGGATGGGCAAATTTAGTTGTATCAGGAATGTAGCCAAGGTGCAGCAAGAATGGGGCAATCATTTAGCTCTTCCAGGAAGACGATGAAGTTGTCCTCATCCCTGATATCGAAGTCTATACTGATAGCATCAAATACTATTTTTCAGATGAAATTGGGAAGATTTCTTTCCATTTGCCAAAACAGATAGCTAATATATGCGAATTTGGTATCCCCCTCCTTAAGCTTTCCAGATAAGGTATGGTGGCTATAAAGGTGTTGTAGCAGTTGATCCTACTTCATATCACAAATTAATAAATTATCTTTGCGACAAAGATGCTCATGTTCAATTCAAAGAATACATTGGATATTTTAAATTGGAGCTGATTTCTGCCTGCCTTTCTTAACCGTGAAATAATCACACTGTTGTCAACTTTGGGTGTTCCAGATGAGAACTTTGCGTGCATGCAGAAAAAGGCAATGGGCTGGTCAACAGAGAAATGGCTACTGATACCTTGCAGATGATGTTCTCTGGAGATGATCATAAGTGTCTGATTGAGATGCTAATGGAGGGCTACAGTCCAAATACTGAACCTTATCTTTCAATGATGCTTCAAGCATTCAGAGAATGTCAATTAGCCAATTGACTATATTATTGAACGTTAAGTAACCTTACCTGAATTTCCAAATCGAAGCCTTAATGTTTTCTGTATCCCACCAAGAAAAATGACCAAACAAAGAATACAAATTCCTATTTTGTGTGGCATACAATACGATCAGGGCGTAAATTTGATGGCTGTATAGCCATATTTAGGATATTTTTTCCGTAAAATACAATTGAAAAAAGAAAACCTCATCAAAAGGCAGACAAGTACTGATAACAAGAAGTAAATGAAATAAACTAGCACTTGCACCAAAAGTGGTGCAATGGTGACACCGATAGAACCCGCTGAAAGCAGCGATTGGTGAAACAAAAGCAGCAAAAACAGTTGCATACCTTCAAACAAAAGTCCAATCCAGGAGACTGATTGGTTCAGATCTTATTTTGTTAATCCAAAGAATCAAATGCAGTTAAGCTTTTAACTTTTAGAAATAGTAAAGTAGAGTAAAGCAGTAAACACTCCAATCCAGACAACGAAAAAAGTTGTAACATTTTCAATCAATAAGTTTTTACTGGAAAATAACAGCATGTATGCAACTATTTATCTAGCACATTCTATCATGCCATTCATTCCCCAAAACGGTAAAGCAGTCATAAAGAAAGTATCATTTCAGTGAACTAATAGGAAGTGAATGCTAAGTAGATCAACTGTGACCTCAATGAAAGACCTGGAATGGTAAGAGCATTCATAACTGTCTTTGAATAAATACAGATAAACAATGAATATATGATTCTTACTGGGAATTATGTGAGTGCAGCTGTTTGAGAAACATGTTCAAAATGTGTTTGTTGAAAAGGCTTCAAAAACTTTTAAACAAATGCAAATCAGCATTCTGCCTGCCTGTGCTCAAATTGGAGCTTTGGAATAGGGTTTGGACATCTATCAAAGCATAATTGAAAATGGATTTTTTTTCAGATGTAATAATAAGTGCAACTCCCAATCACCACAGCCTTCACAAAAATACCAACACAGTGAACCTGTCATAAACAAACACTACAGTTGGAAACAGACAGTATGAAGAACATACTGCTGTTGACTACCAATAATGCAGCTTCAACCAATAAAACAGTTTCTAATTATCTTTAGATTAAAAAATGGAAATCATTTAAAAAAAATCTCCAACATAGAGTTGTGTATAATTATGCTTTTGATATTATTACATTCTTTTTCTGAAACCATGTTTCTATGTTATTTCAATAAAAACAGGGGTGCTACATTTGAGAGATCATGTTTCTATGTTATTAGATTAAATCTGCTGTCGAGTGTGCCCAGCAGGCAAAATATTGAGTTAGTAATGAAAGAAGTGTAAGCTATATATTTGTTTTGAAAATTTTGTAAATCATAGGAGGTTTCTTATAAGGTTAGACAACTTAAGTTCCTAACCTCTAAAGATGCATGGCTAAACTTTGTGCTTCAATTATTGATTCACATTTTCACCAAATAAAACTCATGATGGAGAACAGAAAAAGTCAATGATTCTATAGTATTGTAGCTTTGACCAGCGATTTAATACAAACATTTTTCAATTCAGAACTCTTTCAATTCTTACAGTGAATTAAGACTGAAGTCTCAGAGATTGTTACAGCTAGTAAAGCAAAATTTAAAATATCTTGGAGAAACAGCCCTATACAAGATTTCTTATGTCCATCTTTGGGCAATAAATCCAAAAAACCTCGATGGAGGTTACCATAGAAGGTGTTGAATATCAGTCGGCTGTATTTCTATGCAGGATCTTCCAGATATGTACTCGACAATGGATATCTGCACAGATGCTAGCCTTAGATTGCCAGTCTTTATGCATGCCACAGACCAATCAAGAAGAGACCTCAAGTATTTATAACAAGGCCTGTGATTTCAGACATGGAAAGAGAATGATTATGCTCGCCTTCAGGTACTGATACCCCTGCATCTCCTAGTTACTGTGGGTCACTATTAACATAAATTACTAAAGAGGTAAAGAATTATTACAGAGTTTGAATAATCAAATAAACCAACATCCCCCACTTAAGATTAACTGTGAGAGAGGGTAAGGAGGGAGGAAACCAACAACCCTTATTGACTACAGCAATCATACCTTGGATGAGGAGAACCCTTGATAGGTTTCTTACCATATTTTCTCGAAGAGTATTTATCTGGTGGAATATCTGCCATCTTGATACTGATTGCAGGCACTCTAATGGTCCTTTTCACCCTGGATTTCCTGGAAACCCAACATTGAACAGAGAAATCAGCTTTTAACTCTCAAATACTTTTGGATCACCAATTAGAAAGAAATTACACCCATGTCTATGGATTTGAATATACAAAGATCGTGACTACAATGGAAAAGGAAGTAAAAAATCATAAGAAAGGGCATTGAAATTTGGGCTTGAAGACCATAGCATGAGCGCAGAGGACAAAATCCTATGGCATAACAATTTTTTTTTTAGCAAGGGATGGATTGCATCCACAGCCAAGGTCTGGTTGAACGGGACAAGGGGTAGATCTTATCTCTTGACTGTTTAAAAGTTACAGGCATACTAAACAATTGTACATCGTCAAAAGAGAACTACAAGCATACAGCTTGATGCCAATGCTGCAAATACCTTAGTACACAGCCTTTATAATACAGTCAAATTTAAGCAGATTTAAACATAAGGAGGCCTCACAACAAATGTAATCAAATGTTGGTTGGCAGAGCAAAGTTTTATCAAAGAGGCAAGGGAAACTTAGCAGTGTGTCTTTGGTGGGGACCCAGACAATGAAAACAAAAATCGATCACATTGATGCAAATCAAGTCAACACCAAAAGGGGAAATGAGGAATGAAATATGAAAGACACTGGGAAATCGATATTTATATGCATAAGGCAATGGATTATGGGGGCTTTTAGGTTGTAAACAAATCTGCTGGCAGAGAAGGTGTGCAAGTGGAAATCGAAGGAGTGGTGTGAGGGTGATATTAAAACATCTGTTTTAGTCTTTTAAAGTGAAATCAAACACAACAAAAATTGATTCCATGCATATAGATTCCAAAAAAACCACTGATTGAAACCATGGCAAGTGACTCACCTCAAGATTCTACACGAACTTTGCCATGCTCTTCACAATGCCGATTGGAAAAAATGGGTAGCATTTGCAGGAATTTTTTTACGAAACCCTTCTAGAGCAATAAATTCTTTAAAATAAGACGAACCAAAACCAGTCTTCCAACAGCTGCTGCTTCAACCTATTTATGACAAGTAAAAACTAAACCTACATTCAAGGTTTACACTGATTTGTATTATCCTCTGTACCTCTAACTGTATTTATAACAAGTTGAGGCGGCGGTGTAACCAGCTGGAGGGAAAAATCATTACACATGTGAATTGAAAGGACACCTGAGATAAGGAAAAATCAAATTGCAGGCGGTGGAGAAATCTGATTGCAGTCGCTGGTATTTTTTTCAGGTGTGAGAATGCTGATTTCAGGCGTGAGAATGCTGAAACCCGGTGGGCAATGCCCACAAGAGATAGCCTATTGGCTAAAAATAGAAAGGGCGTATGCAATAATCCAATACGGCCTGAATAGAAAAAGGCAAAAGAAGAGACCTGAAAATTCGTCAAGCAAAAGAAAAGGATCCAGGTTCTGCAATTCAGGCCTGCAAACAAGCATCCAAATCAAACACAGTAAAAACCCCCCAAAATGAAAGGATCCTTAATGGAAAAGCTAGTGCATCCTCTTTTCTGTACCTTCCAATGCTTTGTCTAACAAGTGCACCATCTCCTTCAGGCTGCTCCTTTGACAAAGATTTTCTCACTACTAATCAAGGTTAGAAAATGAAACACAACATCGTAGCTAACAGATTCCAAAAGAATAAAACTCCCTGAGACCATGGTAAGTGATTTACCTCAAGATTCTGCACAGATTGTGTCATGCTGTCAACAATGCCGATGAGAAAAAATGGGCAGAGTTTGCAGGAAAAATTGTGAAGCCCTACCACAGCAGAATTTTTTTAAACAAGCAAAATGTAAACCTAAACAATATTGGGGTTTTAGAGCTGCTCGATGCTTGAGCTGGAGACAAAGATTTTGCAGCAATTTAAATGAAAATTTTGGTGGCGAGTTTAAATCTGATGTGATCGCAACTGGAAATCAGATTTGATTTGGAGATCCGATTTCATTTGATATGAATGGTCCTGTTTTTTGACACAGCTTTCTGGACAACAGGCAGGTTTTGGGGTGTGAGACAACATTCCGGCCAAGTAGTTTAACGGCAATCTACGGCAGTTTGAGGGCGTGAGACTCGTTTCAGGCTCAAATCTCACACTATATGTAGCCTATCGGCTATGAGATTTGAAACACAT
This sequence comes from Sequoiadendron giganteum, assembly GCA_007115665.2. Lineage (NCBI taxonomy): Eukaryota > Viridiplantae > Streptophyta > Pinopsida > Cupressales > Cupressaceae > Sequoiadendron > Sequoiadendron giganteum. The sequence continues at coordinate 27,807,952 of CM021108.1, read as the reverse complement.
GTTCATAATGGCATTGATTCAAACAAAGAAGCAAATCCTCACTAAAATTAAAGGAAAGGTCTTTTTAAGGACCCTGATAGCTGGCACCCTGCATGCCTGTGCTCAGACAACAGGGTAGCTTTTGCTGCATAAGAGGCCACCCAGTCAAGCACAAGCTCTTCACTATCAGTCCCACTCGAGGAAAAAGGAATACAACTCCAGTCTTCAAAGTGTGTGCTGCCAGACTGTCAAACTTATAATCATACACCACGACTACCCAACAATCTACTTGCCCAGAAACTCAAACAAATATGAAAACAATCAAAGACTCAAGTACCAATAAAAGAATAAATACCAGTTTTTCTCATATCCTGCCCATCAATGCATATGTAATAGGCAGTGGTAATGAAACTCATGCATAAAACAACTCATTCAAAGCCTACAACAACATCTAGACAATCGATATGATGCCTAGCTAGATTTTGTTCTACTAGAAAAAAGTGAATCGCCACAAAAAATCATCAGTCATAATAATGTCGCTAATACAACACCTTTAAACTCTTTTTGGAATTCTTTAGAAGGATATATTATTAGAGTACAGAAAGTTGAAACCAAAAGAACATAAGGCTGTTTTGTTTGGGTCGGCCAAGTCTGAGCATACATCTATTCACCTTCTATACTCTAATAATATATCCTTCTTTTATTTGACACAGTTTTCTGGACAACAGGCAGGTTTTGCGGAGTGAGAGAACATTCCAGCCAAGTAGTTTAACGGCAATCTACGGCAGTTTGATGGCAACCTAGGGCAGTTTGAGGGCGTGAGACTTGTTTCAGGCTCAAATCTCACACTATATGTAGCCTATCGGCTATGAGATTTGAAACACATGTTCATAATGGCATTGATTCAAACAAAGAAGCAAATCCTCACTAAAATTAAAGGAAAGGTCTTTTTAAGGACCCTGATAGCTGGCACCCTGCATGCCTGTGCTCAGACAACAGGGTAGCTTTTGCTGCATAAGAGGCCACCCAGTCAAGCACAAGCTCTTCACTATCAGTCCCACTCGAGGAAAAAGGAATACAACTCCAGTCTTCAAAGTGTGTGCTGCCAGACTGTCAAACTTATAATCATACACCAGGTATTTATTTTTTTGTTGATAAATAAAAGAATAATATATCCAAGATATGCAACAAGAAGGCATAAAAGCAGATAATTCACAAACAACAAATGAATAAAGTCACTGACAAGAACTGAGATTATTAATAGTTCCAATCTTATCAGATTGGATGTGCATTCTGGGATCAAAATCTCAATAATAATTTGCCTGGGTTCAATCCCCTGCTGCATAGAATTTCCTTGTCACTGCTAACAGAAATCCCTAAAGTGCAGGGCAGATGGGCAAGGAATCCAAAGTGACTTTTCATGGAAAATATACATATCAGATGTGGTTTAAGCCAAGCGGCTTTTCTAGCCTGGTGACACATTCTTCATTGCATTAAATTAAAATATGGTGGCAGGTCATTAAGTTTCCCAACATTACTAAGCAGAAAGAAGCACACAACAATGAAATTGCAGTGCCACATGCTTGACATTAATTTACTAAATTGTCCTCCATTCATTAAATAGATAGCAGGTCATGAAGTTTCCCAACATTACAGAACAGAAAGAAAAGCACAACAATGAATTTGCTGTGCCACATGCTTGACATTAATTTACTCAAATCACTTTGCCAAGCAAGCCCACCATTTGCAATACCTTAGAAAAGGAAATAAGTGAGAAACAGACAATCCTACAATAAATTTACATTACTAAGCAGAAAGAAGCACACAACAATGAAATTGGCAAATTGCTGTGCCACATGCTTGACATTAATTTACTAAATTGTCCTCCATTCATTAAATAGATAGCAGGTCATGAAGTTTCCCAACATTACAGAACAGAAAGAAAAGCACAACAATGAATTTGCTGTGCCACATGCTTGACATTAATTTACTCAAATCACTTTGCCAAGCAAGCCCACCATTTGCAATACCTTAGAAAAGGAAATAAGTGAGAAACAGACAATCCTACAATAAATTTCTCAGTTTCTGGCACCTGTAAACAGCTCACTAATAGCATTCAAAGGTACATTAAACCTTAAGCCCTATCAAGATTGACTGAACAAAATGGCATCTCAATAGAGAGCCTAGGATTCTAGATCAAAAGACAACTATTATGGACAGATATCAAAATGGTTGCAGGAAGGTAAAGAATGGCCTGAGAAAATACAGTTTCTTAAAAAACAGGGTACTGAATATGATAGTCATTTGCTGTTCTGTCTTGGTAACACAGATTTGCACTGTTTACGGTGCTGGGGTGGAGAAGCCAATACATAATTTAGTTGAATGAATTGTGACAATGATTGAAATATTTAAGGGTCATTTATTGAATGATAAGGAGCTACTTGATGTGGCTTTCAGAGTGAATGTTTGAAGAAAAACTAGACAACACAAACAATCAAAACATGCTATCAATCACACCTGGAGAACTAATTATATTGAATGCAATTGATGAATATGATGACAATTGTAATGCATTTCCATTCTATGAACATACAATAAACCTACCATCTCAGATACTCTTAAAACCAAATATGCTAGTTGAAATGTATGCTGGTAATTACGACACAGAAGATGGACTAGTCAATGGATCAGATGGAACATTCAAAGCATACATTTTGGATAAAATTTAATGATCAAAAAATTAGACATCGACAAGCTAAAAGATTAGCACAATATTATAGCAATTGCATTGACAAAAATTGGACACCCATACTACGCATTACATCACAAGGAATTCTCATATAAACAAAATCTAGAACATTGCAGTTTATATGTTTGCTTGAAATTTTTCTTTACCTTTATAAAATTTAAATGAATAAATAATGAGAGGAAAGAATTAGCCCATAATAATCTCTGGTGACAGAGTAAATATGAGATACCAAAATAAGTGATCTTATCAAATGAATATTGTGCATCACTTACAACTTTTAGATCTCATTTAGAACCTACACTTGAGAAATGACCCATGTATCTATAAGGATGCAGTTTCTTTTCCACCATTTCTTCCCGAAGTTTCTGAGCATCATAGACTCTGCCAGCTCTATCTAAATAATATATTAGGCAATCATAAGTTGACGCATTTGGTAGACAACCTTTCTTAGACATTCTCCTAAACAGATCAGTAGCAACATCCATCTTGCCCTCTTTGCAAAGGCCTCGAAGTAGCTTATTGTAAATAAAGATGTCAGCAGTTAAGCATTCCTCCCTCATTTCTTCCAATACTCCCAAGGTAGATTCTAGCAAATTTGCATCAGACAGACCAGTAATCAATATGCTGAAAGTGGAAACATTAGGAGGGCAACCTTGCTTTCGCATGTTATCAAAGATAAACCAAGCATGGTTAACTTCGTGTGACTTAAAGCAATTGCCAACAAGCACATTGTAAATGAAAGTGCTGCAGTGGTGCCCTTCCTGCTTCATATCCCAAAAACATTTCAGTGCCTTATTCAAATTTCCTTGTTTGCACAAAGCATAAATAACTTTTTCATAGCACCCAAAGCTGGGATTCATTCCCTTCCTGATCATTTCATCAAAGTACATAACTGCCAGATCCTCTTTCTCTACAGCGCAAAGGCCACTGACCATAATATTGTAAAGCTTTGACGAAATTTTGGTTTCTGCCAACAGGGCCCTAAACAAGTTCACAGCATTAACCACATATTTACTTTTCAAGTAGCCATGTAACAAGCTGCGATAGGTTTTGGAATTAGGCCTGCAGTCGTTTTCACACATGTTTTCAATAATTTTCATGGCTATATCAGGCCTGCGGAACCTACAAACAGCTTTTATAAATGTATTATACAATTTGATATGTGAAGAGGAATCACAAACATGCACACGTAATAGTTCAAGAACCTCATCTTCATGACCTGTTTCACAAAGAACACAAATTACACTTTTCAAAATGGAGCGACCAGGTAAGTGACCATTGTCTCTCATTTCAAGAAGCAGTTTGGAAGCCATGTCTCCTTTTTTGGCAACACAAAAACCATCTATTAATGCAAAATAAGTTATTTTCTTGACAAAGACATTTAACTTTACCAACATGCAAAGAATTGCATATCCATCATCAATTCTGCCAGCTTGGCTAAAGGCAGAAATGATTTCACTACAAGTACGATAGTCAGGGACGCATTGCCTTTCAACTCCTGCAACAAAAAGTTCATAAGCGTTATCAAGTTTCCCAGCCATGCAGAGATCACTGAGAAGAATAGCTAGTGTACCTTTACACGGAAAACAACCAGCTTCTATCCCATCATCTAGAACTTTGTAGGCCTCATCCACTTTTCCCAAACTACAAAGAGCATTTATCAGTTTACTGTATGTAATATTTTCGGGAATAAACCCTATTTCTGATCTTTCACTGTACAGATCAATTGCAAGATTAAAAAGTTTCCCTTTGCAGAGCAAACAAACTACAGCATTCATAGTCCTTGTGTCAGGGACAATATTATTATCTTTCATATTATTCAGCAAAACACTGACTACTCTGTGTCTATTATTTTTCAAAAGGCCAATTAGCAATGCACCATAGCATTGCGAGTTGGGATGAAAACCTTCTGAGACCCTTTTTACAAAGTAATGTAATGCATCATCTACTCTATTCTCTCCTAGAAGGCACCCAATCCATGTGTGATGTACTTTATACATTGGAATTAACCCCACTTTTCTGGACTCTTCAATTAACATCCTTGCTTCATCAAGTTTTCCTGATTTGCTGAGCACATTAACAAGTGAAACAACACCAACCTCATTTGCTGAGAAACCATTCTGCTTCAGCTCATTGAGAACATGAAGCCTTGCAAACATTTGATGCAATCTATTAGTCAATTGGTATGAAATTTTAGGTCCTCTAGCACACACCTGCATTTTGGCATCAAATTGTTGAAATCTGACATCAACTCATCAGATTTCCCTGGATTAGCCAGAGAATTATCAAATGCTCGTTCAATAGCGAAGAACTTTATGCCCCTCAAAACCCCAACCTGAACTCTGAGGATCCAATATGATCCCATCAATGCTCACCATTTTTCAAACCCTTTATGTAAAATCTTTCTGACAAAGCAAGAAATTAGGCAGGTCAGAGACGTATCAAGCTCGAACACGGGCAATTTCTGCAATCTTTCAATCAATCTCTGAAAAAATTCAACCGCCCAAAAACGACAAATCCTCACCGTAGATAATTACTGCCAAAGTTTTAAAAAATATAATTTGGGAGCTAAGTTTTTACTTCAGTAATTTTGAAATAATTGACTCAGCTTAACAAGTTCTAGAAGCCGTGGGATACTGAAACCCTAAAACCTTGGATCCATTATCATGGAAAATGGTAAGAAAAATATGCAAGTTAAATGACACGCTGAAGCTCTCAAATACAACGTAGAAACCCTCTATTTTATTCACGGAACAATGCATGCATGTAGCATCAATTCCTCCGTCGAAAGCATTTGAGGGTGAAGAAGAAATAAAAACCCTGCTTCTTTTAATTGTTCTTCCTCAAAGAATCAGGAAAAATCAGACAACCCAAAACTTGCCTTCTCATATCGACCATTGAACAGAAGCTTAGCCAGTCGCGCCATAAATGGAGCTCCCCGTGTATATGTCACACTGTGTACACCTGTATGTGGATACTTCACCACGTCTTCTCCTGTGTGATGATCCAGTGAGAGTTCGAAAAATGGATGGCCCTAGATATCAAGTATACATTTTGTTTTAGGCGGATTGCCAAGCTGAAGTTTATTGTTTTGGTTGATCATGAGGTATAGAACGAGGAGGACAAAATTTGAACAAGATCTAACGTAAATTGAAAAGAATCCACCTATGGGAATTTCATTAGTGGGTCCCATGCGCTGAATTGGCGTCTAACAGGGAGATGACGTACAAATTACAAAGATAAATTTTATTTTTCCATAATATATTTATCTATGCAAATGAAATATGCCCACAAAATTGTACACCATTCAAATCAAATAGGGGAGAGGACCCACTACTTGAGCATGTTTCAATAGTTGTGATAGTATTTGTTTATATAATGTTCAATATTTTTATCAATATTGGATCAATAGTTGTGATTTTAAAGTTGTTATGTTGATGATGACTACCCATAATTAAACAAAATGTATTCCTTTGATCTAAAAAGCAACCAATTATGTGATGCCACATTAGCATTCAATAAAACATGTTGTGAATGTACAAGTATTTGTCTCAGTTTTTTTTTGGGCCTTTTTTAATACCTTGACAAAAAGCATGTCGATGTGGCCTTGAAACCTTAGTTATAAGCAGGGAACTTGCCAAGTAAGTTGCTATAAAAAATTGGGAGTGATTTGAAATGTCCACATAGGATAATTAGAAGCGTGAAGTTAGGGTGCTCAATTATTGCGTCCTCTCCTCTATTGAAATAACCATAAACCAGAAACATTATGGCCAATACCTTATAAGAAGAGCATGGATCAGAAAAAATGCCTTGGTCTCAAGCCAAAGAGGTTGCCACCATGATCGGAAATGGAGAAGTCTTTCTAGATTAAAACAAAAATTGCATTCACCTTCTGCTTTTTAAAGAACAATTCATGAAGCTGAATTCTTATTCATCTCTCAAGTCAATTTGCAGTCAAACATATGTTTGAGAACTACTATGTAACTTTCAAGACACTTCTAAATGATAGAAGGGCAATGTGTATAAAATAGCATTAGGAATACCTTAACGATTTTCTATGAATAAGATATGCACTGCATGGGAGCAAAATTTTGATTTATAAAGGCATCATCATTATCTGTCATCTCAATATTTTAGATTGTTGTCGTTAAAAAGTAAAAGAAATATAAAAGCGGGATCCAATATAATTCTAATTTTTCCCAATAAGTAATTGACAATTATTATAGACAATCTAGTGTTTAATAATTACTCATTTACAAGTAAGCCATTTGTTTTTAGAATGCATGTTTAAATTGGCCATCTCTTGCAGTTCAAGGACATCAAAGCAAAAAAATGAGCAAATTATGCATGAAAAGAAATACAATTATTGACTCTAGCTATGATGAGATAGTGTTAATGGGATTTGCTATGGAAATGATGAAAATGTGAAACCCTAGGGATACTCTCACCCTAGGATTTCAATGGTGTGGGGAGGGATTTTTCTATAACATTTCATTTAAGATTTGAGGTAGCAGGGGTTTGATGGGTTTAGACAAGGTATAAGACTAACTTGCAACCTAAAAGGTGAATCAACTTGCCCTTGACCAAACTTGGAATGGACTTAAGGATGACATGCAATGAAATGACTAGGCTAATGATGCAAATAATTGTTTTGATGCAAAAACAACACATCCAAAAATGGATTGAGCAAAGTACTTTGCACTTGTGATATAAATTTGGAGTTGATTTTTGAGGACCAAGTTGCCTTGGACGATTATGTCCCAATAGATGAATTTTGGATTTGATTTCACAGTCCTCTAGTGCCAAATATGATCCTTTTTCTACTTGTCACATTATTGGCTCTTCGTCAGGTGTAGAGATAACTAAGTTTTTGTAAGCTATCAAGGTGTAAGGTTTGAACGCAACAATGAATAATTGATCTTCAAGCTTCTCCCAATCTTATTTACATCTGAAACTCACGCATCCAAAGAGAGGAGAAAAGTTGTGTCATTTAGGGGCTTGCCTCAATAAAACCCCATGTTGGTGTTTCCATCTTTGCAATGGCAATGTCAATGATAGGGAATGTATCCTTTAAGGGATAAGGCTAAATGCCAAATGAATAATGAATCAGTAATGGACTGTAACTCAACACCCAAAAATGGCTTCCTTGAAGGACTAAAGTCATACAAAATCTCCTCAAGGCTTGATTTTTGTTGGCTTGATTTGCTTGAAGACCTACAAGAGTTAGATCTCACAAACAATATGATAACATAAACATGAAAAAACTCACATACACTTTGACATGATGCTTTGATCTTGAATTGCTACAATAATCTTCTAAGATTTTCTCTTGGCTTGCTTAATAATGCTCTTGACAATAATTCTTGCCATTTTCTTGTTATTGCTTGTTAGTTTTCAAATGGTGAAATGACTAGGTATTTATACATAATTATTCTAATTTCCCAAAAATTAAATCTTGATGGCCAACTTTGGACATTTGAAATTCAAATAATAAAATGCCACCTTCAACATATTCAATTTTGGAGGCAAAATAGGGGGACTTAGTCGCCCTAGGCGACCAGGTCCCAACCCTATTTTGTGGGACTTAAGGTGTCGGGGATAATATTAAATGAGTGCTTTGGTTTTCTACATACAATTTGTTGGTAAATTTATGGGCCACAAAATGCATAATTTAGGAAATTAGGTGTACAATTAGATCCATGCACTTAGGGGGGGAAAAAAACATGGTGTGAAATTGTCATGGGTGATAATTTACGATGCTACAACTATACTGATAAAAGAAATGATGATACTCATTTCATTGCTCATCTTAGTCAAAAAATTCTCATGTTTTAATGTTGGTCATAGGTAGTGGATTACTCATGTCCTACTTATTTGGCTTTGATTGTTCTCTATCTTAGAATCACAATCATCCAAGAAGTAATATGAAGATGCTACTTTGAACATTATACATAGTTCTAAGCAAATAAATTATGATCATACTGTATTACAATTTATTTCATGTTGGCTACTTTTTGTGTTTTTTTATGCTATTTATCTTGATTTGTATTAGTAATTATTTTTTGTGAAATATGAATCATCAATTTGTAATCACGATAGATAGAAAATTAGAAATGGACTAATGTTAAAGGGGAAAATATTTTAACAAAGTCTCAATTGTGGTTTAGAAAAGTAAATGAAGCAATGGATAACAAATACAAAGGTGTTAGAAAATGACAAGATGGTCTATATGCTTAAGAAATCAGAAACCCCAAGTTGAAGAAGTAATAATGGCTTGGAACCTTTGACGTAGTAGAAAAAGCAATGTAAAGCAATTAGAGGGAAAAATACTTATAAATTTTGTCTACACCAATTCTAAAACATGTAGCTTCTTGTCCAAGGAACCTGTTGTTGAATTATCTCATCTAGAATCTAGATTACAAAAAATAAAAAATCAAAGAACAAATTGCTCAATCAATATGCATATCATCAATTTGTAAAGAAATGATTCAAGTAAGCTAAGACCTATGCTTGAGTTCTAATAAGTTTAAACATTCTGGAAAAGATATGTCATAAAGAGGTGCTAGAAAATGTGCCTGGAGTCACTATCTTACAGAAATTTGGAATTTTAAATTAAAGAAACAATAATGGTTGGGAAATTTTGTTACAATAGAAGAAGTTGTTTTCGCTTATGATATGGTTGTAATATCTATAAAATGCAATATGGCAATCACAAATTTTGTGTATATCAATTCAAATCCAGACAACTTCTCCAATAAACAACCTACTATTTATTTGCCTAATTTAAAATCTTGTTCAAAACTAGAGCAAGATTTGCTACAATCCACTAAGTTGTTACAACATTATTTGTCTAATAATAGCTCAACCAATTTAAGAATAGAAATTTGGGATCAAATTCTACAAGTGATAACATTTTTTCTCACATGGGCATGGTTCATAATATGCAAAGTTTTCCAAATATGACAGTAAGAATCAGTAGCTACTTGGACTTGATTCCAACAATTTAGAAATCCTTATTTCTCATCTAAAAGATATTAGTGTCATTTGTACTAGTAGTATTGACACTACAACGCCTTTGTAAAACTATAGCCTACATGGTTCTTCTTCAAATTTTGGTATGTATCCTTCAACTACGTTTGAATTGTTCAATTTTGAAAACTTTTGTAAAAATGCCACTGGTAGCAATTTCATTACTTCATCTTCATCTCCATGTCTCCAACCCTCTCTTAGCTCTAGTGATAAACCTATTCTTGTTAATAGCACCAATAGTAATACAATTTTGATGATGAATTCTGAAAAATTGGTTTTTCCCAATGAAATTGAAAGCCAGTATACTTGCCCATTCTTGAAATATCCTCTCTTTGCACCTAACAATGTTGACATAAACAAGGAAAAAAATATCAATTATGATATTAGTAATCCATATTTGGCTATTACTACTTCTACATCTACTACTAAAATTGTTACATTTGATTTGACTATTGATGATGTATAGAATTCAATGTATACATATTATCAATCAATGTGCTTTTATAATCAATAAAAAATGTATTTACATACATATACATTGGATGAAAATTTTATTCTTTAATATATTTTATAGAAAACAATTACAAAGATAGTTGATATTGCTACTTGAGAAATTAGAATTGCTTCAAAGAATATTATATGCTTTGTTCATAAATCAATGTAAATTATATTGAAGAAAAATATCATTTTAGAACATTGTGTCTTGTTGCAAACTCCCCTTTCAATACTCATAGCTTGGTACAATATGTAGAGCTTATGTTTGTACAATTATGATATAATATTTTTTTACAAATATATGTATTCAAGAAAACTAAATTGCAATTGATAACAATATATTTAATTGTCCTGATGACCTAATTGTTGTTAATTTCATATTTTTCATCTCTTATTTTTAAAATTTTCATATTTTTACCCTTTCATCTTTACATCCTGTCAGAATAAGCAAGATGAAAATGAATAGGTGTATCCACATGCCACGATAGAAATGGGAACTACCAATTATAGGCCCAGTTGATTCCAATGTATTGGCATACATTTTTTTGATGGATTGCCCACATGTTGAGCAAGCCTTCAAATTCATATTAGGTGAATATTTTCTTAAGGGTGGAAATAGAATGGTCTACTACTCAGATGTATTGTCGTGCTTTCTATCAAATTACATGGACTTGGTATGTAATTCACACTTCTTAGAAAATTTAGCATGTATGCATATATTAAAGACTATCTACTTCCATTGAATGTTTACAATGAAGTTGTTGTTGATTATGATGAAACAATTGGAAATGCTCTATTTGGGGGTTTATTCCCCTATGACATGTTAAAAGAATGTGAGGCAACTTGAACCTAATTTTTCAATGCTATACAAATGGGTTTGACCAATAACTATGAACTTGTATTCATGCATGCTTTGCATTCACATACTGCCCACTTGAGTCAAAATCTATCAACTAGGATCTTAGAGGTCTTTAGAGAACTCATATACCTATATAGGCATGTTCCTCCTCAAGCCCCTGCCACATCTCTAGCATCCATATCCACTTTGTTCCAACTTCTCCTGAGAAAGTTGTCAATGTTTCTTCTTCTTCTTGTAGCTCTTTGTAATTTGCACTTTTAGCTATACTTTTTGTTTGTGCTATTCGATTTTATAATTCTAATAATTTCATCCTTTTGAGTACTTTTAGCTATACTTTTGTTTGTGCTCTTTGATTTTGTAATTGTAAACATTTTATCATCTTGAGTACTCGACCCTATCACAACAACAATAATTTGTAATTTACTATGTTTTCTAGTATGAATACATTTTACTACATGTGATATATCACCTTTATAAAAAATCCATGGTTGATTATGTATAACTTTCCATTGCATTACAAATCATAATTTATATTTTAAAATGATAAAAATGTTTATAATGACAATAAAATCTATGTTGTATTTTGGTGTTGTGTAGAAAAAAATACATGTGTTGCAATAATTCAATGAATTGGTTTGAGTTTACTTATTTTCATACCATAGTCATCTTTTAAAAAATAGACCAATGAACCACATAAATAGATTTAGTTGAAGCATTCAAGTTAGCATGTCATTCATGCAACCTATAAAGGAAAATATACAAAATGATGATTACTTGATCTCTATACAACAATGTGCTTACATAGTTTTATATATGGACTCTCCATTACATCTAAGATACTTAATGTTAAATCTTCCTCGAATTCATAGATGCAAATTATGGATTGCCAACTTCATATAAAGTCAAGTCATATATTAATTAAAATGAAAATTGCTCTTAAAAATAGTGCTTATGCATATTGACCACCATAATCATCATAATACAATAATGACCAATAATATTATAGTTTTGGTCAAAAACATTATTGGTGATCAAATATTTGACACTTTAAAAATGCTTAAGATTACACAATGAAAAATATGAACTTTGGTTTCATTGTAGTTGAAAAATATTTGAATTGTCTTAACCTTACTTTTTGACAATATAGGCAACTTAGTATGTGGTTGATAAAATTTGTTAATGAAGATCTATAAAATGTTTATTATTTGATATTTAGAAAGGAGTACCCTTTACATAGTTTTTCCTATGGATTCTTCATTAGATTTAAGGTACTTGATATAAATTCACCTCTCATATTTATACTTACATATTATAGAGTGTCAACTTTATATAATGTCAAGTCAAATATTACAATAAAAAGACTTATTTTTATTTGCATTTTTGTGCTCAGTAATAAGATTTTGTATTAATAAAAAATAAAGTCAGAGTACATCGTTATTTTCAAGAAAAATCACCTACCACCCAAAAATCCCTCTATGAGTTTAACCGTTTTTCAGGAATAATCTGATAACCTAACTATCATCATACGCTAAACCTTTGTTCATTTACTTCGACCTCAAAAAAGAACTCAGACTTACATTCAAAACAATGTTTGAGAACATAGCCAACCACCCTACACTTAAAGGTCTATTTACCAATACATCACAGACCGAACTCGACCCCAACATTCAGAAAAGATGGAAAAAACATAATTACAAAACCATTACAGAGGGAAGACACACTTGAATTAACTCAGAGTGAGCTACCCAATTTTGCTCCGCCCTCTAGCACTCCCTTCGCCTTCCTCTTCCGAGGATGAAGTTCTTTGCCTTCCATACGCTTGACCTCTACCTTTGCTTGGGCAAGTGCCACTTTCACCTCCATCAACTGCATAAATACCTTTAGAGCCTCCCACTTGCATCCAACCTCCTCTCTGCGATGAGATTTGAATTTCCCTTATGGCCACCACACAAATGGAATGAATTTCTCAAAAGCTTCATGTTATTTATTTTCAATCCCTTCACGAATATCAATACCTTCACCCATAATTGCCCACTCCAAAATTGAGTCCATTCCATCCAAAAAATCTTTATGCACAATTGCTTCCATAACCCTCTTCACCATTTCCACTGTCTCCCCCAAATCTAGACCCCGCACCATTATTAAAGAATACACATCCATTTTTGTTCGATACATGTGTCTTAAATCCCCAAAAACCTTTCCCAAAATCAACTAAACACACTATACCAACCTCTCATATTGATATAGAAACATACCCTTCAATATCCTTGTTGTCACTTCACCAAAGAATGGGCACAATTGTCACCTTGTCAAAAGTGTGAAATTCGCCTCCATTGAAACTTTGTAACACTAGTGTCGTCACCCAACTTCAAGCCTTCTCAATGCTTTTCTCTCCACAAAAAACTCAAAAGAAACATCAAGAGCAAAGGGTTGAATGGCTTTAAACACATTAAACATTACACATTCGGCCATAAATGCAGGTTGTACGAACAAATTTGTCGCCGATCTCCACACCATTTCTCATTCACTTCAACCACTTCAATCTTTCATTAACTCTTGGCCATCAAATACTACGTACTTACCACCTTTCAATTTACTATCTCTTCTAAATCAACTTGCCTTAAGTCTTCAGTCCTCACCTCATAGACCTCTCCAAAGGTTAGAACCCACTTTGAAAGGATGTCAAATTCCACATTCTTGGATTTCCTTACATGACCGACACAAAAATCATCCAATGATGTTAATTCCTCCTCAATTTTAGCAATTATATTTTGAAGATGCCATGCATCAATGCTCCCCTTCATTACTGCTTGAATGATTAAGAGAGAGTCACCTTCTAAATGAATTTTTGAGGCTCCCAATTTCTTGCCAAATCTAATATCAATTAATTTTGCTAAGGCTTCAGCTGCATTGTTTGTCCTAACCTCCAACTTCTTTGCCCCCAAGGCCAACACATTACCTTTCCAATCACAAATAATGAAACCTGGCCCAGATGGTCCAGGGTTCCCTTTAGAAGCACCATCAAAATTTAATTTCCACCATCCCTCCATCGGTTTTTCCCAAGCAACCTCCACTAGCACCTTTGAAACTAGATTAACCCATCCATGCCCCTTAACGGGCAATAAAAAAGAGTTATTTTAATAAAATAGATTATGCAATCTTACAACCACCCATGTCACAATACAATAATGACAAAGAGTACAATATTTTTGGTCAATAAACAATTAGTAATAAAAGATTTGACAATATAAAAGCTCTTAAGATTATATAGTGAAGATTAGGAACCTTGATTTCATTGCACGTCACAATATTTGATATAGTCATAATCTCATTTTGTGATGACAAAATTTCTATTGTGACAATTTCTATAGAGTACCAAGAACAATAATATTGAATATGGCTAAAAAACTTCTTCTTTTTTATCATCATATGTTAAAATTAAAATAGATTCTAGTAGATATAAATATACCACTTTTTGCATTATATAAGTAAAAATATATGATGTCAATAAGGTTCATATGCTACAATTTCAATTTTATAAAATGAACAATGATATTTTCCTATTGCAAAACCTCAAGCAAAAAGAGAAGATGGTCATATAAAATTATTATTGTAGAGGTTCAATACAAGTACAAATTCAATAAGTATTTACTTCATACATATAATAGGTACATTACACCTTTCTTGTAGTACTAAACATTTCTTATTTTTTCCACAAAAATGAAGAGAAAAATAGAATATAAACAAACAAAAGAAAAAGAAATAATAGATTTAGAAAAATATAGATTATCAAATCACTCTCAACTATATAATATTGGTAGTGCACTTAGAATTGAAGGACTACTTAGAATTAATACATTTAAATACAATGTAAGAGATTGTCTTTTTGATTCATTAGAATTCCTACTTAATAATTGTTATACATCAATTCAATTACATAATGGAACAATTGATTACTTTTTAAATTGTCTTTTAGAAGGCAATCTAGAAGCAATTAGTTCATATAACTATGAGTTAGATCCACATACATTACATGAACTCCATCAAATACAAAATGTTGAAACATATTTTTATAGAATGTGAAAATCAACATGCCAACTACAAATAATGAAGAAACTGGGTTATGGGGAGACATATTTTGTATTAAGCAGCTATCCAAAAGGCCAGGTATACAAATAAAGGTTTGGTCACTCACAACAACAACAAAAATATTTTAATTTCAATGAATCATCTAATACAAAATCATACTCTATCATTTTCCATGATAAAAATCCTCTTTATGGACACTTTGAACCATTTGTACCATATGAAATGCATACAATGAATAGCTACTCAAATACAACACTTCATCAAATTAAACAATTGATTAGAAATAATAATGAACATAAGATAATCTCATCCATTCAAATTGAAAATATTCTAGATTACAAGTTAAAATCACTATGAAAAATCAAGAAACAAATATATACAAAAAATATAACAATATCTACAAACTTCAACAAATACTTGATTGAACATCACCAGTAAAATTATTCAAAAAATAAGTTGAAGATGCACCTAGATATGTATGTTCAATTTGTCAAATATTGCATTTAAAAAAATACATTACAACTTTGAAGAAGAAGAAATGCATATGTATTACACCTTGTCAACAAATAGAAAAATTACATCAACAAACTATATTTGTTACAAATGTAAAGCATCATTGAAACAATCTAAATTACCTAAATATGCAACACCAATATAAACAAACAAACCATTGCAATATGTAGCAATGCTTGAACAATTAGAAGAACGACAAGTTTCACTTAGAATTGGATTTGCACAAATATGGTAACTAGGATATAAAAATTCTCAAATAGGTTTGACTGGCTCTATTATAAATGTACCAGTTAACACACATATTATACATAGAGCATTACCACATTCTACTAGTGAAACATAAACAATTGTTATTGCTCTTAAAAGGCGACTACAGTATAAAAATGAATACCAAACATGAATGGTAAGTGCAACTATGATTATGAAATATTTGAAATAGTTATAAAAGAAAAAAATATACAAAATGGAAAATGTTCAAATAAACAAAGATTGGAGACCAATTCTTCAATTGAATAATGCAAATGATACAACCAATGAAACTAGTATAAGTGAAACTAATGTTGAAAGTGATATAGAAAATGAAATAACATGTGAAACATTGATACATGGTTTCGCTAAATATAAATGCATACATGAAATGCAAATAGAAATTGCACCAACAAAAGCACATAATCCTATTGGACTATTTAAAGATAATATGCTGAAGAAATGAATTTTCCTACATTGTTCTTGGGCAACCCACGTGATGAAGACATCACAAAAAGATATTCATACCAAAAAATTGTAAAATGGGAATTACAACATTCAAATAGAAAGTTTGCTTACCATAGAAAAAATCTATTCTTCAAAACCATTAAAATACTAATAGAACAAATGGATAAGAGTACATAAAGGACAACTAAAAGATATAAATCTAGTAGTAAAAGATGTAAAGCATAAACCTAATTTAGAAAAATTTCTTAAATTTGACATTGGCTACATCGATTTCAAAAGAATAAGAATATCTCCAAATTATTTGCATCAATTAAAAAAGTTTATTTGTGATGATATGACAACTTGGACCACCTAATTTTTTATCATATTTACAAGGGTTGAACAAGTTACTAGGAACTTTTATTAAAAACACTTGAAGAGTTACATATTGCATATCAAAAAACAACAAATCAACAACAATACAACACTAGAAATGAAGATGAAAATTTTTATTTGATAAGAAAAGATCCTATCATGCGTGCTCGTTGATATAGGCATAGAATTAATACAGTAAAGAAATCGATATTAACAGATAATTCCTTTTTTGGAACCATTTTGGATTATTTCTCTATAACCGGATTTCAAAATTGTGGAACTGAACATGATCATTTCCTCTTGTGGATTAGAGAAGCACTAATTTATGGAAAAGATAGTAATGCAACTATTGAACAATTTGTAGACAACTACATTACTTGTAATATTGAACATCTACATCTTGATATAGCTATCATGCACAAACACCACCACACAAAACAATGTAGAAAGTCAAAAAACAAACTTGTCGATATAATTTTCCACTCCTGCCAATGAATAAAACTATAATTCTTGAACCATCTAAAAAAAAGAAGAAAATACAATTTCCATAGCAACAAAAATACTCTTCACAAGTTACAACAAGCAAACTATGACAATTCATTCTCCTTTCAAATGTTCCTAGAAGAAATGAATATTAATGAAGATGAATACATAATTTCTATCAAATCTACAATCCATAGGCCTACAATATTTTTGAAGAGAAAACCATCAGACATATGGAATAATAGCTTTGCTAAAATATTGCCAAAAATATGGAAAGCAAATACAGATGCACAATTTGTTTTTGTTAGAATTGGCTATGAATGCCAAGATCTATGGACCAAATGGAAAGCACAAAGAAGAGAGAAAATAATAGGACAAGAATAAACTGTATTCAATGTCAATGATAATGGAATTGCTTTTATTTTGCAATGAGAGACCCCTTAGTTATATAGCCAAGGTGAGAATATAGGAGTGCATAAGATTATGACAAGTGTCGTAATCTTATGACATGAGACAACAATGAAAAGCTATCACTCCACCTAAAGTGGAAAGTGATAATGTGATAACCACCACAAATAGTGGATCTACCACAAAAGGTGGAAACCTAATCGCATGATATGTCCATGAAAGGTGGAGATGATAAAGTAATAAGAAGATAAGTCCACCAAAGGTGGAAATTCTCCAACAACTCCTATGTGGTTCCTAAGTAAACTTAACTAAGGTGTAATTATGACCTAGGACAAGGTACAAAACATTTAATTACACCAACAGTTTTGAATGTATATGTTGCAACAATGTATTGTAGTTGAACTATATGGAAAAAGTATACAAGTCAATGAAAAATGCATTCAAATAATTTGTGAAGATCATGAGAAAAATGGTATTGATGCTATACAAATGATAAGTAAACTTGGTAATGCATTACTCAATTTACAACAAATATCTTCACAACAAGTGGCTCGCATTGCTCTATCACTTCCATTAAACTATAGCTCAATAAAATGTGTATTCATTGATATATTGTACTATACTACGTGGATGAAGTATTATGTGCTCCAATTCCTCTTAGATGTTGATGAACTAGCAAGCTATTGAAATAAAATTTGAGAGTTAAGAAATCAAGTTTAAAATTTTATTAGAAAATATAAATAAAATTTAAAAGATAAATTTCATCTTTTATAAAATTTATTTACATTATAAAAAATTCATTGCAAGAGGTTGTAGGTGTGTGAATAATTGGTCATGGAAGTACCAACAACTATGAGTATTGACCTTATAATTGTCTTAAAGAGCATCAATATTAAAGTCGTTGGAACATACAAAATCCATGAACTAAATCCTCATTGCATCTCGCATGTCAAGATCAATGAAGAATCCGTGAAGTGTTGCCTTGTACCCTTAAGGGATTGAATTCAACATATCTATATGAGTTCATTCTTGTTGAAACAAAAGGAGCTTAGTACTATAATATTTGGGATTCAATGCAAAGGGAAGAAGATGTGCTAGAGTAGTCATTTTATTCCATCTCTCTCCAATAATTTTGTGTAGTTGTTTAAAGAAATTTTCTTTAAGATCTTTCTTTTTTGAATTTACAATGAATTTCATCTTCTCATAATCAATTTCATCATATATCTCACCTAAACAAGGCCCATCCATGGTGGTATAACTAATCATGCTATATATAGGCTTAGTGAAATAGAAGAGATATTTAACACAAGCCCACCAAAAGTCATCTAGGATCATTTGCTTATTCTTTGTTTCCCTTATAGTTCTAGATTGCCTATATATAGACCAATTTGGGTTGATGAAATGTTATATAAGTGTCTCACAAACCTTCACAATTCATCTCAACACAATTATGTTAGAGGCAAAATGGGTCTTAGCAGCCTGTTTGAAAATTAAAATTAAAATTTTTACAAAGATTAAAATTAAAAAGAATTACAAAGTTACTAAAATGAAACATATTTAAGTTTTTAACTTACCTTTAGTAGCTCCAATTTCGATAATGCTCTAAATATTCCTTGTGACATACATGGTGGTTGGTGATGAACATTTGGATCTTTTTGGCCTCAGCATGCACCTATTTGATCTAATCAATTTTGGTGCCAATTTTTTGTATCCTAAGGTTGGGGGAGTGGATAGCACAAGGTGTCCAAAAAATGTGTGAGTAATGCTCCTCAACACCCAACTGCTCTACAATTTTTGGCATTATTTTGTATAGATTGTACAATATTTCAATGGCTCACTTCCTCAATGGTTTCTATGAGAATGTTATCAATAAATGCACCATACTTCACATTCCTTTCACAATCCACTACTCTCAAAATCATTTCCCCTTTAGGGGACATTACAATAACATTAATCAGCAACCAATTTCTTGCATCTTTCCATCCATCAATAATTATGGACACCCTTGTTTTGACCCACAAATACCTTATGGGCTTTAATGAATTCTCTACAAACTTCACCTCTTGTTCCAATAAGGTGCTATGTACCTTCTCAAAATATGAGCCCTTGTTACCCTTTTGGAGCCTCATTAATTGCTTTCACCATTTGTTCTTGATATGGTGAATGAACAATGTTGAATGTCAATCCATTTGCATAGAGACATCTCACTATGTGTTGATTAGCAATCTCTCAAGACTCGTTTTGAAATTTCATTTCCAATTGTCCTTTTAATATTTTATGTGTAAAGGCCACAAGTTGTTCTTTAAGTGTGAAAAAAAATAGGTGGCTCTCTATAGATTGAATTTTAGATTGCAATGGAAGTGGTTTCATTCCTCAATATCTTTTCTTTTATAAAGGATGATTTGATTTATGACCTACTACTTGATTCAATTTTTCTTGTTTATTAGTAGATTCCATGATTTGTGCTTCTGAAATGGGTAAACCATTTTTTCCTAGCCAAGATTTTATGCCTAGTCTAGGAATGTGGCACAAATGGCCATTCACTCGATTGAATGAGTTTGAATATCTAGCATCACACCCACTACAAATCCAAATATAACCCCACCACTTGGAAGTTGTTGTCTTGTTTCCACATATTTTCAAAGGGGATATTTTGGGTTTGTTTTGAAGTAAAGTTGACCTATGGATCTAAAATTGGATGGCTGTGTAATATATAAATATATATAACTAGATTCCATTGTAATATATATATATATATTCATTTGTTTCAATTCTTCAAATGTGTTGTTTATTGAAATTTATATTACAATGACATCTAGTTTTAGCTCAATGGATTGACCCCACTTCAAAATAGACTCAAACTCTTCCCTTTAGAAATATGTTGAAATGATACAACTTCCAAGTTTTTGGGTTTATAATTGGATTTATAGTGAGTATGATGTTAGATATTCAAACTTTATATATATATTATATAATTTATTTTCATTGTTTCAATTCTTCAAATATATTGCTTATTGAAATTTATATTACAATGGCATCCAGTTTTAACTCAATAGGTCAACCCCACTTCAAAATAGACCCAAACTCTCTCCTTTGAAAATATGTTGAAATGGTACAACAACTTCCAAGTGGTGAGGGTTATGTTTGGAATTGTAGTGGGTATGATGCTAGATAGTCAAATTCATACCATCGAGTGAAAGGCCATTTGTGCCATATTCTTGGACTAGGTAGCCTTTTCTCACATGGTAACTTTTGAAGTTGGCTACAACCCATGGCCCAACAACTGCTACTCAAACTTACAATATTAGTCAGCAAGTTGATGTCTTCTAACATATAGATTGTGGAAACAAAAATATTAAATAATCTATCAATAAATACTAGAGACTATTTTATGAGTCAGTTGTACAAATATGTATTCAAATAATAAATTGTGAAATAATAAGCTACATCGAGGCAGTTGATCTACCAAGAAATTGAAATTATGAGCATATGATCAATGTTCTCATTGGACAAGGTAAAATGTGTTTTGGATTTATGAAATAATTCTATAAGTGCAATTATTTTAGGGTTCTAATAGATTTATCTTTGCATTTTTTTTTTATAAAACAATTATAAGGATTTATTTGGGTTGTAATAACTAGTTGTAGAGGTTTGGCGAGAAAATGAGTGTTGAAGGATAGCAAATTTTGTTGCTTCTTTAGGTAAGTGAGATCTATGTCATTTTTCTTTGTAACCCTACAAACACAATATATTCATTTTATACATATTTTATTTTTTAAGCCCATTTTTGGGTATAAAACTTGTGTAAAGACACATTTTTTTTTAAATTACTAAATTCCCATTAGTCCATGAACCGTAAGAAAAATTGTTGTTGGAAAAAGGATCTCACAATACAAGAAAGGAATCCCTAATCCCTTAATTTTTCCTTTATATGGGGAATGGTTCATTCAAGGAAACCTAGGATCCCAAATTGGATTGATTATCAACACAAAGGTGAGTCAATTCTCAACAAGGGAGACCTAGGGAGGTTCCTTAGGCTTCAAAGGGTTCACCACCAAGCAAAGGCTTGGAAAATACAACTTAACATTCAACTCACAAATCCTAGTAATGCAAGCCAAATAATGAGTGCCAATGACAAAATTAAGTAACAACAAGTTGGGATGTATGTACCTAGGAAGTCTGGAAATGTGATAAGGATTTTAGGAATGAAAAATTTTGTCAAAATATGCTAGGGAGGACTAAGACTCCCTTAAAATTTTCTTAGTCCCATTGTTGCTTTTCGGGGTAGATGCAAAATCTTTGAATATCGGAATAGAATCTCGAAGAATCTATAAAAAATACCACTTGGAGGAATAAGATGCCCTTACTACCGAATTAGTCTCGATCTAAATTTTTGCAACTTCGAAAGGTGATCCTGAGGTTCAATGTTTTCACTTCCTTCTTCTCAAATATTAGGTCCTAAAACCCCCATATCTGGCCTGTAGGTGACTTTTTGTGAAGATGACAACTTTGCGCTCCAAATGATCTTCAACTCAAATATGCAAACACAAACATACAAAGAAGGAAACACTTGTTGATTGTTAATAAACGTGGGTTTTCCTTGGTCAAACCCCTTGTTGTTAAATAAACCTTGGAATGAAATGAAATAATGGGGGAAATGATGAATGAACAAAGTGTTATGTTGCAACTCACCAAACTCTTGCTATGAAATATGCAAACTTGTGTGAAGTGGCTAGCTTGAATGTAGATCTTGAATCAAATAAATGCTTGGAAAATCTTAACTTGAATTGCTTGCTTGAATAAAAACCCTACATCACAAATGTTAGCTCAAAAACACACATGATGCAAGAATGTCTTTGACATGATGCTTGAATCTTGATGATGGCTCCAAATGCATGATGAATTGCTCTTGTGAACTCAATTATGCTATTGTGAACTCAATTATGCTATAAGGATTAATACTTGAATGCTTGGGTGAGAAATGAGTGCAAGAACCTTGTATCTATGATAGGTTGTCATTAGGTCCCATTACTTTAGAAGATAAAACATTAATATGTCAACCGAGTAGTGTCCAAGGCTGTTTGCAATAGAAGGCGACTTGACTAACTCTCTTAGATTTTTCTAACTTTTTATAGCAACTGAAATTAATTTTAACCTAAGGTCGTTCAACTAGTTAACTGGAAATTAATTTGTCTAAAAAGCTAGAAAGTATTTAAACTAGAAAGCACAAGATAATTAATCTATAAAGCATTATAACTAAACTAGAACACACAAAATAACTAAATTAAGAAGTATGTAAACTACAAAGAAAAAACACTTGTAAAAAAACTGTGAAACATCTAATTAACAACAGTAATAGTTTTAACAATTAACAAAAAGTAACTACGGAAATGAAAGATAGCGAGTGCTTCAAAACTTCAGACTCTAAGATGACAGACTTAAGGACTCTCTACAATATTATCATAGAAAAGCGACTATATTCACAATTATTATCCATGCAATAAAAACAATAGAAAGGAAAATACTCATCTATTTAATCTATCCTCCCTCGAGTGGCCAACTCGTGGGTTTCTACATTCTCAAGTCACATGCATAGTATAATCGAAAGCTTTCCCATTAAAATTAATCTTCAGCCATAATTTCAACAACTCAAATATTGATATGCAATAGTTTCTTTATTCATATATATTCAGAAAACATGTCAACAACATAACAGTACTATTTTGCGTTGTCTTTTGCTTCTGGAGGTTACATATTTATAAAAAGCTTCTAACTAACTCTTATATCTTAGATGGCTTAGATTACCATTGAAAAAGTCTGTAACAGATTTAAAACAAACTTTATGTCTTTAAATGCCCATTACATAATTATCAAAGAGGCTTGAGTTGAGCCATGAAGTCTTAAACTTTAAAACATAACAAAATTCTAACTGAAAGAAACTATGATGTCGGTCCATCATCCTAAAGATTTGGAGCATGTTCCTAGCGCATGTCTTCAATCTGTTTTGGAGCTCATGTTGGTTGTACGCTTTTGACTTGTTGTATGACGATTGATTTTTACCCTATAAAACACTTAAAACTACCCATTAAATCCGCATTGGGAGGATATTTCAATAAATCACAAGAAATAAAGTTTGTACTATTTTTCTCAAAAGACAGGCAGTTATTATTCCTAAAGTTTAATTAATTGGCAAAGACTAAGTATTTTGTATATATGAGGAAGGGTTTTATTATGTTATCATGATGAGGTTATTTTTACCTCATCACTTCCTCCCCTTCCTAATTTTTGGCAAGTCCTCTCGCCCTTTGTTGTGACCCCTGCCCTCCTTCTCTATTCAATTATTCATATTTAGCGCTAATATCATACAAATCATCTATTGTTTTTGTTAGAGTAAAGGTTCTAACTTAATTATGTTGATTAAGTTACCTTTATTCCCTTCTTAAGATTTCACGTTAGTTTGCATAAAGTGATTTAATAATTATATTAATTATTAAATATTTTCCTATTAGGGCTTCTATTAGGGTTTTTCCTATTAGGGTTTTATTAGGGTTTGCTTGATCTCCTTTTTATAAGGATTGATCCCATTGTATATCATATCAATTCATTCTCTCATTCTCTCTGATATATACATTTTCAGTTTTCAGAGAACCCTTGCTTGTTTGTCTCCATCTCTTCTTTTGTGACAGGTTATTTGCATGCAGGTGATCTTCAAGGTTTGTGAAGTTGTATTTTCTCAAGTCCTGCATGGTATCAAAGTTCCACACCTGCTGCTTCTTCTTGTTTTGAAGATTTTTGGAGCTTCAAGGGTTTGGGGTTTGTTTTTTTGATCCAAGGCATACCTACAATTTCGAAGCATTTTCAGCTCAAACAGACCTCCCCATTGCGTTCGCAGCAGTCCAAAACCCCTAAATTGACTGTTCATTCGTCCATTTTGGACAAAGTCAAAATTTGGGGCAAAATATTTTTAGCAGAGACCGTCGTCTGTGCGCGGATCGGAGAATTAAAAGCCTGGTAAATTTTTTTTATTCGGCATTTTTTCGTCGAAATTTTTTTATATAAAAAAAAATGATTTGTCAAGGTTTTTGTTTTTTTAATCAAAAAATTTAAAAAAAAAAACAAAAATCAAAAAGCCTTTTAAAGGCTTGCTCAAGCCTGCGCTTGCGGTACCCTGCGTAGGGTACTGCGCAGGTCTGTACCTGTGCAAGGTCGTACTTGCATAGTCCCCTGTGCAGTTATCCGCGCCCACATAGGCTGCGGTGGGGGTGGGCCCACGGGCCTCCCCCACCACACATGAATTTTTTTATTGTTTTTTTAAAAAACAATTTTTTAAAAATAAGCCTAATTGTGCTTTTATGGTGACATCCGTTTGGCCGTCAAATTTAAGTCAGTATTTTTGTTGCGACGGCCGTATGACCATCAAATTTAACCCAACAGTGGTTTTTTCATCTTTGGAGTTGTTTTCTTCCAGAGGCCGTAACTTGGGCATACAATATCGTTTTTTGGCAAACGAGATATCATCGAAAAGCTAGTTTTCTCATCTTTCTAATGATGTGGGTCTCATCACTTATTTTTTCCATTGGTGCATTCTATAGTCAATTTTTTGGTTATTCTTCATGTATTTCCAGCTTTGTCCTTTTTGGACATTTTGAGCATCATTTGTAAGCAATTTCTTTTATGTAAACGCACTAAAATAAAGTGCCACACTATTGTGCATGCATTTTTTTGAGGATTTTGCACATAAGGTTGTGCCATATTTTGTACTCGCACTGTTATTATAAAGTGCCATGAGGGGTTGTGTAGTTTGCCTTTGTTTTGCCATCACATCTTTGTCTGGTGAGTGTCCCTCCACGACGATAGTGAATCCATACCATGGGGGGTTGTGTAGTTTGCCTTTGTTTGCCATCACACTTTTGTCCGGTGAGTGTCCCTCCATAATGATAATGGATCCATATGATTCCAGCCTCATGCATGTGTGCTTTGTTTTGCACACCACTTTTTCAGTTGCAGGTGCTTTCTTGTGCACTTTTAGATGTTGTTTCTTCTTCCTCATGCACTACAGCATGTTACACATCATTTCAGTGGATCTGTCAGGCTCTCCCAGTTTAGCATTATGGGGGGGTTATTATATTGTTCGTGCTAATTCTTCCTTGGTTTTGCCTTGGAAGGGATCTTCCATCTTCAGCGGAGGTTCTTCGGCACCATAGCAGTCATCTTTCAATAGTTGTTTTAGCTTCTTCTGTTTCAGTGATGTTCTTCTTGGCTTTCTACATCTCTTTTTAGAGTAGAGCTTTTTCCCATGAGGTTTTCTTTGTTTCTCCTCTTTACAAAGATTTGGTTGTATTTGGGTACCTGATCTAGCCTAGTTGTCGGGACCCATGTTTGCCTTCTTGCATTGTAGTTACCTTTGCTTTCTTGCATTTGTTTGTAGCTGCACCGTTGCTCATCTTAAGGGGGGGTGTTAGAGTAAAGGTTTTAACTTAATTATGTTGATTAAGTTACCTTTATTCCATTCTTAAGATTTCATGTTAGTTTGCATAAAGTGACATTTAATAATTATATTAATTATTAAATGTTTTCCTATTAGGGCTTCTATTAAGGTTTTATTAGGGTTTGCTTGATCTCCTTTTTATAAGGATTGATCCCATTGTATATCATATCAATTCATTCTCTCATTCTCTCTGATATATACATTTTCAGTTTTCAGAGAACCCTTGCTTGTTTGTCTCCATCTCTTCTTTTGTGACAGGTTATTTGCATGCAGGTGATCTTCGGGGTTTGTGAAGTTGTATTTTCTCAACTCCTACAGTTTTATCCATCCTTTCAGGTTCATATAGGAAGCCCTGATGATAAGCGACTCCTTTTTTCCACATGTTGAAGACTCCATTATCTTGATTTGTATTGATATGAAAATAAGGTGGTGGGAAAAGCAATAGGGGAGGTCTGTACCTCATCCTTATGCAATCTGTTATGAGGTCTTTCAAGATTTTGGCCAAGGCATTTGCTCTTCTGTAGGACCATTTGATGTTAAGAGGGGAGATCACTTCTCTTTTCTTCAATTCTGTTGGTAGTGGGGTGTATCTTTCTTCATAGGAATGCCAAGCCTTACCAATCAATTTTGGCCCCTATTCTATGAAATAATTGTGACATAGGCAGAGGTTTTCATCATATCTCTAATTCATAGTTTCATCCACTTTAATAGCTAAAAAAATTTCTTTAAAAGTTGTAGGTTTTCTGTTGGGGTGTCTCATCTGAAGACTCACAATTTTCTTTGCCTAAGAGTATTCTCTAGTGCATTCTTGCCAATGCACTTGATTACGCATAGTAGATAACAAAGGTCTAATTGCACTTCCCCAACAAAAAGGTTAATAAAGAAATCAATATGGGTTTCCAATAGTAAATTGTGAACAAAGAATTCACATAAGATGTCTTGTTGTTCAGGAGTTGATTCTAAAAACACTTTAACAAATTCTCTATCATCAAGGTCATGTGGTTGATTTTGATAGATTTTCAGCAATTTCCATCTTAACAATTATTCATTTAAAAACATAGAATATAGCCTTGATGGTCTCCTACACGCTAATAGAAATTCTCCTATTTGGCATGCATCTTGTTTTTTCCTATAGACCCTCTCAAATGATTCTTTCAGTAGTACCAACTCTTTTTTCAACCCGATATTCTCAATTCTAGCATCCTTCAAGAAATAGAATCTTTCCATCCACTTCATTAATAATGGGGGAATTCGGACTTGGAACCATTCCATTACAGTTGGTTCAGCCTAAGTTCCCTTTGATTCCATTATTGGTTTATTGGTGCTCTCTTGCAAATCCTATTGCAGTTCCACAATCTTACTGAGAGAAACATTCAGTTCTTCACTTTGTCTGTTCTTTTCTCCTTCAAAACCTTGAAACATCTACATAAAATTATTTTTCAAACTTTCAATTTGTTGATCTCTATCAAACAGATTTGCATTATATGTTTTATTCTCTTGATTCCATTTTTGAATTTGTATATCAATTCATTGATAAATGTATCTTTCTTTTCTATCTGTAATTTCAAAATTTGAATCTCTTGATCTCTTTTTCCTATTATAGTAATGTGTATTGCTACTTGCTCTTGTTGGGTACAATATGTTCTTCATTTTTCTGCAATTGATTTATTAACTCATCAATTTCCAATTTTAATTTTTCTAACTTTGCATTGACACTATCATTTTCAGTTGTTTCAGTAACTTTATTTACAATAGGAGACAAAATTTCTAGAATAGCATCCTCAACCTCCATAAAAGGTGGAGATTGTTCCCTCTCTTCTTTCTGTATTTCCTCAACAAGGGCCTCTTCCTCTTGTCCTATGTGAGGAGGTATTTCTTCTTCTCCTACCCCTGGAGATTGATAAACTTGATCCCCTGTTTCCATTATTTCCATATTATCAATAGGGTCCTCAGTTCCTATTGACTTTTTCTATTTTCGAGACTCCTTTTTCTTTGAAACACTTCCTATGTCTTGAAAGAGGGTTTCTATAGACTTAGAGGAAAATATTTTTCTTCTCCTTAAAGGAGGAGTGTTCTGAAAAGTGACAGTTGACCTTCATTTCCTCTTCATATAGGGAATTCTTTCTACATCTGCACGAATAATTTCAACATCCCTTTACTGGTCTGGGGTTCTTAGTTCATTGACTAGAGGTTTTGGTGCTCCATCACTGGGGGTTGTGGGAATTTGAGCTTCAGGAGCTCTTGAGGCCTCAGGGGAAGTTCCTTTAGAAGGTGAAGCCATTTGTTTGGAAGATTCCCCTTCTTCTAATTTTCTTTTAGGCACAAACTTTTCAAAATTTTGAAGAATTTTTTCCCACTTACTTTCAGGTTTCTTTCAAAAATGATATTTACAAATTAATTGAATTAACCCATGGTGTTTGAAAGGACCTAAACCAGTTTTATATCTTTCTATTGAGAAGATAACATATTCACTCAAAAATTCAGGCAAATTGACCCTAAGGGCAGGGTTTTATTTCCCATGATGCAGGTGTATAAGCATACGAAATGCAGGTCCTACCAGAGTAGTGAGTTGTGCTTCATAAGTAAAATATTTTATGATCCATGCAACAACTGTTCCCCAAGGTTCTAATATGGAGGCCTTTTGAAACCCTTTGTTTTGTCCTCTAGTACTGATAACTATCATGGGCTGAGGGTCTCCTTCTCTAAGAAATAATTATGATAACTTCTGATATGTAATTTGAGAAGTTTTAGATAATTTAATACCAAAATTACCTAAACCAGAGAGGGAAGAAATGACTTTCAGACTCACCCAAAAACACTTCCCATGTAGTATCACCTGGCCACTAGAATAATTTTTTGCAAATGCATTCACCAACTGCTCATTATATCCCTCAAACTTTTTGATAAAATCCAACCATCCCACTTCCTAAAACAAACTGGAAATGTTGCTCAATCCTAGTAATTTATCCGCTAAGGCTAGCTTTGATTTCTTCTTTGCACCCCCCATTTTCTATCTCTACTCTCTATTTTGCTGAAAAATTCAATAGTGCAAGAAGCTTGTGCACAATTGTTTTGAAGAAATAATCGAGGAATGATTATTTATTTATCTTTGTTTAAAACCTTACTGTGCAATGATGATAATTTGCATGGAGGGGTGCAAAAAGAGTGTCATACTACTAGTTAATCAATGAGTGGCCCAAGTTACTAAATTAGGAAGGGAGAAACTCATGCCAATTAATTACACCTTATTCAAAAATAACTACTTAAGCAAAAAATTGTACTTAGTTACATTATGTGTTCGCCTGAAGATTGCGTAGCTTTGTTGATTTAACAAGATGATGGAATGGTATTGTTTAAGGTGATGACATATTTATTATGACATGAGTGAGGCAACTTCGGAATGATGAAGTCATAAATGAGGATGGGTTGTCATAATGGCTTTTATTTATGATGGCAAAAATTAAAATAACCACACTGAGTGTGGATATTGATGTATCAAATTAAAAAGGAGGCATGTGTACATGGCTTTGACAAATCAAAGCATCAGAAAGAAATCTAAATTTTATGGAAAAAGGTGGACGAAATGGAAATGGATAAGTTCTGGAGCACACTTATGAGCATGCACTCGAAACAAGTGAATAAGTTCTGGAGCATGCTTGAGGCATGCATTCGAAATGAAGAAGATGAATAAGTTTTGAAGCATCGTTTAAAGATGCAGCCGACACAACAATAGAAGGTAAGGTTTCAGAGCATCTTTGAAAGACCTAGTCGAAGCAACAACCAAAGGAAGATTCTAGAGCATCGTCGAAAGATGTAGCCAAAGTAGCAATTGAAGGAAGATTTCAATGCATCATCAAAAGATGCAGCCAAAGCAACAACCAAAGGAAGATTCCAGAGTATTGTCGAAATATGTAGCCAAAAAGAAGAAAAATGTATGTATGAATGAACTTGAATGTCTGCAGATTTTCTCGACCAATCACCATTTTACAGGAACAGAAAAAACTATGCGATGAGTTGAAATGCAAGTTCCAGAGCATCTGGGCATCAAGGCTCTCAAGTTCTGAAACACCACCGTAATCGAGCTTATGAGTTCTAGAGCACTGCCACGATTGAAAGTCAATTCCGGAGCATTGGGCACTCGGACTAACAAGTTCTGAAGCATCGTAGCAAGGTGCTCCAGAAGTTGTTTTTGATTTATAAGAAGTCTTGCAAAATGAAGACAAAATTTAGCCAAGTCCAAAGAAATAAGAATTAATGAAGAATGCTTTGAAACAAATTTGTACACATGACTTTTTATTACAATTTTTCAAGTATTATTATTATTATTTTTTGATATATGCAATATTGAAGGTTTATATTGACTCTACCAAGGCAAAGTCAATTCATTGGATTTCCCCCTACATTTCTACCAATTTTGTAAATTTCTCCTTATTGATAGGTTTATGGTAGATACGTAGGTGATGACCATTTACCAAGAGAGTTCATGTATATCCATCAACGGGTTTTAGCTGAACTTTACCATTCGAAAATACTTCAAAAGTTTCATATGGACCCAGCTAATGAGTTATGAGTTTTCCTTGGTGATATTTATATCTAGAATTGAATAGCAAGGCCCAGTCACCATTATGGAACTCTCTTTCTTTAATGTGTTTTCCATGCCAAACATTTCATTTTTGTTGAACCAATTCAATTTAATGGACAACATCCAAACGAAGCTCACCCAACTCACTCCACTTGGGCTCATTCCAAATCTAGGCCCAACTCCATAGTTGTTCTTAGAGTTTGAAGTTGAAACTCAATGGGAAAGAGAGGTTTCTTTCAAAAAAAAGATCATAGGGGCTAAACCAAGTTGTGGATTTCCATGTTGTGTTGTGTGCCCAAAAAACTTCAGGCAATTTCCTAGCCCAATCTCTCCTCCCTAAAGAAACCATTTTCATCAATATGTTCTCTAACTCCCTATTAGTCACCTCCACTTGACCGTTTACTTGAGAGTGATAAGGAGACGACTTCTTATGACTCACTTGAAAATGGTTCATGAATACCAAGAGAACTTTGGACATAAATTGGGGTCCCCGATCTATAACAATGGTTCTGGGAGCTCCAAACTCGAGAAAGATCTTATTATAGAGGAAGTCAGTGACTTGTTCCTCTCTAGCAACTCGTAGGGCCTGAACTTTTGCCCATTTAGTTAGGTAATCGGTGCAAACTAGTATGTATTCTTTCCCTTGAGAGGAAGGATCTATGGGACTGATAAAATCTAATCCCCATTTCTCGAATGGTTCAAGGACTACCTGTGGCTACAAAGGCATTTCAACAAAAAATTTTGGTCTTCCTACTCTTTGGCATTCATCACAACGATGAACATACTTTTTGACATCTTTATGCATTGAAGGCCAATGGTACCTAGCGCCCAAGATTTTATGAGAATTTCTCTTTGTAGAATAATGACCCCCAAAAGGATCATCATGACAGGCTCTAAGGATACTGTAAGTTTCATCTACCCCGACACAACATCTCAAGACCATGTCAAGCCCACAATGGAATAGTATCCCATTAATCCATTTAAATGGAACACTCTCTCTAACAAGTCATTTCCTTTGTTTTGATATAAAACCAGGCATTACTTTTGAAGCGTCTAAATAGTTGGCAATGCCAAAGAACCAAGGGGTCTTTGTAGAGATAGAAAATAGATTTTCATTTGGAAAATCATCTTAAATAGGTGCAAAGTCCCCATCTTCTTGTTTAATTTGAGACAAAAAGTTTGATACTATGTTAAATTTCCTTGGCTTGTCAAGTATTTTTACATTGAACTCTTGAAGAAGTAGTAACCACCTCATTATCTATCCATTTACTACAGGTTTATTCATTAGATATTTAACAACCGAATGGTTTGTATAAACAGTAACTTTGTACCTTGTAATGTAATGAGAGAGCTTTTTAATGGCATGTACTACAACCAAGAATTATTTTTCTGTAGTTGTGTAGTTTCTTTCAACAGATGTTAGATTTTTACTAATACAATATATGGCATATTTACCCTCATTCTCATCTTCTTGCCCCAATACTACACCAATTGCATCATCCAAAGCATTGGAATAAATATGGAATGGAAGATTCTAATTTGGCCCATGTAGTACAGGGGCATAGATAATTTTCTCCTTTATTGTTTCAAATGATAGTTGACACTCAGGTGTCCAATTAAACTCCACATCTTTCTGGAGAAGGGAAAACATAGTGGCCATTATCTTATTGAATCTTTCTATAAACCTCTGATAGTATCCAATATGCCCAAGAAAACTTCTAACATCCATTTGCATCTGAGGAGTAGTCAATTGTTGAATGACTTCAATTTTCTTGGGATCAACCTTTATTCCTTTAGAGGAGATATGATGACCTAAGACTATTCCTTGTTCCACCATTCTCAAACACTTTTTGTGGCTAAGGGACAGTTGGTGATCTTCGCAAACCTCTAAAACCCTGGCCAAATTTTGAAGGGCTTCATCATAGGTTGACCCATAGACAATGAAGTCATCCATATAGACTTCTACGCAGTCATTGACAAACTCAACAAATAAAGCCAAAATGGATCTTTGGAAAGTTGCAGGAGCGTTACAAAGTCCAAAGGGAAGAACATGATATGAAAATGTTCCCCATGGACAAGTAAGCTTCATCTTATCCTAGTCTTCTGGTGCTACCTGAATCTAGTTGTAACCGCTAAATATGTCTAAAAAGGAGAAATATTTCCTCCCAGCTAAAATTTTCTAGAACTTGGTCTACAAATGGTAAGGGAAAATAATCTCGGTGAGTGGATTTGTTAAGTTCTTTGTAATCTACACATATTCTCCACTTTCCATTTTTCTTTGGCACTATAACCATAGGTGACACCCACTTACTGTAAAAAATGGGATAAATAAATCCCGCTCGAAGGAGTTTCTCAATTTCAATTTTGACAAGATCTTTTAATGCAGCATTGAGTCTCCTATGTGTCTGACGTACTGGCCTTAGATTTGGATCAGTATAGATGTGATGTGTACAAACACTTGGGTGAATTCCCCTCATGTCTATATAGTCCCAACCAAAATCTTTAGACCTTTTTACCAAAACATTAAATAATCTATCCTCTTCTGATTCTGTCAGCCAACTATTGATGTCCAAGGTTTTTCCTAGCAATAGCATGATTGTTTTTGTTCCTAGATGGGCAAAAGTGACAGTATGTATTGGTTGTAACAAGGTATTGAGAGGACATCTAGAAGGTATCAGTCGGTGAAATCTAGTAATGTCCTCAAAAAAATGGCTAGTTTTGGGAATCATATTGGCCAAAGGACAAGGCATTCCCATAGTAGTGTAATTTTGTTCCATCCCATGTACATCGATTGGTTGTCCTAATTTTTTTGGTGCATCCACCATTTCCTCATCACTCGAGCCTATAGCAAGGTGTACTATACCGTTTACTAACTCATCCTCTAATTCTTCTCCATGTTTTATAATAACTACCATGGCTAACGAGGCCAAACTGTCTTGACCATTAGACTCTTCTGGTTCATAAACCCAAACTTTGTTATTTTCAGTGGGTTTAGCAGGAGGGTACAAGAATAAATGTTTAATGTCTGGATCATGTGAAATGGTCATTCCTCCCTCTCTACAGTCAATTTTAGCTACGACAGTGGCCAACCATGGTCTTTCGAGAATTATTGGATAGGTATCTTTGGGTGTAAGTGACTAAATTACTTGGAATTCCACTGGATATTCCCATCCACCAACTTTGACAAGAACAATTTCAATAACACCCTTGGGAATGGCTATGGACTAGTTTTCCATCTGCAAGATTGTAGTTGTGGGACATAAATTAGTAAGGCCTAATTTTTCCATCACATCCACAGTCATTATGTTAATGGCTGCTCCTAAATCCACTAATGCATTAGGTATTGCTATCTCATTAATCATGACAGTTATAAGTGGACTACCAAGATCGTCATATTTTGGAGCAATGGTCTTTCTAAACAAAAATTTAGCTAGATAACCATCGATGTGCACAATATTTATTTTCTTTGGTTTCCTCCCTAGAGTTTTAATGCATAGTTGTTTGATCAACTGGTTCAACTTTGGAATCTCCTTTATTGCTTGCAGCAAGGGAACCTCTATTTGCAATTTTTTGATTTCCTGTATTAACACAGTTTCAGAGGTCAAAGGCATTTCTAGAGTATCTTTCAAAATGGTCAGTTTCAGATGCTCTGGCAATGGTGCTTGAGTTTTTTTATTTTAGAGTGGTATCCTTCCTAAGATCAGTTGGAGACTGACCTTCCTCCTCCTCCTGAGGTAAGTCAGAAGCTCCTGTTGATGATGGTGGCAGAGTAGTGTGTGTGGTAATAGTTTGGTTGGGTGGAGTGGCCTTCTCAAGAGTTTTGGGAATAGGTTCATCCACAATTTATTCAATGGTTGATGGTTGAAGTGTTCTACTAGAGTGCAACTGAACATTTCCACAATGTATTGCATTAAGTCCAGTGATATTTTCCTGTTCAGTGGAGTATACCGGAGTATTTGGTCGATTGTTCTTAGGATTGGGAAGTGGTTGTGCTAGGAGCTGAGGTTGATTTATCTATTTAGTCTGTGGAGGATTCTGGGGTGGCGGTAGCAGATTTTGTTGTTGATTCCTCTGAGGGCCAGTATAGGATTGATTTTGTCCCTGGTTCCATTGAGGAGTAGTATGTTGTGGATACCAGTATTGTGGAGTTTGGTTTGGCCACTGTTGAGTTCCCCATGATTGGTTTGACCATTCAGGGGGTCCCCAATTAGGTTTTTGAGGTGGTGGTTGAGGCCAAGATGGAGTCCATTGATTACTAGCCCAGTTGTTTTGGGGTCTCCAAGCAGGATTATAATTCTGCCCATAAGAAAAATTCCCTCCTTGGCATTGATTTATCACATTTATTTCTCCCTCAACCTATGCAGTCCTTTTCTTTGAATTCTTGAGATTAGTAAGAAGCTCACACTCGTTTGTAGGATGATTTTTCTCACAAAGTTGATAAACATTAACCTTGTCTAGAGGGCATTCTCACAAAAGATTTTTATTTCAACATCTTGGACAATAGATGGACAAAGTCTCAGGATTGCATGTCTTAGCTTGTATCCCATCCAATGTAGTGTTTAATTGAACAAGTATGTCCATTTTGAGGTTCGCTATTTCTTCTCAAAGCTTGCCCATTTCATTGGACCCTCTAAAAAGAGTAGTTTCACGAATTCCTCCTCGGGTACGTGAGAAATTTTGACACAACTCACATATTGCATCAAGGGTTAATTGAGATACGTCTCATTTTCCCATTAGGTCAAGGCTTCTTCTTGCATCCTCATCGAATCCCTTAAGAAATATAGTCTCAAGAATCTCAACACTAATGGCCTCTTCTCCGCATCGTTTAGATAGGAAAAGAAACCTGTCTAGGTAATCTTCTAGACTCTCATCCTCGTTTTTCCTAAGTTTAAACAACTCCTCCTTATTATCACTCACCCTATAATAGCTCTGGTATTTTTGTAGGAAAGCAGTCTCCATGTCATCCCAGGATGTAATACACCCAACAACTAATCTCATAAACCAACGCATGGTCGTGTCCTTCAAAGTAGAAGGAAACAACTTTAGTTTCTGGTTATCATTTTTATAGTCATAAGTTTGACAGAGGACCTTAAATTTGAAAAGAAACTAGTTTGGGTCTTCCGAGGATAATCCACAAAAGGTTGGTAGGAAAGTTGGAGAGATTTTTTTCATCATGGTATCATCAACTGCATCCAGAGTAATAGGATAAGTGAACATTCATGGTGTCAGAGGATCATTGTTATTATGGTTAGCATCATTCTGGTTAGCTTCAGCCCTACGATCACTCATGATATTTAGAGGAATGTGTTCCTCGTGGATAATTTCCTCAATGATAGGTTGTTCTATAAGATGATCTTCAGGAAAATAGTGGAAAGCCTTTGGTGGATTAGGCTCAAGTAATTCTTCAACATAGTGGTATTTTGAGCCTTGGGCCTCCTTATGTATGATTGGAACGTATTTTGGGGGGTTCTTTGGTATAAATCTTCCGTGAGGGCCTCTTTTCTTGACCATGCAGAAAAGGAAGCAAAAGGGGGTATTTTAGGCCTCAAAGAGGTATTCAAGGTATCTCCTATTAACATTCAAGAAAGAAAGTTGTCCCTGACAATTGCGCCAAAAAGTGATAGGCTGTCATTAGGTCCCATTACTTTAGAAGATAAAACATTAATATGTCGACCGGGTAGTGTCCAAGGCTATTTTCAATAGAAGGCGACTTGACTAACTCTCTTAGATTTTTCTAACTTTTTATAGCAACTGAAATTAATTTTAACCTAAGGTTGTTCAACTAGTTAACTGGAAATTAATTTGTCTAAAAAGCTGAAAAGTATTTAAACTAGAAAGCACAAGATAATTAATCTAGAAAGCATAATAACTAAACTAAGAAGCATGTAAACTACAGAAGAAGAAACACTTGTAAACAACTATGAAACATCTAATTAACAACAATAATAGTTTGAACAGTTAACAAAAAGTAACTACGAAAATGAAAGACAACGAGTGCTCTGGAACTTCAAACTCTAAGATGATAGAATTAAGGACTCTCTACAAGATTATCATAGAAAAGTGACTACAATCATAATTATTATCCATGCAATATAAATGACAAAAAGGAAAATACTCATCTATTTAATCTATCCTCCCTCGAGTGGCCAACTTGTGGGTTTCTACATTCTCAAGTCACATGCATAGTATAATCGAAAGCTTTCCCATTAAAATTAATCTTCATCCATAATTTCAACAACTCAGAGATTGATATGTAATAGTTTCTTTATTCATATATATTCAGAAAACATGTCGACAACATAACAATACTATTTTGCATTGTCTTTTGCTTCTGGAGGTTACATATTTATAAAAAGATTCTAACTAATTCCTATATCTCAAATGGCTTAGATTACCATTGAAAAAGTCTGTAACAAATTTAAAATAAACTTTATGTCTTTAAATTCCCATTACATAAATATCAAAGAGGCTCGAGTTGAGCCATGAAGTCTTAAACTTCAAAACATAACATAATTCTAACTAAAAGAAACTATGATGTCGGTCCATCATCCTAAAGTTCTGGAGCATGTTCCCAGCACATGCCTTCAATATGTTCTAGAGATCATGTTGGTTTAACACTTTTGACTTGTTGTATGATGACTGATTATTATCCTAAAAAATGCTTAAAACTACCCACTAAATTACCCATTAAATCCACTGGGAAGATATTTTAGTAAATCACTAGAAATAAAGTTTGTACTATTTTTCTCAAAAGACAAGTAGTTATTATTCCTAAAGTTTAATTAATTGGCAAAGAATAAGTATTTGGTATATATGAGGAAGGGTTTTATTATGTTATCATGATGAAGTTATTATGTTATTTTTGTCTCATCAATCTATACTTAGTCATGCTTAATATCATGAAATTACACCACAACAAGCTAACATATGAATTCATTAATTAAAGGGGGCTAAATCCCATGAAGATTTGAAATTAAATCTTGAAAATAACTTGAGGGGGACTAAGACGCCCTACGGGGTGTCTTAGTCCCGAGGCTAAAAAATCGGGGCACAGACTCCAAAAAGGGGCCCTTTAAGGCACATTTGACAAAAGGTCCCAAAACCTTTGGAGGAAAAAGATGCCCTAGGTGGAGTCTTAGTCCCGGTCCAAAAATCAAGGACACAACCAAAATCTTTAAATTATCATTTACCCTTTGATGTTTATCAAGATTAGACATAAAAAGATATAATTTATTAGGCTTGTGGATGCAAAAATAGGACCAATTAAGGCATAAATAAGGATAAACAAAACAAGGCGGGACCAAAAAAGTGTGAAAATGAAAGGGCATGCATTTTCCTACACTATAGTCCATAACACTGATTTTGTGAAAATACATCTAGGATTCTTTAGACGCCTATATCAATGTTGAGGTAATTTTAAGCTCTGTTGATATTGTTTTTTCTTTGTCAATGTAGTTCCAGTTTTATGGTCCCATTTGTTGCTTTTATGGAGTTTTTGTTTTTGGAAAACAATTTGGGTTGATTTTTGAAAGAAATAAATTTCTTGTAAAAATTGTGTAAATAGTTTTGAAGAAAATTGATATTTAGTCTTTGGTTGGAGGGAAATTGGTTTGTGGGATCAAATATACAAGTGAGGTTCAAGCTCAAATCCCTTTTCTAACCCCTTGGGATGCTTGAAATTTGCTTATTTCATAAGCTTTATTAGATCAATATTACATTGAGATCCACTTCAATGAAGAAAAGAGCAATGACAGTTTTATTCAGGTCACAATTTTATGATCCATCATATGGAAGGACAATCCTTGGGTTGGCGCAATTTTGCATCATCTAAAAATAATTGGTTGCTCTCATATGTAGGCTTAACTTGTGCACATCCTATTTCATGGTAGTTTGTCTTACTTTGGCTTAATTGTGTACATGCCATATTCTATTGGGTAGCTTGTGTCTTGTGCACATTTCTATCTATTGGTGCATCCCCATGCATCATTACCAAGTGCAAGATTCTTTGCAGTGAAGACTTGCTAATCATTATTTTTTGTGACCTATTCCTAGTGTGTGAAATTTATTGAGATCAATCAATGTTAGATGTTTAGGTTTTTGGTCATTCTATTGGATTTTCAAATGATGTGATTAGATATTATGATGATGTCTTAGTTCTAGAAGGTTGGAAGAATGTCACTTAAAATTTATTGAGGAAAGGCTGAATTTTTCTCTATCAAACAACTCATTTTTGGTCAAGTTACTTCTTGATCACACATTTATTAAAGTGACCAACTTATTTCTTACATGATAATGCATGTGGCATGCGTTATATTTTGAAGCTTTGGTCTTTTAAAGGGGTTAGTTTAGAAGGTTGGGAAATTTTAGTTTTGGGTAGAGTTTTTGAGCTTGTAGATAATTACAAAGAGTTTGCACATTTGTCTAAGGGATTGGGTAGCATAGCTTAGGGTTCCACAAATTATAGTGGCCCTTTTGTAATCTTTCACTATTATTGCAATTCAATTTGGCTTCATTTGTTTGTGTGCTTTGTTTGTGCCTACTAGATGGTTGTTTTATCAACCTATTGATGATAGTTGCACTAGTTTGGTATCAAAGCTTAGTTTTTGAGTCCTAGAGGTATACTCATGAGAGTTCGATTAATGAAGCACTTGTGCATAGTGTATTACACTATGAGTAAACTAGAGAAGGTGGATAATAGACCAAGAAGAAAAGAAACAAGACACCAACTAGTGGCTTGTGTTTCAAACCCACCTAATGTGTCAGGAGCCATTTAGGCTTGGCTTGAGGCTATTTAGATTGAATAAAGGAGTATTGTGGCAATAAAGAACATTAGTGATGATGAAGGAGATTATGATGTGTAGAAAGGTTTCATTAATGCAAATTATGGTGAGGACATCATGGTGGAGGAAAGATTCACTAATGCCTTTTTGAATGTTGGAAGCAAGTTGAGGGTTGATATCTCATGCTATGTTGGAAGCTTAAATCAAGAAGAGTTGATTTATTGGATCATTGAGTAGGGGATACTTCTATTTTTAAGTCTTTGAGGACACAAAGAGAGTCAAACATGGTTCCATGAAGTTGAAAGTCATGTTTCCTTTTGGTGGGACTTGGTCTAGAAACATTATGTGTAGGAGGAGAAGCACAAGATCTCATAGTGGGATTACATGATGGCTAAGCTAAAGAGGATGTTTTTTCTAACCATGCATTGAATTTGCACAACTCCATAACCTAAACCAATGAGATAAATCCATGAAAGCATACACAAAGGAGTTAAATGTAGATTATGCATTCACACTACTCACATGGAAGATGACATTAAGAAAGTATCGAGGTATGTAAACTGAATGTGCATCTCCATTCAAAATCAAATGTGCTTGCAAATCATTTAGTTTATAAAGTAAGCCTACCAAATTTCACTTAATTTGGAGGAGAATTAGTCTTCTAGACAAAAAAATTCATGTATTAGTGGTAACAACAAGGATAGAAAGAGCAAGCAGAGTGCATGAAGACATACCTTCGCACATAGAGAGAACATTAAAACTAATATTACATTGAGAACAAAGCATGATAAGATCTCCAATTGAGGTGGATATGGAAGTCAAATTCATAGAAAATGTTTTCGTGGGATTTACTTCAGATATGAGCAAACAATTCATTATGCATGGAGTCTCTTGGTTCTAAAAGGGACAACAATACACATAGTGTAGAGTAATGTCAAGTTGCCTTCCACATTGGAGGATATGCAGATGAGCTATAGTACAATTTGATCTTGATGGATGTTTGTCATGTGTTAATGGGAACATCATGGTAGTATGATTGATGCACTATCTATGGCGGGCATAAGAATAATACTTTAATCATTAGATAGGATGGGAAGAAGTTCAAGTTGCTTCCCTTGAAGGATGAAAATGAGTCTATATAGAAGAGAAAAATATTGCTATCAACAAAAGAGTTTCTAAAAGAGTTGGGAGAATTGAAAGATTTCTATGTGCTAGTAGCAAATCCCACATGAAAGGAATAGATGGAGCTGCACAAATTTGAGGAGAAATAAGTTGTGTTTCTTGAGGATTTTGGAAATGTGATTAGCAAAGGAATGTAGATGGATTGTCACCAATATGCAAAATCTCACACTGCATGGATCTAATCCTAGGTTCTAGTTTGACAAACAAGGAATCACACAAAATGAGTTTTGACATGAGTGTAGAGTTGAAAAATTAGGTTGAAGAATCACTAGAATGAGATCTAAGGGAAAGTCCGAGTCCTTTCCAAGTGCTTGTAATGCTTGTGTTGAAGAAGGAAAGTGGGGGATGTGCACAATTTTTTGCATGATCAATAAGATCACCATCAAGTACAAGTTTCCATTGTAGTGCATGGATAAATCGAAGAATTGATTAAATCTAGAGTGCACTACTTCTCCAAGATAAACCTCTAGAGTGGATATCATTAAATGAAGATCAAGGAAGGAGATAAATGGAAGAACATATTTAGAAAAAATAAGGCTTGTATGAATGGATGGTGATACCATTTGAGATAATGAATTTTCCAAACACATTCATGCAACTAATGAATGATATTTTGAATCCACTTCTCGATAAAATTATGGCTATTTATTTTGATGGCATGTTGACATTCAAAAAGACCAAGGAATCTAGCATCTTGTGCACCTGCAATATGTGTTGGTGAAACTAAGGAGAGGAATTGCACAAAAACTTGAAGAAGTGTAGCTACGTGAAGGATAAGATAATATTGTGGTTGTTTTTATGACATTTTGGTATTTATCAAGATGAGGGAGGAGCATCTTGTGCACTTGTAGCATATGTTGGTACAAATAAGGAGAGGACTATGCATAAACTTGAAGAAGTGCAGCTTCATGAAGGAGAAGCTAACATACTTGGGATTTGTGATATCTCAAGGTGGATTGTGAATGGATCTTGAGGAGTTCCTCATGATTGTTGAGTGACCTAAACCAAGAAATTTGACAAAGTCTAGAAGTTTCCATGGTTTGGTGATCTTCTATGAAAGCTCATT
Source organism: Sequoiadendron giganteum (assembly GCA_007115665.2). Taxonomy (NCBI): domain Eukaryota; kingdom Viridiplantae; phylum Streptophyta; class Pinopsida; order Cupressales; family Cupressaceae; genus Sequoiadendron; species Sequoiadendron giganteum. The sequence goes on along the minus strand of CM021108.1, from coordinate 27,766,182 downwards.
AGGGGACTTAAGTGGAAAGCTCATTAGGGGTCTAAGTGGATATTTTTGCTCCTAAGAGTTTTGTGTTCTTAAAGAAGGTGATGAAGGAGCCTATGTTAGCAGTTCCAAATTTTGGAAAGGTATTCAATGTCGACTACAATGTCAACAAAATGAAGATTGGTGTTTTATTGAGTTAGGAGGGTAGACTAATTGCATGTTTCAATGAGAAGCTAAATGTGGTTGGACACCAATATTTTTGTAAGGAAGCTAAGGTAGTAGAACAACTTCCTACACTAATCTTGAGAAGAGGATAATGTAAAAAAAATTAGATCTTTAATAATTACAAAAACTTAAAAAAAAATAAACATAAATTCATGCATAGCACAACACAATGATTTGCATGGGGAAATCCATTTTGAGAGAAAAACCCGACACTCCAAAAGTCACCCAATATATAGAAATCACAAAGGTTATAATATACTTGCAGAGCAAGATTTTCACAGGAATATCACCAAGCAAAGATCCAAAGGCAACATGACCTCTATCAGACTCTCAAAATACATCACAATACATAGTTGTAATACAATGCCCTCATAAAATAGGGTTTCCTTCTAGGGCAAGTCAAGCCAACAAAAATATCGATCGTCGGACATGAGACATAATGATAAACGATCCAAATTTATAATAATAAAGTGTACATAAAATTTGGCTTCTGGGGGCACTACCCCCGAGACCCCCAATTAGGGGGATGATCCCCTCGAACCCCTCGTGGTGGGGACCCCCTACGCCCCCCGTCATCATTGTATAAACAATACCTTATGTGGCAACAGTAAATTATGTAATTGCAAGGTTGAGACACATTTCCCCAATGAATCTCCCACTTGTTGAACACATTACAAAAGCAATGAGAGAGTGTATAAACATCTATTAACTGCTAGGGGCCGAAAGGCCCATAGTATTTTAACACCATCTAAACTTCTTTGTGCTCATAGGTTTAGTTAGAGAATCAACAACATTCATCAAAGTCTTTACCTTAACCAACTTTACCCTACCATCTTTGACCATATCTCTAACAAAATTATATTGTACATCAATGTGCTTGGTTCTAGCATGAAATGTCAGGTTCTTGGCTAGAAATATCACACTGTGACTATTGCAATAAAGTGTCACTACACCTTTTTTTATTCCAATATCTAAACATATTCTCTTAAGACAAATGGCTTCTTTACACGCATGAGTAGCTACCATATACTTTTCTTTAGTAGTGGACAAATCCTGTCACTTACTCATCCAAATAATCACACAAAATAAAGTAACCATATACTCTGCTTTAGTAGTGGACAAAGCCTATCACTTACTCATCCAACTAATCACACAAAATAAAGTAAACACATAAGCATTGGTGGATTTTTTTCTATCAACATCAACTGCCCAATCTAAATCCACATAACCATGAATATTAAGGGAAATCTCATCTTTAGTCATATTACTATGATAAAACAAGGAATAATTTGAGGTACCATGCAAATATTTGAACACTCTTTTAACTATATCCCAATAAACTCTACTAGGATTAGACATATATCTGGAAAGAACTCCAACTTCTTGGGAAATGTCTGGTCTTGTACAAACCATAACATACATAAAACTTCCAACTACACTCTGGTAATGTACTCTGCTCATGTCTTCCATCTCTGATGGGGATGTTGGACAATCTGAAATAGATAACTTTGTTCCAACTAAAATAGGAGCACACAATGGTCTACAATCCTGCATATCAAACCTTTGTAAAATTGAATTCACATACCTAATTTGGCCAAGCCATAGCTTTCTATTCACTCCATCTCTTCTAATTTCCATCCCAAGAATGTGTTTAGCTACACCAAGATCTTTCATTTCAAATTTAGTAGCAAGTTAAGATTTCAATTTTGAAATCATACCTTTCCCTTTACTAATAAATAACATATCATCAACATATAATGAAATAAATAATAAATGATCACCATCAGTTTTATAATAAACATGATGATTTGATTTAGAACTCTCAAATCCCAAACTCAACACATATGTATTTGTAGCGTAGGAAAGTGTATCCCTTTAAATTTCCTAACATGTTTGGGTGCTCCTAGTTAATTCAAACTTAATTGTGTCTTAATTTAGTGTTGTAAAGTGTATTCCTTAAATAATTGAGCTTAATTTTGCCTTAATTGGCCCTTCAATTCATTTACCAAGCCCGTTTTATTAAATTTTTTGAAGAGGAAACCTGACATTCATTAATTCCTTAACATAACACTTCTCATTGAGCAATGCGTATCCTAGATTTAGGAACCTAGGACCCATTCGCCCATGGGTGAATGGGTCCTCCCTTGACCTTAGGACCTAAATTTAAATTATGCTTTTGGCGAGATTGTAATATCTCTAAGTGTATATTCAGATTTTGGCTTGTGATAGTTGAATTTTGGTAAATTAAGGATACATATATATAAATAAAAGGTTATTTCACTATGTTTCACCTAGAATATTTCAAGAAGCGTTCCTAACAAAAATATTGCGATCAAAGGCATTTAAGAGAAGATTTATCAGAGTTTTATTGCAGAAATCAAGATCCAATTGTCATGTCAAATTATTCTTACATCATGCATGTTTTTGGAGCTAATATGGTGATGTAGGTTTCATGATCCATTCAAGCACTCAAAGCCATTATTTCAAACAAGATTCAAGGTTCAAGATCCACATCCATTGAAGCCATTTCATGCAAGTTGCAAATCTACATTCCAAGGTTTATTCAAGGTTTTTTTGAGTGGTAACATAGCTTTGTTCATTCTTCATTCCCTCTTTCATGTTTCATTTCACTAAAACAATTTATTACTAAAACAAACAATTTTTCCCTTTCATGTTGTGTTTGCAGATCTAGGTGGAAGAAAGCTTGAAGATCTCTTAAAGAGAAAAAATGAAGTTGAAAAAGTTGCAAAATTTGTCATCTCACATAAACTCATCTAAAGGAATTTATTTCCGACTTTCTGACATTGAAACTCAAAGAATCTGGAAGTGTAGAGATAAGACTAGAGGCTCCTGAAAGTTGCATAAAAACCCTAACAAAGGACCCATTCACCCATGGGCGAATGAGTCCCATATCAGCTTCAAAAATTGAATTTTGGTGAAAGGTACAGTCAGATCTACCCTCCTCTGATCTAAAATTTAATTGTAGGTTCTATCATTATTGAGTTTAATCTTGTTGTTCCAAGTGTTAAATTTCATTTTGGTGTTAGTTTACTATTTTTTTCTCCCCAAAGTGCTATTTGACCTTGACCCCTATCCTTCAATCATAAGGAAATATGTAGATTCACATCTTGAATTGACTGACCTAAGGGTTTTAAGGAAATTCTTTGTGTGGATCTCATTTCCTAATGAAATAGAGGAAGGTAGGTCCATCATAACCCTATTTCCCTTCATTTCTATTGGTGAACCTGACTTTTGAGCATTGCAACTTTCTAATTTTGGAGTCTATTTCAACCCTAGATCTAGGATTTGCATTCATTTGCATTGCATTTCATTGAATTTAATCTCATTTAGGCTTGCTTAACTTTCATTAGTTTGCATCTCATTTAGGGTTTGAGGATTGCATTTTTGCATTCTTTAAATTTAAAAAATACAAAAAAAACCAATCATTTTGCAAATCATTTACATGGTATCACATCATCATTCATTTTCATTACAAAATTGAATCAAAATTTCACATCAAATTAGGTCTCCTAGTTTGTCATTTATCATTATTTTGCATTTACATTTAGAGTTAAATTTACAAAAAATTCAAACAGTAACCACCTGTCTCAGTCCAAAATCTAAAAGCCATATGAATCAACTCAGAAATCTGCAACTTCATTTTTCAAAACCCTTAGCTAGGACCCATTCATCCATGAGTGAATGAGTCCTTGATTAGGGATTTTTCCTGCATTTTTGGCATTAAAAATCTCTATTTTTGTATTATATTTTGTTGTTTTCAGTTTTTTGTTATAGTTTGCAGAATTTATGTTATCTCAAATTGATCATATTGAGCTTCATTTGATAAATTCAGTGCATTGTGTGAATTTAAAATTGAATTTACAAGACATCATTTTCAGGTTTATGCATATCATAATCAAAAAAATTTCTTGTTTAGAATCCAAAAATTGCCTTTACATATTTGCATTAGACTTTACATTCTAGGACATTTCATGGCATTTTACCTTTTATCTATTTTGGGTGCATACCGAGTTTGTGAAACTTGTATGAGCTTTCACAACTTGGTGTCCTATTGCCAATAGTGTTGTGAGACATATTTTGAGACTCATGGCATCCTGTGATACACCATTCACCATGGATCTTTGGTTTTCTAACTCTTTCACTCATAGTGTTGACACTAATCAACCCTCTATGGATCATAGTCTTCATACCTCATTTCCAATGACTTCCCTACCCATAACTCTCATGAATGATGTTGAAACAATGGTTGCTAATGTCCCACAAGAGAACATAAGAAGGATAGAATAAGAAATAGAGAAATTGCAAAACTTTGTGACTTTTGAAAATATTGTTCGTAGTGCCATTCTAGCTTTAGATAATGTGAGGAAAATGCTTGAAAATGAACATGGAATACACATTGTGTGAAGTATAACACATATTTTTGATAAACATGTCCCTACCATGGCTAGTTATGCTCAAGATTTTGGGGTATACTCAAAGTCAAGGTGGAAATTCAATTCCTCCTTCCACAACCCTTACCTCTATTCCTACATACACTAATACTCATGTTACTATAGCCATCCAACCTACCAACAATGTCAACACTTTCTTAGGTATTTCCACTGGAAATCCCTCTAGCTTTGTGCATTCAAATATCATAGCTCCTCATCCATCTCCCCTCATAAATCTACAATTCACTTGCCCTCTGCATACCTACACAACTCCACCTTGTTCACCTCTATCTCACAACACCAAAAATGATCCAATCCTTAAAACACTTTTGCAAAATGTCCCATCCCTACAACAAAAAACCACCACACACTAAATCAAAAAACAATGTTCAACCTTCACAATACATCAAAACCAACCCATTATCCTTGGAGATATTGAGAACACATATGCCACAATGTATAGAGGTTCCTAGGTTTGAGAAGTATGATGGAAAAGGAGATCCTGTCAACCATGTTTCCTCTTACACAACCTTATGTAGTGAATTCATTTTTGAAGATAAACTCTTGTACAAGCTATTCCCTAGATCCTTGAAAGGTACTACTTTAGAGTGGTTTTTCTCTTTATCGAATAATTCAATTAGTTCATTCAATGAACTTATTGATTCCTTCTACAACCACTTCCAAATTCACATGGGCCCTAGGATGACCTTAGCTGATTTGATGACATGTAAACAAATGGATGATGAAAAGGTCATTGATTTCATAACATGATACCAAATGCCTTATTCATAAATAAACATTAAGATTCTTGATGTCGGCCTTCAAAGAATGTTTATTTCCAATAAGGAAGAAAAAATCCTAGCTAAGCTTGAGATGTTGAGGTTTTCTGCCTTCACACAATTGTGTACAACCCTTCGTGATTATTAAAAATTGGTTAGTAGTCAAGAAATGAAAACTCCCTCTAACCGTCCTGAAAAGTATGAATCCACACCTCAAACCAACTACCAACCTTTCAAGAAACAAAATAAGGCCTTTCTATAACTTAATCCTCCTCAACCACCTCAACATGTTGACACCCAAGTGGCTTCTCTAAAGAGGAGAAATCCATTTGGAGATAGGAATAGAAATTTTGCACCCCTACCTGATACCCTTCATAATATCATGTTGCAGCTCTTAGACAAGAATTTGATTTCCTTACCTCCTATTAGAGCTCTTGATCCTACTAAGACTTTACCTTCAAACTATAGACCAAACGCCTATTTCCATTTTCATCAAAAAAATGGACATGATACAGAACATTGTAAGTGTCTTAAACATCTTGTGCAAGACCTTATTGATTCTAATCATATTCAAATTGGTGGTTTTAATGATCAAGGTAATAAATTTGTAGCTCCTCCTAATCAAAATTTTCAAATCTTTACCAATCCTATGCCATATCATAATATTTCATTTGTTAAAGCTATTGAAACAAAGAATGATGTAATGAATGTTGATAACTTGAATGATAATGAAGAAACCTCTATAGAATCTATGGCTGAAGTTATTGAAGCTAAACCTCATAAGGGCCTAACTAAGATACCACTTGAAATTGCTTTCTCACAACAATACATACTTAAACATGCACCCAATGGTCCTCTTTAAATAGCTAGAAGAATCAATGACAAGCCTACTAATGGGATATTAGTTGATCCCATCTGTGTAGAGAACGTGAATACTGAAGAATTCCTATTTGTGCATAAGCTTTATTGAGATACTTATGAAAGACCAAAAGCATAGATCAAAACACATAATGGTTTTTCTTGCCCTACGATAGGTTCCATAAATCTCCCTTTAAAATCTGGACCGAAACAATTAAATGTCTCACTCACCATCATCCCGACTTCGGTCCAATTTTGTGTGAAGTTAGCCTATTCATGGCTTCACTCCATGCATTGCATCTTGTTGGTTGTGCATAAATGCTTAAAGTTTCCATTTGGAAATGAAATATTAACTATGCATCATAGTGGCTTTAATCTTGTGTCTTTCAGTGGGAACTTCTCATTGGATTTCTCTTGGCCTGAGCCTATTGAACCTATTAGATTCTATGAAGAATTCTTTTTCAAATCATATCAAATGTTTAAGGCAAAGAACATAGCAAAATTATCCCTTACCAATATGCCTCAACCCATGATTGAGCCTCCTATCATTAATTAAACCATGATTGAACCAAAAGCTCTCCCAAGTAACCAAGACCAACCTATGAAAAATCCTCCCCATATTTCATACAAGAGACCACAAGATAATCAAACTAATCCTGGTATACCTCCTAAATTCAAACAAGTTTATAAATCTAAAGAGAAAGTGGTTGAACAACCTTCCATGGTTCCTTTTGTTCCTCCCTCAAGGGAAGAAAATAAACCTATTGTTGAAAAACCCACTTGTACACAATCACAACTTGAAAACCAAATTAAAAGAAACCAAAATTCTAGAGAGCATAGCCATAGACGTTGTGTTATTGCTCATTCGTTACAAGAAAAAGAAGAAAATAAAAACATAGAAAACAAAAATCCAAAATTGTCTTGGGAAATGCATGATGCCTCTCCACCTTCGCCGCAACATAAACAACAACAATCTTCTACGAATATTGTCATTAGACCTCCTATTGTGATTAACTTGGATGATGATAATGAAATTGTAAAGATTGATGAAAAAGTGCATAATGAGTTGAATTCATTGTTTTCTTCTTCTACGAGCTTACATGATGGTCCTCTTAATAAGAGTTTTGAACTTGGTGCTTGTCCTAGTTTGGAACTTGATGTTGTCCCTTTGGCTAGTTATCTACTTTTTGCATATACTGAACAAGATTGGGATGTAGACAACCTGATATAGGTTGACTCACATGTGCCTTACTAGTCTTGCCTTTGTTTTCTTTTACATGTTCATTATGTGATTGCATGTGCATAATGTGATCCCCTGTATTGTTCTATTTGATGTATCTCTTCATGTGCATTCATCCATTTGTATCTACATTCTTCTATATGTCGTAAACCTTTATCTTTTTCTATGTCTTGTTTTTTCCCTTTAGGGATGATGCAAGGCGTCGAGACATTTAGGTCTTTTCCATATTGACCCAAAAAAAATATTATTTTTCACTCTCTATGTGTCATTCTTCCTGTTCTACGAGTATTTGGGGAATGCTAATGTTTCCAAGCTCTATAATATCATTGTAGCAAAAACATACTGACCCTGAATCCATAGATCCCTTATGTGTTTTGGGATTTCATTTTGGGGGCAACTCCTTCCTCCTCCTTTTTCATGATGTAGCTTCATTTGGAAACATATGAATTGGCATAGGTATTTCCAAATAAGCTCTCATGTCCTCTATATTGTTAGTATTGATTATTTTCTACTAAATTTCTCATAACAATATTGTTAGCAATTTCTTTAAAGTGGGGGCATACATTGGCATTATTATTTTTTAAATTTTTGGCATTCCTTATGTTTAATTGTGTATTTTATTTCTTCTTGTGATGCATCTTTTTCTTGGTGGTTTAATTGGGTTTGATGTCCTCTAGGAGTGTGATATTTCTTGGCATACAACTTTCCTCTTAGTGGTGATGCTACACATTGCATTCCCTAAGTTGCAAATATTTTATCCTTGACTTGTCCTCTCTTGGAGACATTAGGCACGATGTTCCCTAAGAGGAGACCTTACATCAACTAAGAAAAAACCTTTTGAACAAAATTTATGTATGTTTTGTTCATAAGTGTTTAGGATAACACAACTTATTAACCTTATAAATCTCGATGTTCATATTTGTGTGGTGCCTTATCAGAGCTATTAGAGATATAGATTTGGTATGGTTAGTATGATGGGAATCTTGTAGACCTAGCATGAATTTCTCATTGTACGGTGAGAGCTTGTAGATATGGCATGATTTTCTCACTTAGCCACTTTTGGGGGCTCACATAGTGGACAACCCGAGGTTCCATTAGCCTATGTGAGCATGCATTGTTGTTTGCACAATGGACATCACGTTCCATTTGTGAAATTTTTTGGACAAACAACTAAGGCTTGTCCACATTGCGTTGGACAAATAGTTGAGGCTTGATCCACCCTTTTTTTGTTTTCACTTTTCTTTTTAGTCTTTGGTGTTGTATGATTGAGTAATATTGTCATTGTTGCATACATATGTTTTGAATGTCTACTTTAGTGTGAGTTTGACACAAGGTCATCCTCTCACTAAATTGAGGGCTAAATGTAGTGTAGGAAAATGTATCCCTTTACATTTCCTCACGTGTTTGGGCCCTCCTAGTTAATTTGGACTTAATTATGCCTTAATTTAGTATTGTAAATTTTACCCCTTTACACTTTTACACTTATTTAGGCCCCCCTCAATTAATTGAGTTTAATTTTTCCTTAATTGGCACTTTGATTCATTTACCAAGCCTATTTTATTACATTTTCCAAAGAGGAAACTCGACATTCATTAATGCCTTGACATAGCACTTCTCTTTGAGCAATGTGTGTCCTAGGTTTAGGGACCTAGGACCCATTCGCCCATGGGTGAATGGGTCCTCCCTTGACCTTAGGACCTAAATTTAAATTATGTTTTTGGTGGGATTGTAATATCTCTAAGTGTATATTCAGATATTGGCTTGTGATATTTGGATTTCAGGAAATTGAGGATACATATCTCTAAATATAAGGTTATTTCACTATGTTTCACCTAGAAGATTTCAAGAAGAATTCCTAAAGAAAATATTGTGATCCATTCAAGAGAAGATTTATCAGAATTTTACTGCAACAATCAAGGTCCATTTGTCATGTCAAAGTATTCTTGCATTATGCATGTTTTTGGAGCTAATATGGTGATGTAGGTTTCATGATCCATTCAAGCACTCAAAGCCATTATTTCAAACAAGAGTCAAGGTTCAAGATCCACATCCATTGAAGCCATTTCATGCAAGTTGAAGATCTACATTCAAAATTTTATTCAAGGGTTTGTTGAGTGGTAACATAGCTTTGTTCATTCTTCATTCCCTCTTTCATCTTTCATTTCATTTCAAGGTTTGGTTACCAAAATGGGGTTTGACCAAGGCATACCCCCATTCACCCAAAAAAACAATTTTTCCCTTTCATGTTGTGTTTGTAGATCTAGGTGGAAGAAATCTTGAAGATCTATTGAAGAGAAAAAATGAAGAAGTTACAAAAGTTTTCATCTCATGAAAACTCATCTACAAAATTTATTTTCGACTTTCTGACATTCAAACCTAAAGAATCTAGAAGTGCGGAGATAGGACCAGATGCTCCCAAAAGTTATAGAAAATCCCAAACAAAGGACCCATTTTTCCATGGACAAATGAGTCACAAATTAGCTTAAGAAAGTGACTTTTGGTGAAAGGTACACTCAGATATGCCCTCCTCTAATCTATAATTTTATTATAAGTTTTCTCAATATTAAATTTAATCTTGTTGTTCGAAGTGTTAAATTGAATTTTGGTGTTAGTTTACTATTTTTATTTTTTCTCCCCAAATTGTTGTTTGAACTTGACCCCCATCCTTCAGTCATAAGGAAATCTATAGATTCACATCTTGAGTTGATGCACCTAAGGTTTGTAACAATTTTTTTGGTGTGGATCTCATTTCCTAATGAAATAGAGGAAGATAGGTTCATCATAAACCTATTTCCCTTGATTTCTATTGGTGAACCTATTTTTCATCTTTGTTTCAATATCAAATTTCTGGCACCACATCCTAAGACTCTATTTTAGGTCATACATAGATTTTTTCAATTTGCAAACCAATTTACTTTTACCTTTCACCACATAGTGCTTTGGCTATGTCATATAAATATCCTCCTCCAAGTCACCATGTAGGAAAGTGATTTTCACATTGATTTTCTCAACCTCTAAATCATAAGCAACAACAATAGAAATAAAAAATCTAATGGATGTCATTTTTTCAATAAAATATCTCACCATAATAAACACCCTCAACTTGAGAGTAACCTTTTTCACCTAGCCTTGCTTTGTTCTTCTCAATACCTCCATATAAACCAATCTTTTTCTTGAACACCCATTTACAACCAACAGGTTTTCTTCCCTTATGAAATGGTACAAGATCTGATGTATCATTCTTTTTCAAAGCTGTCATTTCTTCATCCATAATAATCTTATAGGATTCTAAATCATTCATACCTAATGTGTCTTCTACAAATTTGGGTTCATCCATGTTAGTATTCAAAGCAAAAATACATCTCCAGTCACCAGGTGAATACCTTTTAGGTGGTTGTCTATGCCTTATAGACCTACAAACGAGCTAAGTTAGAGGTTCGTCCTCCTCTTTTGAAGATTCAGAGCTAGATGAGATCTCCTCAACTTATTTTCTATCCACGAGCCTTGATTCAAATTTCTTAGTGTAGAAGGTAATTGAATCACATATTCCTATTTACTTTGTTCTAGCTTAATAGAAGAAGGCTTAGTTTCTCTAAAAATAACACTTCTACTATGTATTACCTTTTGTGCAACAAGATCCCAAAGCTTGTATCCTTTCACCCCATAATTATATCCGATGAAGATAAATTTCACAACCTTGTTCTCCAACTTTGTTTGCTTCTCCTTTGGCACATGTGCATATGCCTCACAACCAAAAAACTCTAAGATGTATCAATGAAGGCTTGTGACCCGACCATGTCTCTATATGCATCTTATCAACAAGAGCTAATGTAGGAGACCTGTTAATTAGGTAACAAGTAGTGGTAATAACTTCAGCCCCAAATTTTTGTTCTAGACCAACATCACTCAACATACTCCAAGCCTTCTTCATCAATGTCTTGTTCATTCTTTCTGCAACTCCATTATGTTGTGGAGAATAAATAGTTGTCTTATGTCTATGAATACCACAATATTTACAGAATTTATCAAAATCATTAGAGAAAAAATTCATCGCCATTATCAGTTCTCAAACATGTTATTTTCTTTCTAGTCTACAACTCAACCATAGCTTTAAATTCTTTAAATTGACCAAAAAATTCAGATTTACTCTTTAGAAAATATACCCATGTCCTTCTACTATAATCATCAATAAATGAAACATAATATGTGGATTTCCAATTGAAGGAACATCAATAGGATCAAACACATAAGAATGAATAAGATCCAATACACCACAAGATTTATGAGAACTCGAGTAAAATTGAATGCAGTTTTGTTTTCCATAAATGCAATGCTCACAAAAATCAAATTCAAGATTACAACCAAACAAACCTTCAACGAGGTTTTTATTTTTCAAGGTCCTTAGACCCTTTTCTCCAATGTGGCCAAGTCTCTGGTGTCATAACATAGTTTTCTCTGTAGGTAACTTTGATTCAGAAGAAAGAGCACCCTTGGGTACCAAAATCCATGACCATCTACTGAAGGTGAAACCCTCATTTCTTCCATAGACTTAATTTTCACAGAAATACTATTGCACTCAACAATGCATGCATCAAGTTTATACAATGTGCCATATTTGACACCTCTAGCAATCACCATAGCACCTCTGACCATCTTGCATCATGCATCAAAAAATACTACTTGCACACCTGCATCTATTAGTTTTCTCACATATAACAGATTTTGTGCTAATCTAAGGATATACAACACACCATTAATCCTTTTTATTCTACCATCAAGAAATCTAATTCTAACTTTACCACAACCAATAATATTGAAATGAGAATCAGCACCCAAGTATACCTTACCTCCATCAAATTCTTCATATTTAGAAAAACAATCTCTATTAAAGGTCATATGGAAAGATGCACCTGAGTCAATTAACCATGCATCATTACTTGCATGAGTTTCCAAAGCTGTAATGAATGCATCACCATCTTCCTTCTCAGACTTTGAATCAGAATCAAATTTCTTCTTTTTCTTCTTCTTTTCTTCTTTGCATTCTTTACAAACATGTCCAGGTTTATTGCAATTCCAACAAATAACTTTGGACTTTCCAAGAGATTTGGATCTCCCCTTGGACTTGGATTTATCATGCTTCTCATTCTTCTTGCATTTTCCTTAGGTCTTCCACAAATATTTAGGGCTTCCTTGGCATTGATGGATACCTTCCTCCTCATCTCTTCAGAAAGCAAAGAACCCACCACATCTTTAGTGTTCAATATAACAAAAGTACTCCCAATAGCCATAACAAGAGAATCCCATGAATCTTGCAAAGAACAAAGCAAGAGCTCATATTTCTCCTCCCCATCCATTTTGACACCAACTAATGCCAATTGAGCCATCGACATATTGAATGCTTCCAGGTGTTTTGTAATTCATCCACCCTCTTCCATTCTCAAGTAATACAATATCTTCCTCAAGAAAATCATGTTCACTAAAGATTTGGCTTGATACATCTCACCAAGCTTCTTCCATAGTTTTTGTGCAGAGGTCTATTCATGGACATTTATTAAAATAGATTTTGCCAAGCACAATCTGATTAGACCCTTGGCTTTATGGTCCATAACATCATATTGAGCATTCCGAGTAGGATTTGCAAGCCTTGAAACATTCTCATCAACAAAATCCCATAGATCTTTATCTATCAACAAATCCTCCATCTTCATCTTTCACATTTCAAAATTATTTCCAGAAAATTTATCATCTATTCTCCCTGATGAACTTGCCATTTGAAAATTTCTGCAACAAGATTGCAAAGTGTCTTCTATGCAAGCTGCCACTCAAATATGGATTAGTTCAAAAAACCCAATCCATAATTGAAACCAAAGGTGATAAGGCTCTGATACCACTTGTAAGGAAGCTTAGAAGGTAGGGAAACAAATTCCTACACTAATCTTGAGAGGAGGATAATACAATTTTTTTTAGATCTTTAATAGTTACAAAAACTTAACAAAAATAAACATAAAAATTTAGACAACCTTTTCAAAGTAGAGAGGAGGATATGGCATATTTTATCATATCTAAAGAAGGTTTGAGTTTACCACATTGTGCCAAGAAGGCCAAAAAATTATCAGTGAAATAATTCTAAATGATACATGAACCACCTAGACTACAAATGGTTTAGGAACCTAGATGTTATTTTATTCTAGCTTTGGGGTAATCATCACATACCTATGGGTGAAGGCCAAAAAGGAAGAAGGATATTCGACGAGATAACTTGCATTGATTATGGTGCAACTATGGGCAAGTCATAAGGAGAGATGAATTGGGGTGTCATAAATAAAGATAGTTTGTTGTCATGTCATTAAAGTGGTATGGTGTCCCTTGATGGCCACACCCCAAAGGTGTTGAGTAATGGTAGAGGAATGGGCTTGCAACATGGCCATTAAAAACCAAATAAGACATGATATGTATGGTAGACCAAAGGCTATGGTTAAGAAGGGAAGGAGGGTGTTATTTTGGGAGATATTTTTGTGAAATAATTTGGGTCATTTGAGAGAAAAAGGAAAGGATTAAGTGAAGAGTCCACAATAAGAACTATCGTTCCCCCTACTGGTGCCAAAATGAGAGCTTTGGAACAATTTACTTGTGACCCTCAAATCCCAATGGATAAAATATTTTTTACAAAAGAGATTCATGTGGGAGGAAAGAAGAATGCAGAGGAAAATATGGGAAAGAGAGAATAGAGGAATCAAGTATATGGATGAAGGAGATTGCTGGTGGATAGAGGTTAAAATGGGCATAGGATGGAAATCACCTTGATATACTTGTAGGCAAAATAAGTTGTGGAAGCAGGAGGAAGGCATGACCAAATTATTGTAATGTACTCTCTTGTTCAGATGTACTATTGATAGATACCATGGTGAAAAGATATGCATAAAATGGATCTACTAAAAGGGATTTATGAATTTTCAAGAAGAAGAATACATCTTTCATTTCATGGGCTAACTTTGTCAACATATGGCGATTGACTGGAATATTGTAGAACCTTCATTTTTTTTGAAATGTGGGTTGGTCTCTTATCTATCTATAACTAAGGTTTGGAGGTGTGACTCATCATGTAACTCGCCACATCAACACATGTATTGAGAAGTGTCTAAATTTTGAATTTTTAAAGATTCGACCAAAACCTAATCATGAGACCCACAGTAGTTGAACAAAAAATATCATTTGTTGCTCGTAGAATAACATATTTTTATTTAAAATAAAACTAATATGCAACCTAAGTGGACAAAATACCTATTGGTAACCATAAATATTTGATATCTCTACCTTTTATATTCAACACATAAGGACTAATAGTTGAACACAAAAAAATTATTCGTTGTTATAAAAATAACACATAATTATTTAAAATACGACTTATATCAAACAAAAATGGACCAATAGTTGAACACTAGTTTTTTTTGAAAATCCTTCACATTTAATGGGAAAAGACATGGTATTTATTGTGCTCGCCTTTTATATTTATGATAGGACAAACTATTAATATGAAATATTCCAATATTTGTACACATAAGAACAATATTTTTTCACTATGATAACAATAATTGTTTAAATGAGTGCCTTATTTTATTAAATGAGCATTTTATTTTATAAATGGAACACTTATAGTGGATAGTTATGATATTTTATTTGAGACAAAAAATACTTATTTCACTTCTTCATGATTGTATTTATGTTTTTTATATAACATAAGGAGGTTCTCATGTGTTCAAGTATGGGTCCATATTGATCAACATTTGGTTTTTAATTATTTAAATGTGGACTATTTATTTATAATATATAGTATAAATATGTGGTAAGACTGAGTATTATGATCACAATTGATTGCACGACTATTGAAATCTCTCCCCTACTATGAAATCAAGAATGAAAATCTTTGGAATGCAACCTATCTACATAAGAAGGAACAAAGAAGAAAGGACTTGCAATTTTGTATGAGAGGGCCAAAAAGAAGGCATGTGAGAGGGATATCCATGGTGCTTTGATTGATAGATCTCTTCTTTTGTTGGATTGGTGGGTGGTGTTTCACTTGAAATAGGAGGATTTTAATTTTCACCAGAAGGACCTCACTCTAAATAAATCCAAGTGGTTTCAAGTAGGTTTCTTTCACAAGATTCTCAAGCATTATTTTGACTTCACAAGGAATTTCCTCTATTTTCATGAAGATATTTTATCTAAATGTTTTAATGATGCCCAAGAGATTATTTATGTCACCCATTGAGCTTTAAAGTTTGAAATTATAATACCATAAGACCAAAAATTAAATCAATTAAAAAATTCAATAAAATTAATCAAAATTAGTAAGAACAAACCCTCCATAAGTGATTTAGTTGATTCTCCTTTGCTTACTCATAAACAATTTGATGTCAAAGTGAGAGATACAACTTGGGTTTAATTTACTTATCTTGAGATAAAAGTGTCTTAGTATATTGATGTCAAGCATGCAAGATCAACCATCAATTGGTGTCTAAAATGAAAGCTATGATGCATGGAAAATTAAACATGGTGTTAAGTGTTATTAACTCCGACACTATTTCTCATTAAATCTTATCTAGTAGAGAATAATCACAAGTTAAGTTGAATATTTATTTGCACCATTTAATAATTAAAATCATAAGATAAATATGTCATAGTCAAACTAGCATATGATTTATGTTTTGATACTACTTTTTGTAAGGATTGGACTTAACTCGAGCTCTCACGCAATGGCTAACACATGGTTTACTATAAAATAATATTATAGTTGCATACACCTTTCAATTTATTAGGAAGCTTATAGGAAAAGAAAGATCATGTTCCAAGAGCTCAAGGTGAGTCCAAAATGAATGAGAAGTGATTTTGTGTTTTTTCAATGGTAAAAATATTTGTAGAAATCTATTATTTAAGAATTGGCATCATTTTATCAAATAATATCTAACATTTAATGATATTTGTTGATATAATAAACAATTATAGAAATTAAAAGAAACTCTATCTCTACCTATAAATATATCTTAATTTATAAATAAAATCTAGTAAATTTTTTTTTTAATATTTTTAATTGTCAATGAAAGCAAGCAAAGGGTTATAATTTTTGTCAAACAATATAAGTAAAGAGTTAGACTTATTGGTGCAAGGGAGAGAAAACTAGACCAGTTTCATATACTACACAATATTCTTTTAGCTCTTATAAGAAATTTTTATATCTTTTTATTAGTATTAGTTATGAAAGACAGAGAAAGGGGGACAATAATATGGCCCTCTTTTCCACTATTTCATTCAAGAAATGAGACCCAAACCATGAAGTAACTATCAATCCAAAAATCCTCGCATGGGATGGAGCTGTCATCAGGTGGAGCTGATGTTGTGGATGCAAATAGTGATTTGGATAAGATTATTTCAAATTTTAGTAAGGCGGGAAGCCCTGGTCCTGGGGCTGGCATTAATGGTAGAGGTCAGGCTGACGTTAAGAGGGTGTCAAATGGATATATTTCAGATGGGACAACTTGTGGGTCCTCTCTGTTGGATAACTCAAAATTTATTCCTCTCTCCAACAATTTGGGTCCTGATGGTACTTCTTTGGTCAAGGTGGGGTCTCTTTCTATGGCTCCCGAGGCTTCTGTGGACACTGGAGTTGCTTAGAAAGTTGTTGCTTCATTGGAGGAAAAGACTTGGTCAAAGTTGTTTGGTGTGAAGCTTAAGGAGAGGAGTTCCTTGCCTCTGGTGGACTTCCTTGCAGACCCATTTGTTGGTGAATATTCTATCTCTATGTTGGATTGTATTATTGACAAGGGAATTTTGTCTATGGATCAATCACTGGTTAGTAAGTTTTTGGGGCCTCGTCCCAATATTGACCTAGTTCTCAACCTGTCTCAGAATCTGTGGCACCGAAAAGGCCAAGTTGAGGTAGTGGCCCTTGTGAAGGGATTCTTCTCATTTTCATTCTCTTGTGAAGAATATTTATTGAAGGTCTTGGTGGGGGGCCCTTGGCTTATTGGAAAATCTACTTTGGTGTTGAAAAAATGGGAGGCAAGTTTCTCTTCGAGTTCCTATTCTTTTGATTTGGCTCTTGTATGGGTTCACTTGCCAGGGCTTCCTCTTGAATTTTGGGATGAGCAAGTCTTCAAAGGTATTACGTCTACCTTTGGACACTTGTTATCTATTGATAATCTGATTGCTTCATGGTGTTGTCTTTTCTATGCTTGGTTGTGTGATTTTGGATCAAGCTACGGATCTTCCATCTTCGATCAAGATTAATTCTAAGTTGGGAGTATGGGAGCAGGTGATTGAGTTTGAGTCAATCCCTTTTGTTTATTTTCATTGTAAGAAGGTGGGTCATTGGGTGAAGAAGTGTCCTCTAAAGCCTAAGGTGCCCTCCCAAAAGGTTTCAACCCCTTCCCAAAAGGGCTTGGTCCCTAGGCTGACATCTACTTAAGAGTGGAAAGAGATTGGGAAATACCTTGATTTATGGGAAGTGTTGAGTTTAGTTGAGCCCTTGGTGGAGGTTGTGAGTGATGGTTATCCTTCGGGTGCCTCTATACTAGTTACTGGAGTGGATCCTGGTGTTATGCGTAAGGCTCTTGTTAAGAGTGCTCTTGGATATTCTGTGGAATCTGTTGGAATCAACCCTATTGAGGAATTTTTATCTGAGGAAGGTGAGGTGAAGGCCTCACTTGATGAGGAGTTTGTTTTGGATCTGGCAAAGGATGCTAGTGGTAAGTCTTTGGCTCTTGTTTTTGTTGAGCTAAAGAAGGTGACTCCTCTAAAGATGGCCTCAGATGCTTTGCTTTTAGCATCCAAGGAGGATTTGTCGGGTTCCCTGGTGGTGAAACCAGTTGTGGTCTCAAAGGCTCTATCTTTGGGGGAGTCACTGGTGGAGATTGTTGTGTCAGAGAAGTTGGTGTTCACCTCTTCTATCAATGTTTGTAATTCTTGTTATTATTAGGGGTGAGTCTGGGATTCCTATTTCCTCTACTTCTAAATCTCGTAATAAGAAGAAATCTACTCCTTTAGTGGTGGGAATGGCTACAAGGAACTAGTTGAAGTTGGATTGTGGTTCAGAGCTGAGGGGTAGAGGAAGGCCTTCTTTGCAAAAAATCAAGGGGAGGGAGAGTAAATGTGATATTGTTTATGGTTTGTAGGCTACTCTTCTTGAGATGGGCCTTACAGGCCCCTTGCAGAATCTTCTATGAAGATCCTTTCCTAGAAAATTTAAGAATTAAATAATCCTCATAAACAAGATCTTCTTGAAAATCTTGTGAGAGATCACCGTCCTGATATCATATTGATCCAGGATACTAAGATGGGTGTGGAGAAAGTTGAAAAATTTAAGAATAAATGTTTTAAGGATTGTGGGTGTCAGGCATTTGATTCTGATGGTGCCTCTGGTGGGGTGGCTATATTTTGGAATCCTAAGGTGGTTTGGGGCTCTTCTTTGTTTGCTTTTGATAATCATGTGGCTACTTCCTTTTCATGTCCTAGGGATAAGTTCTCCTGGGTGCTTTCTAATATATATGCTCCTAATTCAAAATGTACTCAAAAGCATTTTTGGGGGAGTCTAAATACCTTTAGATCTCAATTCTCTTTTCAAAATTGGATGGTGATGGTGG
The DNA here is from genome assembly GCA_007115665.2 of Sequoiadendron giganteum. Taxonomy (NCBI): domain Eukaryota; kingdom Viridiplantae; phylum Streptophyta; class Pinopsida; order Cupressales; family Cupressaceae; genus Sequoiadendron; species Sequoiadendron giganteum. Next base: position 27,747,017 of record CM021108.1, on the reverse strand, counting down.
ATTTTAATACATCGCTTAATCACTCTGATAAGTTTGGGGGCTCCTAGGTTACAGATGACACTCTGATCTTATGAACTTCATCAATGATAATTTTCTGCTGGATTTGGATTTGTGTGGTACATCCTATGCCTGGTGAAATAGGCATGTTGGGGATGCTCTCATTTAGGTTAAGTTGGATTGGGCCTTAATCTATCCTGATTGGTTGCAATTTTTTTCTTGTTCTCTTTATGCTCTTACCAGGCTTAGATCAGATCATTTTCCCATATCCTTGAATGTTGAGCTAATGGGTTGTAAAAAGTCCTTTCCGTTCAATTTGAAAAATTGTGGACTAGCCACCTGGAGTTACGTTACAAAATTGTTGAGTGGTGGAATATTAATGTTGATGGCTCAACCATGTATAAAGTTGCTAAGAAACTTTCTTCTGTTAAGCATAACCTGATCTAGTGGAATAAATCTTCTTTTGGAAATATTTTTAAGGAGAAATCGAAGCTTAAGGCTAAACTGGATATCTTGCAACAACAAATGCAGGCCTCTGGGAATGATTTTTCACTTCTTCAGGAGGAAAGTGCCCTTCTAGCCAATTTTCATAACATTGTGGTTAAGGAGGAGGAGTTCTGGAAGTAGAGGTCTAGAGCTATCTAGCTTCGGAGTGGGGATAAAAAAACCCACTTCTTCCATCTTACAACTTTGAAGCATAGATCCTCTAATAAGATATCTAAATTTTTTGTGAACAACATCTCTCTTGAAGAGGATGATGAAATTAGATTTGTAACCCGGTCTTTCTTTGAGGACCTTCTTTCAAAGGATCGATTTTCTAGTAGGGTTTTCTTAATGTTATTCCTAATTTGGTGACAGAGGAGGAGAATAGTAGCTTGTCTGGTATTTTGTCCAATGTGGAAATTAAAAAGGTTGTGTTCTCTTTTGAAGGAAACAAATCTCCTGGGCCGAATGGGTTTTCGATGTTATTCTTCCAATCTTATTGGGATATTGTTGCCAAGGATGTTATCAATGCTGCTAAAGAGTTCTTTGGTAGTCGATAGATTCTTAAGGAATTGAATTCGATGTCTAATGTGTTAATTCCTAAAAGTCCTAGGGCTGAGCATTTTGGTGATTTCAGACCTATCAGTTTATGTAACTCTATCTATAATATTTTTCTTAAAGTTCTTGCTTCAAGGCTACAAAGGATCATTCCTAAGATTATTTCACCTCAACAGAATGGTTTTGTTTCAAGTAGGCAGATTTTGGATTTGGGGCTCATGGTGCATGAGATTATTCACTCTCTCAAGGTTAACAACAAACCCGAGCTTATTTTGAAGCTAGATTTCATGAAAGCATATGATTGGGTGAACTGGCATTTCCTTTGCAATATCTTGAAGGCGTTTGCCTTCTTGGACCGGGTTCTACGACTGGTTGGGAAATTAATTTCTTTGCCTTCATTCTCGGTGCTGGTCAATGGCTCACCTTCTACCTTTTTCAGAAGTTCTCATGGGTTGTGGCAAGTGGATCCTATCTCCCCTTTTATTTTTATCATTATGGTGGAGTCTTTGGGTAGATTTCTTCTTCAAGTAGTTTCTAATGGGGCCTTCAAAGCCTTTATCCTTCTTTGCGTCAACTTTGTTGCTTACATCAGCAATTTGTTGGTGACACCATTATTATTGTTGAGGCTTCAGTTGCTATGAATAAATCTATTAGTCTTATTCTTCAAAAATATGAGGCAGCTTCTAGTCAATGGGTGAGTTTTCCTAAGAGCACTATTTCTTTCTTAATACTTCAGATCATCGTTAGTTGAGGATTGCTAGTATTTTGGAATGTGGAATTGGGGAGCTTCCCTCAACCTATTTGGGGCTTCATCTTTGTTCTAATGGGGTCCCAAATTCCTTTTTGAATGGAATCATTGATAAGTTTCATTTGAAACTTTTTGGATGAAAGAGTGCCCTTCTCATCCAGGCTAGTAAAATTTAGTTAATCAAGTTGACTTTGCAGAATCTGTCGGTTTATGCTTTAAGCTTGTTCCAAATTCCCAAAAGGTTTTGGGAGAAGATTGAGGGTATCAAGAAAAGGTTTTTGTGGTCTAGTGTGGAGGAGACGAAAAGGTTACATTTTTTTTTTGTCTTGGGAGGAGGTTTGCAGGTCGAAAGTCCAAGGTGGTTTAGGCCTACGTAAGCTGAAAGAATTTAATTCTACCCTTATGGCGAAATAGTTGTGGAATTTGTTTGTGAATGATAAGGAATGTATTGCTATTTACTCTTTGTAGTATCTGAGGGGGGTGGATAAATATAGAGATTTGTTGAGGGAGAATTTTGTTCCCTCTCAGGGGTCAGCCCTTTGGAATTTCATGCTTAAAGCTCGCTCCATTGTTGTTGTTGTCCTACGATGGGTGTTCGGGAATGGTAGAAGGATATTTTTCTAGGAAGATTGGTGGATTGGTCATGGTCCCTTGAAGGATGAACCTTGGGTGGCCCCTTTCAAAGCCTTTTATATCAGTGAATGGGGTGTTTTTGTGTTTGATTATATTCTCCAAGGTAAATGGATTAGACTCGATCTAGTGAATAGGGATTTGGAACCTCTTTTTAGGTTCCTCTCTCTAATTCACATTCCTGGTGACTCCCTTGATGACTCTGTGGTGTGGAGGTTTTATCCCAATGGTAAGTTCTCTATTTCTTTAGCCTTCTCTTTTTAGATTCGGTTGGTTGGTCCCCCCTTCCTTTTGGGGTCGACTATGGAATGTGAAGCTTTTACCTAAAATTAATATATTCTTCTAGCTTCTTTGTTAAGATAAGATCTTGAATCTCAATAATATCGTGAGAAGGGGAATATCTTTTCCGAATAGGTTTTTCTTATGTAAAGAAGCTTCTGAGGATTGTTATCATCTTTTGTTTGGTTGTAGTTTCACTTGGGATGTGTGGGATCATATTTTTCAGCAGTGAGAAATTTCTTGGGTGTTTCTTGCTTCTATCTCAGAATTATGGTTTCAATGGGTGGCTCCTACTCAAAATATGGCTCCCTCGATGCTATGGTCTCTCATTTTACCACATTTGGCTTAGGGAGTATGGAAGGAACGCAATAACCATGTTTTCTATCAGCTAGAGCTTTCTCCTTCTAGGTTGGCTTTCAAAATTTGTGAAGCCATAAAGGAAAATTTCTCTGTGAATTCTTGGTGCTCCCTTCTTTGGGTCTTAAGGCTATTGTCTCCAATTATGATTTTTTAGTGGGGAATCGATGGATTCTTTCTTGTGATCTTTCTATTCCGGTGAAGAAGATTAAAGCCTCTAGGGAGGGGGTTCATTGGAAATATCCCTCTTAGGGATGGCTCAAAGTTAACTTTGACGGTGTTGTTAAGGGGAATCTGAGACTTGCTGATTATGGGGGAGTGTTACGTGATGAGAATGGTAGGTTTGTCTCTGTGATGGTGCTCCCTTTGGGAATCCAGAAAAATCACTTTACAGAGGCAATAATAGCTTATCATGACCTTTTATTGGCTAAAGAAGTAGGGGTTTCTAAACTATGGATAGAAGGGGATTCCCTTAACATTATAAAGTGTCTCCTGAAAATTAAACCACCATCTTGGTTTATAGCCCATCTAATTAATGATGCTATTTCTATCATTAATACTTTTGATGAGGTAAGAATTAATCACGTGTTCAAGGAGGCTAACTCATTGGCTGGTGGGTTGGCTAATTTAGGAGTGATCACTCAAATTAATTGGAATACTTATGATTCATTATCACTTAATCTTCAGAACATATCTAATTATGACCAATTGTCATGGCAAGGAAGTGGTTAAGAAGGGAGAAAGGTTATTTTATTTCTTCCTTGGCTGGTTTTTACACGTTGAGTTTAGTACATGCTCTTACAATTATTGCCTTTTAGATGTTCGTGAGATTATGGGTTGGGAGCTAAGGTATGGAAGTACTTGGTTTGGCAGACTCACATGTTTTGTAGGTATTTTTTGCTTTTCCTTGTGGTTTGTTAGCCTAACTTTGCATGTGTAGAAGATTAAAGAGCACGTTAAGTGTATTTTGTTGCATGCCGCCATGGGAGGTTCCCATTACAGAGTGGGGATGAGCTCTTATGAAGAGTATAGTGGCAATAAACTTGTCTGGGAGCATCTAGAGAAGGGTAGAGTTTGCCCCTATTTGTTGAAGCTCCATGGTCCTAACCTTGAGGTGATGAAGGCTTTTGTTAGTGGGTGGAACAATAAGTTTTCGCACTTCTAGGGTGTGGAATTCAACATCAATGAGGACTTCATCACTGAGGTAACTAGTCTTCCTTCCAAGGGTAGGAAATTTTACAAAGATTGGGTTGCAGCCAAGGTAGCCTTAGCCAATTTCTTTAAAGGCTCAGAGAAGCATAAGCTTAAGTTTATTGGAAGTGATGGGTATGATCACAAATCTATTAAGCCACTTTGGAGGGACATTTCTCTGGCTATTATGTAATTTTTCACTCTAGAGGGAAGGTATTTTGTTATATATGGCTATCATTTCATGTTATTGAATCACTTCCGCCATAACTCTTAGGTTTCATTTCCTTTTTACCTCCTTCTGTCTATGGAAACTAGTATCGAGGATCATAGGAAGAACCCTAGGAAAGCTATTCTTCATGAAGGCCTTATGAATCTCATTTTTTATAACATTAAGATGGTGTTACCAACTACTCCTAAGACCCCAACTCATAAAAAGGGTGGAAAAAATACTGGGTATGATACTGGTGAGTCAATGGATGAATGGGAAGAAGATTATGAGGAAGAAGACTTTGATTATGAGGAATCATCAGAGGATGAGAGTGATTCTATTGATGATTCAAAAACTTGGTTTAAGGGTTATGGATTTGATATTAAATGAAAGAAGTTGTGTTGCCTTTGGTGAAAAATATTGAGAAGGGGAAGAAAATATGCCCCAAGAAAAGGAAGCATGTTGTCAAGCAGGTTGTGGATGATTCAAGAGATGTGGAGAATTCCCCTATTCCTAATGTCAAAGAAGTTTCAAGTGATGGAATTGAGGGTAACGAGCATCTGATGGAGGATACTGGGCAGGAGAATGAGGGTATTGTGTGTTCCAAGGTGGCTGATCCTAGCCAGGCTAAATTTGAATCTATTGTTGGTGTTGAGTAGCTTAAGGGGAGTGATGTTAAGGCAAAGTGGCTTGAAATTATAGCTAACTTGGCGGACATGCTTGATAAGCACTATGTGAAAGTGGAGGTTATTAAAGTTGAGGAATCCCCTGTTGAGGAGGATTTGGAGGGCAAAGAGGGGTTCAGGAGGAACCTATTAAGAATATTAATTCTGGTGTTGTACAACCGATCAATCAGGAATAAATTAATATGGAACTGTTCTATAGAATGGTGGAGGATGAAACTCAAAATTTTCTCTCACTTGTGAAGTGGATTTTCTCAGAAGTGAAGGAGCTCAACTTCAAGCTTAAAAACTGGCAAGATTTCTATGTAGCGTTAGTGCATGGTAGCCAAAAGGAATGATCTATTAAAGGTAAGGTCAAGACTATGAATTTTATTCTTGATAGACTTGTTGTTGATGTTGATAGACTTGGTAAAATTCATGAGGATAGGTTAACCTCCCTAGAAATTTTTGTTCAAAAGATTAATAAGGAGAGGTTTGTGAATAGGGAAGAAAGAATTAGCAAGATTAGCAATGACTTGCAGACTGTTGTTCATGTTAGTAACCAGTCTTTGAAATCTAGTGCTAAGGGTCTCTTAGTTTTAAATGAGAAAGCTATAAAGTGGATTGGGAAGTCTTTGGATCTGGGAGATCATGAGAAGGTCATTTATGAAGTTAACCGCATGAATTTGGAGGAGAAGATTGAGGATAATGGCCCCGATGAGGACACAAATTTGGAGGTTGGCCCTTGCTTGAGAACGAGGAGCAAGACTAAGAAAAGGGCAGCCATTTAATTCAGGGATTTGAAGGATGTGGTCGAGATGCCTGAGGGGGTCACTGCTAAAAATATGGCCTCGACCAATGTTATTGACAATATAGTGTGGTTTTTTTGTATTTTTGGTTGTTCAACCTTGTTGCCGATGTTTTGTTGTAGGGTTGTTGATGAGTTCTTTGGCTTTATCTTTTGTCAACATTTTGTTTTTTGTGGGTTGTGGGTCTTAATGTTTATATCTTTTTAGCAGCTTCTCTTCATTGTAAAGGGTTTCGAGGCCCCTTCGAAACCTGTTTTTCCTAATAAAAAATTATCAATCCAAAAGGTGAGTTAAATTAAGGTTTGGATCTTGCAATTTCTCCTTTATGAAAGGATGAGGTGGTGAATAAAATCACACCTTGGGGAGAAAGACTTAAAATACAAAATATTTAAAACCTAAATCTACAAGGTGCAATAAAGAAATCAATCAAAAAATAGAAGAAAATAATGAATTTTCTAGAAAAATTGAGAATAAGGAATATTGTGCACTTGGTCAAAACTTGTTGTTTCTATAACCTTAGTAGGGACTCATTCACCAGGTGGTGAATGGGTCCTGGTAGAATTTTTCGAGAGGCTCTGAATTTGGATTTTTAGCTTATAAAATTTGAAAATATGTTGCCCCTAAAGCCCTAATAGGGACTCATTCGCCAGGTGGCAAATGGGTCCTAGTAGGATCTTTCGAAAAACCCTGAATCTGATCTTGAAGTTCCATACCTGTAATTCCTTCCCGAACTTGAAATCCCTGCCTTTGGATCTATTAATAATATACAAAGGAAATTTTAAAGCTTGTTGGTGGATGGGGCTTGCCTCAGCCAAACCCCAAGTTTGGTAATTAAACCTTGATGATAAATGAAAATCTGAAACATGAAATGTGTGTGTAGTCGTAACCTTAATCATGTATAATATTAAGATCTCTAACAATACAAGGAAACCCTACTCAATTTTGTTACAATAGGATCCTAGAATGAAACATGAACAATGCAAAGGACCTACTTTAGGAGATCCCAAATCCCCTTAATAAGTTACAAAACTGGTTATACGTCACTTTAGGCTAAAAGTAGAATGATAATAGAAGATGGAATCACTTAGGAAACAAGTCATTAGGCTTGGTTGACTCTCATGGTGCTTCTCCCGAAACCTAGAATCCATCATGATTCTCCATATGCATCTATCATCACTTCTTCAATAATGATTGATCCTATGACAACAAAATAAGCTTGAAGACCTACAAAAACACTATAATGTTGCTCCAAGGACCAAGACTTCACTCTTTCTTTCTTCTTTAATATGAATGCTTGATCTAATGAAAATGATCTCTTAATCTAGTTTAAACATAATGAAATGACCTTGTATTTATAGATAACTTAAGATTAATTCCCAAAATTCAAATAACACAAGCCAAAATCAAATCTAGGATTTGAAATCATTAAAATATTGCCAAAAACATATCCCAAGGTGGGGGTTCCTAGGATTAAGTGAGGACCCATTTGCTGATGAATGGGTCCTAACATACTTAGCTAGGACACACTTCGGGGATTGTGAAATGATATGCAAAAAGGGGGTCATAGGACCTAGTGAGGACCCATTCTCTAGGTAGTGAATGGGTCCTAGGTCACTAATCTAGGACACATTCCTTGTAAAATTAAGTGTTGTGTAATATTATTTAAGTGTCGAGTTTTAGCCCTTAGAATCTATAATTAATTAGGCTTGGATTTGAATTAAAGGGGCCAATTAAGGAAAATTAACCTCAATTAATTGATAAAGCCTTAGATTAGTGTGAAAGTACAAAGATACACTTTACAACACCCTAAATAAGGCACCATTAAGTCCATTTTCTTATTAATTATTCCTTCCCAAATTAAGTGTGAAAAAGGGATACTTTTTTCTACACTACATTTAGGCCCCACTTTAGTGGCCATATGATACTACGTGCATATACAAGCTAAAGGAAATAAAATTTTATAAAAAGGATACTCATATGGATTCATTAGGGAGAATGAAGCATACCTGAAAAACCACAATGTTAAGGAATGCATCCCGCAACACAAATTTGTTAGTCACTCAAAAATCCTCTTGTCAAACTTCTACGAAGAATTGAATTCGAGGGTAGATGTATGCCCCCTGATTCTGCTTGCTTTTATGGAGGTGGAATTAGGGTGAATACAAAACCACATATGAAATTACTTAAGTCATATCATAGGGCATTTCCAATTACCATACCACATTGTGATAGACATTTGATGAGACCAGGAGTGGAATTATGAATCCAACGCAACAAATGGCATAAAAAATGAAGTCCTCTAGTCCCCAATATGCTAATTTGAATAAAATGCCCTTTAAATGAAATAAGCTTTATTTACTAGGGTTTTACTATATACTAATGAAAATGACACTTTTTACTATTCATTTGTCATTTACCTTTTTTCCAGTTACCTTGGTGCAGAGTGATCTAGGATACTGAGCCAAAGGACCTACAAGCCCCCTAGACTAGATGCAGTTTGAGACGAGGTGGCACAAGGCGCACTTCGATAGATGGTGAGTGGATTCTGATTTACTTTTTCATCATGTGTATGCATTTATTATACTTTTTCATGTATTTAGAGTAATTTTAGGACCCTAAAAAATATCAATGCAAAGTGTCCATTGTTGGCACAAAGTGTCACACGTTGGTGCAAAGTGTCCCACTTTGGCACAAAGTGTCCAAAATTGTCTAATGTGTCCAAGACCCCCCATCCAAAAATGGCATAAGTGTTCACATTGGCCATAGAGCATATTAGAGCAAATCTAATGTTATTTAATTAATAAATTTAGGATTTATTTCATGTATTTTGTCATTTTAGATTCCTCCTCAAGCATGACAACATCTCAGAGGGAGATAATTTTGTTTCTTTCAAGATTCTATCACTCAGCTATCATAGGAGGAGATCAACCTTTTATAGGATGTAGGATTGTTTTGGGTATACCTCATGCCACCTATGAGGTATCATGATGCCATGATTATGGTCCTAGTAGAGAGATGGGATGTGGACACATGTACCTTCCATCTCCCCATGGGTGAGATGACTGTTACTCTAGAGGACATACATCACATCTCACATTTCCTATTCGGGGTGAGACTGTACATTTAGCAGATGATCGATATTTTAGACAAATGCGAGATGATATTCTATATTATCTACAATGGCCTATCTGTTGGTCAAGTATCGGTCCATGCATTGAGCTTAGATGGTTTCTACATGTGTGGGCACCACTTATGCGACAAATTTTGATCACTACCATAGCACTCACATTGGTACTAGATGGCCGAGGAGCACATTTAGATGGTAGAATTGTACATATTATCAGGGACATGGAGGAGCATATGACCATTTATACATGGGGTCACTGTATGCTCACACATCTATACTATGATTTAGGATAATTTGTATACTAGGAGCTTGCCAACATTGTACATTGTACACTCTTGCATGTATGGTGCTTCGAGCGCATCACATGTACCAATTTGACTAGGTTTCCTACCATAGCTGCCATGGGCTATCCACGGGTCTTTAGTTATGCATTGCGGAGACCATGGTAGGAGGGAGACCTACTACACTAGCACATTAGGTTTGATTGACTAGATGAGGATGATATCAGTTGGAGACCATATCTCAAGACTCCCTAGTGGGTGGATGACAGGCACAAGCTAGTTAGGCTGCAATTGGAATAATTTCTTTTAGGTAGACATGATTACATAGTGAGACCATTCTAATATGAACATGCCATGTGTCAATTTGGGCATGTTCAGGTACCACCGTGGACCAGACCTATGTATTGAAAATCAACACAAAGTGCTTCTAGACCTGGGGATAGTCGTCAACTTAATATTGAGGATGTATACATTAGTGGTTCAGAGGATGAGGACCATGACATACCCCCAATATTTGAGGTTGATGACATAGGCACTACTCAGGCCTACAATGAGTTATGGGTTGCAACTCGACCAACTCCTATCTTTCCTATTCACTACCCTACAGGTCACATCGAACCTCTTCCAGGTCCTAGAGAGGATAGGGATGATGAGCAAGTAGATGGAGATATAGATGATGATGAAATCGTTCCTGACATATTTCTAGGTTCAGATGAGAATGAGGAGGATTAGGAGGAGTCCTAGACTATGAGTGAGGATACTGATGAGATAGAGGAGGATCCAGTTGCCTCGATAGGAGAGATACACCCCCTACTAGATTCACTAGATCACATGTCGTAACCATATAAGAGATCCATACACACAAGCATGGGGAGGCCAATAGTAGTAGGCCATCCACACCTCCCACATAGAGGGGAACCACCATTTTACAGTTATAACTTGATTGGAAGACTGGAGATGTAGGTGATGATTTGATATTTATGTTATTTCATTACACTTTTAACTTTATGTATATGATTTATATATGATGATGATGCGTATTAATATCTATTATGATTTTCATCTTGCAAGGTCCATGCAAGAGAGGAACAAGCTCTACCAACAAGTGACCACTGAGATAGTTCCTCCACTACATGCAAAGGATGATACAAAACTAGAGTACATGCCCCCACCTTCTGCAGGGCAACATGCAAACCTCTTTGAGTTAGTAGCGAGATTAGTTGCAACATATGCAAGATCCACCAGTTGTTTTGACTAGCTTCTAGCAAAGATTTTAGCAGTCCGAGCATATCAAGGTCCTACTTATAGCAGGACAAAGGATGCCCTACAAGTAGAGATCTCAAGGTTACAAGAGGAGCTTGATAGGTACATGCAGATAGAGAGCAGATAGAGCGAGAGCGCATTGAGGCACTCATATGGCAGGCGAGAGCAGTTGGACTAGCAGAGGGCCTATGAGAATCTTTGGGCAGGTCGCGATCACATTATACTATATCACGATGACCATGAGGACCACCAGCCCCCGAGAGGTCTAACAACCATACACCTTACTAACATTGTATTCAGTGATGTATATGTACTTTTGATGATATATATGAGCATTGATGTTTATGTTTTTATGATATTATTTTGAACTAAATGTCAATGTGATTTATTAAATATCCTTTGTATGGATGTTTAACAAATATCTCCATGATTTAATGTTTATGTGGTCTAATTAAAAAGAAAATCAGCTTACATTAGATACTACATTGTGATTAAGTAGACTATGTTGACTTAAATGCACCTATGATCAAATAAATTAAATACATATAAGGATTTAAATTAACATAACACACAAGATTTTCTTTTAAATAACATGGAAGCTAAATTAATAATTCAAATCAATTGAACAATCACTTTAGACTCTAAGACACTATTATTGTCTATCAAAGAATGAAGCATTGTGAGATGAAATAAAAACTATCTAATTGATCTAACAACACTGCTTTAACACACTATTCAAAAGAGAGAATGCTATGTGTAATACCGACACAAATGTGTGGAATTGATAGGTTCTTTTAAGGGTGTACCATCCATTTCTATTAATGTGTAGGCTCTAGACCCATAGTTTTCTTTGATGACATAAGGTCCTAACCAATTAGGGCTGAATTTTCCTTTTTCATTCAAAGGAGCATTGACATTACACTGCTTTTTATATAACACCAATTCACCTTTATTAAATTCATGAGGAATTACATTATCCTTATAACCACGTTGCATTTTTTGGAATAAGCTTGGACATGCTCGAGAGCATTGATACGTTGCTCATCAAGTATTTCAAGTTGATGCAATCATTGCTCCTTATAATTAGTATCATCAAGAATCCCTTTAAGATAAATTCACAATGAATAAATTTCTAACTCTAAGGGCATTATCACTTTAACACCATAAACAAGCTGGTTATAGGGAGTATTTTTGGTAGATGTTGTAACACTTGTACGGTAATCCCATAGTGCATATATTAGTTGAGTATGCCAATATTTATTATATTTACTTACTATTTTTCATAGAATTTGTTCAAGAGTCTTGTTAGTCGATTCCGCTTGTCCATTTGTTTGTGGGTAATATGGTGTTGAAAAGAAATGCTTAATATTAAATGTTTCTAAGAATTTCTTCACATCATTATTCTTAAAAGGAGTTCCATTATCTGAAATTAATGCAAAAGGGAGACCAAAGTGAGCGATAATGTGTTCCAATATGAAACAAGATATTGCATCATCTATCATGGAACAAAGAGGGATAACTTCTACTCATTTTGTAAAATAGTCGATTGCAGTAATGATAAATGTATGTTGAGTAGAAGAAGGCGGTGATATTTTTCCAATAAGATCCAAACCCCAAATCGAGAATCGAAAAATAAGAACTTGGGCACAAATCTTGTATGTAGGAGCATGAATCAAATTGTTGTGTTCTTGACATTTATGGCATTTCTTCACGTATGCAAAACAATCTTGTTACATGTGTCTCCAATAATATCTTATACAAACCAACTTTGAACTAATGATCTTCCTCCAAAATTCCCCCCACAAGCACTTGCATGAGCTTCTTCAAGTGTTATAGGGATTTCAAATTGTTTAAGACACCTAAGTAAAAGACCATCAAATGATCTTCTATATAAAATTTCTGCAAGGATTATATACTTAGATGCAAGTTTTCAAAGACGAGCTCGAGTGTTCTTAGTTGTAGGTTCAGGAAAGGTGCCATATTTTTAAATAGTTGAATGTCATTATGTACCATTCGCTAGAGTTTTTAGTATCTGTTAATAACACTTTTTTTATTTTATCATCTATCGATGGTTTATGGATCATTTGGACTGTAAATGTGAAATCAGCAAAAGGATCTTTAGGAGATACAAGGGAAGCAACACTTGCTATTGCATCTTCATGTTGATTATATTTTCATGGTATGTTGTTGATCCTATATGATTCACATTTATCTAATAGTGTCATTGTGAGGTCCTTATATTGAATGAAACTATCATGCTTTTCTTGATATAAACCATCTTTTTTTTAATAACTAGGAGAGAATCACCAAATATAGAAATGTGTTTGACATCTAATGCTAGTGTTGCACGTATACTAGTTATTAAAGCTTCACACTCTATAGTTTATTTATACATAGGAATTTTAAATAGAAAGATAAGGGAATAGGCTTACATGGAGAGGGAATTAATATAACCCTTGCCCCAAATCCAGTTCAACACTTAGAACCATCAAAGTGCAACTCCCATGTTTCTTTTTCTTTTTGAATAGTCAACATGTTCTCATTAGGGAATGAGTTTATATTAGGTAACGCTAGGGGAGAGGGAGCATTAGCTAATTGGTTGGTCAAGGCTTGTCCTTTAATTTCCTTTTGAGAGATAAATTTAAGATCAAACTCAGTTAACAACATAACCCACTTAGCTAAGCGTCTCGATAAATCTGTTTTGGCAAAGAGGTGTTTTAAAGGATTAAATTTTTTCATCACATGAATTTCAGAATTAAATGAGTAATTTCTCAATTATGAGAGCCAAAAATTATTTTTCTATCGCTATATATCATCTCATAATCAACCAAGGTTCAACTAATATAATAAATAGGATGTTCTTTAACACTGTTGTCTTGTTGAGCTAACAATGTTGTGAGAGCATTGGCTGATGCTGCTATATAAAGGATAAACAGTTTGTCTTGCATAGCGAGTTGTAAAATAGGTGGAGTAGCAAGATAGTCTTTCAAAATCTCAATGGCCTATTTACAATCTTCGTTCCAATTAAAATGAACCTCTTTCTTAAGGAGTTGTGTAAAGGGTAATGTTCAATCCACTAAAGATGCTACGAAACGATAAATAGCTTGAATTCTTCCTTGTAAAGTGCGCAATTGAGAAATGTTTTTAGGAGGTGGCATGTTAAGGATAGCATCAATTTTATTCATTTCCACCTCAATGCCTCTATGAGATACTATAAAACCTAAAAAAATTCCACTATCTATGCCAAAGATACTTTTTCAGATTCAATCTCATGTTATATTTTCACATTTGTTCAAATATTTTTTGAAGGATATTCACATTGTCTTATCGAGTTAAAGATTTGGCTAGAATATCATCAACATAATCTTCCAAAATCTTGTGTATGTAATTATTAAATATCAATGTCATATCCCTTTGATATGTTGCACCTGCATTCTTTAATCCAAAAGGAATAACATCCCAACAAAATGTTCCCCAAGTTGTAGTAAAAGTTGTCTTGTATTGATCTTGTGGATCAAGAAAGATTTGATTATATCCAGAAAATCCATCCATGAACGAAAAAAAAGCATGACCCACAGTCAAATCTACTATCATGTCAATATTAGGAAGGGGAAAATCATCTTTTAAATATGCTTTATTCAAATCATGAAAATCCGTACACATCGTAATACGATTATCAGGTTTGGTGATTGCAACAATGTTTAATCCAAGGAGAATAATCAATAGGCCAGATAAAACCAACTTCAAGGAGTTTCTCAATCTCAACCTTAACCAATAAAGCTATCTTAGGATTCATCTTTCGTATCTTTTGTCTCACCAATTTAGCATCTTTGCCAATGACTATATTGTGTGTTACTATCTTAGCATCGATTCCTGACATATCCAAATAAGTCCAAGAAAAAAGCTCGTGAAAGTCATGAAGTAAAGTTGCATGATATTATTGTTCATCTTCATCAAGGAACTTTCCTATTTGAATCACTCTTTCCTTGTTAGTTGTATCCATCAGTATTTTGATTGTATCTCCCAAAGGAAGTGCATTTTGTTTTGGAATTTTAGGATTGTACTCTTCTTTGTCCTTATCATTCTCATTACTCTCCTTCTCTTCATCTGCTTTTTTAGCACTAACCATAGCACGTGTAACTCGTTTATTTTTAGGAGTAAATGACTTATCATAAAATATTAACATTTATTTCAAAGCTTCATCATCTTCAAAGTATTCCAATGATTCTTCAAAAGTTGTATCAATCAATTTAGGATGTTTCAAAGTGAGAGTTGTTTTGGTGGAGTTACATATGACGGAGTTGATGTTAAGTGAGGGTCTTTTCATTGCTTGCATTGTCTTAGAAGGATGTTACCCCAAACCACTTTTTTTTCTTGTGTGTTAGGTTCTATAGGAATACATATGCCTTGTGCTTTCCTTCCACATCCTTTTCCATTATAACCAAGTTGTTTTATGAGCTCATAACCTCTTCCATAAAGTCTCTCCATCTCTTTCAGGTTTGGTGGTTGTCAGTAGTCTATTCCATCAAAAAAAATTGTATAACTTGTTCCTTCTTCTAGAGTAGATGAAGTAGATGCTTGAGAGTTTTCTTCTGAATTCTGCATAGACATTACCATTGGTTGTTTTTGCTTTTCGATTTCTTGTCATAATTTTGTATTCTCCCATAAATGTTGGTGTGAAATCTAAGGAATCCCAATCATATTCTAACAGCTTAGTGACTTCATCAATGTTTTCTTCATGTTCTTATTCCTTCATGACTTCCACTTTTGTAGTGGATTTCCATACTTTCAAAGGATCTCATCCTTCTTTCTTAGCAATTAAAAAACTTTTAGGTTCAAGATCAACACTGAGCATGTAATTTTTTTTGTCATAAATGTATTTCATTACACGATGAATGGTAGAGGGCACTTCATTCATCCCATGAATCCAAGGTCTCCCCAAGAGGAGATTATAAGAAATATCGTGAGGCATAACATGGACCAGAGTTTTTAATGTTACTTTCCCAACTCTAATAGGTAATGTGATGACTCCAAGCAGTTGTTTTCCTATATTATCAAATCCATGGATAGACAAAAAATTAGGGGCAATGTCACTCTTATCCATATGAAGCTTTCCAAAAGGTTCACACTACACACATTAAGGGTCGAACCATTATCAACCAGGGTTCTCTTTATCCCAATTCAACTAACACAGGCTATTATCATGAATGCATCATGTCATTTTTGAAATTCCAAGGAGGGTAAATCTCTTTGGTGAAAAATAATATCTAGATTTATCTCATTCATCCCTTGAACTAGTGTTGCCACATCGTTTGAACTAGTATTAGGAGGAACCATAACTTGTTGCAAGACTGTTTGAAGCATACTATGGTAATTTTGTGAAGCTTGAATAAGATCCCATAGGGATATCTTAGTAGGTGTATTCTTAAGTTTTTCAATAAGATTCTATTCCTTTCCACTATTCGAGGGTAAGTGAGGAGCGCTAGGCAAGATAGGTTGAGGCAAAGGTAATGAAACATAAGTTGTTTGTTGTTGCCTATTGTTCTTTGTATTGTATGTGTGCACAATGGTATTGCAACCTATTTTTTGTGAAGCAGTCTTATAATCAAGTGAAGGCTTGTTTTTATGTGGTTCTAGGATAAGCAGGTTTTGTTTTGAACTTGATGTTTTTGCGAGGGTAAATGGTAAGTTGTAGTTTGATTGCGTTAACACATTTGTGTTTTGGTTTGTCATGGAAAGCCTTAGTAGATGGACCTTGCAAGAGTAAGTCCTCAAGGGCTTCATCTAACATGTCAAAGTCATCACTACTAAAGGGCTTGAGGGATAGGTTAACTTTGAAGAAGAGATTTGACATAATCAAATAACTATGCTTTCTTCAAGGGTCTTGTTTGATGTGTTTTTTAATGTTTTTGTTTTCTAATGATTGCAAAATATAAACTAATGTATCTAATGATGCAATAATGTTGAAAATGTAGAAATCTAATATTACTTTTAATTAAAACATGCAATAAATACTTTTCCCAATGTTTACATAATCTAACTAAATGAATAGTAAATTGAATGCAAAAACAAACTATTTCAGGAAACTACTTCTCAGATCTAAGAATAGAAATAGAAATGCCTAGCAAAAACTAAAAATCACTCAATTTTTTTTTTTTTTGCTGCTAAAATTTGTACAAGGTCTCATTCACCCTATAGTGAATGGGTCCCAAATTAGGGCTTGATAATAGGGATAGAAATACAAATCAGACACTAGAAATCACTCAAAACTTTGGCTGAACAGGTGTGTATAGGGACTCATTCACCCTATGGCGAATGGGTCCTAGATTAGGGTTTTCTAAATTTGACTTTTGTTTTTCTGAGTTGATCATATGTGTTTTTTGTTTTAGGTCTGTAACAGTCAATTCTATAATAGATTTTCCAAATTTCAAGTCTCTAAATGCAATGTTGACTAAGGTTGAATGATGAATAAGGTGACTAAATTTAACGTGCAATATGTGTTGGACTCAAGAGAACACCGAGAGGGGGGGTGAATCCACGTTCAACGATTCTGACAATTATTCATCTGAAACTTAAACCATTCTAACATTACAAAAAAAGGTGTTAGCATTCAAGGAAGTCATTAATAACACCATAACACAAGGATTTTTGCATGGAAGCCCTGTTAGGGGAAAAACCATGATGGAGGTTAATCCACAATTTGAGTACTCAAATATAAGTTTTACAAAAGGGAATGCACTTGCATTTAGGCACACTTCCTAGAGCTCACTACTCAAAGGGAAGGCTCACTACCTTACAAATTTTTAGATTAAAACTATCTATAGGTTGAACTGAGATAGTAGCATCTATTCATGCCAGGTTACAATTCTGGTGAAGCTCATAGATTGGATTCTGAGTCCTCTATCTGATTTTGTAGTTCTCTCTATTCTACTCTACCCTAATCTGCTCTTTGCATCAATTCACACTATTAATCTACTGAATTTCACACCACACATTGATATACTTCACAACACACACATTCACTATTCACCACTCTATTAAAATTATAAAAGCAATCTCATATATATATATATCTGTTGTCAAGGATTTGATCGTTCATATGTCGGCTTGCATAAGACATAAAATATTCTACAACTGTCGGCTAGATCCTTAATTAAATCTTTATGCACATCCTCCAAAGTCTGTTAAGACCTAGAGAGGACCCAAATAAACATATTTTGAACATACAAACATTTGATTAATAACCCCTTATACATCCACAATTACTATATTCACCAGGTCAACCTTCTAACATAGATTGTTAGTGTTTCTTAGATCAGATTGAACAATACAAGTAATTAAATAATTGCAACACATAAGACAATGAACACACAAAGATACCCTGGGAAAACCCTCCTCTTGAGGGAGAAAAACCCAACAAATTAGTCTCTTCTATAATGTATAACAAAAGATAGAAATCTACTTACAACATAGGCCCAACAATGGCCAATAGAGAGTCACAATGAATTCACACTTCTCCTTAATGCACAAGATACAAATGAATCTGTTCTTCCTTGAAATCGGACTGCTGTAGCAAATGCGAATTCTGCTCTTCAATGATATATGCGAACTTCTGCTCTTAATGGTAAATGCGAACTTGCTTGATGAAATTGAATTACCTTTTACAATGATAATGACCTTGTACTTATACATCATAGGCACCTCTTCATTTAGGTCGATTTTTCTTGAAAACAGAAATATAACTTTAGGTCGGCTCAAATTAAGACAAGGATAGGCGAACCATAAAGGGTCGGCCCTATAGCAAATATATTGTTTGATATAAATTAAATAGCCGAGAGGCTATCCATTTAATTTATCTTTCCTTGGGAAGTGCAGACCGAAGCTGTCATAACATCAACACTCCCTCTCAGCTAGGGATGAACTTCCATCTGCACAGGACACATCATATTAGAATGAAAACAAAATAGGATATCACCTCAATGTGATATTAACCATTATGGCTACTTCCATAGATGGTATAAATAAAATCATCACGGATTCCCTCACATGATGCTGTCATGGAGTCACACACATGACATCCACCATAGCTTTCCCAGAGGGTGGAAACAAGGGCTTTCACCTCAAATCTCTCTCAAATAGAGAATTGCATTATCAAGGGCTTGCACCTCAACTCTCTCTCAACAGAGAATTGCATTATCAAGGGCTTGCACCTCAACTCTCTCTCAACAGAGAATTGCATTATCAAGGGCTTACACCTCAACTCTCTCTCAACAGAGAATTGCATTATCAAGGGCTTGCACCTCAACTCTCTCTCAATAGAGAATTGCATTATCAAGGGCTTGCACCTCAACTCTCTCTCAACAGAGAATTGCATTATCAAGGGCTTGCACCTCAACTCTCTCTCAACAGAGAATTGCATTATCAAGGGATTTCACCTCGAACTTCTCTCAAAGAAGAACTCATTAAACAAAGGAACACTGATACTGAGACTCCCTCTCGATCCTGGCTTCAAAGATTGCAAAGAAGACTTCTGGAGATGTACTCCCTCTAGCCATCAACTCAGTCCCTCTAGTTTTTACTCCCTCTTGATCATTTCTTTGGTTGACATGACTTCTTCACAAGATGCCTCAAGCTTTTCATCACTAAGTAATCTCTTATCATCTTCTTCCCCCTAAACCTGTCCAGGAAGCATTTTAGATAGAGATTACTAACAGTCCATAATTATCCAAAGAAATATCAAGATTTAGAATCGTACAAGTTATATCATGAATGAAATTTTTCCAAAGATCTTATGCTAGTGAACACAACACAATTCAAGAGAATCTACTATCTCTCTTAATTACAAGATCCAAAAAAATGATATAACTCAGCAACCAAAGAATACTTATCTTTTTAACTATTATGATAGGTCCAAATGCTGGACATAGTGTGATACATTGTACTTGAGCTCAGATCAATCCGTACCCTTCACAATTTGAACACAATGACGACCTGAAAGGTACATTGACTTCAAGAGATATCTCCAGCCATCAATGTAGTCCAATGATTGCAAGCTATGACTCCAAGCTTGATCATTTCTTCATTCGGTAAGACTTCGAGATTGCTTGATGCTCAGGTTATCTCAATGAAAAAAAAACAATTCATGAACATTATTCAACCGTGCAATACTTATCTCATGGATTTCAAAAATCTCTTGAGTAATAGATAATTAATTCATTAATCATGAAATGTCTTTCTTTCAATTTCACAGAAGAGCTAATCTCAGTAAAACAAAAGACAAACTTCACAAATTGGCATGATCCTACTTACAATGAATAAATCTAAAGAATCTTATTACAGTGATCACTATTTACTAGACACACATAATCCTAAGTAAATAATGTCAAAATTGCATAACTCAACAAATTGAATTTTACCCTAGAATAGTAAATACAATCAAAAGCAAGGAATACTTATCTCTTAAATATTGTGAAGGGTGGACATCGTATGATATGTTGCTCTTGCGCTTAGTACACAACCTTCACAGCTTGAACATAGGCCCATGACTAGAGTAGAAATTCACTAGAATCATTTTGGGGAGAGATCTTAATCACATCCGCAAACGAAGCATGTTGATTAGGCCTGGTAGGACATTCCTTCGCATAGTGACCAAATTTGTCACATTTAAAGCATTGAACACGAGAGAGGTCCCATTTCTTCTTGAATGTAGGAGCACCATCTGACCCATTATCTCGATTCCTTTTAAAGAACCCTTTCTTCCAAACTTTTCCTTTCTTCGATGAATGAGAGGCGAGAACATGTAAATCTTCATTCTTTGAACTTTGACCAATGCCCCTTGCCGTTAGTCTCGAGTCCTCTTGAATGCAGTCAATCCTCAATTGATCAAACTTGGAAAGTTTAGATCTTGCACTGATTCCTTGAATAAACGACTCCCATGAAAGTGGAAGACCATTGAGAGCAATCATGGTCAAATCCTTGTCATCAACAATATGACCAATGGTAGAGAGTTGATCTCTCAATTCGGAAATCTTCATGAAGTAGGTGATGACAAACTCTTCTTCCGCCATCTTAATGTGAAGTAGTTGTTGCTTCAAGGTTAGGGCATGACTGGTGTTGTTCATTTCGTACATCTCTTCCAATGTTTTGAACATCTCCCTTGTAGTATCCAACTTGAAGACAATCGGGATAATATGATCTTTGACGGAATCAACCAACACTTTCTTTGCCCTAGTATTTTTCTTCCTCCACTGCAACTTCTCTTCTTCCTCCTCAGGTTTAGGAACTTTTGTTTTCACGAACTCAACTAAATCATTCTCTTCCAAAGTGAGCATGATTCTGAACCTCCATGATGTGTAGTTCGAAATCCCTTCGAGTCTATCCTCGATTTTCAGATCGTTCACCATCTTGAGAAATTTAGAAGATAGACTGAAAAAGAATAAAGTGAGTGTTGCAAACTAAATCTGATCGATCTTTTTCGCACCCGCTCTGATACCATGTTAGTGTTTCTTAGATCAGATTGAACAATACAAGTAATTAAATAATTGCAACACATAAGACAATGAACACACAAAGATACCCTGGAAAAACCCTCCTCTTGAGGGAGAAAAACCCAGCAAATTAGTCTCTTCTATAACGTATAACAAAAGACAGAAATCTGCTTACAACACAGGCCCAACAATGGCCAATAGAGAGTCACAATGAATTCGCACTTCTCCTTAATGCACAAGATACAAATGAATCTGTTCTTCCTTGAAATCGGACTGCTGTAGCAAATGCGAATTCTGCTCTTCAATGATATATGCGAACTTCTGCTCTTAATGGTAAATGCGAACTTGCTTGATGAAATCGAATTACCTTTTACAATGATAATGACCTTGTACTTATACATCATAGGCACCTCTTCATTTAGGTCGGCTTTTCTTGAAAATAGAAATATAACTTTAGGTCGGCTCAAATTAAGACAAGGATAGGTGAACCATAAAGGGTCGGCCCTATAGCAAATATATTGTTTGATATAAATTAAATAGCTGAGAGGCTATCCATTTAATTTATCTTTCCTTGGGAAGTGCAGACCGAAGCTGTCATAACATCAACATAGATAACCAATAGATTAATGCACTAGATCACTTAGATCGTACACCAATGAATGCACATCAAGATACTTCATGAGTAATGTATTAAAAACATCAATAAACCTTACTTAGAGATCCACAACTCAAAATAATAGTCTGGTGAGGTATTCAGATCGACATTATTTCCTTTAACTAGATGCCTTGTTCTTTATTCTATTCTGCTGGTATAAACCAAAACTAGATTGTAGATCAGATGCATTACTTAGGTTTCCATCAATGAAAACAATTACAAGCCATATGCCATCAATCTCCCCCTTTGGCATTGATTGCAACACTTAGTGAAATATGACTAAGTACGTTGCTAGGCTTTACCGCAGTTTTTCCCTTATGCTTCAAAAATTTCATAACATAGCTCCCCTTAAGATTGATGAGGTATTTTTCACTACACTCTCACCCCCTTTGACATCAATGAAAAAGCATAGAATCCATATGCCAAAAAAGACACAAAACATGTGTTCAAAATCTCCAAAACTTCAAAACATATATGCCAACTCTACTTGAGTTAGAAAATTGTCTTATGATTTTCCTTCATTTCTGGAAGGAACTTCTTCCAAGCATCTGTTGTGATCCCGATGATTATGATCATGTTGTTATTCTTGGATGTCTTATTGAAAATATTAGTAAGGGATTCCAAAATTGTACTTGCTTCCTCAAGTTTCTCACCTTTCCTTAGTATCTCAATCATCTATTCCAATCTGCATTTGGTTAGATCATTCACCTTCCAAAAAGTGTCCACAAGAGTGTTCTTGGTGAGCTGAACTTTTGTGTGCTCAGACTGTAGCTCTCTAATCCTTTTCTTGATTTTACTGTCTTGATCTTGAGACATATCAAAGCTTTTTCCAATCCCATTCAACTCTGTTTCAATCTGCTCCAATTTCTCCTTGTAGTTCCCAAATGCATGAGGCCAACAAATGCAATAGTTGTAGATGTTATTAGCTGCACTTATTCATTGCCTCAACTCATTCATTTTCTTCTTCATTTTGGTGAGAGATATCCTGAATTACCACTTCAAGTGTGAAATAACTTCATCTTCTTTATCTTGAGACTCAGATTTCATTGTTTCCTTACTACATTCAATCATTTCTTCAAGTAGAATGTTCTGCAAACTTTGCAATTTGATCTTGCAGTGCTCAACATGAGAATTTAGTACACTTAGAATCATATCCTGATCATATGATGGTCTGACAGACCATAACTTAGCAATTTTCTGCATTCCACCTTCCTTCTGAATAAGCTATTGTAGCTTCTCTTTTGTCAGGTCATCTTCTTCTTCACTAACTTTTGACAAATCATTTTTTGATTCCTGTTCATTTCCCTATGGATCCTCAATTTCTTCATCAAATTCTTCATCTGGAATATCCACAATTTCCTTTTCCTTTCCTTTCCCTTCAATTCTGGGAATCTTGCATTT
This sequence comes from Sequoiadendron giganteum, assembly GCA_007115665.2. Taxonomy (NCBI): domain Eukaryota; kingdom Viridiplantae; phylum Streptophyta; class Pinopsida; order Cupressales; family Cupressaceae; genus Sequoiadendron; species Sequoiadendron giganteum. The sequence goes on along the minus strand of CM021108.1, from coordinate 27,723,881 downwards.
TGGAGGGTCGTATTCCACAATTTTTGTTTCTCTTTTCTGCTTTCTCTCCATGCTACTGAAAGAGGAACCAACTTCAATTGTTCTTACCGAAAGATAAATATTGATTGAGTCATACTTTCCAACCACATCTTTAAAGAAAATTTCAAATTCTTGATCCCAATTTTCCAAGTTCTTAGAATAAGAGTATATTTGTTTGCATATCGGTTCATTTGCTTTCCACGCCATATTGTTAATCATAGGCAAACAATTCAGGAAATAAATTACTAAACATATGACCAAAGTACCAAAATTGAAAGGGTAGCCTGTCCCTTTTGTTAATTGCACATTCTCCATCAATTGATCCTTTAGCATTTTACACAGGCCAAAGTCCTAACCTTCGATTATCATCTTGTGATAAATGTAAACTGCACCAGCCGATGTTGCTCCTTCTTGGTTTCTAAAAAAGATTTTATATGATATTTCATGCGCAATGTACTTTGTCACATGATTCTTGATTGTCGTGATTATCAATGCCCTCTGATCTCCAATTACTCTGGTTAGGGTTTCAACTTCTTTATTCCAAATGGATTTCTTCCTCGGTATGTCTCTGACTTTGCTTAATCCAGTCAAAATTTTTATTACTTCCTTCAAAATGATGTAGGGTTTGTCCAGAATCAAAATGTCATTATGCATTCTATTCAAAATGAATTTGATGAATTATGTGCTCTCAAATTAAATACACTCATTCCAAATATCCAAATTCTTGTGATTGGCTTCATTTAACCTCTTCAATTCATCAGGCAACAACAAATTTCTCATGGACCTAATCTTTCCACTGTTGTATTCATCCAGAATGATCGACCCTATGATTTGACCCATTTATCCTTTCATACTTAGGTTTAACCACCACACACCAAATTATATGGAAATTATAAAAATAATTGAAGTACCTAATTGATTTTGAGAATCGACCACAAATTTCCTTCACTCCTTCAAAATTATTCTGCCAAGTGCTCTCTTTCTTTTCTCCTTCGATGCAAAGTGACAAATGAGACTTCCAACTTGAATTTATAGTTCACACATTTGTAATAAATGTGTTTGCCCTAAGTTTTTTGAATACTCTATTTTCTTAGACAACGAGATTTTTTTTTTTTGCAGACTTATGAATTCTCTTGTGAAAGTTCTCCAAAATTTCAGCATATCATTTATACATATTTTTTATCTTCCTTCGCATTTCAGTACCAACTACAAACAGGGGAGGAAATATTTTCTTGAACAACTCCCCCTTAGGCCAATGGCCTGAGATCGATTACTAGAAGAATTACCGGAAGCAGGTTCCGGTGTAGAACCATTTCTAGCATCAGACTCATTCTTCCTTACCCATGTCTTCTTCATCTGATCTCTGATCTCATCTATAGTCACTTTTCTTTTCCCTTTATCATCCTTCTATATATTTCTTCCTTTGTATACTGAATCTCTTCTATCCGCATTTTTGTTTCTTCAGAATCTTGCAATGTGATCATATTTGTTGCAATTATAGCACACAATACTTCCTTTTCCAAACCAATCATTCCATCGATTTCTTCCTGATCTACATTGATTAGCAACATGTCCAAATCTTCCACATGTATAACATTCAATGTTCTTTCTATTGAAAAAGTAGTTTGATAATTTTATACATTGAATTGATTTATGACCAAACTTCTTGCAATTGAAACACTAACCATAAAATGACGACTCTCTTGATTTCATATTACTTCTACACTAAGTAGCCATATGTCCAAATTTATTGTAGGAAAAATAGTATCCATTAAATTTTTCAGCATTAGGTTATCTTATCGGATATCTTCCTCTTTTGTTCATCTGATTACCTTGTTTTAGATTCTTTTGTTCAGATCTGGAACTTTATTCTTTTTCATATCCAAGGCCTCGCCTATCATTTCCACTCTTTTTTCCTTGATTCAACTCATCAAGCTTCACTAAATTGATCTTAAACTTCTCCTTGTATTCATTTGCAGTAGTAAGTTCATTCCTAAGAATGACAATATGTTACCGAGTTCTTCTTCATTGTTTTATGAATTGTAGCAGTTCACTTTCCATCTGAATGAATTCTCCATTTACTCTTTTGCATTCATCAGATTTCTCCCTTAAGGACTGAGCAAGGTTCTCCTCATTCTTCTTCCTTTCTTCAATTTCTTTAGTCAACTTCATCACCATAGATTCCATCTCATGTTTTAGAGTAGCATTGTCTCTGGCAAGCTTTTCACAATCTTCAGTTATTTCTTTCAAGGTTTGATTCAGGTGAGCATCATCCATTTTTTCACTCTCTTGTTGCTTAATCTCATCACAAAGATCCTTTCTCTTTTTTCTAGATTTAACAATCTAATCCTTTAATGACTGAATGAATTTCTTAGCATCCTTAAGACTTGCTTTCAATTCTTGGACTTCTGCTTTAGACTGATCAAGGTCATCAAGTGCCACCAAAATTTGCTGTTGAAGACTACCAGATTCCATTACATTCCAAGATCCACCTCAAGCTACTAAACTTGTTCAGAGGAACTAGGCTCTGATACCAATTTTTGGACTCAAGAGAACACTGAGAGGGGGGGTGAATCGGTGTTCAATGATTCTGACAATTATTCATCTAAAACTTAACCATTCTAACATTACAAAAAAAAAGTGCAAGCATTCAAGGCAGACATTAATAACACCATAACAAAAGGATTTTTTGTGTGGAAACCCTGTTAGGGGAAAAACCACGGTGGAGGTTAATTCACAATTTGAGTACTCAGATATAAGTTTTACAAAAGGGAATGCACTTGCATTTAGGCACACTTCTTAAAGCTCACTACTCAAAGGGAAGGCTCATTGCCTTACAAAAGTTTAGATTAAAACCATCTGAAGGTTGAACTGAGAGAGTAGCATCTATTCATGCCAGGTTACAGTTCTAGTGAAGCTCATAGATTGGATTTTGAGTCCTCTATCTGACTCTGCACTTCTCTTTGCCCTTATCTACTCTTCACATCAATTTGCACTATTACTCTACTGAATTTCACACCACACATTAATATACTTACCAACACACACATTCTCTATTCACTGTTCTATTAAAATGATAAAACCAATCTCATATATATATTTGTTGTCAAGGATTTGATCATTCATACATCGACTTGCATAAGACATAAAATATTCTACAATTGTCAGCTAGATCCTTAATTAAATCTTTATGCACATCCTCCAAATTCTGTGAAGACCTAGAGAGGACCCAAATACACGTATTTCAAACATAAAAACATTTGATTAATAACCCCTTATACATCCACAATTACTATATTCGCCAGGTCGGCTTTCTAGCACAGATAACCGACAAATTAATGCACTGGATCACTTAGATCGTACACCAGTGAATGTGCATCGAGATAATCCATTAGTAATGTATTACAAACATTAATAAACCTTCCTCAGAGATCCACAACTCAAAATAACAGCCTAGTGAGGTATTCAGTTCGACATTATTGCCTTTAATTGGATGCCCTGTTCTTTATTTTGTTCTACCGGTATAAACTAGAACTAGACTATAGACCAGATGCATGACTTAGGTTGCCATCAATGACAACACTTACAAGCCATATGCCAAAAATATGAATCTAAATGGTTGAATGATGATTTCAATGTTAACACAATGCAAAACAAAGTTAGATCTAATGCACTTTTTCTAATTTTTACTGAATATAAGCAATGTACACATGCAATTTTTTCCTAAATGCAATGTTCACTAATGAAAAATGAAAGAACTCTAAATGCAATGCAAGTAATGCAAATCTAATGTAAACTATTGCAAAATAATATCTAGGGTTTTAATGCACTCCAAATAAAAAATTAGGATGTTCAAAAGGTTGGGTTCACCAAAATGAAACATAGGAAAAGGGGGACAATAATATGACCCTCTTCTCCATTATTTCATTCAAGAAAGGAGACCCAAACCATGAAGTAACTATCAATCCAAAATGTGAGTTAAATAAAGGTTTGGATCTTGCAATTTATCCTTTATGTAAAAACGAGGTAGTGAATCAAATCAAACCTTGGGGAGAAAGACTTAAACTAACAAAACAACTCTAAACCTAAATCTACAAGGTGAAATGAAGAAATCAATCACAAAATAGAAGGAAACAATGAATTTTCTGAAAAATTGAGAATAAGGAATGATGTGCACTTGGTCAAAACTTGTTGTTTCTATAACACTAAGAGGGACTCATTCACCAGGTGGCGAATGGGTCTTGGTATACTTGTTTGGGAGGCTCTGTATTCAGAACTATAGCTCATAAAATTTATGAATTTTTTTTGTTCCTAAAACCCTAATAGAGACTTATTCACTAGGTGGTGAATGGGTCCTAGTAGGCTCTTCCGAAAAATCCTAAATCTGATCTTGAAGTTGCAGAGTTGTAATTCATTCCTGCAACTTGAAATCCCCGCCTTCGGATCCAGATCTACTAATAATTTGCAAAAAATAAATTAAAGCTTGTTGGTAGATGGGGGTTTGCCTCAGTCAAACCCCAAGTTTGGTAACTAAACCTTGATGATATATGAAAATCTAAAACATGAAATGTGTGTTCAATCCTAACTGTAGGTGTGTCTAAAATTAAGATCTCTAACAATGCAAGGAAACCTTACTCAATTGTGTTAGAATATGATTTTAGAATGAAATATGAACAATGCAAAGGACCTACTTTAAGAGATCCCAAATCCCCTTAATAAGTCACAAAACTGATTATACCTCGCTTTAGGCTGAAAATAGAATGATCATAGAAGATGGAATAACTTAGAAAACAAGTCATTAGTCGTGGTTGGTTCTCATGGTGCTTCTCCCAAAACCTAGAATCCATCATTATTCTCCATAGGCATCTATCATCACTTCTTCAATAACGCTTGATCCTATGACAACAAAATGAGCTTGAAGATTTTCACAAACACTATACTAGTGCTCCAAGACTTCACTCTTTCTTGCTTCTTGAATATGAATGCTTGATCTCATGAAAATTCTCTCTTAATCTAGTTTAAACATAATTAAATGACCTTGTATTTATAGATAACTTAAGATTAATTCCTAAAATTCAAATAACACAAGTTGACATCAGATCTAGGATTTGAAATCATTAAAATACTGCCAAAAAGCAATCCCAATGTGGGGTCCTAGGGTTAAGTGAGGACCCATTCGCCATAGGGCGAATGGGTCTTAGAATACTTGACTAGGACACACTTTGAGGATTGTGAAATGATATGCAAAAAGGGGGTCGTAGGACTTAGTGAGGACCCATTCGCCAAGTGGCAAATGGGTCCTAGGTCATTAACCTAGGACACATTTATTGTAAAATTAAGTGTTGTGTAATATTATTTAAGAGTGTCAAGTTTTATCCCTCGAAAATTGCAATTAATTAGGCTTGGATTTGAATTAAAGGGGCAAATTAAGGCAATTTTACCTCAATTAATTGATAAAGCCCTAGATTAGTGTGAAAGTGTAAAGACACACTTTACAACACCCTAAATAAGGCACCATTAAGTCTATTTTATTATTTATTATTCCTTCCCAAATTAAGTGTGAAAAGGGGATACTTTTTTCTACAAATAAATAAAAAATAACTTAGTTTGTAATTACATCATTTTTTATTATGAATTATGCTTAAGATTTTATATTGTTGTTTTGATTTATGGAGTCATTTCTTATATGTTTCTTATTCAATAGTATTCTTTCTCATCTTTAATCTATTTGGTTTGGATTTTTTCACCACCACAATTATGTCTATGTATACATTTTATTTGTCACTTTTACTATTTTGGGCTCTTCTTAGTTTAGTGTTATTATTTCAGGTTTTTATAAATATTGGGAGAGGGGTAGTTTATGGTTGCCCTTAAGTATTTTATTCAAAAATATTGACATCACCCTTTCATGCTCACTGACTTCAACATATTGTAAATATTCATACTTTTAAAAACTAGAAATATAGTGTAGTATTGGACATGTTGAAACCATTTTTATTCTTTGGCTTTACTCAAGTTTCCTTGTGTTTTATCTCACATTTAGGGCTTGTATTTGAGATAACTTGTAGTCTATGAGGAATATTTAATATCTCTTGGATTCACATGCACAAGTTCTTAAAAAAATAATTAGGGATGATTACTTGATGAAAAATAGTGGTGTTAAATGGACAAAGATATAAAATTATAATGAACCTAACTTGAGTTTCTACCATCTTTTATTGAGAGTATAAATAAACATCCTAATAAGTAGCACATTACTAGAGAAAATTAACCATCAAGGGATGAAATATAGTGAGGGAAAGTATTTGAGTTGTAATCAAATATATCTAAAAGGGATATTGTCTAGGTTTGAAATCCACGTTGAACAATTGTCTAACACACGCTAATACTCACATAAATTTTTCTTAAAAATTCTATAGCATTAACAAATTTCAAAGTTTGGGTGATTGGCATGATAATCTCTATAGGGCTGATAGGTTGAAAAATTTTACACACAAATTTTTTTTACAAGGCTTAGACTAGATTTTTAGAATTTGGTGGAAGGGTATGCTATGAGGAGGAAGGCCAAAAACCCAATAAATAAAAGGAAAGTGAAGAAGGAAAGGAGGATATACTAGGATGCACAAACCTAAATTTTGAAGCTTCAATAATATCTATAACATAAGAAAATATCCAAAACAATCCCAACACTTAGAAACTTTGCAAATTTTATAATCTTGCACACATAATGAACATGCAAGGGATGACATGAGACAATAATTTAAGAAAAAATGTGGCTTATCAAAACCAACTTTTACTATCTCAAATCAATTATAAGAGGTGAGATTAACACAAAGAAATTACAACAAAAGGGGAAAATATAGAAAAGAAAAACATTAAAATGTGGTACTAACATTGGCTCTAGTTAGGGGCACGCCTCTCTTACAAGAAAAATAAGGATCTAGATCTCTAGGAATATACCAAAATGGAGACAAAAAGGGAGACCTAGACAAATACACTTCATCATGATCAAAAAAATATTATGGGTACAAGAAAACACATACATATACACAAGAAATGACAACACAATACAATGCAAAATATATACAAAGATAATAGCTTGTAGCCAATGACACAAAATCACAAAGGATGAAGATATGAATACAAAAACACTAAAAACCATAACTACAAGTTGTTAGGATTAAGGTGCTATATACCTTTTAAATCATATGTCATAGTGCATAGTTCCAAAATCCTTGGAAAGTGTCCCTAGGAACTTAGGGTGTATTGGGGTAATACTTTGTAATATTTATTCTCATTATTGTCTGTATTAAATTCATAAGGGGTGATGGGTTCCACTAGTAGTGGTAAAGGCGACTTGTGAATATGAATATTTACTATTATTTTTCACACATGTGGACACCTAGAATGAGATGATAAAAGATAAAGATGTGGACAAATGAGTGACTGTTGGTATTATCCAAGTGGGTTCTTGGAAAGAGGCAACATGTGTCTCTTGGTATTCCACCATTTATTGCATTTAATGTAATGTTTAATTTCCAAGTTTGGGAGCCCAAGTTGGAGGGAAAGTATTAGAGCCAAAACTGATGTCTTTTCACATTTTGAGGAGGCAATCCAAGGGTTAGGAACGCTTGGAATGAAGGGACCTCTTTGGGTGCCATTTTGGTGCATTATACCTCTTCACAAGTCTATTAAATCAACTCCTTATATGTAGACTTAAAGAGAAAAAATTGAATGTGTGGGAGTTAATGGTGACTCCCCAACACTTCTAGCAACAATTGCTAGACCAAAATATCTTACACAAGAGAGAAAATGGCAATAAATCTTGCTTCAACACTACAAGATTGAATATTGGTTGAATATGCAAATGTACATGAGATGCCTTGCTTATAAAGGAAAGGTAGAGAGATATGATTATACAAGATCATGACAAGTGTCTTAATCCTATGACATGAGACAACTAACGAACTAACTACCTAGAAATCAAGCCTTACAAGCTAGATAAGATAAGTTCTAGAAAAGCCAACTAAGACTTCTAGAAAGAATCTTATATCCTAAGTAAACTTAACATGTGAATATGTCCCCTAATTACCTAGTGAGTGAATTAGCTAGGTACAAGACATTTATTCACACCAACACCCCCCCTTAAGTGCAACTTAGGGAGAAGATTATTATGCAAAATATGCAATGATGAAGATGAAGATGGGTCCTGGCTATGAGGCCATGCCAGGTACCCATTTACAATGCAAATTTGCAAATGCAATCAATCTCTCATAAACAAAGAAAAGGAGAAAAACCTACGGGACAAAACTTCTCCCCAAAAGAGAAAATAAAAGAAAAAAACATGATGTATGGAGGACTCAATGATACCCCCAAGGACTACATCCATCATGTATATACAATCAATGGCCCCCCCATAAGAGGGAAAAAGAGAGATACGATATCCCCCTTGCAATGTAGTGTTACTTCATAGGAACGAGGATAGGTTAGAGCATAAAGAGGTTGTTCAAATATACATAGGTGCTTCCATGTTGGAGGAAAAGAGGAGAATGGAAGTGAATGTATTATAATCTCATTTATTTGAAGATAATGCATACTTGGCCTCTCTTCTTGGTGGAGTTTTTTCCTGCAAGGATTTCTCCATGTAATTCATGTGTTATGTGGTACTCTAATGTTTCTAATTTGTGCCTCATTGTTTCTATTTTATGCCAATGTTATTCTTTATTTTATTTTTTTATAAGTTATCATAAGGTAGTGTTGATAAGCATGATATGTTGGCTGATTTTTAGCATCATAAAGATGATAGACCTAATCATGGTAATTCAATATTAAGGAAACTTAATTTTAGATTTGCATATAAGTTTCATAATGTCATGTAATTTGGTAGACAATCTTTTGGTATTTGATTTCTTTCTTTCCTATTTTGTGTGTTCTTGTAATGGGAAAAAATCAAATTGAACTCATAACTCCATATAATTATATTTCATGGAGAAAATTAGTATGAAACAATCTAATGGGAAAAGATTATGCTAGTGCAAAGGTGATATGAGATATCTATCATGAGATAAACTCTTGGATGCATTTTTCATTAGCCTCTTTTGATTTAAAATTTCATATTGAATCATGCAAAACACCTAAGGAGGATTGGGTGAATTTTGAAAAATATATGATAAAAATGACAAGATTAGGGGATATCAGATTGATAACGTTTTGATGAATCTTGATCCTAATTTTTTTTACCACATCCAAGATTGCATCTCTAATATTAAGAAACTAATACCATAGCTAAAAGGATTTCAAGATTGTTAAGGAATATTTACAATTGATTCTAAATGTGATATCCAAGCTTGGTCCTAAGTATTTAGTATTTGTTTTTGGCTTTCATACCCATCAACTATCTGCGGGAGTTACATATGTTGATCCTATTTTTTATGAACTTTCAAATATTATAATCCAAGAGGAATCAAAGTTAATTAAAATGGATCTCATCAAGTCTTGTAAACCCTAGGCATTGGTGGACAATAAGCCTAAGGTACATAAAGAATTAGGTAATCTTGAAAAGAAATAAAATAAGAAAAAGAACAAGCTACATAAATATTTTGAATCATCTACCTCTCAAGGAGAATCATCTAAGGAGAAGATAAAGTGTGCATATTGCAATAAATAAAGGCATGATGAACATAAATTTTCTTTAAAATAACTTGATGAGTTGAATCATCTTCTTAAGAAGAATCATATCGATTTACCCTCAACAATTTCAAGGGTTCATCTTCTTTTTCATCATCAAAGTTAGAGAGATAAAAGGGGAAATCACTTGTTACAATCACAAAGTCCGAGTTAGAGAAGTGGATACTTGATTTTGGAGCTTGAAATCATATGGTGTCATCATTGAGTATGTACTCGTCATTTGAGAAATTGTCAGCACCACAAATGCTAATGGCTAACAACACATATATGTGTGTTTTTGGAAAAAAGATAAATTGATATGGATGACAGATCATTTGATGTTGTCCTATTTGTTCCTTCATTGTCAACCGATATCCTTTCTATCTATTAGATTACACATGGTCCAAAGTAGGCAAGAGTGTTGAGTTCACACCATATTTTATCATCATTTGGGATTCACACAAGAGAGATATAGTTGCACTTTGGGAGGTTGATCATCAATCTCATTCTACACCTTCTCACATATACCTCCTATTGTTCCTTTGATTGAAGTACATACTCAGGCATCTAGTGTGGAAACCTTTGAGGAGATTTAGTATGATAATTTGAATCTTGGTGTTATTTCATCTATCGAGGTTTTAGACACATGTGTTGATATTCCATTTCCTTCATCTACTATTGATTTTGATGGTATTAGTGAACATGCTTATGATGATATTAGTGTTTCTACATCCATGGATTTTAATGATTTAGTGTAGTAGGTCATTCATTATCTTCCATATACAACTACTCGCCCAATGATTACTTGATATACATTATAGATTTATTTTGTGAGTCCTATCTTGTAGACTTGGAGGACACTATTGAGGGTTTTCATCTCCTCTTTAATATTGCTTCTTATGGAGTTGCATAATATTATTTAGATGTTTTTGGGGAGAATTTAGACCCTCTTGTTCCTTATTTATCTCATTATTTGACATAGTTTTTCGTTTTTTTGGAGATCTTTGAGAAACATTTGGAGGAACCACTTTCATCTTTGGATCATGTTCTAAATTCATCTCTACTAGATTCTAGATTGTCATCTTCATCAATGTGTAATGGAAAACCTTACTTGTTAAGGAAAATTTCAACATCAACATGTGAGTATTTTTCTAGATACTTCATACATTTTGATTTTTTTCCCTTTATATTCCTTTCAAGATTGGGAAGACATCTTGCACACACAGTTGGTTTTGTTTCTTTCTAAGGAGAAGAACGTTGTTCGACAATCATGGACCATTTTATACATCTAGTTTTGAGCATATTTCATTGATACATATTCTACATTGAGGGGAGCTACATGGTCTCTCTTCTTCCTTCTTATGGGGGAATTTTTCCTCACATGGGGTTTTGTTATTTTCATATTTTCGAGAGCATTTTTCTTATATTTTTTTCTCTTTTATAGAGTTTTATCCCACTTCATTTTGTCCTTTTCTTTGTTTTTGAGAGGTTCATTTGTACATTGGTACCTAACATGGAATAGTAGTCAATACCCATCATTACATCTTTGAATCTTGTACATTCTCCATAAGTTGCACTTAAGGGGGTGTTAGTGTGAATAGGGATATTACCTAACTAGTTTACCTCCTAAGTCCTATTCACACTAGTCTAGTTAAGTTTACTTAGGGTACACATAGGATAATTATCACTTTATGTATCATATCATAAGATTAAGATACTTTTCATAATATTATGCAATCCTATGTCTCACCTTGGTCTACAAAACAAAGGGGTTCTCTTGGTATTTTTATTCATTGCAAGTGATATGTCATTTGCATCCTTTGGTAGAATAACATTATTCTTTTGTATTTGATCTCTCTTACATGCTTTCATTGAAGCTCCTAGATCTTGGGTTGCTACAACTTTAGCCCAATCTTGCATGGTATGAATTTTTTTATTCCAACTCTTAAAGTAGGTGTGTGTACAAAGCATGGGTCTCTTTTTCAAAGGTATAGAAAAGAAAAATACATGCAACCTCCTTAGTCATAACTTTATGATAATTATTAAGTTCTTATAATTATCTAAATGGTTGAATGTATCCTAGTTGATAGGGTAAAAGGTAGGGTTCCATGTGATATGACCATCAGGGAGTCTAGGGAATCCCCTTGCAAAGTAAGGATACTAATTATTTGAGATGGAATTACCCCAAGTTTAGCTAGTTGAACCATGTAAACAACCATACATTTAAGCCCATTTGTACTCAAGAAAAAACATAGAAAAACCCTCCTTATAGTGATAAAAATATTCATTGGATTTTCAACACAATAGACAATTAGGAGTTAGGTGAATTAATTCCTCTCTTGAAAGGATACTTTGCAATCTCATCAAGGTTTTAGGGCTACCAGTTCTTGGCTCTATGGGAGTCACCTAGTGATATATGAGATGTTATTATAACAAGGGGCCTGGTGTTATTACGTGTGCAATCATACTTAGGTGGGTTAGCTCAACTTTAGGGAGGGAACTAAATCTAAACCTACTTTAACTAACCTACAAAGAAAAGGCATAAAGTTAAAGGAAAAAGAGGCAAAAATAATAAATAAAAGATGAAAGAAAGAAGATATGAGAGGGAACATGAGAGAGCTATCTACAAGAATAAACATTGCTAGCTAGTTTGAAGCATTACCTAGAAATATTATATGTATAGCTTATGCAATTGTTATTTTACCTCAATACATTATAAAACTAGTGCTAGAGTCTATAGAAAATCATGAACCTCATGATCATGTATGCAGATGAACATAATAGAGGAAACTGCCGCCATATTAAATGTATGAATAATAATCCATTTCATTCACAACCAAACATCCACTTAGCTCAAATTAAATATGGTTATAGAGAAAGACAATACAATACAATACAATTATGTACTTGCAATCAATAGGATTTTTTTAGCTTAAACAAGTTCTACCACATCATTTACATGTGTAGGGAAAGGATTCTTCTCCTTGTTCGAATTTTTTACTACAATACCCCCTACCGGTCTTCCAAATTCTTGTCTTTTTTCCTCTTATTTTTATTTCATTATATTGCTAGCCCTTTTGGGTGTAGTTAAATGATATTCTATTGGAATTGATGTTACCCATGCTACTCAAATCATGCTTGTATATATTTAGCTATCAAGATGTAACCTTTTGCATGCACATCATGTTATTTGTACATGAATCCATGCTTTGGTGATATCATAGAGTGTTGATATGTGTTTGGAGATCTTCAACAATCATATCAAGTTCTAGGAGAGTACTAATGAAATCCTTGTTTGTGCTTGGAGTAGGTAAAGCTAGTAGGTAGACCGATAGAAGTCCAACTTGGGATTGTGTGTGTCCTTAGGAACCTTGAAGTTTCATAATATGGTCTTGATAGGGATCATAACTCAACATGATTTAGGAAATTACATGAAGAAGGGAAAAGCTCGCAAGGTAGAGGGAATCAAAGAGAGCATGTGAGGAATCAAAAGGAAAAAAGAAGGAAGTAGTTTGTACCAAGTGCAAAGATGCTTGCAAACTCTAAAATTTTGTAAAGAGCATGAAGATCAAGTAGAAAAGTAAAATTGGGAGGAAAAAAATCCTTACACGAGATGTGAATGTGTGAGTGGACTCTAAAATTATGCAAGGAGTAAATTTTCACAAGGAGAAAGAAGAACAAGGGAAGCTCGCCTAAAGTGCACATGTGCTTGCAAAGTCCATAGCTCTACTATGTAATAGACTTGCATATAAAATTGAGTAAAACTAGTTTTGAATTTAAAAATAAGCTCATCAAAATAAATGTATGAGGTACAATCATACATGTAAGTAGATAGTGAACAACCTAGGTAAGAAGGCATAAACGTAGGGAAGAGAAGGAAGTTTGCACAAAGTGCAAATAGGCTTGCAAACTTTAAAATTTTGTAGCAATGTAAGGTCAAGGAAGCAATGGAGTATGGACCCATTAGGTTGATATGTAGGTATATGGAACAACAGTGAAGCAAGATGCACTAACACCCATGATAAACATTCACTGATTATTGGATTGTACTAAAATTATTATATTATTTTGATATGTATGTTTATATATTTAAACTATAGAGAAAATTGTAATAGACTTCTATAATAGTAATTGCACATATATAATATGTGATATAATAATACAATAATTAGAAAATAAAGATACTATACAATAGTTTTATTTGGGAAAAGTATTTTGGAGTGAAAAACTTAGCAAAATAAAATAGATTTTATTGCATAAAACTCAACTATTCTCCAATACATTAATAAATCTCTTTCTTCATACTTAAACACATTGAATGTAGTTTAACAAATTGTATGTTTGAAAAAAATGTGGTTTCTTATCCATCCACCTTGATAAAATTGTGTAATATTATTTTTCATTAAACAATATACTAATTAATACATATTTATATAATAGTATACTACAGGTGCTTCTTCTTCGGTTGGATCAAGATCAATTATTGCTCTCATAAGATCAAAGCTTGGCTGCAAGTAAGTGACACTTTTCAATGAAAACAAACATATGTCAATCGTCTATGTCAATTCAAAGCTCTAGTGGATTCCCAAAAACCCATTACACTTCCTCAATCCAAAGCAATCCCATTTCTTTGAGAAAATCCATAACAATTCCAGTCCAGTTGAAGGGTGTCCTGTTTTTTCCCTGGCGAGATGTCATCCACAGCCCATGTTGAGATCCATCTCGATGTTGCTGAGAAACTTCTGTCCAATGGATTCAACCATCTCCAAGTTAAGAAGAAGTACATATTTCCCCCCAATGAACGCCCCCAAATGGCTGAGGTTTCTCATTCTTATAGAATTCCAGTAATAGACCTCAAAGATTTAGATGGTCCTGCTAGAAAATCAGTGGTGAATGAGATCAAGCGTGCATGTGAGAAGGATGGCTTCTTCCAGGTAAAATATTCATATGTTTTCTCTTTTCCCTTAATCAAACTTATCTGGTTCTGCTTCAATTTGGTAAATAAATGTTATGAAACATCCAGATTGTGAACCATGGGGTGCCGGAGACTCTGATGAAAAGCATGATGGACGTTGCCAAAGAGTTCTTTGAAATGCCCCTAGAAGATAGGGCATGTCTCTATTCAGAGGACATGAGGCAATTGGTGAGGCTTTCTACAAGCTTCAACATCACCAAAGACAAAGTCCTTAACTGGATGGATTTTTTAACACAACTATGCCATCCTCTGGAGGAATTCATCCATGCATGGCCTCAAAAACCTGCAGCTTACAGGTAGTAACCCAAAAACCAAAATGAACAAAATTTCTCTCAAGAATTTTCAAAGAAGAAGCAGAAATGAGTCTTTTATTCATTTTGTAATACAGAGAGATTGCAGGGGAGTATGCTAAGGAAATAAGAGCCCTCTCTTTCAAGCTCTTGGCTGCAATTTCTGAAGCTATGGGGCAGGATTCTGATTATTTGAATACAATCTTTAAACAACATAGACAGGTGATGAACATAAATTACTATCCTTCATGCCCAAATCCAGATCTCACACTTGGTGTAGCACCTCATTCAGATCCAGGAGGCATCACTGTTCTAATGCAAGGACTTGTTAGCGGCCTGCAAGTGCTCAGAGATGGAAAATGGGTTGCAGTAGAACCAACACCCAATGCCTTTGTGGTGAATTTGGGAGATCAGTTGCAGGTTTATAATAATATATATGATTTAATTTTAAATACTTCAAGTTTCCCTAATCCATAAAATGACGAATAAAATTAGGCATAATAAATCTGGGTTCTTTATATATATAACTAAATTTCTTCATCATGATTTTTATCTATGTAAGATCTGCTTTCTTATCCTCTTACATGATGAGTAGCATATGCAGATTAAAACTATATTCAGAATTCCCCATTGTTCAAAACTTGTTTTTAATGTACTGAAATTTGAAATGTTTTTATTAGGTTTTGAGCAATGGGAGATTCCAGAGCATCGAGCATCGGGCTGTAACAAACAATACCACTGTTCGTATATCTATTCCCACCTTCTATGGTCCTTCGTTGGATGCTTTCATTTCTCCTGCAGAATCCATGGTGGATGAGGAGCATCCGGCTCTGTACAGAGGATACAGCTATGAAGAATACATTCAGGCATTCCAGAGCCAGGGATTGAAGAACAAGAGCATTTTGGATCGCTTCAAGATAGAAGCTGGTCAATGATGTTATTGAGTGATGAATTATCTATGTCAAGGATTTGGAACATATGTATTTGCAAGATCCTTCTGTGTTAGACTGCCTAAGTTGTTTTGGGTCTTCTTCCTGAACCTATCTATCATGAGGGAAAAGACCAAAGCCTGTAATTTCATATTGATTTTATTTGCATATGTTAATGTTCTAGTGGACTCCATTCCATCGTGATACTCCTCTCCTATACATAGGAGTATATACAGTGGTAATGGTAATGGTAATGGTGCAGGGATAAATAATCCAGTAGTGCTTCACAGTCCAAACTCCGGTGGTAGGTTTTGTAGTTGTTTTTCATCTACTACGTTTATTTTTGGCATTCCTAAGCAATTTATTTTGGTTGACGCTGCAGAATATCAGAAGCCACTTCTGAGGGCAAGTAGTTATTAGGAGATTCGTTTTAATACTGTTTTTTTTTCCGGCAATGTTCATTTCCTTTTCAGTCCTCTTTTTGAAAAGTGTTAAATTTCTTAAATATATTGAAAAACTTGAGATAACAGTTTTTTTTTGTGTTATAAAAACATTTTAGAACCCTTTGTTGAAATTGGAAAATTTCTTTTGAGAATCAGAAAAAGACATGAAATAATTGAGGGCGAAGGGTTAGGACATGACAGAAACAAGCAATGAAAAAAACAGCAAAGGCCAGCCATTGGGCTTGGCTGCTGCAGCCGTGGCAGCCTTTGATGATGCAGAGCTTGAGAGGGGTGGCCTTATCCATCCTTTAAAGGTATTTCTTTTGCTTTTGATTTTTAGTTGAATGATTTTAAAGCCCAAGTCTTTGGAGCTAGTGGAGGGACATAATTAAACCCTCTCATTCTTGTTCAAAGTTGATATGGCACGTAAATATTTGTTTAGTCACATTTCTCTATGAAAAAAATTCTAACCTTTATTTATTTATGAAAATATATTTTTAACTTTGCATTAATTTAAAGAAAATAGTATAATATTTATAAAAAAGGCGAGGGTGATATGAAAGCACATCCATGATTCTAGCAAAACAAAATGTAATATGTTTGCAATTATGATTATGCCACGAGGAGGAGGATCTTTATCCTCAGGTTTCCCTCAAACATCACAAGGTTAGAATCATCAATTGGCTCCTAGCCAATTATAGCGTTATCTTCAACATTCTCCTTTGGGGGCAACTCAGTGTGTCCATGAGAGATGGTAAGGGGAACATGAGGAAATTTTTTGGTGTTTGGCTAGCTAGTGTCCCACCGAGGAGATGGCAGACATGAAGGTTGAGGCCATCCTCTATGGGCAACATTATCTTGGGATTTGGTAGAGGACCACGAGAGCAAGACTCATGATCTCCTCATTTGTCTCTTTCTAGAAGAGTGGCTACATCCTCACCTACATCCTTGAGGAGAGGTGGAGTTGGAAGACACCTAGGCCACAATGCAAGGGGCATTCCCCCAATGGTCCAATAGCTCCTAGAGATGAGAGACTTCAAGTGTAACTTTATCAACTTCCACTTGAAACTGCATAAGAACATTAGAGCAAATCATAGCTTTAGTGTACAAAGAAAAAAAACTATTAGCAATGTTATGATTAAACAATGCAACATTCTATCATTCCAAATATTGAATAAAATTTCCTCCTTGAAAGTGTGCCATATATAGGGGAATACTTGCGGGGGAGATTAGGCCAATCTCCAAGCTCTAGCTTTTTCTAAGAATGTTTTAGTTGGAAAGCTCATGGGTGTTTGGTCAATACTCAAAACCATGGATGATTGGATCGATCTCTATTTGGAACTCTAGTTGAAGAGAATAATAAGCATTTAGTTTTATGAAAGAGTATTATATCCTTTCTTCTTGAATATGTGTGTGAGAATAAGTGTCAGTAAAAAAAACAAGCAACACGCCAATGAAACATTATATTGAAGAATCTAATTAAGTAAAACAACTAAATAATGCAGATTCTTCAAAGGCATTCCATTGTCCTCTATCTTCAGTGTTTCTACATAAATTATTTTCTCTCAGCTTTGTTTAAGCAGCAGCTCAGTAGAATGACCCCTCCAAGAATGAGTATTATGCAAGCTACGAAATCTAAACTCCTATGCTAAATGATTGTAAGATGATAAAATTATTGTGCAGCTAATGAACATGATTAAGCTATGAATTGAAACTAGATTACTGTGCTTGATTGTTGGAGATATTTCACTATAATGCTCTTACTATGCAACTAAAATCTATCTTTTGGAAGAGCCAAGAGGCTGTATTTATATATTTTCAAAAAGCAAAAGCTTTGTTGGCAAGCTTCAATGGTTGAGATTTAGCCTAGAAGAAAGGATGGTGAGAGATGGAGAGGTTGGAGAGAATATAGCTGCTGAGAGAAAAAGATGGATTGTGTTTTCAACCCACAAAACCCCCTCACTAAAAAATGGAGACAAATTGCCATTTGTCATGAAGTAGTTTTGTTTGTTGAAGATAATTGCTCAATTAAATAATAATTTTATTTAATTTCTTGTGACATGTGCAAATGGAAGCTTCCAATTAAATATATGTTTGGAGAATATTTTAGAAGCTTTCTTAATATTTAATTATATGATTGGAGAATACTTTAGAAGCTTTCTTAATTAAATATGAAATATTTAATTAAGTGTATGGTTATGGGTTTTGATATTTGAATAAATGTATTTACTTTATATAATAAAGTAATGTGATAATTAATTAAAATAAATAATGGTATTTATTTAATTAATTAAGAAGACACGAGTAAATGATGATAGTGAATGATTTATAGAAAAGGTGAACATTTATAAATAAATTATTAAATTTATTTAAATGTAGTTGAATCAAGAAGATTAATTAAATAATGTGTATTTAATTAATTTACCAGGCTAATATGATGTGACCATTTTTAGATGTGTACAAAAGCTAAAGAGGACAAAGATTTGATGTTTATGGGTGATCCATATTTTATGGGAGCAAAATGATTATATTTGAATCATGGGTATGTGGTCAATACTCAAAACCATAGATGATTGAATCAATCTCCATTAGAAAATCTTGTTAAAGGGTTGGTTTTATGGAATATGAATCCATGCTTTCTTGTTCAAGCTAAAAGAGGACAAAGATTCAATGTTTTGAAGTAGCACATATTTTACGGGGACAAAATGATTATATTAGAATCATTAGTACATGAATTTTAATCCAATAGAAAATATACTCAATGCAATGTTTGTTTGGGTAAAACTACCACATCTCCCTCTTATTTTTGGAATGGCAAATATTTGGCTACCATTGACAATTCTTTGGAAAATCTCATTGACAAGGCTGAGCCAAAAGGCAACTTTGCATTTTCTCAAATTTGTGGAAGTAGCTTTAGAAAAAGGTCTTATTGAAGTCGTTGAGCTAAATTTGGATGGTTGGTCATATATGTAGAAACCGAGCTATGATCAATTACCTTTCAAATGTAACAAATGCCATGAATATGACCATTTTGCTAAGACTGTGAAAAAGAACAAATTATGCTCTAGGCATCCCAAAATCTCAACACACTTTCATCACAACCGAAGTGAACAAGCATATCCAACAAAAGAATGGTCAACAAAATTGAGCTATCAAGTTGAGTAAAGCTATTGCTCTTTAAAATTGGTTAAAAATATCCGGCCATAATTCTAAAAGTCCTTTGGAAAAGGATTTGCACAATCATTTTGAAGTCCATTTGAGCGAAATGCATAGGAATGAAGAGCTAGAAATCCTTTTGGAGGGAAACCCTGAAGTTGTATTTAGAGAAAATCACAATGATATGTGATGATGTGCACATAGACCAAGAGCTTTCCCACCTCTCTCATGTTTTATCCTTAAATGGATATAGAAAGAACCACATCAACATGGCTATTAACCAAGCAAAAGCTTGGATCTCCTCCCATCCCATAACCCTAACCCTTGACCCCTTCCTTTAGCTACCCTTCCCTACATTAAGGGTGTCTCCAATAAAATTTCCAAGATCTTTCACAAAATGGGTCTCCTCTGCACTTTCAAACCTTTCTTCACCATTAGGAATCGCATACCTTCCCCCAAGGACCCTTTAGAATTTTTCCTCAACTCGGGTATCTATAAAGTGAGTTGTTCATGTGGCCTCCCTTACATAAGAGAAATGGATCATTATGTTAGCACAAGAATCAAAGAGCATGCTACTGACCTCAAACACGAACGCATCTTAAAATCTGCCCTTGTTGAGCACTCTTCCAAGATCAAGGATCACTTTTCCCTTGAAAGCCCTCAAATCCTTTTCAAAGAAGACAATTTCTTCAAAAGGAATCTCAAAGAGTCCATTAGTATCCTTAATCACCCCTCCAACCTCAACCAAGATGGGGGTTGGAATTTAAGTTTGTCCTAGAAACCCCTTTTAACCAATCTTCATGATCCTCTGCTTTAATCCTTCTTTTGTCCCTCCCCCTCTTGTCCTTTGTTCCCTCTTGTTCTTACTCCTTCCTTCTAGCCTTTTTCCTCTCGATGCCCCGTCCTTCTCTCTTTTGGTTTCTTGTCTTCTCTATTTTTCTCGTCCCTTGCTTTTGCTATTTTCAACTCTTTTAATGCTTTAGTTTTCTTGTTGTCCTTTTCCTTTTTGGATTAGCTTGCATTGTTTTGTTTCCCTATTGTATTGTTTTCATTATGCCCTCTCATTAATTTATTCTAATTCTTTTGGTTATATTTTCTTTCATTTTCTTCCCGCTAAGGATTATTTTATCTAGTTTGTGTTGATTGCACATTTTTATTTCCTTTTTGTTTTCCTTTCTGCAATTCTCTTTTTATGGTTTTCTTTTCCTTCTGGTCTTGTGAATTTTGTAATTTAACTCTTAGTTTTTAATGTTTTGTTTCTCATTAGGTATTTTTTAAAAACTTTTGGCTTTAAATTTTCTTTACTCTTCATTATGTAATTTAATTATTATTGTGTTCTTTTTTTGTATTAGATTGCTTTTTGTCCTTGCTCTTTTGGTTTGAATGTGCATCATGTATCCTTTTATAACAATATTTATTTGCTAATGTATTTTATGTCATTATAATGTTGTCCTTCTAATGTTTCTATTAGTCTCATTAATATAATGACAATAAATACATATCATTATCTTCTATTTTTTTAAATCAAAAGGAAAAATTGTTTGCATTTTTTCCTTGCTCTTTTGTTTGACTTGGCATTATGTATTTGTTTCTATTGTTTGAATGTGTGTAATGCATTAGTTTCTATTAGGTAATTATTATTTTATTGCTTTGTAGTTTTAGTTCCCTTTATGTTTTAGTTTCCTTTTTTGTATTAGTCTTGCATTATTCTTTAATTCAAACTAGTACATATTGTTTTCTATTTATTTTCTTTTCTTCCATTGTGTATTGTTATATCTATTGTGTAACATATATATATTAAAGTATTGCCCTTGTTTCATTCAGAGAATGATTTTTTGTTTTTATTGTATTCTCTTGCTTAGTCTTTTTGTTTCTAATTATATTGTAGTCTATTTATATTTCTTTATCTTTTTAATTCTTATGTTCTAATTCTTTTTGTTTGTTCATTCTAATTATTAATTGTATTAGACATATTAATCTTTTAATATTAAACTAATTTGCTTCTCTCTTTCTCAAAGCTATCTCTTTTTTTTTGAAGGGGTAAAAAATTTATTCAATCAAAACCAAAGTACAAGGCAAAGGCCAGAGGCCCACTAGACCAACACCACCTCCAGAACAACCACCAACAACATTGCATATTTATGTCTTCCACTAATAACATCTCCAAGATCCCAAGATAATCAGAAGGTAACTCCTCCCTTCCACTAATATCCTAGCCATCCACATTCTCAGAGGCCCACTTCACCAGGCAATCAACCACTCTGTTCCATTCTTTAGGGATATGACAAAAGGAGACAAAATCCAAGGAACTGCAAAGACTCAAAATCTGTCTGACCACAGAGGCTAATTGCCAACTAACATCATCCAAACTTTGGATGTTCAACATATCCACAACAATTTGAGAATCAGACTCACAAATGATCCTCCTCCAACCTAAAGAGAAACAACACTCAACTGCAATCTTAATAGCAAGGGCCTCCATCAGATTATAGGAGTGCTGACCTTTTAAATAGAGAAGAAAAAAATTGCACCATCATCATTACCTCTACCAATATCCCCAACACCAACTTGACCAGGGTTCCCAAGAGAAAAACCATCAGTATTAATCTTTAGGACCCCCACCGGGGGAGGCGTCCACCTCCCCTCCTGACAGACCCACTGCCTAACATGGCGGGGTCTTCTTCTAGCACTGCGGCCCCTTTTACTACCCCCCAGGTTCAAATTTCACAAAATAGCAAGATCACCAGGATCAGTATTTTCAGACATATCACACTTAGCAGAAATAGTCTCCTGAAGCCTGCTAATTATCTTCTTCCACAATTGAAAACTTCCCAAATTGGAGCCACAAAAAACTCTATGGTTCCTCTCCAGCCAAAGGTTCCAGAGAATGAAAATAGGCCCAATAGACCAAGCGACCTGCAGGAAATAAGTCTTTGTTGGAGGCCTGCCCAAACTCTCCCAAGATTCAATTAGGGAGGTAGCATGAATACAATCATGATGCCAAGCCTCCCACCATCTATGCCATATCTCTCTAGAAAAGGGGCAAAGAAAGAACAAGTGGGAGGTACATTCCTCACTATGCGAACAAAGGAAGCAAATAGAAGGTCCCTGAAAACCTCGCTTGTGAAGATTTTCCCAAGTGAGGCACTTCTTTTGAGCAACCAGCCATAAGAAAAAATTGCATTTGGGCCTAGAAAAGTTGTCCCAAACCTTCTTCCACCAGTACACCTCAATCGGACCATGTAAGTTCCTATCAAGCATAGCATAGCCTTGGACCACAGTAAATTTACCTTTTGGACTAGGACTCCAAGCCAAAACGTTCCTCTCATTAAGGGAGCTGCAGAGCCTACCCTCCAAAACTCTAGTAAGAACAACACGATCCTCATCAGAACCACCCATGGGCCACTCCTGTGGGTCCTTCCAGCAAGCCACCATCGCTTGACCAATACACTTGATAGTTTTAAAATGCTCCACCTTAATCCAACCAGCATCAGAAAAAATACGGCAAAGAGGCTGAAGCTGAGGGAAGCTAGAAAGAATGGGCGGGTGGCCATCCCAAGAGTCCTGCCAAAATAGAGCATCAAAGGATCTATTACATATCCAAAAGAGACCCTCCTTAATCAAATGAGCCCCCTTCTTAAGGGTATCCCAAATGCAAGAACCTTTACCCAGCAAAGAAAGCCGCGACAAATCAAGGCTCTCAACACCAGGAAGATACTTGTGGGCAAGAATCTTGGCCCAATCCTAATCCTGATTGTTGCACCACCTCCAATATAGCTTGGCAGCCAAGGTTATGACAAAAATATCCATAGACCTAAGACCAAGGCCCCCAACATGATTCGGCCTACAGACAGACTCCCACCTGACTAAACTCCACTTCAAGGAAAGAAGGTTGCCCGACCAAAGAAATTTTTGAGACAAAGCATCAAATTCACTCACAAAGTTGGAAGGGGGAACCTGCACACAACACCTATAAATGGGGAGAGACTGCACCATAGTCTTAAGAAGAACCACTCGCCCAATAGAAGATAACCATCTGTAAGTCCAATGACTAACCTTACTCTGAAATTTATCCAAAATCCCTTGCCAGTAAACTCTACACTGAGATCCCAAAGCCAAAGGGATCCCAAGGTAAATCAAAGGAAGAGAACCAATCTGAAATCTAAGGATCCTAGCAATCCTGCTCTGAATAAGCTGAGGGGTATTAAAAAAATAAATGGAGGATTTGTCATCATTAATACACTGACCTGAAGCCCTCAAATAGATGTCTAAGGCTCTCCTGAAGTTCACCGCCTCACTGATTCGAGCCAAGCCCATCAACCCCGTATCATCCACAAACTGAAGATGAGAGTAGGAAGGAAGATAATTGTTCCATCTCCCACCTTGGATAAGACCCTACCTCACCTGAGATTTAATAAATCTTCCAAGACCCTCCGCCATGATAATGAATAAATAAGGAGATAGAGGGTCCCCTTGCTGGAGTCCTCGAGAAGCACTAAAAAAATCCGAAGGAACCCTATTAATAATAACTGAGAAGGAGGACGAGGTTACATAGCTAAGAACCCAATTCACCCACTCCTCATCAAAGCCAAAAGCCAAGAGAATTTTCTGTAAGAACTCCCAGCTCACCAGATCATAAGCTTTAGCCATGTCAAGCTTAATAAACATAGCCTTCTCCTTAGAGTTATCCATAGAATGAATAGCTTCCATTGCTATCACAACACCATCCAAAATTTGTCTTCCTTCAACAAAGCCACCCTACTCAACAAAGATCAAAGTACCGAGGAGTGGTTTGAGTCTCTCAGCAATCAATTTGGTGATGATCTTGTAAACAACATTACATAATGCAATAGGCCTGAATTGAACCAGTTGATTAGCCCCCTCCTTCTTAGGTATGAGAGCCAAGAAAGTAGAATTCATGGACTTGAGCATCTATTTGTTCCTATGTGATTCCTTAACCACCTCGAGGAGATCAAACTTAATTATTTCCTAGAACTCCTAAAAGAACTCAATCGAAAATCCATCTGGGCCAGGAGCCTTACCTTTTTTTATATTAAACACCACTTTCTCCAATTCAGGTAATAAGATAGGGCATAAGAGAGCCCCATTCATCTCAGTAGAGACCAGGTAGGGAATACAATCCAACATGGCCCTCTCCTCAGCCCTGGTTGCAAGATCCTCCCTAGAAAAGAGGTTTGAAAAATAATTGACCGCTTCCCTGGAAATATCAACATAGGAAGAGAGTTGAGCCCTTTCAAGTGAAACAAGGGAGGAGATAGAGTTCCCTTACCTCTGAGCCTTAACCGAATTATGAAAGAATGCAGCATTCCTATCCCCCTCCTGAAGCCAATCAACACGAGATTTATGCTTCTAGAAGATCTCCTCTCGAAGCTCCCACTCTTCTAATCCCTTAAGAGCCAAGGACTCAGCTTTACTTAGATCGGAGGTCAACCCTTGGTCCCGAATCTGATGAGTGATATTATCCAACTTGTACTGAGTAGCCATCTTTTGAGCATGCAGGTTCCCAAAACATTGTTTATTCCAAATCTTAAGCCTGTACTTCACATGTTGAAGCCTCTTACTAAAAGTAAACATGGCCATCCCATGGGCAGGCACCCCCTCATGCCACCAATCCAGCATAAGATCATGCAGAGTTTGATCTCTTAACCACATCAACTGAAATTTGAAAGAAGGATTTTTGGTGACTCCATAAGCGGTGATAGAGAGCTTGATAGGCCAGTGATCAGATCCCCTCCAATCAAGAATTTCAGAACTGGTGATCAACCTACTGTTCATCCAGTAGCAAGAAACCAAAAATCTATCAAGCCTTTCAGAGATAGCCTCAACACCACATCTCCTATTATTCCATGTAAAGACACCATTGGTAGGCTTCACATCAATGAGATTTAAGGAGCCAATCATATCTCTTAGCAGATTTGTAGAAGGGTCTAGCCTGGCTGACCCACCACGTTTTTCATCCAAGCAAGTAACAACATTAAAATCACCAGCCATAATCCATGGGAGAAACAGGTCTAAGGCCTGGATGAATCTGATGTGAGCCCAAAGATTTAACTTACCAGAAAGATCAGTAGGACCATAAATATTGGATAAGAGACACCTCTCTCCAGTCTCAAAACTAGAGGCCACCAGAGAAATGGAAGACCGACTAGAGATCCACCATAAGGGGAAAATTTTCCTCGGGTTCTAGAAACAAACCACCCCCCTAAAATATTCAAAGCACCCACCCCCTACCAACTGCCTTGGGGCTAGATATGCGAAGCACAATTAGACAAACCATCCACTGTAAGCTTAGTTTCCTGAAGAAAGACCACATCAGGAGACTGAGATTCAATTAGTCTATGAACAACCTTTTGTTTAGGGATGTTGTTCAACCCCCTTACATTCCATGATAACACAATCATTTATGGGGGTGGGAGAAGTGGGAATCAATGGGTTTCACAAATCCAGACTCAACCAAATTATCACCCATAATCTTGACCTTCTCTTGATCAGTCTTCCTTCCACTCCTTACTGGTTTATCAAGAGGCCCATTTTTAAAGGATTTCTGTTGCAAACCTAAAACAGGAGGAGCTTTGTTACCCTTCACAGAATCTAAGGCCCCCTTAGGGGCAAGGGGATCAGGAATCACCATCGCAGAGCCTATCAAAGTCTGTGACCCCTGGAGATCCCTGATACCCATAACCTAAGAA
Organism: Sequoiadendron giganteum; assembly: GCA_007115665.2. Taxonomy (NCBI): domain Eukaryota; kingdom Viridiplantae; phylum Streptophyta; class Pinopsida; order Cupressales; family Cupressaceae; genus Sequoiadendron; species Sequoiadendron giganteum. The sequence goes on along the minus strand of CM021108.1, from coordinate 27,697,694 downwards.
GGCAATTCCATAACTAGTTGTTCAACCTAATGGTCCCCTGGAGATAAACTCTGATCCTCTTTCTTTGCATCCTCATCCTGAAATTCATGCAGACCCTTAGCCCCAAAAGAGAGTTCAACTGGAATACCTTCCTCTTGGGCCAAATCCTCAAAAACATCAAACTTGTTAAAAGTGCCATCATTCTGTCTATCCAACCATGTTCTATTCTTGCCCTTGCCTTGTTACGGGACTTAATCGGAATAAAACCCTCGTTATCTATAGGTTCATTAGACAAAGGAGCCTTCCCCTTGTCCCCCCTAGGAGGTCCATAGGTAGCCAAGGGGGAGGATTTATTTCTGGGACATTTGCGGTGTAAATGGCCATATTCGTGACAAATTATGCATCTAAAAAGTAGGGTCTCGTAATCCAACTGTTGGATCCAAGAAGATGATCCCATGCGAATTTCCATAGAATCTAGTAACGGATTATTAAAATCAATTTCTACACAAATACGAGCAAAAGAGATTACCTTACGATCTTGAGTTTGTGTAGCCGATCCCATCGGTTTACCAAGAAGTAATGAGATTGAGTGAAGAATATCTTCCCTCCAGAATTCCAAAGGAAGCCTCGGCAACCGAACCCACATGGGAACCCGCGAGGGGATCTCTTCAGCAGAGTTGAATCCCATGTGCCAAGGCTTAATGAAGAGCCCCACCTGGTTAAAGAAATAAGGGCCTCCTTCAAAAGCCTTATTCCTATCTAACATGTTTGAAAAGATAACCAAAAAATAACTATTAGCTGCCAAAATAATCTCCATATCACCTTCTGGGTTCCAAACCCGACGTGCCCAAGAATCCAACACAGGTAGAGAAAGATGAAGGCCCAAAAATTTGCAAATAAGGGCATGATTACCCCAATATTCAACATACTCTGAAACTTGCTCAGGTTGAATAACCAAAACTGGTCGATCCTCGGATCTCTCCAAACATCCATTTACTTTTTTAATTCGAAACATCCCTTTTGAAGAGGAGCCCCCATCCCCTGGTTGGGGTTTACCCATCAGATCCTTAACACCAACATGCAATGAAGAAGACGACTCTACCATCTCTAAATCCCTAGAGGAAAGTTGAGAAAATACAAAACCCCGATTCTCCATGGACCAAAAAAACACAACCCCACCAAAAAAGAGAGAGACGGGGCAAGAAACCCACAAACTCTGATCGTTGAGCACCACCTGCCAAGGATACGCCAAGCACAACAAAAATTAAGGAAAGAAAACATAGGAAGAAAGCCTTCCCACAAGTCAAGCACAGGTCGAATCCCCTATCCGACCCGCGCACCCCTGATCACAAGCCAACACCCCCCCTGAGAACGCAACAAAGAGACGACCACCAAGCATAGACATGCCGAAGGAAAGAAGAGAGGAAGAGCTAGGGAACACGGGCCCTAGCTCGCACCCAGCCACGCAGAGCCATCCCGCCTTCTCCAATTGTTCTCAAAGCTATCTCTCTTCTTTGCATTAGTTTATTTTAGTTTTTAATTTAGCTTCATTTTTTGAAAATAGTTTTTGGTTTCTTCTTTCTTTTTATGTTAGTTTACGGTATTCTTCTTCCTATTGCAAATTTAGTTATCTCATTTATGTCCTTCTAATGTCTTGATTGATCTTGTCCTTCTAAGGTCTTGTCTTTTTCTTTTTTATCTTTTAGAAATTTGTAATTTTTTAAATTTTCGGTCCTTTCCCTTCCTTTCCCCTCATCTTTTTATCTACCTAGGTTTGCTACTTCATTTTTCATTCTTCTCTCTATCTGCATTACATTCTAATGATGGATCATGAAGCATGGTCTGAAATGTTGACTAAAAATTGGCACACAGTTTTAATCCATAAATATTTTCACAAAGAATATATTGTCATGAAAGATTGTGTAAGAGCATCTAGGACAAAGAGATGGCGTAAGAGATATTATGATGTGTGAGAGCATGATTAAGAGGGAGGTTATAAAGTGGATTAGTAATCTTGACTCACTTATGATGCACATCATAGAGCATCTTTCTAAAGGTGGTAAATGTCAAATAATAAGGTTGTTTTTTGGGACTCCATGAGTGTATATATTGAAGTCTTGAGATGGAGACATTCGAGTGAGGAGTTTTTGCAAGGTTATGGTACTTCTAGAAAAGAGGATTTTGGTCTCCATAAATGCAAGAAATCAATATTATATTGTAAAAAATTAATTGTTGCTAAATAATACATTGGTTTGATGATTTGGAGGTTGTACTTTTTCCCGAGGTATATCTAGGTTATTCTCTTTCTTGTGTTTGATTTTATTTCTCTCTAATTCTTTCTTTTATATGTGTTGTTTACACGCTAGAATGCTATTAAAATGTATGTAGATCTGATTAATGTTTTAATCTTCTCAAAGGGTTAATGTGGAAATGTTTACAATGCTTAATAATTATGAAGATTTGATTTAATTAGTAAGAGTCTTGTTGGTACTTTTTCTAACAATGCATAGGGAGGAAGGATGAGAAAACCCTTTAGAGGGAGCCTGAAGTTGTTTTGAGAGAAAAGCACAATGAGGCAGAACAATAGATAATAAATGATTAAAAAATATTTTAATTCCTATGAAGATGGAGGATATGGTTAGCCATGTGATTTTTGTTGCTTTAAGCAATGGTGGGAATTTCTCCAAATCCTTACCTTGTCTCTCAATTCTTTCTTTAATGATCAATAGACTAAGGATGTAGAAATATTCCTTGAAGATTCCTCTTATAAAAATTGGCTTTTTAAGGGGAAGACTAGGGTTGATGACAAGGGAATCACTCATTCTTTGAAAAAACTTTGATTCTTTAATTTTTGATTTGCTCATGTTGTAGCTTTTTTTGGCATGTTTCTTGTTGTCTTGTCTCCTTGGTTTAGCCCAATGCATTAGCTTTAAGGAGTTCTCTCATATTGCCTACCTTTTTTCATGATTAGTCTATAATATTTCTTTAAGTCATATATGTCTTTTCATAAAAAAAAATAAAAAACCAATTTTTGTTCAAATATATCATATAAATTACACAATAGTTTCCTAAAGTAAAAATATATTATTACCAAATTTATAAGAACTAAAAATATATACTAATAGATTTAAATTTTTCTCTTTTAGTAAAAATTTACTTCTTTTTTAATATCTAAATAGTTTTTTATCGAATCACAAAGATAATGGTATATGAGAAACAATAACACTTGAGACTCAAAATGTATATATGTGTTGAAGTTTTATATATATTGTTTGGAAATAAAACCCCATTTCCACATTTTAAAAGTATTTTTGAACATTACAATAATAATTATTAATTATCATATAATTAATCTTTTTCAATTCATTAATTTTTATTTTGGAGCTATTTAATGGCTAATGTGTGCATCTGTAAATAGTCTTATTAGCCAAGCATTGGAAAAAATTATTTCAGAAAAAAATAAGGGTATTTAAACAATTTTATTTCATTCATGGATTTGTACACATGTTAAAATATTAAAATTCAAATTTCTTGTAGGTGATTCCTTTAAGTATGGATCTTCAAGTCAAAATAATTTGTGTCAAGCCCAGGTGATGCATAAAATATAGTCTTCAACCTATCTAAGTGATGTAGATCACTCAAATAGAATTTGTTAAATTGTAGAACATGTAAGAAAATATTGTATTCAAGATACACAAAAATTATTACACATTCAATACATGGGATTAGTAGAATATTGTCACCTCTGTTCAAATGAAAGAAATAAAATTTATATTTGATACCAAAGCATGTTTTTTTTTATCGATGATCGTTTTTGACTGGAGCTTTGAACTAGTGAGGCCACATTCAGGGGACCTTATCCATGATAGTCTTCTCCTCTTCCCCCTTTTCTCCTCCTCCTTGCTATTTACACCTCTCCTATCTCCCTCTTCTTTGCTCCACTCCTCCTGCACCTCCTCCTTACTCCTCACCTTCTTCACTTTCTCGTTCCTCCTTGCTCCACCCCTCCTCCCGTGCCTCCTCCTTCTTCTCCTTCCTCCTTCCTCCTCCTTCTCCACCACTCCTTCATTTCTTCTAATCCTCTCGCAGCCTCCTACTCTCTTCTCCCACACCTCCTTCCTGCTCTCCTTCTCCTTGCTCCTTCTCCCCACTCCTTCGTCACTTCCAATCCTCCTGCAACCTCCTTCAACCTCGCATCCATCCTCTCCCCTACCATTAATCCTGCACCTCACCGCCACTTCTTTGTGTGTCACCGCCACATTTTTTTTTATCAATGATTGATTTTGACTGGAGCTTCGAACCAGTGAGGCCACATTCAAGGGACCTCATCCATGGTAGTCTTCTCCTCTTCCCCCTTTGCTCCTCCTCCTTTCTATTTACACCTCTCCTATCTCCCTCTTCCTTGCTCCACTCCTCCTGCACCTCCTCCTTTCTCCTCACATTCTTCACTTTCTCCTTCCTCCTCGCTCCATCGCTCCTCCCGTGCCTCCTCCTTCTTTTCCTTCCTCCTTCCTCCTCCTTCTCCACCACTCCTTCGTTTCTTCTAATCCTCTCACAACCTCCTACTCTCTTCTCCCACACCTCCTTCCTCCTCTCCTTCTCCTTGCTCCTTCTCCCCACTCCTTTGTCACTTCCAATCCTCCCACAACCTCCTTCAAGCCCACATCCATCCTCTCCCCTACCATCAATCTTGCACCTCACTGCCACTTCTTTGTGTGTTCTCCTCCCACCACCTCCAACTACGATTTGATTGGCACTTGCTTCGACCGTCACTGTTGCTAGACTTCTACCGATGACCCCATAGCCACACCTGACACCAAAATCCTTGCTCGATCACCACCTACGGTGCACCTTCCTACCGCCTTTTTGGCTCTGTAGTCGGATCTGCAACATCCTCCGACAACCTTCCTATTGCCACTTCTTTTCTACCTTCTCTCCCTACCGCCGACTTATGTCTCCTATCGTTGCCATGACTGCATTGAGCACACATGGGTCTCGAGCAGGCTCAAACCCAAGACCTCTCATGTAAGAGGCTTGCATCTAACCCCTGCGTTATGGGGTCTCCCCCGATACCAAAGCATGTTGTAGACACTATCTTCAACAATTATAGGTAGAGGCACTCTAGAGACTTACTAACCATGCATAATGAGGAAAAACAAAACTATGAAACTTTGAAAATTTTCATATTTCTGAATTTTACTTTATCAAACCAAAGAGTAACATATTTTAATGAATTTCATTTTTTCACATTGAAGTAAACTTTTAAATGTACAATGATGCAATGTAAACACTAACAATTGTTGTAAATTTTTATCTAACAAACATAAGGAAGATGTGTAATTCCCTAACACCATTAAATTTTATAGTTTCTCTTCTTTGTTACATGCTAAAGGATCATATGGGGAATTGTCTAAATTAAACTTATATATATGTATGATAAAATATATTCTTTTGGTCCAAAAGGAAACATTGAAAAAGTTCACTCACAAACACAAATTCAATCTAGAGGACTTCTAGATTGACTATGAAGATGAACATGTGGTAAGAATGAGAAGTTATTCTAGATTGATAAAATTTCAAATGAGATCATGTGGTATTATTGATGTTCCTAAGGATATATTTGATGATGAAAATGTTTTAAGTGATAATTGCAATAAAAGAGAGATTTTTTAGAATGCATATTCCACATATTAATTGGTCCCAAGGAGAAGAGAGATCCTTATAGGTTATAATAACAAGAGTAAATAATAACTACTTGACATGGTTAGATGAAAATAATAAAGGATTGAATACCCTTACCAAGAGAGTAACAAGAGGTGATAAGGCCTTAGAATATCCTTTAAAAAAGATAACCTATATTAGCAAAACGAAGAAAGATACAAGTAAACCAATCATTCCTAATTTAAGGATTATGGATGTGGATATGGAGGAATGAATTGAAGAAGAAGTTATTTAGCAAAAGAGAACCACAAAATACAAGTTTAAGGTTGAAGACTCTTCCACAACTTATATTGGAAAATTTAGCGTCTATTAAAAATCTTTCTCCTCCACATGAGAAAATTATAACTCATCTTGTCATTTTCGAATTGCCCAAATTCCATTACAATATCATTTTCAAATAATTCTCCCTTATCATGTACACCTCCCATATGGTTATCCATTACAAGGTTCAATTGCTCAAAGGAATCCTTCTAAGAACAAATAATTTGATTTATCGATTCCACTTGCTCAAGATTAAAATATTATAGAATCTACTCCAAATAAGCCACCTCCTTTTCTATCTTTTAAAATAACTTCTACTCAAGAAGCACCCATTTCTTTAATAGTCCAAAATAAAGAACAAGTTAAGAAAAACAAAAATAAAACATAGCTTAATAATGAAGAACATATGAGTTAGGATAAGAAGTAGGAATTTTCCAAATGCAAAAGAGGGTCTACAATGAGGAGGTGAAGAAATGTAAAATTCTAAGAAAACTTTAGAAAGCGTTGAACAAATTATCCAAGAGAGTTCAAATCGAGGAGAAAATTCTTGGTGGGATAATTCTACTTTACCTTCAATTCCCACTTTGTTAGATATCACCACTAAATAGAGTAACATAGTAATAAATTCATTGGTTGATGATTTATCTTCCATTCATGAATGATAAACCTCCCCTATCAAGAAGGTTAGTGTCATTTATTATATTTTTATAGATTCTCAAGCGTTACATATTATTGTAATTGCTAAAAATCTACATTGTTGAATCTCTCAATTTAATATCTATGATGTGTCTCTTGTAAATTTGAGTAGTGTCCAAATACTATATACAATAGGGTTTTTAAAAGATAGACTAGGACTCCTCTTATGTAGGAGTGTAACTGCACACACCAAATTTAAGAAAACTAAAACATAATCACCCCAAGCCTAATGTTTGGTAGGTCCTCCCATAATTCTATTTTCTAGAGGTTTTGAAGAAGATACCTGGTCTTTCCTTTTATTGAATATATTCTAAATTTCATTTTAAATATGCTCTCATAGGTATGAATCCTACTTTTCCATACTTGGGTCTATGCATCCTTGGTGGTTTTCAATATCAACTCATCATGTTTCAAATTCCCTATCATGTTTTTGTTGAGAAACACTCACAAGTGTAATTAGTGTTAGTAAGAGAGGAGGCCTAAATATCATACCAATCCATGATTCCTTATGTTCTTTGATAATATATCTACCACTTCTTTTGCCCTTGTTAGAGACCACTGCAATTTTTTTTGGGGAAAATATTTCCCTTCTTTTAAAATGTATTGGTATATTATTATATCTTTTTGCACATGATTCAAGGGCTTTCTATAATGTATGTTGAATGGCTCTTGCAAAGCCTCATATGTTTACTTTATATTTTTAGCGTATATTTTTTTCATGGTTGGGTAGTAGGTGGTGGTAGTGAATGTTTTTGTAAATTATTTAAGTTTGGAGTTTTAATGTCTCATTAGTAACTCTATTGATTTTTCTTGTTCATAATAATCATTTTGTTGGGATTTTTTGGTAGGATACAACAATTAAATTAATCAATTATATATGCAGATACAAAATTAAATGACAAAAGTGAATTTCATAGAGATAATTTTTTTAGTTTGGTTCACTGAATGGGCTACGCCCACAAACAACTATCCAATTTTATTAAATCTCCAATGAAAAATAGAGAACCATATTACATTAAAACTTGTAGCAAATAATACTGATGTGTATAACTTCAAACACCTATAGTTTGCACTCAACACACTCCACATTATTGTGTGCTCATACAAACCCAACCCACGTGCTTCAAAAATCTTTCATCACGCTACTTGTTGCATGTTCATTTCTTACCTACACAACCTTGCAACTTACCATGCATGATTGTGCACCTTCACACAACATGAAAAATGTATTTTTGGGTAGTTACAAATGATATTTTTCAACTGAATTATTTACAATTTTTATATTAAAAAATTAAGCAACTTTTTCTTTTGGGGGCACTACCCCTGGCAACCCCTAGACCCCCATTATGAGCTTTGCTCTTGGGTTCTCGCCGAGGAGATAGGGCCCTTAGACCATGCAGGAGGGGCTTCGCCCCTTGCACTCCCTCGTTAATTAATTTGGGGGAAAAACACGACTGCTAAAGTGGCCAAAATATTAATGCCAGAGCATGATCAAGCTCCATAGACCAACACATTTGTCCTTTCTTTCCATTGAATTTGATTTTGTAGTAGCAAAATTAATGAATGAATTTGTCTTTCACTAACAAAAATATTTACAAATTAAATCTATAATATACCCAAGCAGAAACCTATGAGTGAATAACATTAGTCATTTGTTGATTTGCATATGGACTAGTTTTTGACAATATATAGTGTAAATATGTTACTAGATTAAATTACATAACCATAAATATTATATGAACAATACGACCTCACCCAACTATTGACCCCTCTCCCCAAATGATTCTTAGATTCATAATAATTTAGGAATGCACAAGTGCACTAGATGACAAGGAGCACTCCACATGTTTATTAACATTTTTGAAACTCGATAGAAAAAGGAGGGTTCCATTATGAATGACATGGTCTATTATCAACCAATAGCATAATGTGAAATGATTGTTAAACAAACAATAGTGAGAGAGTGTGATAATGCCACATGGACAAAAAATGGCATCACACTACATGGGGCCCAAGACACAAAGGAGGAGATCATTGATGTGAAAATATAGGGACAATGATTCTATGACTTATGATGGATATAGACATATGTAATTACCTGACCAAGGAACCTTACAAAGCAACTATATGACGATGCAAATGCATAACACGAAAAAGAAAAGAGCCTGGGTGATATTAAAAAATAAGAGAGCAACACAAACCTCTCGTAAATTATTAGGTCAAAGAAAAGAAACAACTTGAGGAGGCCAAGACTTGGAACATATAGTGTGCTCTACTTGTGGCAACTTAGAATAGGGTCACATTGATTTAAAATCAAAGCTTGAATGTGGCATCAAACATCATCACAGATAGAGCTCAAGGAAGAATCTAAAGCATGCAATCATAAAAAAGACCTTGCAGGAGAAAGGAGGGACCCACCGAAGGTTGCCAAAATAGAGAGGGACCCACTGAAGGTTATCAAATATATCATTCAATTATCCAACTAAACACATCTTTTAATTTTTTTATGAAATAAATTATTAGCTTTGTTTTTAATATTATTATCCCTCCCATCATCCTTGACTAATAACTCTTCATAAAAATTATTTTAGATTTTTATATATTTAAATATAATAAAAATAAAAAATATTTTATTTTGTTGATATGTACATTTATCTATTTAGATTATAGAGAAAAATCTAATAAACCTCTATAATAGAAGTAGTACATATATGATGTGAAATAATAATAAAATAATTAGAAAGTAAAAGTTACAGTTATCGTTTAATGGTAAATCTACTGTTGTTTAATGGTAAAAGCCTCCAAAATCTCACTTATCGCATAAAAGTCAGATAAATATTGTTTTGACAATTGGATGGAACATTTTATTACCATTTGCAATGTTTTTTGTCAATTTGATGGTAAATTTTTTTTTCATTTGCATTATGTTTTAAATCTATATCGAAATATTTCATAATAGATAATACTTAATTTCTTTAAGGAAAAAATTTATATTTGTCTAAGTTTATTTCATTCCATTATTTACCATTTAATTTTAATTGTTTAATCTAGCCATATGCAACTAGATTTTGCATGCACAAACACGTACTCTCTAACATATTAACATACATATAATTTTATATCGACATAATTCTTGAACCTCCTTTAGATGCAAGTGCTAGTATATAATATTTTTGTTCGAAAATGTCTTTTGGAATAATTCTATTAATAAAATAAAAATTTTTTTTATTGCATAAAACTCAATTATTCTCCAATTACAATAATAAATCTATTTATTCACACTTAAAATATTGAATGCAATTTTATACATTGTATATCAACAAAATTGATTTCTTAATCTCCCAAAATGTATAATATTATTTTTTATTAAATAGTATATTAATTAATATATATTTATATAATATTATACTATAGATGCTTCTCCTTGATCGGAGCAAGATTAATTAATAATGTCTTCCTTGCCTGTAACTAAGGACACATTTTAATGAAAACAAACATTTTTCAAACGTTTCAGTCAAATCAAAGCCCTAGTGGATTCTCAAAATCCCATTACACTTCCTCAATCCAAAGCAATCCCATTTCTCTGAGAAAATCCATAACCATTCCAGTCCAGTTTAAAGGATTCCCGTTTCTTCCCTTGCGAGATGTCATCCACAGCCCATGTTGAATCCCATCTCGATGTTGTTGAGAAACTCCTGCCCAATGGATTCAACCACCTTCAAGTTAAGAAGAACTACATATTTCCCCCCAATGAACGCCCCCAAATGGCTGAGGTTTCTCATTCTTATAGCATTCCAGTAATAGACCTCAAGGATTTAGAGGGTCCTGCTAGGAAATCGGTGGTGCATGAGATCAAGCGTGCATGTGAGGAGGATGGCTTCTTCCAGGTAAAATATTCATTTATTTTCTCTTTTCTCTTAATCCAACTTATTTGGTTCTGCTTCAATTTGTTACATACATGTTATAAAAAATCCAGATTGTGAACCATGGGGTGCCGGAGAGTCTGATGAAAAGCAAGATGGACGTTGCCAAAGAGTTCTTCGAAATGCCCCTAGAAGATAGGGCATGCCTTTGTTCAGAGGACATGAGCCAATTGGTGAGGCTTTCTACAAGCTTCAACATCACCAAAGACAAATTCCTTAACTGGATGGATTATCTAACACACCAATGTCATCCTCTGGAGGAATTCATCCATGCATGGCCTCAAAAACCTGCAGCCTACAGGTAGTAACCCAAAAGCCAAAATGAACAAAATTTCTCTCAAGAATTTTCAAAGAAGAAGCAGAAATAAGTCTTTTATTTATTTTGTAATACAGAGAGATTGCAGGGGAGTATGCTAAGGAAATAGGAGCCCTCTCTTTCAAGCTCTTGGCTGCAATTTCTGAAGCTATGGGGTAGGATTCTGATTATTTGAATACAATCTTTAATAATTATAGACAGGCGATGAACATAAATTACTATCCTTCATGCCCAAACCCTGATCTCACCCTTGGCATAGCAGCTCATTCTGATGCAGTAGGCATCACTGTTCTAATGCAAGGACTTGTTAGCGGCCTGCAAGTGCTCAGAGATGGAAAATGGGTTGCAGTAGAACCCACACCCAATGCCTTTGTGGTGAATTTGGGAGATCAGTTGCAGGTTTATAATAATATATATCATTTCATTTTAAAGACTTCAAGTTTCCCAAAATAAAATTGGGTATAAGTGATTGGATAGTCGGTGTTTGGAACTATATACAATGTTGTTCATCGTCAGGGTGAATGCTAAGAAAGCAAATCTGAGTTCATATAGATATGAATGATAAATGAAAATAAATATGTTGTCCTTATATAAACAACTAATTTATTCATTATGATTTTTTATCTATGTAAGATCTGCTTTCTTATAGTCTCAGATGATGAGTAGCATATGTAGTTTGAAACTTTCTTTTGATGGACTGAATTTTGAAATGTTTTAGTGTGACTGTGGAGTTTTATTAGGTTTTGAGCAATGAGAGATTCCAGAGCATCGAGTATCGGGCTGTAACAAACAATAACACTGCTCGTATATCGATGCCTACCTTCTATGGTCCTTCGTTGGATGCTTTCATTTCTCCTGCAGAATCCATGGTGGATGGGGAGCATCCGGCTCTGTACAGAGGATACAGGTTTGAAGAATACATGGGGGTATTCTGGAGCCAGGAATTGAAGAGCAAGAGCGTTTTGGATCGCTTCAAGATAGAAACTGGTCAATGATGTTGTTGAGTGATGAATTATCTATGTCAATGAGGCAAAGGATTTGGAACATACGTATTTTCAAGATTCTTCTGGGTTAGACCGCCTAAGTTGTTTAGGTTCCTATGTTTCAGGTCTTCTTCCTGAACCTATCTATCATGAGGGAAAAGCCCAAGACCAGTACTCTCTAGTCTTCATGTATGTTATTATTGATTTTATTTGCATATGTTAAAGTTCAAGTGGACTCCATATCATAGTGATACAGTGGTAATGGTAGTGGTGCAGGGATATCTAATCTAGGAGTGCTTCACAGTCCAAACTCCAGTTGCAGATTTTATAGTTGTTTTTCATCTGCTCTTTCTATTTTTAGCATTCCTAATTAATTTATATTGGTTGACCCTGCATAATATCAGAAGTCACTTGTGAGGGCAAGTAGTTATTAGGAGATTCGTATTGGTACTATTTTTTTTTGTATTGACAACGTGTATGTCTCAAAGATTTGGGCATAGCTTTAGATACTAGGAGATTTCAGATAAACTATTTGTTAGTTGTTCTAGTCTTATAGAAAAATCTCTTGATAAATTTCTTATAGAAATTTTTCAAATATATTGAGAGACTTCAGTTAAAGTTTCATTGTATCTTTATAATTTTTCCAGAGCATCTCTTAAAAATTGGAAAGTTCTTAGAAGCCATTGAACAAAATCTAAATGGTTGGTTGTATGTGTAGAAACTTGATTATGATTAATTATCTTTTAAATGTAAGTTTTGTGAATATGATCATTTTGTTAAAAATTACAAAAAAGAACAAATTTTATTTTAGGCACCTCAAAACTCTAAACACACATGTATCCCAACCAAAGTGAAAAAAAAAGTCTAGCAAAAGAATGGTGAACAAAATTAAGTTATCAATTTTTAAATAGGTTTGAAATATTAGGAGAAAATTCTAAAAGTCCTTTGGAAAATGATTTGCACAATCAGTTTGAAAGAAATGAATGTTGGAATTAGGTTTGTCATACATCTTGCAAGTCCTAATGTTTGGATTGTTTAATTATTTATTATTTTATGTGTCATAATGAAATAGGTTGTTCCACTTTATGTCTTGGTCATTATGCCATGTGTGATCATTTATATTTTGGCACTTATATGTGTAAATATATTTGTAAGAGAATATGTTGTCATGAAAGATGTGTAAGAACATCTTGGACAAAGAGATGGTGTAAGAGGTATTATAACATGTAAGAGCATAATTAAGAGGGAGGTTACAAAGTGGATTAGGAATCTTGACCCATTTATGATGAACATCATAGAGCGTATTTTTGAAGGTGGTAAATGTCAAATAATGGAGAGTAGGTTATATGAATTTTTACCATGGTATTTTGGTACCTTGTTTGGACCCATGGTAATGCCTTATGGAATTTTATGGGCTTCCATGAGTGTACATATTGAAGGCTTGAGATAAAGACATTAAAGTGAGGAGTTTTTGCAAGGTTATACTGTCAAATTTCTTCTAGATAAGAGGATGTTGGTCTCCATAGATGTAAGAACTTGATATTATATTGTAACAAATTTATTGTTGCTAAATAATACATTGGTTTGATGCTTTAGAGGTTAGGTTTTTTCTTGTGGTGGATATTCTTTATATTTCTCTCATTCTTTCTTTTATTTGTATTGTTTACATGCCAAAGTGCTACTAAAATTTATGTAGATCTGATTAGTGTGTTAATATCCTCGAAGAGTTAATGTGGAAATGTCTACAACGCTTAACAATTATGAATATTTGATTTAATTGATAAGGGTCTTATTGGTACTATTTCTAATAGTGCGTAGGGAGGAAGGATAATAAAATCCTTTGAAAGTAGCCTAAAGTTGTTTTGAGAGAAAAACACAATGAGGTAGAACAATAGACAATATTTGATTAAAAAAAAAATTAGTTCCTTCAAAGGTGGAGGATGTGGTTAGCCATGTGATTTTTCTTGCTTCAAGCAATGGTAGGAATTTCCTCAAATGCTCACCTTGTCTCTCATTTTGAGGTTTGGATGATTCTTTTTTCAATAATCAATAGACTAAGGATGTAGAAATATTCTTTGAAGATTCCTCTTATAAAAATTGGCTTCTTAAGGGTAAGACTAAGGTTAATGACAAGGGAATCACTAATTGTTTGAAAAAACTATGATTCTTTAATTTGTGATCTGCTCATGTTCTAGCCTATTTTACATGTTTCTTGTTGTCTTGTTTCCTTGACTTAGCCAAACACATTAGCGTTAAGAAGAAAAAAGATGGGAGATGGTGCATTTAGTGAGGCATGAAACCCCTGCCATTTTTGTCCAATGTTGCATGAAGTTATGGGTGTCCCTTCTTCTATAGGATGTGGAAAAGATATGGCATGCTGAGGAAAACAGACTCACGACCCACCATAAAACCATGATTTTAGGTAGTCAAAGATATAGTGGCATTGGAGGCCTGAGGTGAAAGATACCAAGAGGGCCAAGTCACAAAGAGGTAAAAGAGGTTGTTAGGTTGGACTTGGAAAGACTAGGCACAAAAGTTGTCTAGGAGACGAAGAAGAACGGGGTGTTCGTGCGGAGTCGTGTCAGAAAAAGGAGGTCGACAAAGGTATGAAAATGGGATTTGGCATGGGAAGAAGGTTTGATAGAGGATGTTGGAAGTGCTTTGTGATGCAATGTTGTAGGCAGGAATGGGTGCAGGGCATGCCATGAGGTAGTGCAATGGGAAGATAGAGTAACCTAATGGATTTTGGTGGGTGGACCAAGTGTGTTCAGAGAAATTCAGAGTGGGTGTCTTCTACGAAGTGCACTAAGGCAGACTCAAAATGGGTTTGTGAGTACACCGAAATGGTGGAATGAGCTTAGACAAAGTATTGAGAAAGCACTGGAGATGAGAAATGTATTTGTGGGAAAATGTTGGGCAGTCTACTAGGGTGAGTTGGTGTAAGTGTGAATAAGTAAACAATAAAATAACACTTCTTAATAAAACATTATATCAAAGATTCTACAATTAAACTAGTTTAAAACAAGAACCTACTAAAAGCGTCTCATTGTCTCCTATCTCCAAAGATTTATTAAATCGTAGAAGCTCTCAGATTTGATAAGCTATGTGACTATTAAAATGCCAATCTAGAGAACAAAATGATGCTAAATGCAATGATGAAATCCTATATGATAATCTAAATGATAAAAGAAACCACTGTAATCTAAATTGACATGAAACTATGATGCAACCGTGATATGAATTCTACTGATGCTATGATGTTATTGTTAAGATGTTATTGCTATGATGCTTGATCGCTTGATTGTTTGATTGCTATTTCTTGTAGAGTAAGATTGCACAAAGTTGAGATCCATTTCTTGTTGAGAAAGGTTGTATTTATAGATTTCCTGACAACACATTTGCACAGGAGCAACAAAGTAGAGGCTTGGATTCAATCTGAAAGATTGAATGGTGAGAGATTAAGAAGATTGAGAAGATTTTGGGAATGGTTCCTACCCATGAAAACACCAATCAAGATGATAGGAAGGATAAGAGGAAGAAGATTGAGAGGATTGCCTGCAAGCTTTCCTGTGAATGCCAGTCGCATTTAATTTGACATAATTTAGACATATAATGTCTAATTTGGTAGATGAGTGAATAGACAAATTTTCTTTATGCTTTTATTTAAATTAGCAAAACGGGGGAATTAATAATTTAATAAAACAAACTATAGGAGTTGTTTATTAAATTAAAATAGAAGAAATATGATAATTAAACAATAAAGTATTTAATCTTTATTAATTAATTTTGATTGAATGATGTGATTAAGATAGGATAAATAGAGGAATTTGATAATTAAATAAAACAAAGTATTTGATTTTTTTTATTTAATTAAAATGAAATGATAGTAGAATTAGATGAATTTAAATAAAAATTTATACGTGAACTATATAAATATATATTTCTATTTATTCAATAGTAGAGGAAGTTAGGGTAATTAATCAAGTAAGTCGTATTTAATTAATCAGATTCTTCAGACCAAATTTAGGTGTATACAATTGGGGACAAGAATGGATGCGGGGAATGCCATGAGGCTAGTTAGTAGGCAAGCAGTGTGACACAAAACAAAGGATCCGTGAAGCCGAAGGTGGAAGGTGCAATCTTGGGAAGTCATCATAGGTATGGTAGTCTGTGGAGAGAAAGTCTTTAGGGTGGCTAGATATAGTGGGCTTGCACAATAGGGTTGGAAGCAAGCAGGTCCTTTAGTGGATGCCACGTTTGGAACCTAAGGCAGAAGAAATTGGAAGGCAAAGGAGTGGTATCGGTGAGGATGCCCAGAAAGTTGGAACTGAATAAATATGAGTGAGGTGTTCATGTGGTTTCTCGGTGGAACAAGGCATTCAAACTAGGTTCAGTGCCATGGAATTTGGTAGAGCCAAGAACTTGGGTGCTAAGTTGAGGGTTTGGTGAAGTAGGGCTTGCACTGAACTCAGCTTGGACCAAGGTGAAAGTGGGAATTGCAATTTTCCAAGATGGAGAACACAAAAATCAGTGGTTCAGAATGAGGAACAACTCAACGTGGGTGAGTCAAGTCAAAAGGCTTGCAGTGTGGGTCAGTGTCAGGGACATTGGCAGGAACCAAGTATGATTGGGTCAGAAAGGTGTGGAAGTCATCCCCACATGTTGGACATGTGAGTTAGAGAACCCTCAAGGTAGTCTCCAATTTGGGAGCAGGTAAGGAAGCCCTGAGCCGAATGGTCCGACATCAAGGGCGTCACCTATTTTTGAGTGGGGGAGAATGTAAGGGGGTGCGATGAGTTGAGGGGGCACACTAGTCCAGGTGGGGCATCCTAGGGTGCACCAGGAATGCACTAAGGTGTAGGAATGGTTCCAAGGTGCAAGAGAAGCGCAAGGAGCTAAGTAGGATGCCAAGTTGTAGGGAAACATAGTGTATGGAGGATGGGGTCACAGTGGGGCGTCCAAGTCAGGGGTGCACCATGGATGTACCAAGGGTGCAACAGGGTTGCACCAGGTGTAGGACAAAGTGTCCAAGGGTGCAACAAGGTTGCACCAAGAGTGGTCCAGGGGTGCACTAGCTGGGTGTTCCAATGAACAGTGGAGTGGAACTAGGGTGTCCCAAGGGGTGCACCAGTGGGTTGTTCTAGGTGTACCATGGGTGCATCAAAAGTGAAGTGTGGGTTGCACATGGTGTAATTCATGGAGTTCAAGTTTGGAACTTGGGGAGTTTGAGATGGGGGAGTTATTCATGTTTGGAACATATAGGATTGATGAGGGGAGCAGTTTGGTGGGTAAGTTGGAAATTGGGGGATCATAACAGAAGTAGTGGTGCTTCCTTTCAATGCTTGGGAATCAATAAAATAACTTATATAGAGGGTGTGGTTCATTTGAAGGGGGCAAACCTAGTCTGGTGCCAAGAGTGCACATAGGTGTCTAGGGGATTTAGGAGTCAAGGACTACTAGGGACACCTCCCCTCAAGAGCGAAGAAGATGTAGCTCTACCACCATCGCTTTGGGTGTAAGCATGGTGTTCTTCATGGATCCTAGGAGGGAACAAGAGTACCTCCATCATGACCTAAAGAAGTGGGGTCAAGGGTGAGCCAAGATTCCTACCTAGTGAAGCGAAGTAACTGGGCCAACATGGGTTTTTCCCAAGGCATGTTGCTAAGGGGGCTGAGTGTTGGTACTCGTCACGTAATGGGCGAGGAACATGGGTGAAGAGGGGCACACTAGGTCCATCGACTAAGGGATAATTATAGGGCACATAGTTGGGTGTGTGCATCCTAGAAAGGAGGAATGGGGTGCTACTTGGGGTGCTTGCCCAAGTATGCCAAAGGTGTGAGTTCTAATGGGGGCAAAGAACCCATTGTCAAAGGGAACTAAGTGACTACCCAAGTATGGGACAAGGTCTCAAAGAGGGTTCTTAGAATGGAGACAGCTGGGTAAGGAACTCTGCAAGGATTCAAGGGGACATGATGGTGTGGTGCTAGAACCGGAAGTGCAGGTTGGATGGATGAGTACTCAGGGAGTACCCAAATGGAATAGTGGTTGTTCTAGAACCCAAAAAGGGGCAGTGCATGGAAGGGACTCAAGTGGGTTGAGTTGGTACACACATGGGAATGAGAAAAGGTGTTTCATGGAGCAGGTTGGAAATTCACATGGGTTTGGTACTAGTGTAGGGCATAGGGAGTGTGCCATGGGACTTGGATACAACTAGTGGTGCAAGGTGGACAAGAGACTAGTTCAGAGAGCTAGTCATCCCAGTTGGAAGAGTAGGTTCGAATGGTGCATGGGATGTTGAGTAGGTCCAAGTTGGGATGCTAGTACTAAGTATGGGTGTTGGGCATGCTAGGGGCATGTAAGATGAAAAGGGGGCTTAGGGAGTCCTACCAACCAGTACAAGGGAGCAACTCAAGAGGGGCAAGTTGGAGAAAAGGAGCAAGGTGCTAAGAGGGAATCAAGGGTGCAAGTATACCAATGTAGGTATGTTTGAAGCTTGAGGAAAGGGTGTTATGGGTGCATGCTAAGCTAGAGGAGTGGAAGGACCCAAGGTAAGATGTTGAGTTGGATGTGGGATTGGAGTTTCGTTGGAGAAAGACATGGCCAAGTGAGTAGCTCGGGTCTTATGGGGGACACAAGGGTGAAAGTTGGGATACGAGGAGAGCCTGCATAGGGTGCAACAATAGTCCAAGTAAGTGGACCAAAAAGGGTGCCAAGGGCATGGGTATGAGTGATGTTGGAGGCATGGATCAAAGAGCGCTAGGGGCATGGAGTTGATTTAGGGAGTAACTCCTATGAAGCCATGGAGTTGGTGTTAAAGGCTGGAGCTCCTTTGAGGGTAAACCGAGTTGGTGTCAGAGAATGGGAGTGAAGGAGTGACAGGGACACTCAAGAGTTGGAGAGCTTGTTGGAAGAGCTTCGTGTGTGCTATTCCACAATGCATGTGCATAAGTCAGTGTCCTTAAGTGAAACCACAAAGTTGGAGGAAGGTGTAGTCGAAGGATTAGAAAGGGATTGTACGAAGAGGGGGTCATGACTATGGTTTGTTAGTGCCGCATTGGCCTTTGTGATCCTTTATACAGGTAAGTTCATATGCCTTTGAAAATCATGATTATTTATAGGAAATTTTAACTAAGTTTCTTCTATGAGAATCATTCCATGGAGGCCCAAATTATCTTGATAATCTTTGCTTTTTCCATCTATATTTGGACTCTCTCTACCTGCAACATTCATTAATGACCATATCTCTTGATCGACCCATGATCTCTCAACAACCTTTCTTATGAACTCTGCTCATTCTCAACTTCACACTAGGAAACTTTTGACACTCACTAGATGTTATACAAGTTGTACTGAAGCAAATAGTTCATAGATAATAGACTAGAGATTTTTCTTTGATTTAGATTTGGGCTATGCACTCATAAAAGAGAATGGAAGGAAAAAATAATGTGAGCCCTTCAGATGAATGAAAAATGGAGTTTCCTCCTTCATAATAGAACTGTATAGGAGAGAATTTGCACCCCTTAGACAAATTCCCCTTTCACATACCCTCACCTTAGAAAATAAAATCCAAAGGCAAAATTCGACATCGCCCAACTGCCTTCCATCCACTTGGAATTTTTCCTTTTTGTTGGTGAGAGAATATTTGTCAGGATGAATATGCAGTGCATGGACATTTGCATGGTGTGCTATCATCCCTAATGGATTCTTTCATTTGAAGTTGGTAGAGGTGTTACACACCCGATTGGGGTCGAATTGTAACATCCCTCTTCAACCAACCGACCTCAAAAATGGTAGATTCCTCCCATCCCACCTTCAAAAATATTCTTCCTTCATTCATTTCATCTCTTCACGATCTCTTAACACTCTCTAGTAAACTCTTGAGCATCTCATTCACTCTCAAGCAACATTCTAGCATCCCACTTTTGAGCATTGCAGTAGCAACAACACTCCATCAACTCCACATTGCAAGTGTGAAGCAAGCCATAGAAGCGTGGGCTTGGAGCCTTGCGAGGCCTCCCTTCACCACAGTTGCGGCTGTGGTGACTTTTCCAAGTCCATATCTCCTCCATTGGCTTGTGAGCTTTTGGGTGGAGGTGGTAACGTTTCACTTCTCTCCTTTGTGATTTGGTTGAGTAGCATAACACTATTTTGTAGTGCTTATTAATTTATTTCCTTTATCGCATATTCTACTTCATTTATTTTTGGTTGTCCGTGGAGGTGGAAACACCAAAATGAGGGTCTGACTGAGGCAGGCCCCTATATAACCCCAACAATTTTCCCTCTTTCTTGTGTGTAAGAGGACATACACATGGAGCTAGCTGGCGAACTGGCACTTTTATGAGATCATCTTCATCAGTTCTTATTTGTTTGCTTTACCATTTTAGTATCTACGTCCTATACTTTCTTATTTTGGTTTTACCATCTAGATTAACTAGCTAGGTCGTTAGTAGGTTTTTCGGTGGTTTCTGCTTTGTTTACTATTTTCTAATCGTATGGACACCAACATGTCACATTTTCATCCTAGAACTGCACTGTCATCCTCAGACAAAGAGCTATCTGAGACATAGTACCGACTCCAAAAACTAGCTCACCTAGCCTAAACTAGCACTCGAGTCTAAAGAGTGACATAAGTACTACATAGTGCTCTTCATTCTCAATCAACATCCCTTTAGAGTGAGGTAAGTTAGGGCAGCCCTCCACTCTCGGCTCTTCATGACTTGGAGCCTTGGTGTGGTTGTTCCCCCTCTCTTACAAGAATATCCCACTATTTATGTAAATATTTTCATAATAGATTTGAGGTAATAAGGGAAAGTAATGAACTCTCTATTCCTTGAGATTGAATATGTGAAATGTTTTGATATAAAATAATTTATATTCAATAATTATTTTATTCAAAGTGTAGGGGAGAGGGGCCCATATTAGGGAACCTCAACTTTGGAGGTCCACATGGACCAAAAATAAATTTCCCACCACGTCACCCTGCCACTTATGCATCTGCCAATTTTATTTTTTTTTAATTTTGAGCACCTTGCCACCTGTCATGCACTGATTTGTCCACAGTGTTCCTTTCGGGCCCATTTTTCCCTCCACCTAATAGTGGAGCTCATCTGCCTCCTTCATCAGTACAAAAATCTACGATTGTTGGATTGGATAGATGTGTGGCTTCCGACTACTTTGTGACCCCAAATGACTAGTTGAGAACATTAATCGCTCATCGCCTCCTTTGTTACCTCCACTAAGAAACTTTCCTTATGCATCCCTCCGCATTTACTTAGCCTGACAAGCACATAAATTGAAGATCAAGGTTCATTCAATGCTCCAAATTCTTGCATATCGCACTCATTTTCATTCCTTTTGTTTGCATTTATTTTGGAGTGTTCGTTTGGTTACACACCTATACTATTTCAACTCTCCATGATTCATTGTTCAACTTTGTACACTTCATTATTTTGCTCTGCTCTCTCGAAAGCTCCCTTTATTTTTCATGTGAGGTTTTTAACCTCACTTGGCCTATACCATTGTCTTTCATTTCAACGGTATTCTGCCATGCACTTATATCATTTTGTTATTTGTTGCACAAAATTTCATTGTGCAAATTTTTCTTTGAAAAAGATTGATACTATGAAATATGGGGATGGTTTTACTGGTTTTCATTTCGTCTATCCTTGTCCATGCACTTGTAATCTTGTGTTCTTCATTGCACGGTGTTTTACTTTGCATTTTGATTTTAATATTTTCTTCCTACTATGAAATATCAAAAGGGTTCCATTATTTTGACATGTCAAATATGATAAGGGTTTAACTGGTTTTTCATTTTTATTTCATTGTTACTACTGTTATCCAAAAATTTGAACTTGAATTTTTTTTTAAAAAAAATTTAGTGCATTCTCCTATATGCTCCTAAACCTGTCGAATCACGAAAATAATTAAATTTGAAAATCCGTAAGAACTGGTATGAAATCCTTTGGTGGGTTTGTTCATAACCTCATTTTGACCAATCTGGCTAGTTTTCATGACCAAATGCCTCACTGTTTGAGAAATTTTAAACCTTATATCTTTCCCCTGCCAAGTTGCAAATGAGGCTAAAATTCAAGTTTTGAAGTGCTAGAGCTTAAAAGAATTTCAGGTTCTGCTCTGTGGTGTCTAATTATTTCGATGTCCAAATTTTGTGAAAAAAAAGCTTTTACATGAAAATTATGGAGTTTTCTATCCGAGGATCCCAAGGTTTATTCAAGGGATAATTATTTTTGATGGAGCATTTATATTTTCCCAAAGTTTATAAAAGTTAGGTAAAGTCAATTCATTATGATTTTGAAGCCCCATGTCTTAAAAGATAAAAGACTTTATTAAAAGGCAGTTTTGATGACTTTATAAACTTTATGAGGGACTCCCTTTGTTGTCAGAGATTTTATTAGTTTGGAAACTTCAAAAATGCCCAACTCATCACTAAGTCGGGGAGTCGAGAGTTTTTAAAACTCCTAAACTCTCCAACTAAAGGTTCAAAAGTTCTTAAAAATCTCGGCCAGGCCCGACAATGCATATGAATGACTTTTTGGCACATGTAAAACCATGTCTCACAGCTTGCATCAGTTTCTCCCTATTTGCATTAGAAAATGGTTTTCGAAATGGTAATAAGGAGAATGTGATGATGGAAAATATTAGGGCAAAAAAAAATCGCACCAATGTAAACAACAGAGATATGCCAAGTAATTTCTAAAAGTTACCCTTCTGCCAAATATACTATGAGAGAAATAGCTAGAGATATAATGCTTCAAAGGAAATGAAGATAATAAATTCTCTTAAGCAAACCAGTACCATTTACCCAATTATTGCAAATGACATAATGACAAGAAGACTCTCATCTGTATCGAGCTCGATCATGCATCGATTCAAATGACAGTGAATGCATGTGAATTGCTTTGAAAATCATTCAAAAATGTGATCTCATGGATGAAGTTGGTTTGGCATGTCGCTGAACAAGCCATAAAAGAAAAATTTAATGCATTGTCTAATAGAAGAACATGATAAACCAAGAATAGTATAATGGCATATTGCCTGGCTAGGAGCACATGTTACGTGTGACAAGGTGATCATAGGTAAAAGAAACCAGACAGTTGTGAGAATGATTATTACTATGGATATTTTAATTGGTGTCTTGAATGATTTCTTTTCTGGGTATGCTAAAGATAAAATCCAAACCTGCCTACCATATTGATGAACGGTAACATCATTGAAGGAATGATCATAAAACATTACAATCTGCATTTTTTACTCTCCTTGGAAGAGGATATGTTTGGTGTATACTTGTCTATTTTCTACGCTTCTCCAGTCTTCAACACTATTCAAAAATACATCTATACCATATCACATGATGGTAATCATACACAATGAAGTAATAGGGCCCCAAGTTCTTGACTTGAGTATCACCCCTCCACTGTTGGTATCTTGGATATCTAGTGCTTGTTATCTCTTCATGGGATGGTGTTGTAACTAGATGAGAGCATGCTACAATGGAGCTTCCCCTAGCTACGAGATGTTTATGTTCTCAACGTTCTCACCATTTACAATAGGCAGCCAATATCTTTCTTAGAGAAGTGCAACCTTGAAGAGTTATTCGGGAGAAATATCGATACATTATTTTTGAATATAAATATTCATCATGATGGCGTACACATAGTTGCTGACCAATGCAATGGAGAATCCTAATGATAAGAGAGTATATCGATTAGTTGGTGATGTTTTCTACAAAAAGGCTTCAAGAATAGTGTCAGCAATAACCCCTATTCTTGGCTTGTTCGAATGCCTTCTTTGTAGTTGATCCAAACACTCAGGTTCTAGAGACACCCTTTGTGGAAAGGGGTTGGAATGGACTTCAAATGGCTCTATTTTTTTCTAGCTTGTGGGTTTCTCTGTGTTAGAACATGTGGGAAACTCTATTGGTCTAGAAAACACATTTTGTTTTGATGGAAGGACAAGCATTGAGGCAGTAAATGTCTCACATAATTCTTCTTAAAGTGACCCTTCAAAATAAGTATGGGATTCAACTCTCTTGCAACAGTTCTATCAATGGGTGATGCAGATGAATATCAGTGAAAGAATATCTTGGGACTAGTTCTTATAGCAGGTATTATTTACACAAGCAAGCGAAGAAGTCATATTTATTGCCAGAAACAGGTAGCATTTCATTGAGTTCGAAGTAAGAGCTAAGTAGTAGCCTATAGTGAATTCTTCTGCTATTAAAGCCTCTAAAGGCAATAAAAGTGGGAAGAAAAGCTAAATTTTATACATGATCTGCTTTGCATATATGGATGAGAGATATGTTCCCTCTTATGAAAGTGCTTAGAATTGGTAAAATAAAGTGTCAAATAAATTAATATATCTCCTTCCATATTGGTAGATTAGATCATGTGAATAGTCTTTAAACATAATTGGGAGAAAATCAAAATTCATTCTACTTATAAGCCATGGGAGAACAAAGAATTTAAATCCTTGCAAACATTTTTCAAGAGGTAGTTAGGAAAAGGAAAAAGTAATCTTTACTTGCCAAAGCTTCTCGCGGGAATGAAGAAATTTTTGTATAACTAACTTTGCAAGAAATGGTTATGAAAAAATGAAAAGGCTCATTTGGGGAGAGGCTTATTTATGGTGAAATTTTTCAAGAACATAAGGGATCTTTTTCAAGCTATTCAGGACCAGGGGAGCAACTGAGTTTTCTTTCAACACAGTTTTATTATACAGGGATGTTGAGGCTTTGAAGTCACATTTTGGCATTGGGGAAATGAAGGATATATTTTTGAATCTATGTATTTATTAATGTTTTCTTTGATTGAAAATGAACTTTGAGTCTTTGTAATTACTCTTCAGTATTTATTCTGTTATATTAAACTGTGTATGTGTTCAGTTCTGAAACTTTGAATTCAGATTAAATCATCTATTGAAAGGGGATCTTTTGTTCATTCTTTTCTTGAGTATCATTCGTGGGTGTGATATGTGAACTTTGTGTCATTTATTTGCATTCACTTCATTATGAAGTTAACCCATCACATCTATTTCATGGTTATGCCAAGTTGTTAGTCTTTATTTTCTTCTTTTCGGTTAAAAGCATACCCTGTGTTTTCATTTATTGCATATCATTCGAAGGTAGTTGTACCTTGTAAAATAAGTAGAGAGCACTTCCAAACACCATTGCAAATGACTCAACTGTTGGTTATATTGTCATTGACATGGGCAAGAGAGTATAAAACTGAAGTGACAAATCTGTTAACTAACAACTACCAAATATGGAAAGGGTTTGACTAGTTTTCTGCCATGCACTTCTATTCATGTGTTCGTCATTGCACAAACTTTAACTCTACTATTTTCTTATAATATTTACTTGTTATTTCAAAATATGAAAATGGTTTCACTGGTTTTCATTTCAAAGATATTTTTCCATGAATTTGTATTACTCTATTCTTCCTTGCACAATAATTCACTTTGCAATTTTCTTTTTATATTTGATTGTTACTACAAAATATGGAAAGGGTTTGACTGGTTCTCATTTAGTGGGTTTTTTTCCATGCACTTTTATTCGTGTGTTTGCCATTGCACAAACTTTAACTCTGCAATTTTCTTTTAATATTTGTTTGTTATTCATAAATATGAATGTATGTATGTATGTATGTATGTATGTATGTATATATATATATATATGAACATATATGTGTACATATATATGCATTTATATATGTCTACATATAAATATATATATATATACATAGATATGTAGATATATATAAGTAGACATATATACATATATATCTACATACATATCTATATATATACATATTATATACATATATATCTATATATACATATGTATATATATCTACATTTATATATGTATATATATCTACATATATATGTATATCTAAATTGTGTTTGCTCTCTTCATTATATATATGCCAACATATGTACATGGCATGACTTTAGTTCTTATTACCTACCACTAGTCAAGGAAAATCAACCATTTTGATATGTCTCACTTTCCCAGCAACACAACACTCTAGGAAAATGAATTGTTTAGATGTGTCCCATTAGTCAAATTCCAGCACACAACTATTGTTTCCTTCTCTTTTTCCACTCGCAACCACCAAAAAACAATATGTTAAGGCCACCATAATCGCCCAAGAAGTAAACAAGGATTGCACACCATAAATGCATACAATATCTGCAATTGAAGGCACTGAAACAAGTTTTCAAATTTGAAAAAGGAGGACAGAAATTAAAGACTCCATACCAAACCAACATTAAACATATAAAGAGATTTATAAATTCAAAAATGCATTTCTCAATCTTTGCCAATTTCTATTTACCACATCTCACTTTCATATTCATATCTACATGGAGGAAACGGAAGAAATAGTAGAAGCAATAACATCACATTATAAAGTTACAGGTATTCTATTGCTATTAATTCTTTATGCCTGTGAATGTCAATCTATTGTATGTAATGGAAATTGGGTTGTCCATTTTGATCTAAGGGTAGTGTAGGGTATTCTAATTTTATATTTTGGCCGCATGTTTTTATGCTATGGGCAACTAAAAATAAAATTGGATTGTATGTTGGTGGTGTTAGATGGGCTTTGAATATTCTATGACATGTAAGACTACAAATAACTATTTGTGTTTAGGACAAATATTAACAAATTATAATGCAATTTTTGATAGTACAATGATTCAACTACTTTTGCTAACTTTATGATACAATTTTTTTTACAATTGGATATTAAGGCATTCCTATACACCCTATGTTTAGAGGTCCACATGGCGTGCGAGGTGGACCAAAAACCTTAAACATAATTTCACTCTGAAAAATGATTTTTATATTTGATTGTTACTACGAAATATGGAAAGGGCTTCATTGGTTCTCATTTAGAGGGTTTTCTGCCATGCACTTGTATTTGTGTGTTCGTCATTGCACAAACTTTAACTATGCAATTTTCCTTTTAAATTTTTTTGTTATTTCAAAATATGAAAATGGTTTCACTGGTTTTCATTTCGAAGATATTCTGCCATGCAATCATATCATTTTTTTGTTTTTTGCACAATAATTCCCTTCCTAAGTAATCCACCCTTCTCCTAGTACCTAGTCCAAGGTATGACTCTTCTCCAACCCTTAACAATTCAAATTTCCCACCTATTTTTTATTGTCTTCCTACCAAATCACTAGAGAGGCCTAGAAATTCCACATATGCAATAAAAAGAGTCTAGATGGGCCACAAAGGTACATCTACAAACAATGATAGGGTGATCCCATAATAGTGGTTTACAATTTTTGGGCAAACTGGACATTGAACTAATTTTTTTTAACTAAATCTTCACTTTCAGGCTCCTATAGCGGCTAAACCATGAGGAATTTGAAGATGACACAAACTAGTGATTTGTGACATTTTTTCTATAGATTCTTTATATATTTTTTTCAAAAACATTGGAATCATATTGCACTTCTTTTTCCATCTCCTTCGAAAACTATCTTTTTTTTTAAATAACATTTTTAAGGAGTGACACTCACCGTATACAACATAAGTTTTTTTGTATGAAGGATAAAATTCTAATTTTTTCGAATTTAGATTTGTAACTATGATATCTAGCACTTTCATTTGGTTTCATAGTTTTTTATCAAATATTTTTTCCTTAATCGAGTTTCAAAGTCAAACCAATTACAATTCAGACATAGGCAGACCGTATACGACATAACATTTTTTGTATGTATCGAAATTCAATTATTTTTTTGAATGGGTCAAGGAAATCAATACCCAGTCTAAGCATATTTTTCAAAATTTTATTTTGATAATCTTCTATTTTTCCACATGTGCAGAATAGAGAGCTTGATTTTCGGTGAAAAACCTATGTTTAATAAAACTAAAAAAACAAATACATAATAAAACCAAAACATATTAAAATAATATTTGTTGGATAGCTCATTCTGGGGAATACCATAATAATTTCAAACAAATTTTAAATGAATTCATTTGATCCCCCAAAAGGTAAATCAAAATTGATTTTTTATCAACTTTTTGATAGGTGTAAAGGAGACTCCGTTATAGGTATGGTTTAAAACTAGCAAGGTTCTATCCAAGGTGGTTTGATCTAAAGTGGTTTGATCAAACCCTCTTCAATTAGAATCTTTAAAATGGAACTTTTTAAGGCTTGAATCATTATATTTTCTAAAAATATGTGATTTCAACAAAAATCAGAATCTCCCAGAAATTGTAAACCAGCTTTGTGGGATCACCCGATATACATTGAAAGAAGTCTACTATGTTCAAGATATACACGATCTACCGTAGATGTTTTGATCCATGAACATCATGTATATCTTGAACATATAAGACTTATATGTATGTATATTATTATTCATCTTATGACAAAATAAGGGCTCATTCCTATTAATATAAGACTCCTTTCAATGTATACCACTTGCATATAAATAGAGACAAAGTGTTGCACAATAATTCACTCTACAATTTTTGTTTTATATTTCATTCTTACTACGAAATATGGATAGGGTTTGACCGATTCTCCTTTAGAGTATTTTTTTCCATGCACTTCTATTTGTGTGTTCATAGTTGCACAAACATTCACACTACAAATTGGATTTTTATATTTGTTTGTTACTCTAAAATATGAAAATGGTTTCACTAGTTTTCATTTTGAAGATATTATGTCATGCAATTTTTTTTATTTTTTTTTATGTGTGTACATATATATATGTATATGTATATGTATATATATGTAATTGTATACGCATATATATGTATATGTATGTATATGTATATATATGTGTATATGTATATGAATGCATTCCTTCCCCACCCAGAACATCTAGTTGAGAGCATTAATTGTGCCTTGCCACCTTCATTACCTCCACTGGGCAACTTGCCTTACACATCCCTCTGTAGTTACTTGGCCTGAAAAGTGCCTAATTTGGAGATCAAGGTTCATTCAATGCTCCAAATTCTCCCATATCTCATTCATTTCCATTCCTTTTGTTTGTGTTTATTCTAGAGTCTTCGTTTGGTTACACACCCATACATGTTCAACTCTCCATGATTCATTTTCAGCCCTGCATGCTTCATTGTTTAGCTCTACACTCTCGAAAGCTCCCTTTCTCTTTCAAGTGAGGCTTTTTACCTCACTAGGCCTGTACTAGTGTCTTTCATTTTGATGTGGCTGAAACAAAGAACATTTTAAAACTAGCATATATATATACATATATACATATATATATGTATATATATGTATATGTATATATGTATATATGTATATATGTATATATATGTATATGTATATATATATATATATATATTACTTTCCTTCGTCTACAAATGAAGGCCAAATTTAAACAAATATAATAGTTTTTCTATCATATATCTATATATATGCCAACATGTGTACATGGCATGCACTTGTAAGATTTTGTTGTATAAAATGTGATTGTTACACTCTAACTACACAAGATCAATTGATTTGATATCAATTCTTAATGCCTACCAATTCCTATCAGTTCTATACTATGTTATTGTGTCACCTATTCCATTGTAAGTGCTCAAGTAAATGTGATTTCATTTATAATATATATGCTTGGGAATATAGACTAGTTGTATGCATTGTAAATTTTTGTCACCCTCTACCCTGTAGCTCAATATATGGGGTTTTAACTTATATTGTTTATGAATGTCAATGTATTTTTGTTCCATACAATGTGATTGTTACACCCAATCTTCATTGTGCTAAAGATCAATTCATTTCAGTTATCTTCTTAATCTATATGATGTTAGTGTGTAATCCAATCTTAATTTGATATTCGATTTCCTCATTTATCTCATGTACAAATGTTGGTATATATATGTATATATATCTATTTCTTTAAATGTGTTCTTCATTTCAATCTTATACAAATGTTTATATATGTAGATGACACTTGTAAATTTGTGTCTTGGATGGTGTGCAATTGAAATTCATGTTTAGTTCACCCCATTCTCCCTACAACAACTTGGTGATGGTGAATTGCACTTCAAAGGTATACACTTTACTTACTATACTTTATCTCATAAGGTAAACACTAATACATGTCTTTGATTGATGCCTCCTTTCATTTCTTATTGCAGGATTGAGTTGGATAAATTTAGCATATCATTGGCCATATCCATTTCATAGAGGTGAGGTTTTAAACCTCACTAAGGTTGTACCATTGTCTCTTGTCAATTGTTGCTTCTTTCTTTGTATTATTTGTTTGATTTTTTATGAGTGTGCTATGCTATGTAAGTTGAAGGTTATGTTTTTTTGTCGCTGATTTTGAATAGAATATTTATACTATTTTTGTGGTTATCCATAGTTCAAAGGTTCTCTTGCATTCTAGGTGCATCCACAATGTGCTTGATTATGTATATGGTGTATAGGGTGTTTATGAACACTTCCAATATTTGTGTTATAAACACAGTCACTTTGTCAAGGAAAAATATGGTTCTCTTCATGCATCACTGTGACTTTAATGGGTTTAATATTTTCATTTAATTTCTATCTATACATATATCTATATAACTTTCAATCTATCTATCAATATATGTATATATATATAAATATCTGTTTATCTGTATAAATGTATATATACATATGTACATTGTAGATACATATGTTTATATATACATGTAGATACATTTATATATAAATATATATGCACATACATATATATGTACATACGTATCAACATAGGCATATATGTACATATGTATGCACATAGATATATATGTACATACGTATGCACACACACACATATATACATATATGTACTACACAATTGTGAAATACATAGCTGCCAAATGAATTAGTGTGCAATGAAAAATAGAATAATGCAATTTCCTCGAAATGAAAACCAGTGAAACCATTTTATATTTCGGAATAACAAACAAATATTAAAATAATTACAGAGTTAAAGTTTGTGCAATGATGAACACAATAATAGGGGAGAGCACCCCATAGTGGAGCACCCTACCTTGGTAGGTCCACATGGACTAGAATTAAAAATAAAATTGTCTGCCACACTATCTATGGGACATGCTACAATCCAGTTGGTCCAACTTGTTCATGACGTGCCCATTACAATGTCTGACCATTTGCCATTAAATGCCCTCTTTCATTATGTAAGTAATATATATGTAGTCCTCAAAGTAACTTCATACTATAGTTTTCCTTTATTCTCATTACACTATTGTACTCATCCATCCAAACATACCTCACATTCATCTCTACCCTTCACTCCTTCAACCTCCCTTGGCATTCTATATATATAGTCCTCAAAGTAACTTCATGCTATAATTTTCCTTTATTCCCATTACATTGTTGTACTCATCCATCCAAACATACCTTACATTCATCTCTACCCTTCACTCCTTCAACCTCCCTTGGCATGCTATATATATATATAGTCTTCAAAGTAACTTTATACTATAGTTTTCCTTTATTCCCATTACATTATTGTACTCATCCATCCAAACTTACCTCACATTCATCTCTACCCTTCACTCCTTCAACCTCCCTTGGCATGCTATATATATAGTCCTCAAAGTAACTTCATACTATAGATTTCCTTTATTCCCATTACATTTTTTTACTCATCCATCCAAAAATACCTCACATTCATCTCTACCCTTCACTCCTTCAACCTCCCTTGGCATGCCTCCATAGTAATACCCTCATAATAAAATATAACCTTGAGATAAGACATGGAAACATGTTTAACTTTTGCAAAGGTAGAGACTAATGTTAAGATGTGCTCTATGGGTGGTAATATTTTGTTGTGTGAGGTCATTGTACTTTGTTTATAGACTTTATCAAGCCAATAGCCTTGTACATGTATTTTTTGAAATATTGTATAAGATTGGGTCCCTTGGAATAGATTGCTCTAAGGTTGTGTAGCCGGGACCCATATTGCATCTTCATTTTTGCATAATAATTCTCCCTAAGTTGTACTTAAGGGGGGGTATTGGAGTAATTGGTTGTTACCATTTACTCGCTTAAGTTTACTTAGGTTATTGCATTTAGTTTATTAGTGTAATTACTCTTGGGTGGTTTTTTTCCCGTGCTGGGTGGTTTTCTCACCCATTTGATATTTCACGGCTTTAAAAGCTTGAATAATATGTAAATTATGCATCTCAATATTATTCACTCCTTATTTGGTGAAATAGCATTGTGTTGCATCTCTCTATCTCATGAAGGACATTTTTGTTGCAGTTGGTGATCTTGGGCTCACACCAACAATTAATTATCTTTGAATCTAGGAAAAGATTATATATGTTGGAATTGTCAATGTGGCAAGTTAGGTATTATAAACATAATAATTGTTGCAAACAAAATTGAAACAGATTTCAATCCTTGTTGAATTTTGACATGTTTAGTAGACCTTTTGAGTGACTATATGAAATGTCTACTTATGCAGTTTCAAATGTTAGATTATCAACATAGACTATATTTTCTGAAATATTGTATAAGATTGAGTTCCTTGGAATGGTATATCTTATATTTAATTATCTATCAATCTACAACAAGATTACATATGTTGGAATTGTCAATGTAGAAAGTTAGGTATTATAAATGTAATATTTTTTGTAAATAAAATTGAATAAGATTTCAATCCTTGTTGAATTTAGACATGTCTAGTAGGCCTTTTGAGTGACTATATGAAATGTCTTCTTATGTAGTTTCAAATGTTAGATTATTAGCATAGAATGTATTTTTTGAAATATAGATTATATGACAATCATAAAAAGGTAATCACATAGTATGAGTCCAGTAGTCGTTAATAGGCCCCACAGTGGAGCCCCTTAATATCCAACTGTAAAGCAATTAAATTATCCATAAAGTAAACAAAAGTAGTCAAATCATTGTACCAAAAACAAATAAGTTCAACCAACTTATGCACATCATGAATAGGTTGGTCCTATTGAATTGAAAGCATTGGTAGGCATTAAGAATTGAACTCAAAGCAACTGATCAATTGTATCTAGAGCAAGTTGGGTGTAGCAATCACAATTTATGCAACACATTTGCATTGAATTTCATATGCACTACAAGTTGACTAACATTTACATTGCATACATAAAATTGTAGTGGGTCACAAAATAACATCATATAACTATCAAATTGTATAGAATAGACTATTATTCACATTGATAAACAATTTTAGTTCAAACCCAAAAATGATAGAGTCGCAACACACTCATTGGCATTCCCAACTACAAACATGATCTTGTAGTGCACAACCAAAACAAACCAAAATATGGTGGACTTTTACAGTTGGTCCCTCCCAGCCTCAGTCAAAGGCACCAAGAAAAGAATCTAGAGATGTGTTCTCGTTTCTTGTTGTTGCATTTTTACTTATCATTAAATGATTTGCATTTGTATTTGTAAATTGCATGCAACTTTCATGTGATGGGGTTATTGGTGAACAAGTCAATCGAACTAAAAATTGAGATGGGTTGGGACTCAAACACACATTACCTACAACAAAGTGTGCAATGTTATTGTTCATTATTTCTGATAGAAATCATGATTTTCGGATAAGGGGGTTGGAGTGCTCAATCGTCTATCTCGCAACAATGCTCTAAGGGCAGCCTTGATCTCTCTTTCTTTCCTGTATTTTTATTTTTGAACCCTCTCTTGCTCCTTCTTTTACTCTTTTTCCTTTCTTTGCAACTATTTGAGCTTCTCTCTTTCCTTGCGTTGGATTTCATTGTCAATTTTCCTTTGTTCCTTCAACTCCAAGGCCACAATCCATCCTTCCTTTTTCTCCTCATTTTGTTGCTTCTTTTTTATTTTTACTTCCTCCAGCTCTTATTTCCTTTGCTCCTAATCCATTATGAGAGTCTCTTAATCATTAGTTTTCAACAACTGAGACTATCAACTCATGTAAAGAGCCCCATAAACAACCTTTCTCATTCTTGCATTGACATTATGAACTGGGAACTTCATGAATTTATTGACTCTCGAACCAGTTTCGGATTCAATTGTTTCAATGATTTGGGACTCAATGAACTCCTCTTGCTTGGCTAAACCTTGAATTTCCTGGTTTCCATCTACATAGTAATTTACTATTTCATTTGAAGGTGTGGCAGTTGGAGATGGGAATGTAAAATTCCCCATCTCTTCTTCATAATGTAAGTCAAGAATGAGACTGTTGGTAAATTGCTCAGGCTGGCTATCCACCATGTCATGAAATTATTGATTTGCACCTTCTTGCACTTGACTTTATGTTGCACTCTACAATATTTGTGCAACTTCATCTATTGAAACAACAACTCCTAAAAGACTAAGGATGTTTTGCACCGTAGAAGCATCCTTTGTGTCGTTGATCTGATATGTCTTGCTCAAATTCATGTCATCCGCCAAGGCATCGAGATTGAGGGGCCATATCCCTATCCTTTTAAAACCAAATTTTATGTTTGATGGTGTCAATTCTCTTTGTAGTGCCTTACTGCCTAGCTCTGCCAATTTTTCCCTTTTGATTTTAATGTTTGGGTATCTAGTAAAAAAATGCAGCTCATTCAGATTTGAAATATGACTTGTAAGGTGAGAAAACACTAACATACAAAGACTATAGCTTCTGTCACATATGTGTAGGCAGTGTAAGGAGTTCAATGCCTCACCTCCTTGCTTCGTGGATAGTTTTCACCACAACATGGCTTCCATGGCCGTCAAAAACGAGAAGGTGCCTATTAGTTGGTGACACCCCCTAGAACCGAGATAAAAAAGTGTTTCAACAAATCCATAAAAATTTCTTTTGTCATCCATGTTGTGCTTGGGTTGCCATACAAGCAAGTGGTTCGTAGTTAACAATGTAATTTTGCATCTTTGTATTTCCCTTGAATAAATAGAACCTTGGTACGAGTGATCCCACAATAGTGGTTTACACTTTTTGGCAAAACTTGACATTGAACTAAATTTTTTTAACTAAATATTCACTTTCGGGCACCTATAGCTATTAAACCATGAGGAATTTGAAGATGATGCAAACTAGTGATTTGTGATATTTTTTCTGTAGATTCTATATATTTAAAAAAAAAAAATTGGAATCAAATTGCATTTCTTTTTCCACCTCCTTCAAAAACTGGTTTTTAGTAGTAAACACCATTTTTAAAGAGTGGCATGTACTTGCTAACATAAATTTTTTCTATGAAGGATAAAATTCTTTTTTTTTTTTAATTTGGATTCATAACTACGATATCTAGTGCATGCAATTGGTTTCATAATGTTTTATTGAATATTTTTTTCTTAATTAAGTTTTGAAGTTAAACCAGTTACAATTTAGACATAGGTTTACTTGCTAACACATAAATTTTTTTCTATGTATCGAAATTCTTTTTTTTTTGTTGGATCAAGGACATCAATATCAAGTGCATAGATATTTTTCAGATTTTTTTTTTATAATCTAATGTGTAGAATAGAGAGCTTGATTTTCGGTGACAAACCTACATTCACAAAAAATAAAAAAATAAATATAATAATCAAATTAAATATATTTAAAATTATACTTTTTGGGAAGCTTATAGAAAGGACTACATACTTACAAAAAATAAATTTTAAATGAATTCATTTGATCCCCCAAAAGGTAAATCAAAAGTGATTTTTTATCAGAATTTTGATAGGTGTAAAGGAGACCCTGTTATAGGTATGGTTTAAAACTAGCAGGGTTCTATCCAAGGTGGTTTGATCAAACCCTCTTCAATTGGATTCCTTTAAATGGAACTTTTCAAGGCTTAAATCATTATATTTTCTAAAAATATGTGATTTTAGCAAAAATCAGGATGTCCCAAAAAATGTAAACCACTATTGTGGGATCACTCCTATGCTCTGACCAGCTACATTAACACAACATAGAATTTGTATCCATTCTCAGTTCTTGGGAATTATGTACAATAAATTCATGTTGCCTCATCGTTCCAACACCCTCATTGTTCCATTTATACCTACTTGAAGCCCTGTTTCATTGTAGAACTCCATATTCTTTCTAGACCATACGGGTTATTTTCATAGGTTGCTGACAATGTTTTGTAGAATCCAGCTACTTCTATGGGTCATGGGTTTACTACCCTATCCTTGTTGAGACCTTATGTTGTGCACAATTTCAATTCAGGATGATGCCTCTTGAATCTAGTCCACCATGATTTTCTAGGTAGCCCATCCTTGAAAGGGTTGGGTCTAGTTTGGAAAATTTGGGCAACCTCTAACTTGAGATTGATAATCTCAAGGCCATGGCCGACATCTACCATTTTTGTGCACCAATCTACAATAAGACCCTCCTCTTGTGTGAGGAAAGTTGGAGGACCCTTCTTTGAAGTTGTTGTGAGTCTGCCTAACCAATTGCTCAACGTTGTAGCTAGGATTCCCCATTTCTTGGCAACACCCCTTGTGTGCATCCCATTGGTTTCCACATCCTATATGGACCTATTCATGTCCTTTGTTGACCATTCCCATTTGTGTGATGCTATTGTCAACCGACTTGTAGGTACAATAATCTTTGGGACTGCCTCAATAGGTCAAGGAATGTTGTTTGCTTCTATAATAGGTTCTTGCACAGGGGGAACTGTTACTCTTTTTTTATGTGTATGCAACTTTGTCTTGCCAGTATTCTTTGTTGGATTGGACCTCATTTGAGATTTAGATTGCACCTACACTAATTACAAAATTTGTTTGAATCAATGATAAAAATAATCAATGAACATTGTTGAAGTCATAGTGATGCATGAACAATTTGTTTTTCTTTAATGTGCATGTTGACAGTTTGTAATGCAAGTGTTGGTATCAGTTTGATTTAAGAATTGAAGTGAAATGACTTAGAGAAGATTAGGTGTAACAATCACATTCTATGAAACTAAAATACATTAACATCCATAAATCATATATTAAGAATTGAAGTGTAATATCTTAGAGAATATTAGGTGTAACAATCACAATGTATGGAATGCGAGTGCATTGACTTCCATAAATAGTAGGCAATAAGAATAGAAGTGAAATCAGTTACAACAGATTAGGTGTAACAATCACATTGTATGGAACAAAAATACATCAACATAGTTTTAGTGCATACAATTAATTGACATTCCCAGGCATATAGAATATAAATGAAATCACATTGATTGTAACTATAATAGATTCTTAGAAGTGCATGGTTGGTATATATGTTGGCATATATATATATATACAACTAATTGCAATAACTAAATAACTCTGTTAGCTTTAATATGTTATTTTTTTCATGAATATACATATATATACATATGTATATATATGTGTGTGTGTGTGTGTGTGTATGTGTGTGTGTGTACATATATATTGCATAAATAGTATTACTGAGACATGAGTAAATATGTGTTAAACATTGTCAAAATAAAAGACAATGGTAAATGCCTAGTGAGTTAGAAAACCTCACCCGAAAGACAAAGGGAGATTTCTTGAGTGCAGAGATGAACAATGAATTGTGCAGAGCTGAACATGTATGGGTGCCTAACCAAATGAAGACTCCAGAACAAAAATAGGGCTAGGCATTGCTAGGCATTAAGAACATATAGGAATTGCTAGGCATTAAGACTTGAAATGAAATGACATGGTATTGTGCACTTAGAGCAAATAGGGTGTAACAATAACATTGTAAGGAACATGGTAAGTTGAAACCCATAAATAGGGTAAGTTAACATCCATAAACAATATAAGTTGAAACCCCAAATATTGAGTTACAGGGTAGTGGGTGACAAACATGTATAGTCCATACAACTGATCTATATTCCCAAGCATACAGAATATTTTAAAACCCAAAAATTAAACTGAAATGACTTGACATTCATAAATAGTGTAAGTTGAAACCCAAGATATTGAGTTACAAGTTATTGCGATAAACATTGACATCACATACAACATATTTGCATTCTGAGGCATAAATAATATAAATGAAAAAACATAATGTAAACAACATCAAGGTGAAACCTCAGACATTTATAGTTTTGTGAAACACATATGCATAACATACAAAAGATTAGCATTTGTAAGCATAAAGAATTAGTAGTAGTAGAATACCTATAACTTGGTAGTGTGTTGCTATTGTTTCCTTTGGTCTTTCTTCATCTACCTTCACGAAAATTTAGAACTAAATATAAAAGTGAGACATGCTAAATGAAAATTGGCAAAGATTGAGTAATGCATTTTTGAATTTGAAAATCTTTTTATGTGTTCAATGTTGGTTTGGTATGGAATCTTAAATTTTTGTCATTCTTTTTCAAATTTGAAAACTTGATCTAGTGCATCCAATTGCAGAGTTTGTATATATTTATGGCATGCAATCCTTGTTTTCTTTTCAGGTGATTTTGGTGGTTGCAGGTGGCAAAATAGGAGAATGCACCAATAGTCGTGCACTGGGATTTGACTGATGGGACACAAGTGAATGATTTTCCTTTGAGTGTTGTGTTGTTGGGAAAGTTGGATAGGGGGTGGGTTCGATTGGATATGGTGATGAGACAATATTGGTTCTTAGTTGTTCTCATGGCATGGGATCTATGAAAATATTGGTTGTGATGTAATGCAAGTGGTGATATTTAAGGGGAGTGTGGGTTATACAAATTTTATATTTTGGTTGCATGTTTTAATGCTACGATCCATTAACAAGCAAATTGGCTTGTAAGATGGTGGTGTCAGATGTGCTTCGAATATTCTCTGACATGTAAGATTGCAAAAAACTATTTGTGTTTGGGACAAATATAAACCGGTTATAATATAATTTCTGATGGTACAATGATTCGTCTACTTTTGTTGACTTTATGGATAAAAATTGTTTTACAATTGGATATTATGACGGTCCATTATGGGGCCCATGGCTCACTACTTTCGTCCCCACTATGTGACCCCACACCACTAACGACCCCTCTCCCCTAGTCTGCAAACTATAAACTAGAAATTTGATATTTATACTTGGCTATGTGGAATCCATCATTTCATTGTGTTTTTTTTAACTGATAGGTTGTCCAATTTTTATGATTTATGAATAAATTGAAAAATAGTGAACATAATGATTTACTACCCTTAGAATTTATAGACCCAATTTTATATTTTAAAGCTAACTGTATGGATAACCATAACCACCATGTCTACAAAGCTTGAGTAGAATTCAATAAAGAAAATTCGCATGCAAACTCTCTCTTGAATATGATCAAAAGATTATAAATTTTCTTGTAGCATCTATAGCATGAAATTGGGGATTATCCATCATTGTAGTTAAAAATTGTTTATTCAAGATGATTTACGCTTATGTGAAAAAAGTGGATAATCAATTTTAATTGAATAGTATGTTTTCTTATTCTTAATTATGACACAATTTTATTAACAAATGTAAGAATGATGCAAATTTTGATAACATTTTTCACACACACACACACACATATTGTTATAAAAACACACTACTATTTAAAATACAACTTATATTCAACTTTAAATGATTGTATAATTTTTTGCACATTTCATCATAAAATAAAATGTATTTATTGTGCTCACCTTTTATATTTGTCGCATGACAAAATTATGATATGAATTACTCTAATGCATATACATTGTCACCCCAATAGTTTTTCACATAAGAATAGTATTTTTTCACATAACAATAATATTTTTTTAGATGAGCACCTTATTTTATAAATGTCACACTTATAAATTGGATACTCGTGACATTTTATATGAAGGAAACAAGTTTTTTTTTTCATTTTTTAGTGAATGTGCTCATTATTTTTTATAACATTATGAAGTTTTCACGTGTTCATGTAATAGTATATCTTGACTAACATTTGGTTATTTGTTGATTTACATATGAACTATGCTTTTACAATATATAGTGTAAATATGTTGCAAGACTAAATTATATAAAAAAGAAATGAACAATAGGACCCCTCCCAACTATTGGACCCTAGACCCTAATAGTTGTCAAAAAGACAATAGTTTGGGAGTGTGTAGGTGCACCAGATAATAAACAATACATCACATGTTTGTTAATCTTTATAGAATTGTACATAACAAAGGAGGGCTCCATTGTGAATGATATGACATTGGCAACTAATGGCATAATGGGAAATGGTTGTTAGACAAATACTAGTATGAGAGAGAGTGTGAGAGTGCCATTTGGACACAAAATGACATCACACTATATGAGGCCACAACAACCACAACACCAAAGATACAACATTAACATGTCATATTTGTGCAATGATGTGCACACAAGTGTCACATGAACCACAACTACACAAGAAAGACCACCACAAGATGACATCACCATTGCATAAGAAAGGTGGAAACAACTAAAGACTAACCACTTACAAAATACATCCACCACAAGGAAAAATAAATAGAGAAGGAACATCTCCAACACGGTGATCGATTACAACCCATGATCTCATTATCTCAACAACACAACTCTGGAATAGGGTGAGTGAATACTCAACCTCCAATCCACATCTAGACTCACTTAACCAAAAAACACAAGGACAAAAATTTACCAAAGGATTTAAAAATAGGAGATACAAACCCTTCGCTAACTACAATGATGACGAGTAACTTCCAGACAACCACATGTGCTTCCCAAGATGTCCTATTGCAATGTGACATCACAAAAATGGAAGGATACTACAACACAACCATCAAGACCTATAAGTAATGTTGAGGACACTAACATGACCAACCAAGAAGGTATATAACCTTCCCAATACTTCACAATACTAGGTGCACAATCTCCCTGATCCTAGGATTGTCGATCAAGCAACTTGAGAAGAGTGCACAAAAAATGATGCAAGAGAACCCACAAGTCCTCAATGAATACACTTAAGGAAAAGTTAAAAACATAAATAGACCCCTGGGACCATGATGAATTTTTTTTATTTACATGGTTAACCCATTTGAGGTTTTGAAATTGAGAGGAATTGACAAGACTCAAAAGAAAGAAAACTTGACTAGGTTTTTGAAGACCTAGTCAACAAAAATGATCACCACAGGCAAACAAAAAGACATAAAAACTACCCATCAAGTGGATTACGCTTAGAAAAACCTTAACTAACCATGTTAAGAGGTTTTAAATTCTATAAAATTAATGGGAATGATGACATCCCTACATAGTACTAGGCCACCCAACCAAAGATAGGCAATTTTCAACCTTCCATCCCTCATAACCAGGCCACCCCACTGTCAACCTGATGTAGAAGCATCCCTAGTTGTAAAGAAATCTTGTATCAACCAAAAAAAATTATTTCCTTGCATTTTAGTCTGTAGCAGTCTTAACATTTCATTTTTCATTTCACCGCATTGTCATTTCTCAGCTCGCAGAGCAAGATATAACATCTATGTGAGGTCATCTACATCATTGTAAGGAAGCTAAGGTAGCGAAACAAATTCCTACACTAATATTGGGAGGAGAATAATGCAAAACTTTTACAGATCTTTAACAGTTATAAAAACTTAAACAAAAATAAACACAAATATCATGCGTACCACAACGCAATGATTTACGTGGGTAAAACCCTTTCGGGAGAAAAACCTCACACTCCAAAAGCTAGCCAATATATTATTAAGAAATCAAAAATATTACAATATACTTTTAGAGCAATATTCTCACAGGAGTATCACCACTCATAGATCCAGAAGGCAACACAACCACTATCAGACTCTTAGAATACATCACATTACAATACACAGCTATAATAAAATTCCCTGATAAAATAGGGTTGCCTTTAAGGCAAGTCAAGCTAATAAAATATTGGTCGTCAGATATGAGACATAATGATGACCAGTCTAGATTTACAATAATAAAATGTAAATAAAATTTTCCTTTCAGGGATGTTGCCCCCGAGCCCAGGTACCATGGCGCACTGCCCCTAGACCCCAAATAGGGGGATAATCCTCTTGGACCCCTCGTGAGGGGGGAGGGGGGGATCCCCCCATGCCTCTCATTGTCGTTGGTTGAATTGTACCTTATGTAATTGAAAGGTTGAGACATATTTTCTCAACAATCATATCCAAATTTTAGATCATTTTCATTTGTTTTCAGAAAGTCATTACTCTCAGGATTTCACTGTAATTCATAGTCAAAGAAATGGGGCCGATTTGGTCTAGAATTCTTAGTGCAGACCTATTCTAGAGTGTGTGAAGATTAATGTGCTATTATACAAGAATTTTGGGTCCAACGGGATCTTTCTTGGAGATCCGCAATATATTCCATCTCACAAAGGATTACCTTTCATGTTTTGAGGCCAACATACATGCTTGATATTCATCGGGTTTTGCAAACTCTTGAGGCTGACACAAACCTTTATTGGAGCTAGAGAATCATATTTAAGATCAATTTTAATTCATAAGGAAGGCAATTAGTTTAGGATCTCATGATTAAAGTTTAGGAAGTTCGTATTACCCCATTGCGGGATTGTAATAAGGCCTTTGGCTAGTTGTAATTTTGAATGCTTTTGTGGTAGGCCTATAAGCCCTGGTTACTCACCCTTGATGCATATGATGCATGTAATATTTCCAATTCAATAAATATCTATATTTGTAGAGAATTTTCTTGTGTATTTCTATTGTGTTGACTCTAAGCTACATGGTTGAACAATCCTTTATGGAACCTCCATCTGTGACTACACCAAGTGGTATCAGAGCAAGATTTTGAGTCCTAAAGGAATTCCTTGTGTTGAATAGGTTTCCAACCTGAGACAGAATGCTTGTGTTTTCAATCAATCACCAACTATGAGGCAGTTGAAACCCTTGTAGCCAAATCACTGAATTGAGGCGGTTACACCGGATCCAAGGAGAGAGTCTACTATGGTGAATGTCATTGGAAGAATGGATGAAATGTTAGAGATGATGCAAGCAATGCAAGTCCAATTAGATGTTATTGAAGAAGATTGAAGGTGAGGTTTAAACCCTAGACAAGCAGATGAAAGTGATGATGAGTTAGATAATGATATAAATCAAACTGAAGAAGCCCTAGACTTAGAAGAAGAAGAAGAATCAGATCAAGTGAAGATGTTGAAAGCTATTTCAAAAGTTGTTAAGTGACCTAGAATTGAAATTCAAAATTATGCAAGAAATTTATACATTGAAGAATTGATTAATTGGATCAATGAAATGGAAGAATACTTTGAATATGAAGAAATTGAAGATCCAAAAAGAGAGAGATTTATGAAAACTAAGCTAAAATATCATGTTGCATTATGGTGGAAAGAAGTTCAATTGGATAGAAATAGAAGAGGAAAGGAGAAAATCAAAAAGTGGGATAGGATGGTGACAAAATTGAAAAATTAATTCATACCTATTGATTATGAACTTGAAAGATTGAAAATATTGTAGAACCTAAGGAAAAAGGAGAGATCTATGAAGGATTAGACTAAAGAGTTCTACAAGATGATCATTAGGACTGGACATAGTGAAGCAAGAAAGGAGAAAGTGGTGAGGTACATCAATAGACTGAGAAAAAACATCCAAGAAGAACTAATCCTAGTAAAGATGACCATAGTTGAAGAAGCATATCAATTTGTGTTGAAAGTGGAGAATGAACAAGAAGTTTGAACAAAGGCATATAAGTGCAAGAGGAAGATTCCATAGGAGTGGATCAAAATCTAGAGAAAGAAGACCTTATGCAAAGAAAAATAAAGATGGAAAACCCTACCGTAGTGAAGAAAAGGATCACAATTCATACTATAGAGGAAGAGAAGATAGAAATTTATACCGTAGTGACAAAGAAGGCCATAATTCTTACCACAATGATGGATATTAAAGAGATGAAGGAAGATATGAGAAGATACCATTCAGATCAACCTATTTCAAGTGTGGAGGTGAAGGACACAGAGCATTTGAATGTCATCAAGGAAGTACCGATAAGAAAACTAAGCATATCGAAAGAGCATCGTATGTGGATGAGGAACTTGTTGAATGCCCTAATTTAGTTGGAAGGTGAATCATTGGTAATGAGGAGAGCTTTGATACATGGAGTGATTGAGGAACCACCACAAAAAAGAGTTTGTTTAGAACAAGATGTAAGTCTGAAGGAAAGGTATGTAAAGTTATCATTGAGAGTGGTAGCATTGGTAATCTAGTTTCAAAAGAGATGGTAACCAAGTTGAATTTGAAGAGGTTAAAATATCCAAACCCTTATAGGATAACATGGATCCAAAATGAGCATAAGATATTGGTGAATGAGCAATGTTTGGTGAAATTTCATATAGGGTCATATAAGGATAAAGTGTTGTGTGATATTATGCCTATGGATGTATGTCATTTACGATTAGGAAGACCATGGCAATTTGATAGGAAAGAAATTAATGATGGAAGAAGAAATACATATATTGTGACTTCAAATGGAAAGAGAATTTAGTTGATACCTTTGGAAGAAAAAGATAAAAGTGAAGTTTGTAGCACTACCTGACTATGTTTGGTAGATGGAAGGAAGTTTTTGGATGGATTGAGGCATGAGAATATGTGTTTTGTATTGATTCCAAAGAAGGGTGGTAGTCCAAAGGCAAAAAATTCTACTGTAGAGAATGCAAAAGTAGAAAAACCATTGATAGGATATGGAGATCATATCATAGAATGTACTAGATGGTTTACCGCCAGTACGAAGCATCAATCATCATAGAGATCTAATATCAGGAGAAAGTTTTCCAAACAAGGAAGCACATAGGATGGCACCGGAAGAGAATGTAGAACTAAACTGACAAATACAA
The DNA here is from genome assembly GCA_007115665.2 of Sequoiadendron giganteum. Taxonomy (NCBI): domain Eukaryota; kingdom Viridiplantae; phylum Streptophyta; class Pinopsida; order Cupressales; family Cupressaceae; genus Sequoiadendron; species Sequoiadendron giganteum. The sequence goes on along the minus strand of CM021108.1, from coordinate 27,653,041 downwards.
GAGTTATTGAAGAATGTATTGATCAGAGAAATCTTAATCCCATGTGCAATACTTGTTGTACTTGCACCAAAGAAGGATGGAGAGTGGAGAATGTGTATAGATTCAAGATCCATCAATAGGATCACTATCAAGTATAGATTTATATTTCCAAGGATGTATGACATTATGAGCTATTTGAGTGGAGCAAAGTGTTTCACAAAGATTAACCTAAATAATGACTATCATCATATCTAAATCAAAGAATGAGATGAGTGAAAGATTGTAATTAAGACCAATGAAGTATTTTGTGAGTGGTTAGTGATGCCTTTCGGACTGACTAATACACCTAGAACTTTCATGAGATTGATGAATGAAGTATTGAAGAAATTCTTGGGTAAGTTTGTTATTGTTTACCAGGATAATGCTCTAATTTTTAGTAAAACTAGAGAAGAACATTTGTGGCACATCTGACGTGTGTTGCAAAGGTTGAGAGAAGAGGATTTGTTGATTAATGTCAAGAAGTGTAGTTTCATGAAGTCAGAGTTGGTATACTTGGGTTTTGTCATTTTTGTTGAAGGATTGAAGATGGATCTTGAAAAGGTTAGAGAAATTGTAGAGTGGCCTACATAGGTGAACATTGGAGAGGTGAGATCATTTCATGGATTGGCTAGTTTCTACTAGAAGTTTATCAAAAGCTTTAGTAGAATTTACACACCCATGAAAAAATACATGAGAGGAGCTAGGAAAGATTTTAAGTGGACATTTGAAGCACAAAGAAGTTTTGAATTGTTGAAATAAAAGGTGACAGAGAAGCCAATGCTAGCATTACTTGATTTTGACAAAGTATTTCAAGTTGATTTTGATGCAAGTGGAAATGCAATTAGAGTAGTGTTATGTCAAGAAGGAAGACCAATAGCATATTTAAGTGAGAATTTGAATGATGCCATAAGAAGATATTTAGTTTATGATTAGGAATTCTATGCCATAATTCAAGCCTTGAAGAAGTGGAGACATTATTTGTTACCTAAGGAGTTTGTGTTGTATATTGATCATATGATCATTAAGATTTGTAGTATTTGAATAGTCAAGGAAAGTTGAACCAGAGAACTATGAGATGGGTTGAGTTCGTATAGAGTTATACATTTGTGTTGAAGCATAGGAGCGGAAAATTAAAAAAAGTGGTAGATGCATTGAGCAGAAAAAAGAATTTGTTGATAGAGATGATGATAGAAGTACTGGGCTTTGAGGAACTAAAGCACATGTATGAGGATGATCCATTTTTTTTGAAAACTTAGAGAGCATGTAAGGAACCAATAGTGATAGACTAGATACAATGGTTGGACTATTTCATTCAGGAAGGAATGTTGTTCAAAGAAAACCAGTTGTGTATTCCAAAGAGTTCCATGAGGGAGAATTTGATTAAGGAGAAGCATAATGGAGGATTAGCGAGACATTTTGGAATGGATAAGATAGTAGCTTTAGTGAGTGGACACTATTTTTCACCGTAGATAAATAAGGATGTCAAGAAGTATGTTCAAAGTTGTAGAATTTGTCAAGTAGCAAAAGGGAGTATTCAGAATATTGGATTGTAAAAACCTTTGAGAGTACCAGAGAGACCTTGGGAATATATAAGCATGGATTTCATATTGGAATTACTAAGAATACAAAGAGGATATGATTCTATCATGATAGTAGTAGATAGATTTTCTAAAATGACACATTTTATTCCTTGCAAGAAGACTAATGATGTTGTGCATGTTGTTGACTTATTTTTTAAGGAGATTGTGAGACTATATGGATTACCTAAGAGCATAGTTTCAGATAGGGGCACCAAGTTCATTAGATACTTTTGGAGGACATTGTGGAAAAATATAAAGAGTTCAATTCAACATATCACCCACATACAGTTGGACAAAAAAAAGTGGTAAACAAAAGTTTGGGCAACTTACTAAGATGTTTTGTTGGAGATAAGGCAAGAAATTAGGATATAGTTCTATCACAAGAAAAATTTGCATACAATAATTCAGTGAATCAAAGTACAAGGAAGACGCCATTTAAGATTTGACGAGAATACATCCTAGAGGAGTTGCAGATCTCAAAGACATCAGTATGGAGAATTAGAAGAGTGTAGAAGCAAAAGAGTTTGTAGGATTCATGGAGACATTTCATATTCAAGTCTAGAAGCATTGGAGGATATGAATAGTATGTATAAGGAGAAGGTAGATGAGAAAAGGAAACATAATGAATTTGTTGTTGGAGATGACGTGATGGTATATCTGAGAAAGGAAATATTTCCAAATGGAACATACAATAAGCTAAAGATGAGGAAATTTGGACCATGTAAGATTATCGGGAAGTTTGATTCAATAAATTCATAGGAAATAAAATTACAAGAGACATTAGGTATATCACCTATTTTCAATATTGCAGACGTCTATGAGTACCATGAAGGATAGTGAAGTGGCACTAGCACCAAAGCTGATCTAAAAGAAAAATTACCACATCAACCACTAGAGGAGATTGAGTAGATTGAGTAGATTTTGGATACTAGAACTAGCAGGAGTACTAGGAACAAGCAACACAAAGAATATCTGGTGAAGTGGAAAGAAAGACCTATGGAGGATTCATCATGGATTTCTTAGGTTAAGGTAGACCACTTTGGTTTTCCTCTAGCCCTTGTAAATTGGGGGACTCACTTTTCTTCCAACCTCAGGTGTTTGATGCAGGAGCATCCCTAGTTATAAATCAATCATGTATCAACCAAAAACATTTATTTCCTTGTATTTCAATTTTTAGTAGTTTCAACATTTCATTCCATATTTCACTGCATTGTCATTTCTCAGCTCGTGGGGCAATATATCACATCTACATGAGGTCATCTACATCATATCTAGGTTTCAAATTATTTTTCATTTTTTTTAGAAAGTTATCGCTCTTAGAATTTCACTGTAATTCATAGTCAGAGCATTTGGGGCTGACCTGGTCTAGATTTCTTAGTATGGACATATTTCAAAGAGTGTGGAGCTTAATGGGACATCATACAAGAATTTTGGGTCTAGTGGGATCTTTCTTGGAGACCCACAATACATTCCATCTCATAAAGGATTGTCTTTCATGTTTGGAGGCTGGCCTACACACTTGATCATTCATTGGGTTTTGCAAACCCTTGAGGTCGACACAGACCTTTATTGGAGCTGGAGAATCATATTTAAGATCAATTTTAATTCACAAGGAAGGTAGTTGGTTTAGGATTTCATGATTAAAGTTTAGAAAGTTCGCATTACCCCATTGTGGGATTGTAATAAGGCCTTTGGCCAGTTTTAATGTTGAATGCCCTTGTGGCAGGCCTATGAAGCACTGATTACTCACCCTTGAGGCATATAATGCATGTAAGATTTCTATTTCAATAAATATCTATATTTGTAGAGAGCTTTCTTGTGTATTTCCATTGTGTTGACTCTAAGATGCAAGTTAGACAATCCTTTCTAGACCCTCCATCCATGACTGCACTACAATTAGGCTACCCAAATGTAATACTAGGCCACCCCACTGATGACAAGACCACCCCAACACACTTAGAAACATTCTAGAAGATTTTGGGAACTCCTAAGCTAACCAAGCCACCCCGGTACAATGTGAGGCCACCCAAACTCACTGAGAGACACCTAAATTCATTTTAAACCCAAAATAAATGTTCCTAAGTTAATTTTAGGATTCCAAGGCATGAATAAAATATTATACATTTACAATCATGTCTGGTAACAACACCAAAACATATAATCAAGCTAAAACACTAAATTTTGAAAATGATTTACAAGCCTTCTCACAAGAGAGGCCCACAAACAAATTATGTTACAATCACATTGTGATTACATAATGGAAGGACTCAAATGTCCTTCCATCATCAAATTACATTAAATAGAACTATCTAAAAGAAAAATAACAAAGAAGGAAGAATATATCAACACCACTTTTCTCCTCGAAGCTCTGAACCCCAACGATGGTTTCCACACCACCCTATTGCGTGAAATCAATAAGGTTCACTCCCACTATGCTAGGATATGCCAAAAGGCCCAAACACACTCATGCGAGACACATTAGGAAAGGGTATACAATCACACCAATCACAATAAACATTTTTCAAGTATATCACACAAGGATAATAAAGATAATCAAGCATCAAATGATGGTCCACATCACAAATCCATTGGCATGAACACAATGGCACACATAAGAACTCACATTGGGGCACATCCATCAATAGAGGAAACCATCCATGATCGCATAACATAAGGACTAAGTCCTAGAGTCAACATGTTTATTGAACTCAAGTAAAGACACGTAAACCAATACATAATTTCTAATTTTATCAAGTTTCAGTAACATTTTTTCATGATGAATATTAACACATTTCACTAAGTTCCATCAATTCAAATCATAAAAGTCCATTTTTTAATTCAAATTTTCCAAAAATTCCAAATGCAAAAACCATAAATTTTCTCAAACTACCATGAAAATCCTTCAAAAACTTAAATTTTCAAAATAAAAAAATCTAAGAATACCCTTTGGTGGAAAATATTCCCAACACCCCTCTTAAGCTATAAAATACTTGCATTTGACATGTTTCCCAAAAAATTGGGCATGTTAACGATGTATTTTGGAAAAATATCAAAATTTACATATAAAAATTAATCTATAACCAAAATCTATGAAACAGAAGGCATTGGGAGGTCCTAACACCCCACCAATCCATTTGCAACCTTTCAAAATGAAAAATAACAATCATTTGAGAAGATATAGAAAAATTACCTCATTCTCAACCAAAATTTAAAATGAACAAAACTTTGAACACACCCCACGGATGCACAATTCCACACACGAGCATGATTTCCTCCCCATTCCTATCTTGATGCAACAAATCCTACTCAATTTGGCCCCCGATTGCTCACCTAATCACCAAAACCATAATTTGGAGGAAAGAGGGTTTTTCCTCTCCAAAACTTCTCTAAAATAACACATAGAATGAAAATGAAATACCTTTTCCTTTTTTAATCCCTTTTCTTTTTTCCAATAAAATAATCTATTTATTTTCTAATTAATCGCATTAAATCCCTTATTTCCCAAAATCCAAAATTGATAAATTTGTTTCTTTATATTCTAAATGATGATTTTCTCTAATGTTCTTTTGTAGATTCAAGTACAAGCAAACAAATTTGTGCTTGAAGTTGCTCACCTTTAGGAGCTCTTGGACCACTAGGGAAATGCCCCTTGCATTATGGCGTGTGTACCTCCCTCACCCACTTCTTCCAAGGGTTGGCTGCCTTCACAAGGTCGACAGTGAAGTGGCTCAGTCAGGGACTCTCACCCTCGCTCTCAAGCTCCTCCTTGGCATGGCTCTCACCCTCCTTGGTGGTCGTCTTCTCCTCCTTCATGGGCACACTTGGGGTGGCCTTCTGGTGGGATGGTGGGGGTCGGCAATAAAACTTATGGGTGGCCTTCTAGCAATGCTCCTGGTGGTGGTTTTGGTTGGCTGGATACTTCTAAATGGTTTCCACGGTTGGATTTAGCAATCTCACCTCATCGGGAGGATAATGATAAAGAGAAAGATGATGACAGCTAGGATCCGAGCCTAATGTCACTCCAGACCTTGTTGATGTATGGGGGAAGAAATTGGATGACAGGGACCCTCTACCCTCTACTAGCACTGTTATGGCCAATTGACGACCTTTTATTTTATTGTGTTTGTAATTTTTCTTTCTTTCTGGGCTTGACCCATGTGACTCTGGACTTCTGGGCTTTGCCCATGTGACTCTTAGGGTGTGCCTTTTTACCACCCACCTTTTTTTTGTGAATATGTATTTCTATCTTTAAATTTAATATAGACATATGCCTATTCATAAAAAAAGAAGACATTAACATTCAGTTCAATTCATTATTCCACATTTAAATCATGTTTTGAATATACATAAGGCATATTTCACATTACTTTGTAAAAATCAGGATTCAAATCAAATTAAATTAATATAACTCATTTTTCCATTTATCCATTTGAAATTCCCACAAATAACCCCCAGGTCTTGAAAATCAATTAAAATTCATTTCACAATATCATTCAACCTATAATTCACTATTAAATCCATATAGATGTTTAATTGAATTAAATTACAAAAATGGGAAATTTAACAAACATCAACCACACATTCACGAGACATCCATAAGAAGGGTTATTATATTTAGAATCATACCAGTGGAAATATATGGGTCAACACAAGTAAAATAATGAGGGTCTCACACTCAGATTGAGTATAATGGTTAAAGTAAAACAATAAATGGCCAATGTGACATCTTATAATCACAATTGGGGTATACTTAGACCTAGGGAGCTAGGTGGAAAAATACCCAATACATGTAATCACTCAATACACGCGTCAAGTGTACTCGCTTCATACATAAAATAGTTGAAGCATCACATAAATACCCCATGGTGTACAACATCATATCCATAATTTCATTGCATTTAAATGATAAATTTCATGATATTATTTGATTAGAATATCTACATTAATGCATATATTCATGAACCACAACATAATAATAATCACTCGAGCAAGCCCACATCATGCATGCATCTGAAGAACACTTCTAATTATAAATAAATTCAACCCTTTTCAAGGGACTTGGCATCAAATAATACACACACTTTTGTTCCATTTAAATCAAGAACAATGATTAAATAACCATAGAGAAAGAATGAATCAAGACATAGAACAATAATGCCAAATTATGATCATCTAATGCCTTAACATATACAAAATATAATAAGTTTCCACTAACATCACATGCTAGGAATAGGTAGGAACTACAAAATGACCTAGGCAAGAAAGCATAAACATAGGGGAGAGATGGAAATTTGTACAGTGCAAATAGGCTTGCAAACTTAAAAAATTTGCAGGAAGATAAGGCCAAGGAAGTAATTGACCCATTAGGTTGACATGGAACAATGGTGAAACAAGATGCACTAAGACCCTGTTATCTCTTAAACTTGCACTTGAACTGAGTTGTGAAACTCAGTTAGCTAGAGAAACATGGGAGCATTCTCGGGTTGTGGGTCACCTAAAATGAGAATGAACCTAAAACTACTAATTTTTTGAAAGGAAAAAGGAGAAGGATTGTTGAAACTCAATAAAACTAAAAGCATAATATGAAGTGATACACCAAACCTAAAAGGAGATAGTGAAACTTAGAGCTCTACACTTAATTCTAATCTGGCAAAAATTCAATTTACACAACCTGTTACAACAATGTTCATGCATAAATGTTTCACTAGAAGGTCAAATACTTTGACTTGCAGAAGGAAGATAAACTTCACAAAAAGCAAGTGTTTATACTTAACTGACACAATCAGCAACCTGAATGAACAAGCTAATTACAGAAAAAGGTATAAGGCATGAGACAAAACTATCATGAAACTGAGTATGTTTACAAAACAGTTTGATCAATCATAATGCATACACTAAACTGTAAGAACAAGATGGTTAGAAATCAATTCCAAAAATGAATAAGGTAAAATTTATTCAATATCTCCAAGAGTTACAAAAGATGCAAAAATCTGTACAAAAGGACTGTGAAAGTCATTGTGTCTCCAATCTGCATTATCAAAACTAACTCTCCCAAAATTTGAGTTCAAAATGAGATTATAACCATCAATCCCAAGTAACTCCACCAAAAAAGGCTCTAGAAGCAATTGGGGTCGGATGCCACAATAAGCCCCAAATTTAGCATGTAAATCTATCTCCAAAATTGATCAATAAGATTGAAATGGTCAATCTTGATCAAGTCCTCCATAAAGGCAAGCTAAAATCGCTCCAAGATGCTCTCCCAAGTCATTAAAAGGATAGTCTCCTATATCCTTGCCTCATGTTTTCCAACTGCAAACAATAACCTCCTTCATTCTTGCAAACCATAAATTCAAGCATATTCTCTCCTCGTCATGCATTGAAAACTTAATCACCTCTTTTTGAACTATCATTAACTACAATTTTTTTTAATTTTTGCATTCATAAATAACTTATATTAAAGTGATTTATATTTCCACCACTTTAATATAGCTTTTACAAATTTTGAATTTAAATGCAAAAATAAAAACTAACCTTGACTTAGCTTTTATGGAACATCTCAAAATATCATTTAAAATAATCTCAAGGCATAAAAGATATGCCATGTCACAACCCTTATATGAATAAAGTTTAGATGCCGCCATGGAAACTCTGTAGTGTTTGGAGGTCTCAAGGGATTTTCTAGAGGATTTGTTTTATACAGATTTTGTGTACATTTTGGTAAGCATTATCATTTTCTTCAATATGTTGCCTCGAGCCATATTTAAACAAAAAATATTTGGGCATATGCTTTGGTTTTCTATGCATTTCATGCCCAACTCGAGCTTTGCCTGAAAGATTCATTTATGTTTGTATTTGATTAATTTGGAAGGAGATAAATGGCTTAAAGCCATTGTTAATGTTGTTACTTTCACATCTTGCACTTTTTAGGTTGCATATCTCTGTATACTACAGGAACTTGGGGTTTTCAATTCCCTCATAGCCACGACCTCACCATATTTCTTTGAGGTTTCTGCATTTCTTTGTGATGCCATGTAACTATAGCCAACAATATCATAATTCTTCCACTATGATAAGATCGAGCAAGATTATAACATGAATGAGATTCATGAGAGGGCGTACAGTTGAAACAAGAGCTTTCTCAGTCAACGTTCCATAAGAAAATGTTGTCCTGTGAATACAATAGTTTACAAAGAAAGGTTTGATGCCATTACACAGTGCGGGTATAACCTGCAAGCTCTATGTATCTTTTCCATTCCTTCATGAACAATACCATTTCACTGATTTGCACAAATATGGGCCACCCAAGCTTCAATATCTTCAGGAACACATCCATGGATTTCTATTTTTTAGCTTTTTTCTCTCCTTTGTCTATATCAAGGGTTTTCTTTTTCCTGTAGATAGCCGAAAGCTTATTTCACTTTCAATAGAACACAACTTGTAGAATCCATTTCTCTGTTGGTCATGAAAAACTGTATAGGTTTATCAAAACCATAGCCTCCATTCATATTCTACTATAATCAACAAAAATGATTGCATTTCCTTCATTGAGATTAACTTCTGAGATGAACACACTTTTCTTGAGCAACCTCTTTCCCTTCCTAGAGACCACTGTGATTTATTATTGTGATTACATCATACAGGATGAACTTGCTCTGTATTCATGATGCTCTCCATTATACAACCTATTCCATTACTTGATCATTCAAAATTCCTTTTTGTTCCTATTTTCCGAAACATTAATAGATTAAATGCTTCCAAAACTTCGCTTGAATTTCTTGTATAAGCATTGCTCACTGTTAAATTATATCTTTTCTGCATCTAACAAATTTTATTGAAGATTTTTGTGATTTTTATACTATGTTAGGGTTTGAAGAACAAAACCCTTCATACATGGCTTCTAAGTTTATTGTGACTTTTCTTGGTAAATCATGAAATCCAGAAGTTTTTAATAGTATATGATAGCTCCTTTTATGTTATCCGCCCTTTCTTCTAGTACTATGATAAACAATATCATGACAGTAACGTAACTTTAAGGAAACGACACAAAAAACATAGGAAAAATCATGCTACCTTTACTTCACTGTTTGGCTTCTCATATAACCTAATATCTTCTTGATAGCTTTATGATTTTCCTACTACCTTTTAAAAGGACTGTCACTTTAATGTCACTGGGAAAATATCATTTGATAAAACTACAACAATTCCTTATCACTATCACAAATGACTGTACCTTCTGAAAGATCATATTGTCTTAAGATATTTTTACCATATTTTGATCAAATGCCTGTTTAGTTTTCCAGGTCTCTACAAATCCATTGAGCATACATCATTATTTATATCACTGTATACAATAACTTCATTGTTATGAATAGTAAAGTGTATCCTTAATTGCATTACACTGTCATGAAAAACATGTTGGGCTCAACCCTTGTGGACATTTATCCCACGTGTTGAAATTTGATAAAACAAAACAACATTAATTTTCCTATATCTACACATGAAGTAAACAAGTTAGAAAAAACATGTGCATGTTTTAGGTATGTTTGATAACTTCAATGGTTTTCTAGGACATTCAAGGTTTGCATACTTGTTCAATGTGTTTGGAGATCAGTTTATATGTTCATGGGTGCTTGTACGTATAATGTGAGAGACCTTTCATTGCTTAGAGCACTGCTCTAACATCATTGTTCACTCAAATGTAGGCACTAGGACAACAAAGGAACCAAGGAGGAAACAAGCAAACCAAGACATCAACAAAGCAAGACAATACACTAAACCAGTCATTCAAGCAATGACTGGTCTTTCTCCTTATTTGTACATTTTGTTTAATTTACCTATCCATGTATATACTTTCCTTTGTTTACATTGGATAAGTTAGTCTCACAACTTGTGTGAGAAAATGTACACTTTACATTCAATAAAGATTACTTCTTTTCCCCAGAAAAGATTTGTACAATCTTTCCTATGTTACATGCATATGCATAAATGGAGTAATTTGTAAATGGAATCTCTTGAATTATTCCATTTATGCATCTGAATGCAATATAGGAGAAAATAATAAATGAATCATACCTCATTTACTTTTAAGGACAAAACTCTACCTGAATGAGCTTATTAGTGAAATTTGGGTAACATTTCTGGCAACATCTACTGGATGTTTTCCTACTAAACATGAAGACCAATTGCCTAGACTTGTCCATTGGGCATGGAGTCACCTAGTAAAATCAGAGGTAGACCCAAAACAATATATTTTTACTTGACTGTAACTCATTAAAACTAGATTGGAATACTAGGATACTTATTGAAAACATGAAAACTATAGAAGGGAAACTACCTAATTGTGTTGAAACAACACTTAGAGAAATGAAACTTGCAGCTAAATATACCCTACACTAACCAGTAAGACAAAACTACTTAAAAAATTCCATTTACAGGAAGACTGAAATAGCTACCCTTTCTTCTCAATATGCAGTGATTTGCATGCATGATGGCAACTAAGAAAAGACAATATACAGAGAAATGTTCAACAAGTTGATGCACCAATTATTGAAAGAGATAAACAGATTCACTTACCTCCCTAAATAGGTCATATGTAATGTTATTCAAGGGGGAAAAATTGAGTTGAACATACCCTTGTTTAGCCGCCAATGCATCTTTGATACCATACCAAGTTGTACCTTCATGTGTGAGTGCAAGATTGATCATTGGTGTTGCATTGGACTCGACATTGGCTAAATATCTGATTGGAAAACCCTTTGAATGAAAAAAGCTTGGACTGTCCCTGCTATGCTCATGGACAACTACTATATCTTCTGTTTGATGTTCATGGAACTCCTCCTTGTCAATCCAAAAGGGCACTTGGTCACCCACTTTCTTTGCATACTGCTACTCAAAATGATCACTCATTCCTTCAAAGGAGGAAGGAGAATGTCCAAACGATGAGATGACTTCTTCCAACACACTTTGAACTAATACATTAGCCTCAGGCTCTTTTATACAACAGAAAGGAAGCTTCTCATAACCCTCATTATTACTCAAAGAAAGACATTCCAATTCAGGCTTTTCCTCTTCAATGAAAGCAAACAAGTGCTCAAACAATGAAGAAGCCTCATCCAACCAACCTTCAATTGGTATATCAACTTCCAAATCATCTGCATGGTAGAAAGGAAGCTCCTCCAACCAGAAAGGGCCTTGCAAATCAGGTTCATGAAGAGTCTCTTGTTGCTTCAACATCTCTTCGAGCCGGTGAACTTGTTGTTCTAGTTCATCACGAGTGAAATTTTTTTATTCCTTTCCACCCAACTTTGAACAAAACTATTCAATTACGTTTGTGCACACCTCTTCATAAAGTTTCACGTTAGCCTTTTCAATTAAAAGATGCTTGAAGATATCAAAGCTCTCACCTTGGAGAATAGTGTCAGGTTCAATTTTATGTTCTTCTTCATGGTTCAAGGCTCCATTGTCTTGTTGATTGTCATCAATAAGCAACACACCAATGTCTTTTTGTTGTTCAATTTGAACTATTGAAACATTAAGATCATTTCCAACATCAATAGGGGAATCTTTGGCTGAAACAATGGCTGAAACAATGGGAGATTCTCCTCGAGAAGTCTTCTGCTGCTCAATCATTTTCTATTGTTTCTTTCTATATTGCTCCATAGCTAAATGCAACAAGTTTATGTTTCTAGTCTCCTCCATGTTGAGTGAGTTGTGCTGGTCAAAGGTCTTCTCTTCTTTTGTAGCAGCTCTCTATTTTTCAAAACTCTTCTCATGAAGTTGACATTGGTACTCTGAGTAAGCCTGAATACCCTACACCTGAATAGACAAAAACTTCATTTACTCCTTCCTAGTAGCTATCTCCCCTTCAAGACCTTCTTCAAACTACATCCTTTGTGTCTTCAATTTTTGGTCACAGAAATAGGCCTATTCAACCATTTCTTGTTGCTGCATAATGGTCTTTTTTTGCTTCTTGATGTCAACCAACATGCCATACATGTGTGAGAATGTCTTACTGACATCATTAATCTACATATGTTCAAACCTTTGGCTCGAAGCCCATAACACATGGTCAAACTTTTGGATTAGATCCAATACAGTCTAGTAAGGATGCTTTGGAGGTTGATTATGTAAATAGTCATGTTGGTTAGCATCAAAAACCTCAACTTGGGATTGATTTTGATCATATAATGGTTGACATAAAGGTTGACCAGGAGTGGGAGGGTGGGAAACATGATGAAAATGTTGGTAATCTGATGTTACAAGGTCATTTGAAGTAAAGCCAACAAGTTGTTATGTATAAAATAGCTGATAAGTGGACATATTTGGATGATTCTCATGAAATGGAGGGTGAAAGGCCATGTTTCCATGCAATGAAAACATGCCTTTTTCATTCAAGCAATTGGAAAATCAAATTTGCTTTCAATAATTTTTTTCTTAAACATACCATAACTACTAAAACTAGTAAGTTAAGCTTGGAGTCACTAGGTATGTGATTTTTCTTGCCTCAAAAGGATAAAACTACTGCTATACACACCAAAAAATAGTAATATAAGATCTGTAACGAACTGAAAATCAGTTCGCGTCCCACCGGTCATGCCAAAAATTGTTATCTCTTAAACTTGCACCCGAACTAAGTTGTGAAACTTAGTTAGCTAGAGAAACATGGGAGCATTCTCGAGTTCTAGGTCACCCAAAATGAGAATGAACCTCTGGATAGGTCGGCTTCCTAGCTGGTTATATCACTTGAACTACTAATTTTTTGAAAGGAAAAAGGAGAAGGATTGTTGAAACTCAATAAAACTGAAATCATAATATGAAGTGATACACCAAACCTAAAAGGAGACAGTGAAACTTAGAGCTCTACACTTAATTCTAATCTTGCATAAATTCAATTTACACAACCTAATACAACAATGTTCATGCATAAATGTTTCACTGGAAGGTCAAATACTTTGACTTGCAGAAGGAAGAAAAAATTCAAAACAAGCAAGTGTTTGTACTTAACTGGCACAATCAACAACCTAAATGAACATGATAATTACATAAAAGGTATCAGGCATGAGACAAAACTATCATGAAACTAAGTATGTTTACAAAACAGTTTGATTAATCATAATGCATACACTAATTTGTAAGAACAAGATGGTTAGAAATCAATTCTATAAATGAATAAGGTAAAATTTATTCAATATCTCCAAGAGCTACAAAAGATGCAAAAAATATATGCCAAAGGGCTGTGAAAGTCACTATGTCTCCAATATGCATAATCAAAACTAACTCTCCCAAAATTTGAGTTCAAAATGAGATTATAACCATCAATCCCAAGTATCTCCACCAAAAAAGGCTCTAGAAGCAATTGGGGTCGGATGCAACAATAAGCCCCAAATTTAGCATGTAAATCTATCTCCAAAAGTGATCAATAAGATTGAAATGGTCAATCTTGACCAAGTCCTCCATAAAGGCAAGCTAAAATTGCTCCAAGATGCTCTCCCAAGTCATTAAAAAGGAGAAAATAGTCTCCTATATCCTTGCCTCATGTTTGCCAACTGCAAAAAACAACCTCCTTCATTCTTGCAAACCATAAATTCAAGCATATTCTCTCCTTGTCATGCATTGAAAACTTAATCACCTCTTTTTGAACTATCATTAACCACAAAAAAAATTATTTTTGCATTCATAAATAACTTATATTAAAGTGATTTATGTTTCCACCACTTTAATATAGTTTTTACAAATTTTGAATTTAAATGCAAAAATAAAAACTAACCTTGACTTAGCTTTTATGGAACATCTCAAAATATCATTTAAAATAATCTCAAGGCATAAAAGATATGCCATGGCACGACCCTTATATGAATAACTTTTTTTCAAAAACTTAAAGGCAAAAGCCTTTTGACTCCATCAAATTCCTTTTTAGGGTTTCTAAATCCCAAATGAATGCTAAACATTCATTTTCATTTGGGAAAAGTCTTTTGGAGTGAAAACAACAAAATAAAATAAATTTATTGCATAAAACTCAACCATTCTCCAACACATTAATAAATCTCTTTCTTCATACTTAAACACATTGTATAATTAAAAAAGTGGGGTTTCTTATCCATCCACCTTTTTATGATGAAATTGTGTAATATTGTTTTTCATTAAACAATATATTAATTAATACATATTTATATAATATTATACTACATTTGCTTCTTCTTCGATCGGATCAAGATCAATTATCGCTCTCATAAGATCTTGCTTGGCTGGAAGTAAGGATCCTTTTCAATGAAAAAAGCATTTTCCAATCATCTATAATCTGATTTATTAAAGCTCTAGCGGATTACCAAAAACCCTTTACACTTCCTCAATCCAAAGCAATCCCAATTCTTTGAGAAAGTCCATAACAATTCTAGTCTATTTGAAGGGTTTCCTGTTTGTTCCCTTCCGAGATGCCATCCATGACCCGTGTTGAGACCTGTCTCAATGTTGCTGAGAAACTCTTGTCCAATGGCTTCAACCATCTCGAAGTTAAGAAGAACTACATATCCCCCCCCCCCCCCCATCAACGCCCCCAAATGGCTGAGGTTTCTCATTCTTATAGCATTTCAATAATAGACCTCAAAGATTTAGGGGGTTCTGGTAGGAAATCAGTGGTGCATGAGATCAAGTGTGCATGTGAGGAGAATGGCTTCTTCCAGGTAAAATAATCATTTGTTTTCTCTTTTCCCTTAATCCAACTTATCTGGTTTTGTTTCAATTTGGTCAATAGTAAATACATGTTATGAAACATCTAGATTGTGAACCATGGGGTGCCGAATATTCCGATGAAAATCATGATGGATGTTTTCAAAGAGTTCAAAAAGCACAAGGGAAGCTCACCTAAAGTTCACATGTGCTTGGAAAGTCCGCAAATCCACTATATAATAGAGCACATAAATATTGTTACACCCCGATGTGTTATTACCTATTTACTATTACCTTGTTGGGTTAAAATGCTTTAATATATGATTGTGTTTTGTATATGTGTCTTGAAAATATGATGAATGAATGTGCAATTCAATATGATATTTTAATGTCTAGAAGATGAAAATATATGATGCATATGAATGTATTGTTATCAACTAACTATTGATATGTACTAAGTAGGATGCAAGAACGTATTCGAACCTCCAGAAGAGAGGGGGAGTACATCACTTAGGAGAAGAACTTGGTTTGGTAGTTTCCTTAATAAGCCTAAATGAGCATACACACACTCACATCCTAGTTTGGTCTAGTTGTGTCAAGTTAGTTGGAAAATGGTAAGTAATCTCCAGTTTTGGTTTGGGAATGTTTTGTATTGTTTTATGGTTTTTGTCTTTGAATGTTCTCAAGATTGAGAAAATGTGATTAAGTCTCTATGTTAAGTGAAATTTCTTTTCAAGTATTCATGTTCATATATTAGTCAATGGGTATATACATAGAATGTATATATGTGTATATGTATATGTCTTTGTTAACTCATACATGTGTTAATATACATGTGCATGTGTATACGTAGATAGATATACTTATGTATATTCATGTACGGGTATATCATATGCATGGGAGTATCGATCTGGACAAACAAGACATGATATATGTATATATACATATTTTGTATATATGCACCAATCGATGAATACATGAATATATGTGTTTAAGTATGGATATTAAAACAATGATATATAATATATATATGTATATAATTACATTAATGTAAACATACATACACATATATTAATATACTTATATACTTATATATATATATTATTTTGATATATGTTTATATATATTTGATTGGCAATTAAAGTGTTTGATTTCATGTGGATATATATAATATAATATAATATATATATATATATAATAAAGATTATAATATATATATTACATTGTGTAAAAATTTAAATGTGCTTTGAAATAGACTATAACACATATATAAAGCACTATCATATAAAGTAGAACAACTAAGTTAGAGGCCACACACATATAGCGCACATGTGAGACTAAGTCTTAATGCCTTTAAACAATGCATAAAGTATTAAGCATTGAATCATTGGCAAAGAGAATGAAATGAATCACGTTGTTGACTTTGTCAAACCTGCGCTCAATAAATAAGGTGCATAAATATGAATTGATGGCACCATATTCTTGGAAGTTTGAAACTATTAGAAGTCTAAAATATGTGCCATAAACCAACACACAACATCGAGGAAGCATGAGACTTGGTCTTTTGCACAAGTTGGCTGAGATAGTCGACTTATATTGATAAGGAAACCTGCAGATTGTATTTTCTAAGTTTAAATAATTGTTGTCACCAAGATATAAGCAACTCAATCTTAACAAAGAAGTTGGACTATGTAGTTGTTTGCAAACTAGTGCTTAAACAACCACCTCTCATTTATTGAGCTTAGTTGATGCATTTGAAATAGGAAGGTGGAAGATTTGGTAGCTTGTTTGTAGTATTAAGATGCTCAGATTTTAGTATAAATAGAGGTATCCTCTCTACCATTTGTTACACTTTTCATTATGGTTTATTCATTGTTGTTATGTTGTAGTTTTCTGTGTAATTGTATTTTGAGATCTTTTGTGAGAAAGGGAGTTGTTTTGAGGTTTTGCAATTGTTGAGAATATTTGTGAGAGGCTAGAGTTTGGAGAGAGGTTGAACTTAGAAGGAGTAGCAAGTGGGCTTGTGGAAGTTGAGCTAGGGAGGAAGTAATATTATTTGGAGCTTTAAATATAGGTATGCTGATTTCTATTCCTTTATTATTTTATGATTGAAAGGTTATTTGTTTATGAATGTCTTTGTTTGGAAAGGATTGACTTAAATACATGTTAAGTTGGCTTTTATGAACTTGGTTTATTTCTTATTTTGGAAAATCTTGCATGTTTCTAGGTTGAGTCTTGTTTTGGTGAAACCTTTTACTTGGGTTATTCTTACATACTCTATATTGGAATTTATATGACTATGTTGCTACTTAAACTATACTTAGTTTGTCAATACTATATGTATGTAGCATGAAGTGTGAGATGTGAAAATAAGTTATTGTCTTGATGTACTTTAAATGGAAATATTAGTATGAACATGGGTGGTTAACTTGGTTATTCATGGGGTTAGATAATCCATGGGAAAACGGTGTAACCTAGTTGGTCACTAGTATGTGAGCATGTATGGTTAGTTTGGTTATTCATGGGGTCAGGATAATCCATGGAAAAGGGTGTAACCTACTTAGTCAAGTTGTTATGTCATCACTTTCTTTTAAATGGAATGTATGTATAGAGTATGAATGGTCATTACCAAAATGAGCTAAAGATGGGTGAGGGTGTGACCTCCACTGGAAGTGCCAGGTGATGAATATTTTTTCCAAATTAGTGTAAGTAGCCACTGTTTACACTATCAGTTCACTGTGATCTTAGGTTTACATACTAGGCAGGTAATGTCATACATGTAGGTTGTAGCCACCATATGGTAGCTCTAGATATGTAGAATACAACACCATGCTCCTGGAAGGCTAATATTATGAGGTTACCAAACCAATCTCTTCATTGAAAGGTAAGGCCATCTTACCAATTAGGTAGATTGCGGGGGACTGCAATAAGTCCATGGTTGGCAAAAAAATGCTTGAGTGATGCTCTCCCTCATGTAGTTGGTGGCCAAGATTTGAGGAAGGACATCTGGACCATTCATACTCTATTTTAGTAAGCTCTTGGAAGCTATGTATGTAATCATGTATCCATCTCTATGGAAATTGTAAATGTGAAATGTTATCATGAAATTAGGTAATGTGGAATCATTACTTGGGTTTTTGTAATGTTTCATTGTAATGCAATGGGGTTATTTCAAATGTGCATATTGTTATTGAATTAGAAAAAAAAACAATTTATTGCTTAGTGTTGGCTTCTTAAACTATTCACTTGTGGGTAAACACATAGTAAATTTTTTTGGGTAGAAAAATGACCATCTTACAAATATGAGTAATGTTAGTTTCAGAATCAACAATAAATTCATCAAATATGTGCATGAGGTACATTTACACATGTAAGAAGATAGTGAATAACCTAGGCAAGAAGGCATAAACATAGGGAAGAGAAGGAATTTTGCACAAAGTGAAAATAGGTTTGCAAACTTCAAAATTTTGCAATAAGGAAAAGTTAAGGAAGCAATGGGTCCATTAGGTTGACATGGAGTATGTAACAATGGCACAACAAGATGCAGTAATACCCATGATAAACATGCACCAATTTTTGGATTATAATGAAATTAGATGGAATAGAAAGTGACTTTTGATATTACAAGTTCTACTTTTGCCTAAAAGATAATTCAACTAATGACACAATGAATAAGGGAGAGGAGATAGTAATCATGTGGGACAACTGTATGAGCATATAGTGGTTACATGGAATTCATAGGACCTCCATGTTTTTTTAGAATTTTGAAATGACATCTTATCTATCTACAATTAAGGTTTAAAGGTGTGACTCATCACATAACTCAAGTGCCACATCAATATGTTCGTGAAAAGTGTCCTTAAAATGATTTTTAAAGATTTGATTAAAACTTAATCATGGAATCCCTAAAATTTGTTCACAAAAAAATATCATTTATTGTTAGAAAAATATCATATGTATTCTTATTTAAAATATAACTTATATGCAACCTAAATATTGATCTCAATAGATTTTGGTAACCATAAATCTTGTTATCTCTAATATTTATATTCAATGTACAAATGACTCAATAGTTGAACACAAAAAATATTACTTATTGTTATAAAACACATTATTATTTAAAATACAACTTATATTCAACTTTAAATGATCATATAATTTTTTCACATTTCATCATAAAATACAAGGTATTTATTGTGCTCACCTTTTATATTCGTGGTAAGACAAACATATGATATGAATTAGTCTAATGCATATACATTGTCACCCCAATAGTTCTACACATAAGAATAGTATTTTTCCACATAACAATAATAATTTTTTAGATGAACACCTTATTTTATTAATGACACACTTATAAATTGGATACTTATGATATTTTATATGAAGTAAACAAGTATTTATTTCATTTTTTAATGAATCTATTTATGATTTTTTATAGCATTCTTAAGTTCTCGTGTGTTTATTTAATAGTCTTTCTTGACTAACATTTGGTCATTTGTTGATTTACATATGAACTAGTTTTTGACAATATATAGTGTAAATATGTTGCAAGACTAAATTATAGAACCAAAAAGTGAACAATAGGACCCCTCCAAACTATTGGACCCTCTCCCTTAATGGTTGTCAAAGTGACAATAGATTGGGAGTGTGTAGGTGCACTAGATAACAAACAATACAACAAATGTTCGTTAACCTTTTCAAAATTGAACAAAAAAAAGGATGGTCCCATTGTGAATGACATGGCATTGCCAACCAATGACATAATGGGAAATGGTTGTTAGACTTGAATAATAGTATGAGAGATAGTGTGATAGTGCCATGTGGCCACAAAATGGCATCACACTATATGGGGCCCAAGACACAAAGGAGGAGATAAACGACATGGAAATGCAAGGACAATGATCTTATGACCTCAGATGGTTGCAGATATATGTAATTACCAACTAACCAAGGACTAGAGGAACTAGATAATCATGTAAATGCATAACAATAAAAAGCAAAGAGCCCTAGGTGATACTAAAAAGCAAGAGAGCAACACAAACCTCTCACAAACTACTAGGTCAAATAAAAGGAACAACTAGAGGAGGCCAAGACTTGGAATGAATAGTGTGCTCTACTTGTGGCAACTTAGAATAGGGTCATGTGAATTTAAACTTAAAGCTTGAATGTGGCAACAAACATGATGACAAATGGAGCTTAGGGAGGAATCCAGAGCATGAGATCATTAAAAAGGCCTTGCAAGAAATGGGAAGGACCAACCAAAGGCTACCAAAATATAGAAGGAACTTATCTAATATATCATTCAATTATTATAAATTATCTTTTAAGATGATTTATCAAACTTATCAAATGTATCATTCAATCATGCAACTTAACATATCTTTTTTTTTGTTATAAGGTAAATTATTATTAGGTTTATTTTTAACCCTCCCATCATATATGACTGATAACTCTTCATAAAATTTATTTTAGTTTTTATATGTATTTAAATACAATAAAAACAAAAAATATTATATTATTTTGATAAGTATGTTTATCTATTTAAATTGTAGAGAAAAAACTAATAAACTTCTATGATAGAAATAGTACATATATATGATGTGAAATAATAATAGGATAAGTAGAAAGTAAAGGTGATATATAATATTTTTGTTTGGGAAAGTCTTTTAGAATGAAAAACTTAACAAAAATAAAATAAAATTTATTCTATAAAACTCAACCATTCTTCAATATATTAAAAAAAAATCTCTTTCTTTATTATTAAACACATTGAATGCAGTTTTACAGAAATCCATCCATCTTTATATACAATATTATTTTTCATTAATATATATATATATACTACAGTTGCTAAATCCATCCATCTTTTTATAAAATATTATTTTTCATTAATATATATATATACACACTACAGGTGCTTCTTCTTGGATCGGATAAGATCATCTTTGGCTGCAAGTAAGGACACATTTCGATGAAAACAAACCTTTTCAATCGTTTATGTCAAATCAAAGCTCTAGTGGATTCCCAAAAACCCATGAGACTTCCTCAATCCAAAGCAATCCCATTTCTTTGAGAAAATCCATAACAATTCCAGTCCAGTTGAAGGGTTTCCTGTTTTTTCCCTGGCGAGATGTCATCCACAGCCCATGTTGAGACCCATCTCGATGTTGCTGAGAAACTCCTATCCAATGGATTCAACCATCTCGAGGTTATGAAGAAGTACATATTTCCCCCCAATGAACGCCCCCAAATGGCTGAGGTTTCTCATTCTTATAGAATTCCAGTAATAGACCTCAAAGATTTAGATGGTCCTGCTAGAAAATCGGTGGTAAATGAGATCAAGCTTGCATGTGAGAAGGATGGCTTCTTCCAGGTAAAATATTAATTTGTTTTCTCTTTTCCCTTAATCCAACTTATCTGGTTCTGCTTCAATTTGGTAAATAAATGTTATGAAACATCCAGATTGTGAACCATGGGGTGCCGGAGACTCTGATGAAAAGCATGATGGACGTTGCCAAAGAGTTCTTCGAAATGCCCCTAGAAGATAGGGCATGTCTCTATTCAGAGGACATGAGGCAATTGGTGAGGCTTTCTACAAGCTTCAACATCACCAGAGACAAAGTCCTTAACTGGATGGATTTTTTAACACAACCATGCCATCCTCTGGAGGAATTCATCCATGCATGGCCTCAAAAACCTGCAGCCTACAGGTAGTAACCAAGAATCCCAGATGAACAAAATTTCTCTCAAGAATTTTAAAAGAAGAAGCTGAAATGATTCTTTTACTTATTTTGTAATACAGAGAGATTGCAGGGAGGTATGCTAAGGAAATAAGAGCACTCACTTTAAGGCTCTTGGCTGCAATTTCTGAAGCTATGGGGCAGGATTCTGATTATTTAAATACAATCTTTAAGAAGCATAGACAGGTGATGAACATAAATTACTATCCTTCATGCCCGAATCCAGATCTCACACTTGGCGTAGCACCTCATTCAGATCCAGCAGGCATCACTGTTCTAATGCAAGGACTTGTTAGCGGCCTGCAAGTGCTCAGAGATGGAAAATGGGTTGCAGTAGAACCCACACCCAATGCCTTTGTGGTGAATTTGGGAGATCAGTTGCAGGTTTATGATAATATATATGATTAATTTTATAGACTTCAAGTTTCCCCAATCTATAATACTATGAGTGAATTGGATTAAGTGATTGGACAGTCGATGTTTGGAACTATATACAATGCTGTTCATCATCAAGGTGAATAAGAAAGCAAATCTGTGCTCATATAGATATGAATGATAAACTATATAGATAACTAATTTCTTAATTATGATTTTTAATCTATGTAAGATCTGCTTTCTTATCGTCTCAGATGATGAGTAGCATATGTAGTTCGAAACTGTATTTAGAATTCCCCATTGTTCAAAACTTTTTTCTGATGGACTGAATTTTGAAATGTTTTAGTGTGACACTGTGGAATTTTATTAGGTTTTGAGCAATGGGAGATTCCAGAGCATCGAGCATCGGGTTGTAACAAACAGTACCACTGTTCGTATATCTATTCCCACCTTCTATGGTCCTTCGTTGGATGCTTTCATTTCTCCTGCAGAATCCATGGTGGATGAGGAGCATCCGGCTCTGTACAGAGGATACAGGTTTGAAGAATACATGGAGGCATTCCGGAGCCAGGGATTGAAGAGCAAGAGCATTTTGGATCGCTTTAAGATAGAAACTGGTCAATGATGTTGTTGAGTGATGAATTATCTATGTCAATGAGGCAAAGGATTTGGAACATATGTATATGCAAGATGCTTCTGAGTTAGACTGCCTAGGTTTTTTAGGTTCCTATGTTTTGGGTTTTCTTCCTGAACCTATCAATCATGAGGGAAAGCCCAAAGCCAGCACTTTCTAGTATTCATGTATGTTATTATTGATTCTATTTGCATATGTTAATGTTCTAGTGGACTCCATACCATAGTGACACCTCCTATCCTATACACAGTACATACAGACTTACAGTGGTAATGGAAATGGTGCAGGGATATCTAATCTAGTAGTGCTTCACAGTCCAAACTCCTAAGCATTCCTAAGCAATTTATATTGGTTGATCATGTACATTGTATACTATCAGAAGCCACTTCTGAGGGCAACTAATTATTAGGAGATTCGTATTAGTACTGGTTTTTTTGTATTGATGACGTGTATGTCTCAAAAATTTGGGCATATCTTTAGACACTAGGAGATTTCAGATAAACTTTTTGTGATTTGCTTGCTATAGTCTTATAGAAATTCCTCTTGAAAAGTGGTAAATTTCTCAAATATATTGAGACTTAAGCTAAAATTTCATTATCTTTAGAAAAAAATTAAAAATTGAAAAGGTTAATTGAAGTCATTGAGCAAATAATAAACGGTTGGTTATATATGTAAAAACTCTCAAATAAGTGTTGCAAATATGATCACTTTGGTAAATATTATGAAAAGGAACAAGTTGTGTTTCAGGCACCTCAAAATTCTCAAACACACTTGCATTTCAATTAAAGTGAACAAATCTTTTTAGCAAAAGAAAGTTGAACAAAATTAAATTAGGTAAAGTTATTTTTGTTTTAAATAGATTTGAAATATTAGAGAAAAAATTTAGAAGTCTTTTGGAAAAGGATTTGTACAACCATTTTGAAATCAATTTGAAAGAAATGCATGTTGGGATTAGGTGTGTTGTACATCTTGTGAGACTTAATATTTTTTATTGGATAAGAAGAGAAGGGCCCTAAATCGGATTACAAAACGTAAAACATAGCAAAGTAGAGGAACAACAACAAAAACATCAAATTTGGCACCCAGGCCAACCCCAAAACAACTAACAATTTAGAAATAGCACTACAAAACCACAAAAAAAAGAAAATAAACTAATATATAAACTTCTAATTTTTGGTGAGGGAGTCTATCGACTCCTCCCAACAAGCCATCTCCATCTTGGACTTTTTTAATTTTTTGTTCAAGTCCTAATATTTGGATTATTTAATTATTTATTATATTGTGTGTCATAATGAAATATGATGTTCCACTTTATGCTTTGGCCATTATGCCATGTGTAATTGTTTTTATTTTGGCATTTATATGTCTAAATATATTTGTAAGAGAATGTATTGTCATGAAATATGTGTAAGAGCATTTAGGACAAAGAGATGGTGTAAGAGATATTAATATGACATCTAAGAGCATGATTAAGAGAGAGGTTGCAAAGTAGATTAAGAATCGTGATCCATTTATGATGCACATCATATAGCATCTTTCTAAAGGTAATGTCAAATAATAGAGTGTAGGTTGTATGAATTTATATCATGATATTTTGGGACCTTATTTGGACCCATGGTAATGCCTTATGAAATTTTATGAGCCTCCATGAGTGTATATATTGAAGGCTTGAGATAAATACAGTAAAATGAAGAGTTTTTGCAAGGTTATGCTCTTGAATTTCTTCTAGAAAAGAGGATGTTGATCTCCATAGATGCAAGAATTTTATATTATATTGTAACAAATTTATTGTTGCTAAATAATACATTGGTTTGATGCTTTAGAGGTTGGGTTTTTGTCAAGGTATATCTGTGTTATTCTCTTTCTTGTGGTTGATATTCTTTCTTTTATGTGTATTGTTTACATGCCAAAATGCTACTAAAATTTATGTAGATCCGATTAATGTATTAATATCCTCAAAGAGTTAATGTGGAAATGTCTACAATGCTTAATAATTATGAAGATTTGATTTAATTGATAAGGGTCTTGTTGGTACTTTTTCTAATAATGTGAATCTTTGGAAGTAGTCTAAAATTGTTTTGAGAGAAAAGCACAATGAGGTAGAACAATAGATAATAATTGATTAAAAAATATTTTAGTTCCTCCAAAGATAGAGGATGTGGTTAGTCATGTGTTTTTTCTTGCTTCAAGCAATGGTAGGAATTTCCTCAATCCTCACCTTGTCTCTCATTTTGAAGTTTGGATGACTCTTTTTTCAATAATCAATAGACTAAGGATGTAAAAAGATTTTTTGAAGATTCTTTTTATAAAAATCGGCTTCTTAAAGGTAAGACTAAGGTTGATGACAAAGGAATCACTAATTCTTTGAAAAAACTATGATTCTTTAATTTGTGATCTGCTCATATTGTAGCCTATTTTACATGTTTCTTGTTCTTGTTTCCTTGATTTAACCCAACATGTTAGTGTCAATGAGTGCTCCCATACCGTCTATAGTCTATAATATATTTTTTAAAATAATATCTTTTTATACAAAAATTAGGAAGTTTTTGTCAATCCCATATAGGAGAGTAAAAGCATGGGTATGGGCGACACAGAGAAGAAAAAAGACGGGAGACGGTGCATTTAGTGAGGCATGAAACCCCTGCCATTTTCCTACAATGTTGCGTGAAGGTATGGGTGTCCCTTCTTCTACAGGATGTGGAAAAGATATGGCATGCCGAGGAAAATGGACTCACGACCCACCGTAAAAGCATGATTGCAGGTAGTCAGAGACATATTTTCCCTCAAGACGTGAGCAGCAGAGGTCGACAGAGGGTATGCCCTGAAGAGAGGGCAATAAAAATCGCGCGGGAAGGAGAAAGAACAGAACAAATTCGCAGGTAGGAATGAAGGACAACGCACAGAGGAAAATAGACTCATAACCCTCCATAAATCTGCAAATTCGGGCTCCATTTTGGGAAGAAAAGGTAGAAGGAAGGTGTGAATGGAGGTGTTTGGGATTGAGGCGAGTTGCAGAGGTGTTGAGAAGTTGGGCAAGCGACTGTAGAAAGATTTCTTCAAGCTTTGTTCACCCTAAACGCTTCTTCAGTGCGACTACAAATCGAAGTGCAGTTTCATACAAATGGCGCAATATATAGCAAATATTTTATTTCATGGAAAAACCATAGGGGCATTGGCCTTTGTGATCCTTTATACAGGTAAGTTCATATGCCTTTGAAAACTCATGATTATTTATAGGAAATTTTAGCTGAGTTTCTTTTATGAGAACCATTCCATGGAGGCCCAAAATTCTCTTGATAATCTTTACTTTCAAGTCATCTGTATTTAGACTCACTCTACCTGCAACGTTCGTTAATGACCACATCTCTTGATCGACCCATGATTGTTCAACTACCCTTGTTATGAACTCTGCTCATTCTCAACTTCGCACTAGGCAACTTTTGACACTCACTAGATGTTATACAAGTTTTACCGAAGCAAATAGTTCGTAGATAATAGATTAGAGATTTTTCTTACTTTGATTTAGATTTGGACTACTTACTCATAGAAGAGAATGGAAGGAAGCAATAATGTGAGCCCTTCAGATGAACAACAAATGGGGAAACTAATGTGAGCCCTACAGATGAACAACAAATGAAATTTCCCCCTTCATAATAGAATATCCCACTATTTATGTAAATATTTCCATAATAGATTTGAGGTAAAAAGGGAAGGTAATGAACTCTCTATTCCTTGAGATTGAACATGTGGAATGTTTTTGATATCCAATATTTTATATTCAATAAGTTTTTTATCCAGAGCGCAGTCTGCAAACTATAAACCAGAAATTTGAGATAAATGCAGTTAGGTAATATCCTTAATACCGATTTAAGTAGCTATGTGGAATCCATCATTTCATTGTGTTTTTTTTTAATTGATAGGTTGTACAATTTTGTTGATTTATGAATAAATTGAAAAGTAGTGAACATAATGATTTACTATCCTTAAAATTTATAGATCTATTTTCATATTTTAAAGCTAACTGTATGGATAACCATAATCACCATGTCTACAAAGCTTGAGTAGAATTCAATAAAGAAAAATTCACATGCAAACTCTTTCTTGAATATGATCAAAAGATTATAATTTTTTTTGTAGCATCTGTGGAGTGAAATTGGGGATTATCCATTGTTGTGGTTAAAAATTGTTAATTCAAGATGATTTATGCTTATGTGAAAAAAGTGGATAATCAATTTAAATTGAATAGTATATTTTCTTATTCTTAATTATGATGCATTTTTCTATTAAGTGCAAGAACGATGTAAATTTTGATAATGTTGTTATATATATATATACATATTAAACACAAAAATACATTACTTATTGTTATAAAAACACATTACATTTTAAAATACAACTTATATTCAATTTTAAATGATCATATAACTTTTTTCACATTTCATCATTAAATACAATGTATTTATTGTGCTCACCTTTTATATTTGTGGCAAGACAAACATATGATATGAAGTACTCTAATGCATATACATTGTCAACCCAATAGTTGTACACATAAGAATAGTATTTTTCCACATAACAATAATACTTTTTTAGATGAGCACCTTATTTTATAAATGACACTTATAAGTTGGATACTTTTGATATTTTATATGAAGGAAACAAGTATTTATTTCATTTTTTAATGAATGTATTTATGATTTTTAATAACATTCTTAAGTTTTCATGTGTTCATGCAACAATATATCTTGACTAACATTTGGTTATTTGTTGATTTACATATGAACTAGACTTTTACAATATATAGTGTAAATATGTTGCAAGACTAAATTATATAACCAAGAAATGAACAATATGATCCCTCCCAACTATTGGACCCTCTTCCATAATAGTTGTCAAAGTGACAATAGTTTGGGAGTGTGTAGGTGCACCAAATAACAAACAATACATCACATGTTTGTTAACCTTTTCAAAATTGGACAAAAAAAGGAAGGTCCCATTGTGAATGACATGACATTGCCAACCAATGGCATAATGGGAAATGGTTGTTAGACAAATACTAGTATGAGAGATAGTGTGATAGTACCATGTGGCCACAAAATGACATCACACTATATGAGGCCCAAGACACGAAGGGGGAGATCAATAACGTGGAAATGCAAGGACAATGATCATATGACCTAAGGTGGTTGTAGATATATGTAATTACCATCTAACCAAGGACTGGAGGAATTAATCCTCATGCAAATGCATAAAAATTAAAAAGAAATGAGCCCTGGGTGATGCTAACAAATAAGAGAACACAAACCTCTCGCAAACTACTAGGTCAAATAAAAGAAACAACTAGAGGCCAAGACTGGAATAAGTGGCAACTTAAAATAGAGCCATGCGAATTTAAACTTAAAGCTTGAATGTGGCAACAAACATGATCGTAGATGGAGCTTAGGGAAGAATCCAGAGCATGAGATCATTAAAAAAGGCCTTGCAAGAAATGGGAAGGACCCACCAAAGGCTACCAAAATATAGAAGGAATTTATCTAATATATCATTCAATTATGAGAAATTATCTTTTAAGATGATTTATCAAACTAATTCAATGTATTATCCAATCATCTGACTTAACATATCTTTTAATTTTGTTATAAAGTAAATTATTAGATTTACTTTTAATATTATCACTCCCTCCTATCGTCTATGACTAATAACTCTTCATAAAATCTATTTTAGTTTTTTTAATATTTAAATATAATAAAAACAAAAAATATTATATTATTTTGATATTTACGTTTATCTATTTAAATCGTAGAGAAAAAGTTTAATAAAATTCTATGATAAAAATAGTACATGTGAAATAATAACAGGATAAGTAGAAAGTAAAGGTAATATATAATATTTTTGTTTGGAAAATCTTTTGAAGTGAAAAACATAATAAAATAAAATAAAATGTATTGTATAAAACTCATCCATTCTCCAATACATCAAAAAAAAAATCTGTTTCTTTATTCTTAAAACACATTGAATACAATTTTATGCATTGTATATCTGAAAAAATTGTGATTTCTTATCCATCCATTTTTTCATTGCAATATTTTTTTTCATTAAACAATATATTAATTAATACATATTTATATAAAATTATACTAGAGGTGCTTCTTCTTCGATCGGATTAAGATCAATTAGTGCTCTCATAAGATCTTCCTTGCCTGTTAGGAAGGACACATTTTAATGAAAACAAACATTTTTCAATCGTTTATGTCAATTCAAAGCCCTAGTGGATTCCCAAAATCCCATTACACTCCCTCAATCCAAAGCAATCCCATTTCTTTGAGAAAATCCATAACAATTCCAGTCCAGTTGAAGGGTTTCCTGTTTGTTCCCTTGCGAGATGTCATCCACAGCCCATGTTGAAACCCATCTCGATGTTGTTGAGAAACTCATGTCCAATGGATTCAACCACCTTGAAGTTAAGAAGGATTACATATTTCCCCCCAATGAACACCCCCAAATGGCTAAGGTTTCTTATTCTTATAGCATTCCAGTAATAGACCTCAAAGATTTAGAGGGTCCTGGTAGGAAATCGGTGGTGAATGATATCAAGCGTGCATGTGAGGAGGACGGCTTCTTCCAGGTAAAATATTCATTTCTTTTCTCTTTTCCCTTAATCCAACTTTTCTGGTTCGGCTTCAATTTGGTAAATACATGTTATGAAACATCCAGATTGTGAACCATTGGGTGCCGGAGACTCTGATGAAAAGCATGATGGACAATGCCAAAGAGTTCTTCGAAATGCCCCTAGAAGATAGGGCATGCCTCTGTTCAGAGGACACGAGGCAATTGGTGAGGCTTTCTACAAGCTTCAACATCCCCAAAGACAAAGTCCTTAACTGGATGGACTTTTTAACACAGCCATGTCTAGAGGAATTCATCCATGTATGGCTTCAAACACCTGCAACCTACAGGTAGTGACCTTATTTTAAGAGAAGAAGCAGAAATGGGTCTTTTACTTATTTTGTAATACAGAGAGATTGCAGGGGAGTATGCTAAGGAAATAAGAGCCCTCTCTTTAAAGCTGTTGGCTGCAATTTCTGAAGCTATGGGGCAGGATTCTGATTATTTGAATACAATCTTTAAGAAGCATAGACAGCTGATGAACATAAATTAGTATCCTTCATGCCCAAATCCAAATCTCACACTTGGCGTAGCGCCTCATTCAGATCCAGCATTAACATTCGAAGAATTGGCGGGCTGGATAGAATCCAGCATTAACATTACTGACAATAATTGAATTTTTAAACAATTTTAATTAAAAGTTGATGATTTGTTAACAGATTCTGGCTTAAGAATCTGCCAGAGGAATTATACCCGACAACCCACGAATCTACAAAGCAGCAGAAAGGACGGGGAGCGAGAATCTACAGTCAAATAGCCGTTAGTTTCATCTCGGAGGATTTTATCTCTGAAGAACCGTCATATCTGCAAGTACTTTTAAGTGTTGAGGAGTTACGTTACAGACATCTTCGCGCTTTGGTGTTTAGGCCGGAGAGTTCATTTTTAAAGGTTAACGGGTCAAAACGCAGTCTGCAAGCATGGCGACTTCTTCTACTCGTAGCACAATGGAACAAATGCTGGAGTCTTTAAAGAAGCAAGAAGCAAAGCCTAACGATATTCCTCCGGCTTTGCCTTCTAGACCGATATCAAAATTTCGACTCCCGTCTAATGTCAGAATGAGAAGATCTTCATTGCCATCTGTACGACCTTCTTTCTTTTCTGTGCACGATGAAATAGAATACCCAGTTTTGAAACAGAGAAATCAAGCAGCGATTACCATTCAGAAGGAAGTAAGGCGTAGAATTGCTAGAAAAAGTTATGCAAGAACTTTAAAAATGGTGATCCTCATCCAGGAAGGTAAAATGATGTTGCTGTTTTGTACATTCTGTATGCATATAATTCTATGGTTGTATTGACAATATTGTACCGAGTATAATAAGCACGAGTGGTCTTTTGCAGTGACTCGAGGATGGCTTGTTAGAAGACACGCTGACACATATCAGCAGCAGCTGCATATTCTTTCAGAGAAATACGTTATGGATCTAAATCCAGACAGAAGAAATGAGATACATCTTGAACATAAGCAGGTACAAAGTGATACTTTACAGACAGTACAAAAATATGAGGTACTAGGACGAATGGTTTAGACCATAATTTTCATCTCTATATATTAGAAGTATTATTGAACGGTTTTTAATATTTATCTATCTTGTATTTTTCTGATTCTTGGTTTTCTTGTGGCAGTCATCTGAAGATGGGTTTCAAATGAGCCTTGCTGCTGAAACCATGAAAAATCTTAATCCCAATGAAAAACTTCAGAAAGTGAAGAGTACATTTAAAATATGGAAAAAAGCCTGCAAAGTTCGATTATGTGAGACCAAGACAGTACTGCAAAAATAAGGACAGAAGGCAAAGTTTCTCGGCAGTTTAATAGTGGATAGAATAAGGAATTTGGTGCAGGGAGGTTGCATTCAGCCACCTAATGAAAGAGTTTGAACAAATAAAAAAACAAGGAGAAAATGGTGGGGAAAAGAATCAGCTAGAAATTTTATTAACATTTTTTTTATCAATATATTTTTCTGAAGGAGCCTGGTTTTTCACTAACCAGTGTTAAGGACTGAACTGGTGGCAGTTCCTAAAATTTGTTAAAATTTATCAAAAGGCTATAAGAAGTGAAGTTTGGAATTTGTGGGCCTTTAAGTATATGTGTTTATTCATGGAAATGTGGCCTTTAAGGCTAATGTAATTGTTGTCTGGCTAGTGATTGTCTGGTGTTGTATCTTATTGTGGCGCCTCCATGTTCACGGAAGAGTTCTAACATAATATTCTTATTTCATAGTATAAATATCGTTTGAAGTTTTAGTTAAACATTTACTATTTTGTAGATATATGTTAGTTAGGGCTGAATTCTCTAATAATTGGTCAAACTAGATGGTTGAAGTTTTGAAATCATTGCTTTGAAAACTGAGCCATTACACTCAGAAAAAAATAGTTACCAGGTGATGGAGGGTATGGGGACAGAGACTCCAATCAAATTAGGGTACGCGAGTACGAAAATGACTATGTTATATATAAATGTAGTTAACCAGAAATTGTGGGTACGGGGATGGGGATGCAGTCGACTTTTCTGTAATGGATTTCCTGGTAACCATGTCAAAAACTCTTATGATATAAAGTGTAATTTACTGCTCCCAATATAAGCTACATAGTGTACAGATATCTAAAGTTTAAACAGAAACAGACCCTAATGATATGTCTTTTAAAAAGTGTTGCGTCATTATCTATTTATTGGCTGTGACACAGGGCTACTGTGACATTTGAAGACATCATTAGTTTTTTTATTATTGGTATGTGGTTTGGTTTAACGGCCAACATTTCATTACATTCAGATTGTGGGGATACTGCTCAATTAGTGGGAATACCACTTATAACTGTGGGGATACCACTCAACTACAGAATTACAGGGATATTGCATAAAATATGCATATCTGATGCTTAGTTGTCACTAGGAGGATTTGATCACGAGTCTCTATCTTGAGAACACTATGTCCTTGTCATCACTGTTCTAATGCAAGGACTTGTTAGCGGCCTGCAAGTGCTCAAAGATAGAAAATGGGTTGCAGTAGAACCCACACCCAATGCCCTAGTGGTGAATTTGGGAGATCAGTTGCAGGTTTATGATAATATATTTGATTAAATTTTAAAGACTTCAAGTTTCCCCAATCCATAATATTACGAATAAAATTGGGTATAAGCGATTGGGTCGTCAATGATTGGAACTATATACAATGTTGTTCATCATCAGGGTGAATGATAAGAAAGCGAATCTGAGCTCATATAGATATGAATGATGTAGAAAATAAATCCGGGTTCCTTATATTAATAACTGATTTCTTCATTAGGATTTTTTATCTATGTAAGATGTGCTTTCTTATCTTCTCAGATGATGAGTAGCATATGTAGTTCAGAACTTTATTCAGAATTCCCCGTTGTTCGAAACTTGTTTTTGATGGACTGAATTTTGAAATGTTTTAGTGTGACACTGTGGAGTTTTATTAGGTTTTGAGCAATGGGAGAGCATCGAGCATCGGGCTATAACAAATAGTACCACTGTTCGTATATCTATTCCTAGCTTCTATGGTCCTTCGTTGGATGCTTTTATTTCTCCTGCAGAATCCATGGTGGATGAGGAGCATCAAGCTCTGTACAGAGGATACAGATATGAAGAATACATGCAGGCATTCCGAAGCCAAGGATTGAAGAGCAAGAACATTTTGAATAGCTTCAAGATATAAATTGGTCAATGAGGCAAAGGATTTGGAGCATATGTATTTGCAAGATCCTTGTGGGTAGATCGCCTAAGTTGTTTAGGTTCCTATGTTTTGGGTCTTCTCCCTGAACCTATCTATCATGAGGGAAAAGCCTAAAGCCAGTACTTTCTAGTATTCATGTATGTTATTATTGATTCTATTTGCATATGTTAATGTTCTGTGGACTCCATGCCATTGTGATACCTCCTATCCTATACAATGTACATACTGTGGTAATGGTAGTGGTGCAGGGACATCTAATCTAGTAGTGCTTCACAGTCCAAATTCCGGTGGTAGAATTTGCAGTTTTTTTTCATCTACTATATTTATTTTAAGCATTCCTAAGCAATTTATATTGGTTGATCGTATATACTATCAGAAGACACTTCTGAGGGCAAGTACAGGTATTTTGCATTGACGACGTGTATGTCTCAAAGATTTGGGCGATACTAGGAGATTTCAGATAAAGCTTTTTGTGAGTTGTTATAGTCTTATATAGAAAATCTGATTGAAAAGTGGTAAATTTCTTATAGAAATTTGTCAAATATATTGAAAGACTTAAGCTTAAATTCATTGTATCTTAATAAAAAAATTAAATCAAAAGGTCCTTTGAAGTCATTGAGCAAAATCTAAATGTTGAATATGTAGAAACTTGATTACCTTTCAAAAATGTAACCACTGTTGCGAATATGATCACTTTGGTAAAGATTAAAAAGAAAAAAAAGTGTTTTTGACATTTTAAAACTCTTAAACACACATGCATTATAATCAAAGTGAACAAATATTGTTAGCAAAAAGAATGGTGAACAAAATCAAGCTATCAATTTAGGTAAAGCTATTGTTCTTTTAAATAGATTTGAAACATTAGAAGTAAATTCTAAAAGTTTGGAAGTTTTAAATAGGTTTGAAATATTAGAAAAAAATTCTTAAAATTCTTTGGAAAGGGATTTTCACAATCATTTTGAAATCAATTTGAAAGAAATGCATATTGGGACTAGGTATGTTGTACATCTGGCGAGTCCTAATGTCTTTTATTAGATAAGTAGAGAAGGGCCTTGACCCAAATTACAAAAAGTAAAACATAGCAAAGTAGAGGAATGACAACTAAAACATCAAAATTGGCATCTAGGCCAGCCCCAAACCAGCTAACAATTTAGAAATAACACTATAAAAACACAAAAAATAGAAAACAAACAAACAAATAAACTTCTAATTTTAGTGAGACAGTCTATCGACTCCTCCCAACAAGCCATCTCCATCTTGGCCTTCTTTGTTTTTTGCCTGAGTCCTAATGTTTGGGTGGTTCAATTATTTATTATATTGTGTGTCATGATGAAATATGATGCTCCACTTTATGCGTTGGCCATTATGCCTAGTGTAATCATTTTTATATGTGTAAATATATTTGTAAGAGAATATATTGTCATGAAAGACGTGTAAGACCATCTAGGATAAAGAGATGGTGTAAGAGATATTATGATGTGTAAGAGCACGATTAAGAGGGAGGTTACAAAGTGGATTATGAATCTTGACCCATTTATGATGCACATCATAGAGCATCTTTCTAAAGGTGATAAATGTCAAATTATGGAAAAAAGTGGTGCTAATCAATTGGAGATTGAACTATGTACAAAATGAGGGGGTTAGACATATGGACTTGTTGTGAAAATGGAAGTGAAAAACTACAAACTTAAAATATTACAATGCAAATTAGTTGCAAAGAAATACATAAGAGAGCTAAATCGAATAATAGAATAATAGATAAAACATAGATTTACGTGGTAAAATCTTGACAATCTGCCAAGGAAACATCCATGGGGCAAAGTATCACTATTCTTATTGCTCAGAGAAATTGATTGCAACCTTCGCACAACTACTGCTCATCAATTAAAATTAATTACAATAATATTTTTTCCTTCAAGGCAACAAGATATATAATATCTTCACCCTATGTTAAACTTAAAAAAATCAACTTTGTTTTCAACTTTCAACTTTCAAAATGTGGTCACTTAGAAAATTCATAAAATATTATATATTCATTAAAAAATTAGTCGAAAGAACCGAGATAAACTACATGTTTTTAGCTAATTTCTCACCATTCATATTTTTGAATTCTTTTTTTAAAAGTTAACGAAAAAAGGGGGTCACAACAAACACTGTGCTATTTTTTTTGGGAAAAATAGGACCACTTTTGGTGACCCCCCTTTTGAAACCCTTAATCTCCATTATTTCCAAAAAAATAGTACCTTAGAAAATAGATTTAGAACACTACAACTCTTGTTCTTATTGCATCTTCAAATTTTGAGCATAACTATCTTCATTTTCTTGTGAACATCAGACTTTGGTGATTTAAAAAAAAAAGAAGTGGCATCTTAAGAGCCACTTTTGTGTCACAATTTGGTGCGCATACTCTCATGTAAGAGTCTATCTTGACCAACATTTTGTCATTTCTTGATTTACATATGGACTAGTTTTTGACAATATATAGTATAAATATGTTGCGAGACTTTAAATTATATAACCACATATACTATATGAACAATAAGACCTCACCCAACTATTGACCTCTCTCCCCTAATGATTGTCAGATTCATGATAGTTTAGGAGTGTGTAAGTGCACCAGATGACAAAGAATGCACTAGATGTTTATTAATCTTTTTGAATCTCGATAGAAAAAGGAGGGTCCCACTGTGAATGACATCTTTATATTAGAAATTCTTTTAAGATGACCTATTAAACTTATTAAATATATCATTCAATTATCCAACTTAACACATCTTTAATTTTGTTATAAAATATTTTTATATTATTATCCCTTCCATCATTCTTGACTAATAACTCTTTGTAAAAATTATTTCAGATTATTATATATTCAAATATAATAAAAATAAAAAAATTATTATACTAGCACTTGCACCTAAAGGAGGTTCAAGGATTACACCGATAGAAAACTACATGTATGTTAATATATTAGAGAGTATGTGTTTGTGCATGGATGCATTGTAATTAATAATAAGTGCTAAATAATGGAATGAAATTAACTTAGACAAATTTAGAAATTTTCCTCAAAGAAATTACTTATTATCTTATTATGAAATATTTGCATACAAATTTAAAACATAAAGCAATGCAAATGAAAAAAGAAACTTGCCATCTAGTAGTGAAATCAATATTTCATTGGCTTTTATGTGATAAGTGAGATTTTGAAGGATTTTACTTAATATTTTGGAGGCTTTTACCATAAAATGGCAGTTGGTTTACCATAAATAGCAGTTGAAGCTTGTTTTCCAACTACTCAATAGTGGTTTACAGGTGTGAGACTTGTTTGAGGCTCAAATCTCACACTATATGTAACCTATTGGCATATTATTTTGATATGTACATTTATCTATTTAGGCTATAGAGAAAAATATAATAAACTTGTATAATAGAAATAATACATATATGATGTGAAATGATAATAGAATAATTAGAAAATAAAAATAATATATAACATTTTTGTTTGAAAAAGTCTTGAAATAATTCTTTTAGCAAAATAAAAATCTTTTTTATTGCATAAATGCAATTATTCTCCAAACACAATAATAATCTATTTTTCATACTTAATAAACATATTGAATCTAATTTTATACATTGTATATCTTAAAAAAGTGATTTCTTATTCACCCACTTTTTAAATATGTATAATATTATTTTTTATTAAATAATATATTAATTAATATTTATTTATATAATGATATAGGTGCTTAAGATTAATACTTGTGGCAATAATGTCTTCCTTGAAAACAAACATTTTTCAATTGTTTGTCAAATCAAAGCCCTGGCGGATTCCCAAAATCCCATTACACTTCCTCAATCCAAAGCAAACCCAGTCCTTCGAGAAAATCCATAACGATTCCAGTCTAGTTTAAAGGTTTCCTGTTTTTTCCCTTGCCAGATGTCATCCATAGCCCATGTTGAAACCCATCTTGATGCTGTTGAGAAACTCCTGTCCAATGGAATCAACCATCTCGAAGTTAAGCAGAACTACATATTTCCTCCCCATGAACGCCCACAAATGGCTGAGGTTTCTCATTCTTATAGCATTCCAGTAATAGACATTGTGTGTGTAGAAAATACGTGATTAATTAACTATAAACTAACACACCGAGGAGACATTAGATTGAAAGAAAGCTAATCTATAAAACATAAATGCAAAACTCTAAACAAAAGCAACTTCTTCAAATTCGTCCCATTGTCCTCTATCTTCAAGGATTTGATAAAAGATGCTGGCTCTCAGTTGTGTAAGTAGCAGTTTGTTGAAATGACAACTTAGGAGAACGAGATTGAATAAAAATGCATATGCATGACTATATGAGTTAAGCTATGAAATTGAAATGCTAGAAATGCTTGATAAAACTAAAATACGACTATAATAACTACGCATGAAAATCTAGAATTCGAGGTCCTTTTCAACTCACAAGAGGGTTGTATTTATAGATTTTTGAAGACAAAAATCCAATTGGCTAGGATCAACGGTTGAGTTCAAACCTGCTAAGATGAACGGTGAGAGATCGAGAATTTGAAAAGAAGATGAAATTTTAAGAGACAGATGGCAAATGAAGAGACAAATGAAAGATGTGTCCATAATTAAAAATAGGTAATATTTAATTATGTGTGGGAAATGAAAAGCTTTTTAATTAAATATTGAAAATATTTAATTATGTGAGAAAAGTGAAGAATTTAGAAAGTGTTTTAATTAAATATTGAAAATATTTAATTAAATGTGAAATGAAGAATATTATTTAAATTTAGAATTTAAACTTGTGATAATTAATATGAATAAATTGTGAAATCTATTTAATTAATTAAGAGGAAGATAGCATTAATTAAATAAACTTATTTATTTAATTAAACTAGAAGAATTGGAAAAATGAACAATATAAATAAATAATTAAATTTATTTATA
Organism: Sequoiadendron giganteum; assembly: GCA_007115665.2. NCBI lineage: Eukaryota > Viridiplantae > Streptophyta > Pinopsida > Cupressales > Cupressaceae > Sequoiadendron > Sequoiadendron giganteum. The sequence goes on along the minus strand of CM021108.1, from coordinate 27,614,723 downwards.
TGTAGATGACTTAAGAATATTAATTAAATAATTCATATTTAATTAATTAATAGGTTTGGTTAACCGTGACCATTTTTAGATGTGTACAGACCTCAAAAATTTAGAGGGTCCTGGTAGGAAATCGGTGGTGCACGAGATCAAGCGTGCATGTGAGGAGGATGGCTTCTTCTAGGTAAAAAATTAATTTGTTTTCTCTTTTCCCTTAATCCAACTTATTTGGTTCTGCTTCAATTTGTTACATACATGTTATGAAACATCCAGATTGTGAACCATGGGGTGCCGGAGAGTCTGATGAAAAGCATGATGGACGTTGCCAAAGAGTTCTTCGAAATGCCCCTAGAAGATAGGGCATGCCTCTGTTCAGAGGACATGAGGCAATTGGTGAGGCTTTCTACAAGCTTCAACATCACCAAAGACAAATTCCTTAACTGGTTGGATTTTCTAACATAGCCATGTCATCCTCTGGAGGAGTTCATACATGCATGGCCTCAAAAACCTGCAGCCTACAGGTAGTAACCCAAAAACCAAAATGAACAAAATTTCTCTCAAGAATTTTCAAAGAAGCAAAAATGAGTCGTTTATTTATTTCATAATACAGAGAGATTGCAAGGGAGTATGCTAAGGAAATAAGAGCCCTCTCTTTGAAGCTCTTGGCTGCAATTTCTGAAGCTATGGGTCAGGATTCTGACTATTTGAATACAATCTTTAAGAAGCATAGATAGATGATGAAGATAAATTACTATCCTTCATGCCCAAACCTTGATCTCACCCTTGGCATAGCAGTTCATTCAGATCCAACAGGCATCACTATTCTAATGCAAGGAATTGTTAGCAGCCTGCAAGTGCTCAGAGATGGAAAATGGGTTGCAGTAGAACCCACACCCAATGCCTTTGTGGTGAATTTGGGAGATTAGTTGCAGGTTTATGATAACATACATGATTAAATTCTTAAGACTTAAGTTTCCCCAATCCATAATATTATGAATAAAATTGGGTGTAAGCAATTGGATAGTCGATGTTTGGACCTACATGTTGCGATCATTTTTCCTTGATGATATATGCCTTGACTTGGATAGATATTCACATGTTTTGTCTTGACTTGGACAGGTATTCACATGTTTTGTCTTGACTTGGACAGGTGTACATCTCACGTGGTTTGCAATTTGGTAGTGTTGAAAGGTTCTTTGACATTTGTTTTTACAAGGCTTATGATGTTGTTGGAGTTGCACTCATTTGTTTTATTCACGGACTTGAAGACAATATCATTGTTTGTTAATAATGTTTTTTTGACTTAGTATGCAGCGGATTTCAATCATTATGTTATTTTGACTAAAGGGTTCATTGGTAAAGGAAATAGGGCAACACTATGTTTTGTGTTTATCATTTTGACAAACAGTTGAACCCTAGCCGCATTGCTATAAGGAAATCATAATCGGTTGCTTTGGATTGTTCCTTCAGTTTCAGGTATCCGATGGGAGTTTGTTTGCTTTGATGGACACCTCACAAACGAAAAGGTGGATGAGTTATTTTATTGGAAAATCGTTACATTTTCAAGTGTTTGTTGATTGGCCACCATGACAGGTATTTCGTTCTTTTTCAGTTTTTGCAAGCTAGTATCCTCTTCTCTGTTGATTGTTTTGAGCAGTTGCAAAATATGATATCTTAGTTTGGTTTAACCCGAGTTTAAGAAAAACTCTAGGGTTCTTTGTGTTGTTAACATCGTTTTCTCCATATTTGGTGTAGTATGCTTTTTAAGAGAAAACAGGAACAAACTTTGATTATCTTGTTGGGTGAACGATTCTATTTGTTGAAGAATTTGTTGAAGGGTTTCATTTTACTTCTGTTACAAACCCTGGTTAATGGATACGGGTTTCTTGATATAAATTTTTTTCTTTTTTTGTTATCTCCCAAAAATGATAGCAAGTCATATATAAAAGAAAACGAGTTGTAAAAGAAAAATATATACTCTTAAAAAGAGGAGAATGGTATTCTATTGAAAGTTTGTAAAAACAAAAATGAAAAGATACATATGTTGACTCCGGTTTCTACAATAGAGATACAGTTCGGTTGAAGTTTTGTGAAGAACAAGTTGAGGTTATATATTGTATCTGTTATCATTGCATGAATTGTCTTGTGCAGTGGAGTTTTTAGAATTGCACGTACAGTGTAGTTATAAGATCCTTACTTTACAAGAGAACTATACATGTAAGAGATTTTGAAAAGGAGTTGGTACTCCTATTGAAGTAGGTGCTTCAGATTGTTTCAATGACTGAGTTGGTGCTCAAAACGATATTGTAATCAGGTTTTTGAGATTAAGCCTGCAAGGCATTTTGGAGTGGTTTTTCTACTCCTAGAGGGTTTTCCACTCGGCATCTCTTTGTGTCTCTATTATTTTGTGTGCACAAGTTTACCTCCTGTCTTTTATGCTGAAATTGTTTTTAGGTTCTCTAATTGCTCTGATATGTATACTTATTCAGTTCAATGACCTTCAGTACTATTTTCTCAGTTTTTCTTCATGCTGGAAATATAGATTTGTTTACTTCTGGAAATAAAAGGCATTTGTTTTGTATGCTTGTTCATTCTCTTTTATAAAAACAATGATGCTATGATATTGTCCATTTAAGTTATTTTTTTCTGCTTTTGTTGGTCATGCTCTGTATGCTTTCTGACAGCATCGATTGTCATAGTATACTTCATGTGGTGATGTTTTGGTTTGTCTTGTAAGAAATATTTACAACCCTGATTCACCCCCGCCCCCCCCTCTCAGTGTTGTTCCACTTCCAACACTACATACAATGTTGTTCATCATCAGGGTGAATGATAAGAAAGCAAATCTGAGCTCATATAGATATGAATGACAAAGAAAATAAATCGAGTTCCTTATATAGACAACTAATTTCTTCATTATTATTTTTCATCTATGTAAGATCTGCTTTCTTATCCTCTCAGATGTTGAGTAGCATATGTAGTTCAAAACTATATTCAGAATTCCACATTGTTCATAACTTGTTTTTGATGGACTGAATTTTGAAATGTTTTAGTGTGACTGGAGTTTTATTAGGTTTTGAGCAATGGGAGATTCCAGAGCATCGAGCATCGAGCATCGGGCAGTAACAAACAATACCACCGTCCGTATATCTATTCCTACCTTCTCTGGTGGATGAGGAGCATCCGGCTCTGTACAGAGGATACAGGTTTGAAGAATACATGGAGACATTCCAGAGCCAGGGATAAAAGAGCAAGAGCATTTTGGATCGCTTTAAGATAGAAACTAGTCAATGATGTCGTTGAGTGATGAATTATCTATGGCAATGAGGCAAAGGATTTGGAACATATGTATTTGCAAGATCCTTCCGAGTTAGACTGCCTAAGTTTTTTAGGTTCCTATGTTTTGGGTCTTCTTCCTGAACCTATCTATCATGAGGGAAAAGCCCAAAGCCAGTACTTTATAGTATTCATGTATGTTATTATTGATTCTATTTGCATATGTTAATGTTCTAGTGGACTCCATACCATAGTGATACCTCTTATCCTATACAATGTACATACAGTGGTGATGGTAGTGTTGCAGGGTAATCTAATCTAGTAGTGCTTCACAATCCAAACTCCAGTGGTAGAATTTGCAGGTTTTTTTCATCATCTATATTTATTTTAAGCATTCCTAATCAATTTATATTGGTTGATCATATATACTATCAGAAGCGATCATATATATATTATCAGAAGCCACTTCTGAGGGCAAGCATTTATTAGGAGATTCGTATTAGTACTGGTTTTTTGTATGGACGACGTGTATGTCTCAAAGATTTGGGCGCGTATCTTTAGATACTAGGAGATTTCAGATAAATTTTTTGTGGGTTGTTATAGTCTTATTGAAAATCCTCTTGAAAAGTGGTAAATTTGTCAAATATATTGAGAGACTTCAGCTAAAATTCCATTGTATCTTTATAATAAAATTAAACCATCCTTTAGATATTGAAAAGGTCTTTTGAATTCATTGAGCAAATTCTAAATGGTTGGTCATATATGTAAAAATTTGATTATGATTAATTACTTTTCAACTGTAATAAGTGTTGTGAATATGATCATTTTGGTAAAGATTAAAAAAAGAACAAGTGGTGTTTTAAGCACCTTAAAACTCTCAAACATACATGCATCCCAATCAAAGTGAACAAAAATTTTTAGTAAAAGAATGGTGAACAAAATTAAGTTATCAATTTAGGTAAAGCTATTGTTGTTTTAAATAGATTTGAAATACTAGAAAAAAATCTTAAAATTCTTTTGTAAAAGGATTTGTACAACTAGTTTGAAATCATTTTGAAAGAAATGCATGTTGGGATTAGACGTGGTGTACACCTTTTTTCTGTACACCTTATGAAAGTAATGAACTCTCTATTTTTAGGGATTGAATAAATGATGTTTTATGTGGCATTGTTTTTTACATCCAATAATTTTTTTATCCAAAGCATAGTCTTGCAAACTATAAACAAGAAACTTGAGATATACACAGTTAAGGAATATCTCTATTACCAATCTAAGTAGCTATGTGAAATCCATCATTTCATCATGATTTTTTTTAATGATAGGCCACACGATTTTGCTAGTTTATGAATAAATTGAATAGCAATGAACATAATGATTTACCACCCTTAGAATTTATAGACCCAATTTCATGTTTTAAAGCTAACTATATGGCTAACCATAATCACCATAACCACCACATTTACAAAGCTTGAGTAGAGTTCAATAAAGGAATTTTTTTACTTTGATTTAGATTTGGACTACGTACTCATAAAATGTATCCTAGTTGATAGGGTAAGAGGTAGGGTTCCATGTGATATGACCTTCAAGGAGTCCAGGGCACGCCCTTGCAAAGTAAGGAGACCAATCATTTGAGATGGAATTGCCCCAAGCTTAACTAGTCGAACCATTTAAACAACCATACATTTAAGTCCTTTTAAACTCAAGAAAACATATAGAACCCTCCTTATAGTGACAAAAAATATTTATTGGATTTTTAACATTATAGACAATTAGGAGCTAGGTGAATTGATTCCTCTCTTGAAAGGAGAATTGCAATCTCCCCAAGGTTTCAGGACTTCTAAGTCTTGGGTCTATGGGACTCACCTAGTGATAGATGAGACGTTATAACAAGGGGTCTGGTGATATTATGTGTGCAATCATACTTAGGTGGGTTAGTTCAAATTTAGGAAGAGAATTAAATCTAAACCTACTCTAACCAACCTACAAAGAAAAGGAAGAAGATTAAGGGAAAGAGAACATAGAAAAGAGGAAATAAAGAAGATACGAGAGGGAACATGAGAGAGCCATCTACAAGAATAAACATTGCTAGCTAGATTGAAGGTTTACCTAGAAATATTATATGTAAAGCTTATGAAATTATTAGTTTTACCTCAATACATTATCAAACTAGTGCTAGAGTCTATAGAAAATCATGGATCTCATGATCATGTATGTAAATGAACCTAATAAAGGAAACTATTGCCATATCAAGTGTATGGATAATAATCCATTTCATTTGCAATCTTGAACATTCATTTAGCTCAAATTAAAGATGGTTATAGAAAAAGATAAAAAAATACAATACAATTATGTACATGCAAATGATAGAATTTTATCTTAAACAACAAGTTTTATCACATCAATTATATGTGTAGGGGAAGGATTTTTCCCCTTGTTCATTTTTTTTGCTACAATACCCCTAATGGTCTTTCAATTTCTCCTCTTTTTTGCTCTTATTTTTTATTTCATTATATTGCTAGCCCTTTTGGGTGTAGTTGGAGGATATTATATTGGCATTGATGTCACCCATGCTAGTCACATCATGCTTGTATAGATTTAGTAATCAAGATGTATCCTTTTGCATGCATAACCATGTTACTTGTATATGAATCCATGCTTTTGTGATATCATAGACTATTGATATGTGTTTGGGGATCTTCAACAATCATATCAAGCTCTAGGAGAGTACTAATGAAATCCTTGGTTGTGCTTGGAGCAAGTGGGCCTAGTAGGTAGACTAATAGAAGTCCAACTTGGGATTATGTGTGTCCTTAGGAACCTTGAAGGTCCATAATGTGGTCTTGATAGGGATCATAAATCAACATGAGTTACGAAATTGCATGAAGAAGGGAGAAGCTCGCAAGATAGAGGGAATCAAAGAGAGCATGTGAGGAAGCAAAAGGAAAAAGGAAGGAAGCAGTTTGCACCAAGTGCAAAAGTGCTTGCAAACTGTAAAAGTTTGCAAAGAGCACAAAGATCAAGTAGAAAAGTAAATTTGGGAGGAAAAAAGAATCTTACACTAGATGTGAATTTGTGCAAGTGGACTCTAAAATTATGCAAGGACGAAAGTTTCACAAGGATAAAGAACAAGGGAAGCTCACCTAAAGTGCACATGTGCTTGCAAATTCCACAACTCTACTATTCAATAGACTTGCATGAGTAACACTAGTTTTCAATTTAACAAAAAATATCATCAAAATATATTCATGAGGTACAATCATACATGTAAGTAGATAGTGAATGACCTAGACAACAATGTATAAACACAAGGAAGAGAAGGAAGCTTGCACAAAGTGCAAATAGGCTTGCAAAATTCAAAATTTTGCAACAAGATAAGGTCAAGGCAGCAATGGACCCATTAGGATGACATGGCGGTACATGGAACAATGGTGAAACAAGATGCACTAACACCCATGATAAACATGCACCGATTGTTGGATTGTAATGAAATTATTATATTATTTTGATATGTACATTTATCTATTTGAAATATATAGAAAAATTGTAATAAACTTCTATAAGAGAAATAGTACATATATATTACGTGAAATAAGAATAGAATAATTAGAAAGTAAACGTAATATATAATATTTTTATTTGGAAAAAGTCTTTTGGAGTGAAAAACTTAGCAAAATAAAATATTTTTTATCGTATAAAACTCAACCATCTCCAATACATTAATAAATCTCTTTCTCCATACTTAAACACATTGAATGGAGTTTTGCACATTGTATATCTTAAAAAAGTGTGGTTTCTTATCCGTCCATCTTTTTATGATGAAATTGTGTAATACTAGCACTTGCACCCATAGGAGGTTCAAGGGTTACACCAATAGGAAATTAAAAGTAAAATTTAAATGTATTATACAATCATATAATTAGTAATATAACTAGCATATTTATATTTAGAAAAATCCATGTAGAAACTTGGGGTAACATACATGAATAATCATCTTAGAATATAAATATGATGAGTGAATTAAAAAAAAAAAAAATACCGTATTTCTTTTGTATCAGTGTTCTGATAGATGATTTTCATTTAGTCATTGTGATGATGAAACACTGAATGTAGTAATATTTATTTTCTCTATAATAGAATAGTGATCAAAAACATTGATTCAAGTAAAACAGATAGTTTTTGAAAAAAAATGACTTAATCTAATGAACTGTAAAAACCTACTGTTCATAATCTATATATTATTACACCTGATTTGGGTCGGACTCATTAGCAGCTTCCGTGACAATACGACCATTAAGGTTGGTCAGATGGTAATCAGGATTAGCTTCAAAATGTTCCCTTGTATAGAGAACAGAGACTGGAGGATAAGGAGAGCCCCCATAAGGAGCTCAAGTTAATTGTTGCTGATCATGGGAGTAGTTATGTCCACACATTTTGGTGATCTTACAGATACTAGAAAGTTATAAACTTCTGTCAGATGAAATAGAAAACATGCTTCTTACCAATGAAGATAAAACATGAGTTTTTTGTCCATACATACAGTGAATGCAAAATTCTAATGTAATAAACATGATGAAAAACCACCATCAATGAAACGCCTTTTGGAATAGCATTTATAAACAGATACCTGAAATAAGCTCCTCTTTAGTAACTATAAGTAATCACATACATGAATTTGTACGTAATGATTCAAAAACATAACAGGGCAATGTTGTGGGTAGGTATAATTAAAAAAAGTAAAGAGATATAAAAGTTTAGGTCCGTTCAAATGCAAGATCCTGGGACTCTAAAAAATATGGACCAGTCAAGCACCCGAACATTGATTGCCAAGCCCAACAGGTGAATCACCCATTTTACAGGTTTTGTAGAAATACCCAAACATGCAGAATCCATAGCCTATCGTGGACACCCTCTAAATCATACCTCCAGTGAGTTGCAGGTATTACAATAATATCATATAAGAAAACAACCATAGATTACGATAAGGGCTGTTGTTTTCATTAAACAATATATTAATTAATATATATTTATTTAATATTATAATACAGGTGCTTCTTCTTCGATCGGATCAATTATTGCTCTCATAAGATCTTGCTTGGCTGTAAGTAAGGACACATTTCAATGAAAACAAACATATATCAATCGTTTAAGTCAAATCAATGCTCCAGAGGATTCCCAAAAACCCATTATACTTCCTCAATCCATATCAATTCCAGTCCAGTTGAAGGGTTTCCTGTTTGTTACCTTACGAGATGTCATCCACAGCCAATGTTGAGACCCATCTCGATATTGTTGAGAAACTCCTGTCCAATGGATTCAACCATCTCGAAGTTAAGAAGAACTACATATTTCCTCCCCGTGAACGCCCCTAAATGGCTGAGATTTCTCATTCTTATAGCATTCCAGTAATAGACCTTAAAGATTTAGAGTGTCATGCTAGAAAATCGGTGGTGAATGATATCAAGCGTGCATGTCAGGAAGATGGCTTCTTCCAGGTAAAATATTTATTTGTTTTTCTCTTTTCCCTTAATCCGATTTATCTGGTTCCGCTTCAATTTGTTAATGTAGACATGGAAAATATACATTCTCAATTTGGCACATTTGATTCAGATTACTAATGACATTTCTTCCTAAATCATACTCTCAGCATTTCATCATATTCTATCTCTTAATTTAATAAATCATTGTTTATTTGATTAAGTCTTCTTCTTCCAGTAAATTTAATTTAATTGACCTTACATCTCTATTTAATTAAATAAATTTTTTTATTTGATTAAATTTTCTAAAGTCTTCTTATTAAATTAAATAAATTAAAACCTTATTTGATTTAATCTAACATATTCCTCCTTGTTAAATAAATCAAATCATTTATTTAATTAAATCATTTCCCCTCAATTATGATTTAAATTAATTCATTTATTTGAGTCAAAATGGTCAAATCATCTAATTCTTCATTAAATTAATCAAAACCTTGATTAAGTTAATCCCTCTCACTAAAATCCTTTAGATTTTGCAAGTTGCACAATAAATCAATTACTTTGATTTATTAATTCATTTATTTTTTCTCACAAAACATCAAAAAAGAATATTCTCTTAATTTGAATTTAAATTCAATGGGTACTTCCAACAAGGCATTTAATGCCTCTTACATGTCTTTAGCCTTGAGCCAAGTGACATTAACTCCATTTCCCTTTCCTCTAAACTTGCCAACTTTCAAATTCAAATTTGAATCTTATGGCATTTATCATACACATTGATCAAAATGTGCACAACCATCAACCATTCACATCTTGACAAGTGACACTTGGCCATTGGATGTTGAATGATCCCACATTGCTCAAACTCACTCTTCTTCCAATCTTTGAAATCTATAAATTTGAGACTTCTCCTCAATCTTCATCCACAACTCATATGCAAAGTTACTTTCTACAATTGAGAACTAATTTTGCCAATTTCATCCAATTATCCACCACATTTGAGATTTTGTAACAAGGTTATGCTCAGAGATTTGACCATTTCTATCATTCAATCAAACATTTAGGAATTGGGAAAGGGCCAATTGCAACAATCCATTGGCACCAATTCCCCCATGGAATCATCATGTTATTAGCATAATTAAGATAGAGTTTTTTTCGAAATTTACTTGTGTTCTTCATTTCTTAGTTAAGCTTGAATAAATGGATTTTTATAGGGAATCCCTCATTGTTTGCATGCATTCTTGAACTAACACTAACAATATTTGGCTTCTTTGTGCAATTGCAGGTTTAGGGGTTCACAAAATGGCGCTAGAAGGAGGGCATATCTCTGTTTTTCTGCTGTATTTTAGTTCATTCTAAAATGATTCTAGATCTATGTTTTTTTGTTGTATTTTAGTTCATTCTAAAATAATTTTAGATCTTTGTTCTTTTGCTGTATTTTAGTTCATTCTAAAATAATTCTGCTTTCGGAGGAGGTAAAAATTACAGAATGCAAACACGTTTTTGTCACATCCAAAATGTTTCATAAGGCATTTGTCATACTCAACCTCAATTTTTATGATGTTTTAAGTGTTTTTTTTGTCACCAGCAAAGGGAAAAACGTGACAGCAATGAAAAAAATGCCTCTGTAATTTTTGTTGGAATATAGGAGAGTAAAATGCTTGATAAATGCATTTTTTTAATATCAATAAAAGAAGGAAACTGTGATCTTTCTTTTTAGGAGTTTTAAGTATATTGCCAAATTCAAATGGTAGGGTTTAATTTTATTTTTTCCAGAGCCAAGTTAAAAATTTTTGGTATTGACTGTGATTCTCTATTAATTGGAATCCCCAAATCAAATTTGCTGCAAAATCTACATTTAGTTTCATGTATTCACATGGGTATTGGTCTTGATTTGATGCCATAATGAGAGAGTGAATTGTGTTTTGATTTGTAATGTTGCATCTTTCACGTCATTTGAATCCAAATTTTATTTGAGAAAAGCTAAAATCTATATTTAGGAATTATGCTTTTAATTTTTAATGTTACATATTATCATTAATTCCTTGAAGTAAATCTCATTTGTAAAGTTTTACTTTGTAATGTTTTATAGGTTGACATTGGAATCAAGCGAAAGCAAAGCGAGATTAGAGTTAAAGAGATAAATTGAGCATTGAAATTTGAGATTCACAAAGCATTTTTAAATGCTTAAGGCTCAAATTCTTGCTTTCATTTTTTGTTTTAAACCAACTCACTTTTCGATTTGGGCTTAAAATCAATCACTGATTTGATCTTTTCAAAGTTGGTTAAAAAGAACCTTAGACATTTACTAGATTTCAATTTGGACTTAAAATTGAACAAGGCAAACTTCACATTTCAATTGGTGCTTTTAAAACGAACTCATCACTGTTTTTGGGACTTAAAATGAACAAGTGTTTCTATGTTTTGCAATCTTTTTCACAAACTAACATCATTTAAAATGTGTATGCGCTTCTCTCGCACTTCACAACAATCTTGAGAATCAAAAGCATTTTGGTGATGTTAAGTTTTCAAAAATATTGCCTCCACAGTTCGATTTGCGATCTAAAATTGAACAACACATGCGAGTGTGAGCATGCTATATTGCGGAGGTTCTCCCCTTTGTTTTTCAACAAAAGTTGTGTGAACGACGGGATATGTTAGCTTGCTTTTATTTATCTTAGAGGGCCTGCCTTGTGGGAAAAAGTACTCACCCAAGGGAACGACCCAACCGGGAACACGCTAAAGCCAAGCGACTTCCAACTGGTATATAAGTGTGGATTCTTGAGGAAAGTTCAAGAATCACGAGGATTATTCCGACAAGATGGACAACAATGGACTCTCGCCGATGTTGGATAATCCCCCATGAATGGAATGCCTGAATCAGAACCCCTTGTTTAGAAATTGGCCAAAACCTTGTCTATCTTGTTGGTGGAAAAAGTTATGTCCTTTGAAACCGCCCTACGTAACATGCGGTCTTGTTGTGGAAATGGAAAGTATGCCATGGGAGATTCATGGGTACTAATGCTTGGTTGACTCGAATAAGTGAGTGTCGTGGAGGGGAGCTAGTGTGGTCAAACATTTAGCCATTCGCACAAGATATGCACTGCTAGATTTATCCAAGTGGGAACCCAATAAGGTATTGCCTCATTAACCTAGGAGTGTGAAAGTGCTTGGAAAAAATACATTGCTTGACCTTGAAAACATTTGGAAAACAAACATACACAAGAAACCTTGAAATTTCAAACACCTTGTGGGAAACAAATACCTATTGACAAACTTGCCCACTCTTGCTTTCCCTAGGAATGACATTCCTAGAGGTTTCAAGTGCTTGAATTCTATCATCATTTATTTTCAATAAGGTTAAACATAGGAGACTTTTGCTCTATTTTCTTTGATTTCCACATAATGGACTTTGTGGGATGAAGAAGAAAGCAGGACATTAGACATTCAGTTTGAAAACATAATCAAGCAAGTGCTTTTGGTAAAAAGAATTCACTAAGACAAGATAAAAAGATAAATTGGATTACACATGTGTTTTCTAACATGATTTCCCGCAAGGTCAAAATCTCAAAACCAAAGTTCAAGAAGCTTAGTTTGAAAGCTTGTGAGGAGTGCCTTGAGATCCTAAGTTGTATGAGTTTTACTATCACCGGCATCTCAAATTTTTTGAAAGGTTTTCTTTCCTCTCATAGGAAATATAGCGTGTCCTTCAACACCGAGGTCTTGTAAGAAGAAGTGTTATCTAGGTCAAGTCTAAGATCAAATTCAATGACTTTCATCTATCTCTCAACCATCAAGATCAGTCAAAAAATCACCTCACTAGCAACTCTTGGAAACTTTGCAAACATCTTTTATGCTAAAATTTTAGGTGAAATCAAAACCACTTTGTTTGACTTAACACAACTAGTCAAACCATCATCCTATACACGAGTTCTCTCTTGGATAATACAACTTCCTAGGGTTTACGAGTTTATCTTGTTTGGCTTAACACACCTAGCCAAATTATCAAATCATCACCTCGTTTGACTTGACACACTTAGTCAAACTACCATCTTGTAGGAGTTCACTCTTGGATAACACAACTTCCTAAAGTTTTACGATTACATTTATCACTCTTGTTTGACTTAACACACCTAGTCAAACCATCAATCCAATCACGATCAATCAAAGTCCTAAAAATTTTAGCATTTCCTTCAAAGTTTCTTTAAGAGTTCCATTCATCTGTATCACTCATCTTTTGTTTATCTCATCCTCGTCATCGGTTTGATCCTTCAATTATCCCAGTTCTTCACTTCTTTGAACCTAAGGTTTAGATCGATCCAAGGAATTAGAGGTTCATCTCTTACATTCTTGAAAATTGATCTTCATTTTATGGTTCAAACTCGATCTCAACACAAGAAGAACATGGAATATAAACTTGATCCATCCATCATGAGCAATTCAAGTCAACCAAACTATCCAAGTCTCACAATGCCAATTGATTATCGAAACTCACATTTATTCAATTCAAACATGGCATCATTATCTCCTCCAAACTTCAACGATTCAAATGTGAGTATGCCCAATCTAAAGTTTGGAACACCTTTCCCAATGATAGATTTAAATCCAAGTCCAAATCTGAAAATCTATCAACCAAACACTCAATGCATGAGTTTGCCAAACAACATTTTCCCACCAAATCCATACATGTCAAATACAAGTTTGTTGAACATGAACATTTCTAGTTCACACTTGGTGAACTTTGGGATAGATATGCTTGCAAATCCCCCTAATGTTGTTCAAAATCCTAGCAATATATTGGCAACTCCATATGTTGATTCAAGTCAAGGTAACCCCATGCAAAATCAAAGTTACCTAAATCAAGGCAATATGATTCCCAACCATAACAATATTCAATTTCAATCTATCATGCTGAATCAAAACATCATACCAAATCATCCAATTTTGCCATCGGTATCGCAACAGCAGGTGGCAACCATTCAAGAAACCCCAACAATCAACACCATTCCAAAACCACCACCACCACCGCCAAAACACAACACGACCAATTTATTCTCCATCATGTTGCAAGCTGCACAAGAATCTTCCCGCAAAAAGGCACTCCAACCCAACAAGCCACACAAGTTGCGCAAGCGGCTCAAGTAGCTCGACAAGCTCAAGCTCAAGCTCAAGCCCAACACCAAGCCCGACAGGGGCAAGTAGAATTTCGGGCATTATTGCAAGAAATCCATCAACAAGTGCATCAACAAGTAGCTCAACAACAAGCCCAACAAGAAGCATTGTTGGCACAACAACGACACGACCAACAACAAGCATTGTTGGCTCAGCAACAAACACATGAATTACTCGCTCAACAAAGCTTGCAACAGATTCCTGCCACAATTCTTGAAATAAAAAATTAAGATCAATCTGTCAATAAGCACCTTGAAAATGTTTCCACATCATCCGACAATTACATCAACACACCCCAAAAGCCACTTTTCAATCATGATCAAAACTCACCAACGATGTCTAACAATGATCTATTCAAAGGAGGGTTAACATTATTTGATCCTATAATTTGTGATCCTTCAACTAATGATCATGTTGAAAGTGTCTCTACATCACCTTATGAGTTAGAGGACATATCTCAAGATTTTTCCCCGAAGCATGATCGCCATCTTTCTCTTAAGTCTAGCAATGGTCCTTTCCAAGACATATTGACATCTTTTGACCTCATGGTAGCAGATATTGAAGAAATCCTTAACTCACCATTTGATCCAAATCCATTCAAAGAACAAGCGGATATTAATCCACTTCCCATGCCTAAGGACGATGTCCAAGAATCCCTTCTAAGCAATCCATCCTTTGAAATCAACCCATGTCAAGAACTTGATCCAAAGCATATTGAAAGCAATTCTAAAACCAGTCAAGATCAAGAATTTGTATCTCCAAGATACTACAATGATCTAATGGGCACTCTTTTATCTATACAAGATGTCGCAAATGATGATCATATCCATATAGCACACACTTGTCCATCTACCCATGAGATGCTTTCTTTGGATGGACACGTAGATGATCTTTATTCAAACCAGGAGTCTCATACTCTTGATATCATTACAAAGGAACAAGAGTCTCATACTCTTAACATTTGTACACATGATCAAGATATAGATAAATGCAGAGATATATCACAAAAAAATCATGAAGAAGGCTCCTACAGAGGTCGTGAATTAGAAACATCCTGTAAAGTGAGTCATAAGGAAGACTTTTGTGTGGCCAGTGAAGCATCAACACTTCTTGAAGAAACACTACAATTTGATATCTCACAAGATCAAGCCAAAGGTATCAATCAGGAAGTCATCCCACATGTGGAGGATCCTATCACTTATAAAGTTGGATCACTTACCTTTCTCAGGGCTAGCTACCTCATCAATAAAGAAGTTGGCACTTTTGAAGATCCACCACGGAGCAGAGAAGGATTAGCACCTTGTTTCCAAGGCAGATCATATCCTATTGCAGAAAAAATGTTTCTATAGATGAATTATCAAGGCAATGGATTAGGTCTGCATGAACAAGGAATCCTAGGACCAGTGCAGATTATCGGCAATCCTAAGCATCAAGGCCTTGGTTATTCGACAATCAAGGGATCTCAACATATCAGTAATACCTCCACAATACTGGGGGAAACTTTGTCTCGAGCAAACATCAACATAGGGAGCATGAAGAATCCTTATGATGAAACCAATGCCAATACTACAACCTGCCACGTCTTGAATCTCCATCCACCCATCACCCCATCCATGAATTGGGAACAAAAGAAAGATTTGAATCAAAGCACGAAGAACGTCATTAAAGAAATAGAAGTACTAAAGCATATCAAACAAATCAAATACACTTGGATACGAAAAAATACAAAGATAGATGATTCCTATCATACTCCATTAGTCGAAGAAACTATGGGGCAAAATCAAAAAGGAAAAAGTATCCATCAAATATTTCCACAAAAGCAAAAGCAGGCTTCTCAAGCAATGTACAAAGTGTATCGAGCAGTTGGTCCTAATTCCATGCATACATCTGTATCCACCCATCATTGTTCATCTTCCCAAGTTTGGAGAGTCAAAGGTTCCAAACTATCGACCAATCCATATATTATTCCTAAACACACTCCATCCACGCCTCCACGCATGATATCCAATTCTTACATTTACCATGTGTTGGCAACGACCCTTCATCATAAGGATTCAGAAGGCATTCTATTGCGATGTGCGCACAAAGACAGAGTTAACTCTGGTATCAGTGAAGCAGATCAAGAATCTGAAAAGTTGCATTCAAGTGCACGTGTCTTGGCAAAGCAACTTCTTCAAGCAAGATACCAATGGCATGTTATGACAGAAGCAACAACATTAGCACCACCAAGTGGTTCAGCATCAGCTTAAAATCTCTTAGAAAATACAAAAAAAAATCAAAAAAATGTCCTAAAAAAATGGTCACCTTGATGAAAACCTGGCAAACAAGCATCTTGGCGACAACAAAAAAATACAAAAAATACAAAAAAATCCAAAAAAAATCAGAAAAAGGATTGAAAACAGTAAAGAGAAAAATCGTCCTCTAGCGAAAACCATTTCGGTGGTGCTTTGGATAGGTACCATGATGAAAACCTGGCAAACAGGTGTCATGTGTAGAATCGAACATCTACATGCGCCAGTTCAGAAAAAAGCATCTTATCGCATCCATAATAAAGCCAACATAAATCCGTTCATCCATAAACCGTTTATCCAACCCATGGCTATCTCTCTACCTTATCTTGATCTTGATGAAGGTCTGGTAAACGCTTTACACTTGTTTATGGTAAACATCTTGACATGGGTCATTTTCATTGATCCCATCTTACCCAATGCTATCTGAGCAATATTTGAATGAGCGTCCTCTATTCTGAACACCCTTACCTTAACACAAGATAATCCTTGGCATCCTCTACATGCTTACCGTATCCATATCCATTCATCCAAGAATCCACCCATGGTCGTTCAAACATTGCTAGACACTGGGGGCAAATATTTGCATCTCGCTTCGAGAATAAATTTTGATATATATCCTCCTACTTATGTGGCGATCCGAACATTGGCTAATGTGAAATCAACTTGGTTAAATAATTTGTGAGCCAAATCCACATCACTAGCTCATGGCATAGTTTGACGAGAAGACATTCCTTATCAAGCTCTATCTTTTGTCGAACATCAATCCAAACAATTCATATCAGTTGTGTCTAGTGCGCATGTCTGTGTTACATCAAACCATCAAAGCAATTTTGTTCCAAATCAAGCTTCATCAATCTTGATCAATTGAATCCAATCAATCATCACCTTGTTTGACTTAACACACTTAGTCAAATTATCATCTTTTTGCACGAGTTTACTCTAGGATAACACAACTTCCTTGGGTTTACAAGTCCATTATCACTCTGTTTGGCTTAACACACTTAGCCAAATTATGAAATCCATAATCACCTCATTTGGCTTAACACACCTAGCCAAATTATCCTTTTTGTATGAGTTTATTCTAGGATAACACAACTTCCTAGAGTTTACAAGTGCATTATCACTTTTGTTTGACTTAACACACTTAGTCAAACTATCAATCCATCAATCTGATTGATCAACATTAAGCTTGGTTTTCAAGAAAATCTTAAAACAGAGCACTGATATTGTCATCACCTATCATATCCAAACTGTCAAAATCATGAGAAAAACCAAAAACATTCAAAAAACTCATCAAAAAACCCAAAAACATTCAAAAATTCATCAAAAATCCAAAAACATCAAAAAATCCAAAAACATGTCGAAATATTGGAAAATCTTCAAAATTCATCATTAAGTCTTTTCAGTCTTTTACCTTGTCGAACTACGTTGTCTCTGACCTTGAACGTAGGCAAGGTTGATCTTTGATCATCCCCCGAGACAATTAGAGTCAGTCCTTAGGCGTCCGTCGCATTGGCAATCCGTTTGCCCATTTATTTTACATTTAGGGTTAGTCCTTAGGCTTCCGTCGCATTGGCAATCCGTTTGCCCATCTATTTTTTATAGTTAGGGTCAGTCCTTAGGCGTTCGTCGCATTGGCAATCCATTTGCCCATCTATTTTTTATAGTTAGGGTCAGTCCTTTAAGCGTTCGTCGCATTGGCAATCCGTTTGCCCATCTAGTCTGCATCTTAGGTCAGTCCTTTAAGCAATAAAAGGGGCAATCTATTTGTCCATCTTATCATCAAACCAGTCTTTCACCTTGTCGAACTACGTCGTCTCTGAGCTTGATCGTAGGCAAGGTTGATCTTTGATCATCCCCTGAGACATTTAGGTCAATCGTTTAGGCGTCTGTCGCATTGGCAATCCGTTTGCCCATCTATTTTATATTTAGGTCAGTCCTTTAGGCGTCCGTCGCATTGGCAATCTGTTTGCCCATCTATTTTACATTTAGGTCAGTCCTTTAGGCGTCCGTCACATTGACAATCTGTTTGCCCATCCATCTTTTCATTAAGTCAAATATGTCGTCAGTCGAACTACGTGGTCTTTGCATGTATAACGTAGGCAAAGCTAATCTATGGATTAGCTCTCGAGACCCTAGGATAGGTTTTTAAGTTAGTCTATTCATCATAAATCTTGAAAATACCAAAAACATTGAAAAATCTTGAAAATACCAAAAACATTGAAAAATCTTGAATATACCAAAAACATTTGTAAAACATCTCAAAATTCCAAAAACAGCCTCAAAACATTTGAAAAACCCAAAATGGTGCACTCGTCTCATCTCGCTTTCACTCGTGATTGTCATTGCTCATAATAAAGTCAATCGTCGCTTTCACCCTTTGGTGAGTCAGTCAGAAGCAAGTTTAGTAGGTTCCAAAGTGAACTCCCTAATCGTCAAAGTCTCAAAAGTCTAAGTCAGTAAGTCAGCAAGAAAGTTGGTCAACTCAGAGTATCAATAGCTTATCATCCAATCAGTCTCACCAAAACCCTGATCACTACATGTCCTAGGATGAAGCTTTCTCACAATGGACATAAGCGTCAGGTACGTCACAGTAGTTTAGCCTTGGCTAGTGGTACGATGAACATCAGCTTGTTTGTTTACTTTATTTTGATTTTTTTGACTTATCTTATTTTGCGCTCATTCCAAGGACCTCTCGATGATGCCTAAACAAAACAGGTTTAGAGAGAAAGGAATGGGGCAACGATCATTATCTTTTTATCTACTGTGCTTGTTGGATATTCTTGTAAAATAACTTCGTCATGCATACTTTGTTTTGTTTGTAGGAAGGATGTTTTAGGTATCTTGTTGACCACATAAGGAGGCTTGCCCGAGATGTTTAGGATATATGAACTACATTCTGAATAAGGTTTCATTTGTCAAGTGTGAACAAGAGTACTCCTATCTTTTTGACGAGTCAAAGTCCATCACACTAAGTGCCATGCCATCCTGGTTCTTAATACCTTGATGCATCGCACCTACATGTGTTATCAAACATAAAGAAAGGTATGCTCTTTTCCCATCCTTGGATAGGCAATACATCATCATCATTCATCATCATATCCAATAAAATCTCGATGACTAGGAGACTTGTTGGACTTCTTCATCTTCTTGAATTTAAGGGTTGATCCCTCTCATTCTTCTATCCTCTTTCACACTAACAATGCATCCATCCTACATCCATGCTGCATTCATCCTCTTATCTTGCATAATCATGCCATATCCATCCCATGCATAATCACGTCATCTCATTTTCATAATCATTTAAGTTGTTTAGGATAATATAAATTTGTTATTCTAAGCATCTTGTCTAACCATCCATACATCCATTTTGAACCTCTTTGTCGCGAGATTGACCTCAATCTTTTCGCTCGATCTCTCAAGGGGGCAATGTACTAACGTACTTATTTTCGCTGGGACATTTGAAAAAATCAAATTTTTTTTAATGTCAGTGACATCATTCTTTGAACCAATTCAACGAGTCATTGCTTCAAAGAGGGGCAAAATGTAGACATGAAAAATATACATTCTCGATCTGGCACATTTGATTCATATTACTAACGACATTTCCTCCTAAATCATACTCTTAGCATTTCATCATACTCTATCTCTTAATTTAATAAATCATTGTTTATTTGATTAAGTCTTCCTCTTCCAGTAATTAAATTAATCAATTTAATTTAATTGACCTTACATCTCTATTTAATTAAATAAATCTTTTTATTTGATTAAATTCTCTAAAGTCCTCTTATTAAATTAAATAAATTAAAACCTTATTTGATTTAATCTAACATATTCCTCCTTAGTTAAATAAAGTAGATCATTTATTTAATTAAATCATTTCCCCTCAATTCTGATTTAAATTAATTCATCTATTTGAGTCAAAATGGTCAAATCATCTAATTCTTCATTAAATTAATCAAAACCTTGATTAAGTTAATCCCTCTCACTAAAATCCTCTAGATTTTGCAAGTTGCACAATAAATCAATTACTTTGATTTATTAATTCATCTATTTTTCCTCACAAAGCATCAAAAGAAAATATTCCCTTAATTTGAATTCAAATTCAATGGGTACTTCCAACAAGGCATTTAATGCCTCTTACATGTCTTTAGCCTTGAGCCAAGTGACATTAACTCCATTTCCCTTCCCTCTAAACTTGCCAACTTTCAAATTCAAATTTGAATCTTATGGCATTTATCATGCACATTGATCAAAATGTGCACAACCATCAACCATTCACATCTTGACAAGTGGCGCTTGGCCATTGGATGTTGAATGATCCCACATTGCTCAAACTCACTCTTCTTCCAATCTTTGAAATCTATAAATTGGAGACTCTTCTCCTCAATCTTCATCCACAACTCATATGCAAAGTTACTCTCTACAATTGAGAACTAATTTTGCCAATTTCATCCAATTATCCACCACATTTGAGATTTTGTAACAAGGTTATGCTCAAATAGAGATTTGACCATTTCTATCATTCAATCAAGCATTTAGGAATTGGGAAAGGGCCAATTGCAACAATCCATTGGCACCAATTCCCCCATGGAATCATCATGTTATTAGCATAATTAAGATAGAGTTTCTTTCGAAATTTACTTGTGTTCTTCATTTCTTAGTTAAGCTTGAATAAATGGATTTTTATGGGGAATCCCTCATTGTTTGCATGCATTCTTGAACTAACACTAACAATGTTTGGCTTCTTTGTGCAATTGCAGGTTTAGGGGTTCACAGTTAAATACATGTTATGAAACACCCAGATTGTGAACCATGGGGTGCTGGAGACTCTGATAAAAAGCATGATGGACGTTGCCAAAGAGTTCTTCGAAATGCCCCTAGAAGATAGGGCATGCCTCTGTTCAGAGGACACAAGGCAATTGGTGAGGCTTTCTACAAGCTTCAACATCACCAAAGACAAATTCCTTAACTGGATGGATTTTCTAACACAGACATGTCATCCTCTGGAGGAATTCATCCATGCATGGCCTCAAAAACCTGCAGCCTACAGGTAGTAACCCAAAACCCAAAATGAACAAAAAATTTCTCAAGAATTTTCAAAGAAGCAGCAGAAGTGAGTCTTTAATTTATTTTGTAATACAGAGAGATTATGGGGGAGTATGCTAAGGAAATAAGAGCCCTCTTTTTTAAAGCTCTTGGCTGCAATTTCCGAAGCTATGGGTCAGGATTCTGATTATTTGAATACAATCTTTAAGAAGCATAGACAGGTGAACATAAATTACTATCCTTCATGCCCAAATCCAGATCTCACCCTTGGGATAGCACCTCATTCAGATGCAGTAGGCATCACTGTTCTAATGCAAGGGCTTGTTAGCGGCCTGCAAGTGCTCAGAGATGGAAAATGGGTTGCAGTAGAACCCACACCCAATTCCTTTTTGGTGAATTTGGGAGATCAGTTGCAGGTTTATAATAATATATATGATTTAATTTTAAAGACTTCAAGTTTCCCCAATCCATAATATTACGAATAAAATTGGGTATAAGTAATTGGATAGTCGGTGATTGGAACTATATACAATGTTGTTCATCATCAGGGTGAGCGATAAGAAAGCAAATCTGAGCTTGTATAGATATAAATGATCAAAGAAAATAAGTCTGGGTTCCTTATAAAACTATTTTTTTTCATCATGGTTTTTAATCTATGTAAGATCTGCTTTTTAATCTTCTCAGAGGCTCTAGGAAAATTCATCGTTAGCAATTATGGATAAATCACTGCCAACAATTCATAGTGGAAAAATTTACCGTCAAGCTTTAATGTTTTTTAATATATATTTCCAAGACTTTCATTTTTTTTTAAAGAATAATTTGATTTATGATAACATTAACTTTAGAGAATTTGATTTATGATAATAAAAATAAAAATATTTATATTTTTGAATATATATTTTTTTTCAATATATTTTTCAATTTATGATAATAAAAATAAAAATATTTTTTTAATATATTTTATGATAATAATATAAAAAAATGCATTAACTTTAAGAATAATTTGATCTATAATAAATTATACATATGAGAACTATATAGTTTAATAATTGGTATTGTTAGCTATACCTTGCAAGTAATCACAAATATTGTTGGTCTTGCCATACTTAGCCACTACATTTTTTATCCGTTCAGAATCTCTGTATTTTTTTTTTTTTGAGCTGCTCTTGACCACTTAAATATTGTGCAATTCGAACCTCATTTATGCTTTGTTCTCTTTTAATGTTGTCAATGAATTTCCAAATATTGGGATGATGTGCTGAAATTTGTTGTTCGAATCCTCTATGCCAACCTTCAATTGGATTAATAGTTTTGAGCAAATCTTTTGAAACTCCCTCATAACAATTCCATATTTCAATTGGAAATTTTGGTGGTGGTCGTCATTGACATCTATCGAGACGTCCAATCCATGTATCCTCAAAATAATCAACTACATCTTCAGCTTCACGAGGTATAATATTGCTCTGACATAGTGTATCAAATGTGTTCACTACATCACGCACAGGTACAAATGCTAAGGCAGACAATAAGCGCATACTCAAAGCAAAGTCATCATCATTTTCATAATGATTCTTTAATCCGCGAGCCTATATTTTGCGAAAAATGCATTGGCAAAAATGAAAAAAACACCCATGTAATTCTACCATTGGAAACACTATTTTTGTTGTGCTTATCATAGCTTTTTCAAAATATATTGTTATTGATCTTGGTGATGTTAATGGTGCCAACTCTTTTATTTTTTGAAGTAATTGTATATACACATGTTCAGTCTTATCAGGCAACAATGCATATACTAAAGACAAACAAGCATTCTTTTGTAGCCCATGTAGAGTATATAATTGGTAAAATAGCTTAAGAACAATTTTAAAAGTGCCATCAGCATACCAGTGTTCGCATTGCACCAATACTTTGAGATTTCTTTTGATAGAAAATATTAAAATCCTATTGCAATTAGGTCTAAAATCAAATAGCAAAAATAGCTCTCCATGATGTGTTTATGTATATTCTTAAAAAAAAACTATGTTTTCTCGACGTATTGGGATAGCAAGCCCATCATATTGTTTAGTTCTTATATTTCTTATTGTTCTCTTCATGGTATCCATACTTGGAAGTTTAGCAACTACTACTTGGCCGTGTTCAAAACAACACTTCCTATTGCAAATTGAGGTGTATCACACGTATTTTTAGCACTATTAGCAATATCATTGAAAATTTTAGTGGCTTTAACTTTCGCTATATCTACAATATGGTTATGTTCATTAAACTGTTTAATGATCACGTCACTTCAGTAGTGTAGTCATAGAGCATGACACCTGGTTTTTTGATAATCTTCACATTTCCAGTGAACTTTGTTTTTAGTTTTTTTTCTTTCTTTATGATAGAAATAACCAAGAAATAATTTTTTCCTACTATATACCAATAAAGTAATGCTGAAAATGAAAGCTTATATACCACGTGTGCAATAGTGATGGATTGTGGAGAACACTCCCAGGCATAGAAATAAAAAAAATAAAATAATGCAAATGAAATTAAAAAATTAAAATAATGCAAATGAAACAAACTTAACACAAAAATAAATTAATTTTTAATATATTATCAAAATAAACATAGAAAATATTTAAAAAATAAAATTTTCAATAAATTGTAAGACAGGTGAAAATAAATAAATAAATTTGTTTTTTCAAAGTTTTAAACATTCATATCAAAATAAACATAAAAAATATTTAAAAAATAAAATTGTCAATTGTAAAAAAATTTCCAAGTTTTATATTAAAAAACATTAATACAGTTAATTTAATTTACCGATGAATTGCTGGCCGTGAATTTTACTTGACATTTTCTCATGATGATCACGGTAAATTTTCCCACAGTGAATTGCTGACGAATTTTCCATTGATGAATTGCTGACGATGAATTTGCCATATGCCCCTCTCTCAAATGATGAGTAGCATATCCAGATCAAAACTATATTCAGACTTTCCCATTGTTCAAAACTTGTTTTTAATGTACTGAAATTTGAAATGTTTTAGTGACACTGTGGAGTTTTATTAGGTTTTGAGCAATGGGAGATTCTAGAGCATCGAGCATCGGGCTATAACAAACAATACCACTGCTCGTATATCCATTCCTACCTTCTATGGTCCTTCGTTGGATGCTTTTATTTCTCCTGCGGAATCCATGGTGGATGAGGAGCATCTGGCTCTGTACAGAGGATACAGGTATGAAGAATACATTCAGGCATTCCGGAGCCAGGGATTGAAGGGCAAGAGCATTTTGGATCGCTTCAAGATATAAACTGGTCAATGATGTTATTGAGTGATGAATTATCAATGTCAATGAGGCAGAGGATTTGAAACATATGTATTTGCAAGATCCTTCTGGGTTAGACTGCTTAAGTTGTTTAGGTTCCTGTGTTTTGGGTCTCCTTCCTGAACCTATCTATCATGAGAGAAAAGCCCAAAGCCTGTACTTTATAGTTTTCATGTATGTTATATTGATTTTATTTGCATATGTTAATGTTCTAGTGGACTCCATACCATACTGATACCTCCTTTCCTATACATAGTGCATACGGTGGTAATGATAATGGTAATGGTGCAGGGATAAATAATCTAGTAGTGATTCATAGTCCAAACTCCGATGGTAGATTTTGCAGTTGTTTTTTATCTACTACATTTATTTTTAGCATTCCTAAACAATTTATATTGGTTGACCCTGCATAATATCAGAAGCCACTTCTGAGGGCAAGTAGTTATTAGGAGATTCGTTTTAGTACCGGTTTTTTTGTATTGACAACGTGTATGTCTCAAAGATTTGGGCATATCTTTAGATACTAAGAGATTTCAGATAAACTATTTGTTAGTTGTTATAATCTTATAGAAAACTCTTGAAAAGTGGTAAATTTCTTATAGAAATTTCTCAAATATATCTAGAAAGTTCAGATAAACTTTCCTTGTATCTTTATAAAAAAAATATTTTAGAACCATTTGTTGAAATTGGAAATTTCCTTTTGAGAATCAGAAAAAAACATGAAATAATTGGGGGTGAAAGGTTTGGTCATGACAGAAACTTGCAATGAGAAAAACAGTGAAGGCCGGCCTTTGGACTTGGCTGTTGCACCCGCGGCCATAGCAGGCAGCCTTTGATGATGCAGAGCTTGAGAGGGGTGGCCTTATCCATCCTTTAAAGGTATTTCTTTTTCTTTTGATTTCGAGTTGCATGATTTTAAAGCATTGTCTTTGAAGCTGGTGGAGGGACATAATTAAACCCTCTCATTCTAGTTTTAGAAAGTTGAATATGGCACCTAAATATTTATTTAGTCACGTTACTTTATGGAAAAATGTTCTAGTTTTATTCATTTATATATGAATATATCTTCTTTTTTTCATTAATTAAAAATATATATATAATATTCATAAAAAAAGAGGGTGGTAGGAAAGTAAACTTACAAATCTAGCAAAACAAAACGTAATATTATACAGTCATGGTTATGTCATGTGGAGGAGAATCTTTATCCTCAAGATTTCCTCAAACATCACCAAGGTTAGAACCATCAATTGGCTCCCAGTCAATGAGAGTGTTATTTTCAACATTCTCCTTTGGGTGTAGTTGAGTGTGAACAAGAGAGATGACAAGTGGCACATGAGGAAATTTGTTGGTGTCAGGCCAGACAATGTCCCACTGAGGAGATGGGAGACATAAAGGTTGAGGCCATCCTCCACAGACAACATTATCCTTGGGATTTGTAGAGGACCTCAAGAGCAATACTCACGATCTCCTTGGTTGTCCCTTTCTAGACGAGTGGCTACATCCTCACTTGTGTCCTCGAGGAGGGTTGGAATTGGAAGACACCTAGGCTACAATGCAAGGGGCATTCCCCAATGGTCCAATAGCTCCTAGAGAGGAGAGACTTCAAGTGCAACTCTATTAACTTGCACCTGAAACTGCATAAGAACATTAGAGAAAATCATAGCTTTAGTATACAAAGAAAAACATTTATCATCAATGCTATGATTAAACAATGCAACATTTATATCCTTCCAAATATTGAATAAAATTTCTACCCTAAAAGTGTGCCATATAGGGGAATACTTGTGAGGGAGATTAGGCAAATCCCTAAGCTCTAGCTTTTTCTAAGAATGTTTTAGTTGGAAAGTTCATGGGTGTTTGGTCAATACTCAAAACCATAGACGATTGGATCAATCTCTATTGGGAACTTTGGTTGAAGAGAAGAGAAACATTTAGCTTTATGGAAGAGGATTCTATCCTTTCTTCTTTAAGCTAAAGAGGGCAAAATTTTGATGTTTAGAGGTGAACCATATTTTATGGTAGCAAAATGATTATATTTGAATCATGGGTCTTTGGTCAATATTCAAAATCATAAATGAATGAATCAATCTCCATTGGAAAGTCTTGTTGAAGGGTAGAACAAGCATTTGGTTTTATCGAAGATGAATATGTGCTTTCTTGTTTGAACTAAAAGAGGACAAAGATTCAATGTTTAGAAATAGCCCATATTTTATGGGGAAAAAATGATTATATTAGAATCATTAGTCCAAGGATTTCAATAAAATAAAATATATACTCAATGCAATGTTTGTTTGGTTAAAACTACCACATCTCCCTCTTATTTCTGGGATGGTAAATCTTTGGCTACCATTGGCAATGCTTTGGCGAATCTCATTAACAAGGTTGAGCCAAAAGGAAATGTTGCATTTGCTCAAATTTGTGGAAGTAGCTTTAGAAAAAAGTCTTCTTAAAGTCACTGAGCTAAATTTGGATGGTGGATCACATATTTATAAACTTGGCTATGATCAATTACCTTTCAAATGTAACAAATGCCATGAATATGACCATTTTGCTAAGATTGTAAAAAAGAATAAATTATGCTCTAGGAATCCCAAAATCCTCAACACATTTTCATCACAACCAAAGTGAACAAGCATATATCTAGCAAAAGAATGGTCAACAAAATTAAGCTTTCAAGTTGGGTAAATCTATTTTTCTTTAAAATAGGTTGAAAATTTTTAGGCCATAATTCTAAATGTCCTTTGGAAAAGGATTTGTACAATCATTTTGAAGTCCATTTGAGAGTAATGCATATGAAGGAAGGGCAAGAGAACCTTTTGGAGGGAGAGCTTGAAGTTGTATTTAGAGAAAATCACAATGAGGTAGAACAACAGATAATAAGTGATGAAAAAAATATTTTAGTTCCTTCAAAGATGGAGGATGTGGTTAGCCATGTGATTTTTGTTGCTTCAAGCAATGGTGGAATGTTTTTCAAACTCTCACATTGTTTGTTAGTTTGGGGTTTGGATGACTATTTTCTTAATAACCAATAGACAAAGGACGCATATAATTCATTGAAGATTCCTTTTATCAAAATTGGCTTGTTCTTAGGGGAAGTTGCAAGCAAGCTTGAGCAATTAAGCTAGGAGGGAAGAATTATCAGTTGGAGCTTTTATATAGGCATGTTGATTTCTACTCCTTTATTATTATGTTGGAAAGATTGTTTATATTCATGTTGCCATGTTTGGAAAGAATGTATTTTATGTGTGTTATGATTCTTGGATATGCTTGCATATTTCTTGATTGTTTTTTGTGTTTATGAAACCTTTCTTTTTGGTTTATACTTATATAGATATATATTCTATATTGGATTTTATATGAATGTAATCTATTTGTACAATATGTAGTATGTCAATACTCTAGGTGTGTAGCATAAGATAGAGTTGCTTTGAGATACTTAGTAGAAATGTCATTTAAATATGAATTAATGGGAAGTTTATTCCTAGGGTTAGGATAATCCACGAGAAAGGGGATAGCCTTCAAATAGAATACTAATGGTCAAAAATAAATCGAGCAATTAAGGTGGTCAAATAGATGACCCTCACTCGAAGTATTGGGTGATAATATTTGGCCAAAGTAGTGTAAGTAGTCACTATTTATACTGTCAACTCACTATGATCTTATTTACATACTAGGATGGGTATATCATACATATGATTGTAGCCACATTATGGTAGCTCTAGATATGTAGGACACATCACTATGCTCAGAAAGGCTACAAGAAGGATGAGGTTACCAAACCAATCTCTTCATTGAAGGGGGGGGCATCTCACCAAGTTTGGTAGATGTGCGGGGGACCGCAGTAAGTCCATGGTTGGCAGAAAAGCGCTTGAGTGATGCTTCTCCTCATGTAGTTGGAAGCCAAGATTTGGGAGGACATTCTAGACCATTTGTATTTCTAGCTCATGTAAGCTTGTTGAAGCTATGTATGTAATCATGTATCCATCTATATGGAAATTATAAATGTGAAATGTTATCTTGAATATATGTAAAGTGAAATCATACTTATATTGATGAAATGACTCTTTTTTTATGCAATGAATTTTTTTGGAAGGGTTATGTTTCAAATGGTGCATTTTTTATTGAAAAGAAAATAAATTTTTTATTGCTCATATTGTTAGATGCATAAACTATTCACTTGTGGGTAAACCATAGAAAAATTACTGGGTAGAACATTGGGCATGTTACAGTCATTTCCTAGGAGTATTCCTTCTAGCAAGGGATTTATTTGTATCTCCTTAAAATGTTAGTGTAGCAAGTACACTAACATTTTAAGGGGGGGCATATAGTCCCCTGCTCATTATTTGCATAAGAAATGACCCATTCTTAGTGATGATAGTGTACGTTTCCTAGGAAGTGTGACCTTGTCAACCAAAGTGTGGCCTCCTTAATCCATGTGATGTGTCTCCTTGTTGGTGATATTGGACTTGATGTCCCATAAGAGTGTGACCTTTCTTGGCATACACTGTTCCCCTTAGTGGTGATGCTTAGGTTGGTATAACCTAAGGCATGATTTGTATTCCTCAACTAGTCCTCTCTTGGTGGTGATGTCATGTGTGATGTTCCCTAAGGTGTGACCTTCATGTATTAAGAAAAGCCCCTTTGGTTGACAGCTTTTTTGGTGATGTTATTACAACATTCCTTGAGGTTTTTAACCTTGTCATATTTGTCCCTCATGACATTAAACCTTGGAAAATTCATACCCCATGACATATCCATCCCCCATGACGTTAAACTTGTTGGAGAATGTGACTCAAACTTACTAGCCTGATAATCTTCCCACACGTTGATGTTTATCTCTTCATCAACATGACAACTCCATTTCGATGGGACATAGTTCACAATATCATTGATGGTTTGAGAGCTCTTTATGATTTTGGTGTTGTGTTTTATCGGCAGGACATGATCATGTCACTGGGACATAATTCCATGTCTTCCTGACATCCCTATGGAGGGTGTTACCTTGGTGATGTTGAAGCGACGATGCTTCATTGTTGGGACTTTGGATGTTGTCCCCTTGATAACCTAATGTTGTGTATCTTCATCAGTGGAACCTTGTGTCTTCAATGAGACATGGAGTGAAGTCTCCTTGATGAGCCAATGGTGTTGGTTAATGGTGCATGCTACCTCGCGGTGCCTTGGTGGGACCCAGTCTATACCTTAGTGGGGTGTAAGGAATGGTTCGACAGTGGTGACATGGATGCCATGTGGGTGGTAGGGACCACAGTTAATTCTATAAGCATCATCGATGTGACTCTCCCATATCAAAGGATGATACTAAGTCCTCTCCTCGACATTCCAATGGGATGGAGTAGAAAGCTAAGGGGTTATATCGAAATGACACTGAGTGTTTGGAGAGACAAGGTCTTGTGTCTCTTTGACACTCTAGTGACTTAATGTCTTGGCAAGTTGTATGCATATCGAGGTGACTGGAAAAGTTTGAAAGAACATTTTTTTGGTGGGGTAGTTCAAATATTGACGGTTAAATTGCTCTATGACCGTTTGTTATGGAATTTGTAACAACGGTTCTTGAAACAATTGGAAACCGTATGTGAATGCCATAGTGCATTGTATAGAATTTGTAACAATGAAGAAAATGATCAAAGATTGATCGAGAGGTTGATCAGGGAAATGTTATGCTGCCATAATTGGAATTGACTCTATAGACTAATACTTAGAAGAGCGAGTTTTCCATCTTGTGTGTAAATGACTTTTTACTATAATACAAGTGAGCATTGCTTTGGTGTGTGGGTTTTTCTCCCGTAAGGGTTTACCCAAGATAAAAAACTAGTTTTCATTTGTGCGATTTTTAATTCTCTGTTCTGTTAATTTTATGACATGTGCATCTCTATATTCCATAGTTGCAAAGTTTCATGAAATTTTTGTATCTCTCCTATAAAATTGGCATTTAGGAAGGCATTGTCACACTTAGATTTCCTTACAAAACCTTGGCATTTTGCTCCACTTTTTTCATGGGATTTGAACTTAGTGTAGTGTTGATATAGCATCTTGTGGCACCTTATCAAGGTTATCAAGGAGTATAACTCTTAGTATGGTTGTTATGGGCACACCTTGCGGACCTAGTGCATGTTTCTCAGTTTTTCCACCTTGTTATGAGCACACCTTGTATACCTAGTGTCTGTGTCTCTCATTTTACCTTGTCTTGGGGGTTCACCTAGTGAATAGGAGAATTCGCTAGCTCATGTGTCTCCTAGTTTGTGATTAACCTAGAAAGTATTAGACTTTGTTATGGTATGTCATGAATTCCTTTTAATAGGGCCACCTAGCATAATACAACTTGCTTTCTAGTGGAGCCATGTGTTTTATGAGAGGCGTGGCATGACACAACTTGTTATTCATCATATGAGTTAACATTTATTTGATGGATGACATTTGGTATTTGAGACAATTTAAGACCAAGGTCTCTTTGCCTTAGCGACTTGAATATTTAGTACTAACCTTATGTTTTTTTGTATGTTTGTTGTTATGTATTTTTCATGTGTCTTCTTCATGTTTACATCATTCTTGTTTCCATTTTATTATCACATTTATGTTCCATCTTGTCATGTATGTTTTCATCATGTATGCTTCATGTTTTCTGACATGTATATTTATGTATGTTGTGTTGTTTCATATTATACATAGGTGTGTTTCTTTGTGCCTATGTTGTTTTTCCATGGGATCTTAGATCCTGGGGGATTGATCAACTCCCTTGATCCTTTTTCATCCCATTTCTTCAACATTTGAACAAATCAACCCCTCTTGACATAGATTTTTCTACTTTAGTGTGAATTTGAGTGTAAGTTTGTACTCTCAATAAAGTGGGGGCTAAATGTAGTGTCAAAAATTGTCAACCTTAAAAATTTCACACTATGTTTTGCCCCCCTAAATGGATGAGCCTAATTGAGTCCCTAATTTCATAAATTATGCATCTCAAAATCTATTTTTACCGTTTTATGAAGGATTGCAAGCATTGGTTAAATGCACATAATTAATGATTTAATCTTGACACTTAATGTCCCAGAAAATAGGGCTAGGACCCATACATCCATGGGCGTATAGGCCCCCCTATCTTGTCGGGGAGAAATTTTTAATATGTTTTTGACAATATTTTAAAATTCAAAATTCAAATGGCGAAGGCACGTAGGCGGGCGAGCGTGGGCAGTGATTTTGAAACTAGCGATGGAGAAGGCGACCCACATGGTGTTCCTACAGAGGTTGTTGTTGCTGCTGCTTGGTTTTGTTGGCTCTAGAAGAGTGTGGGAGGAATTTTGTATGCCTCTGAGAATGGTAACATTGTTGGCGATGGGTCTGAATCAGATGTTGAGGCCCTGGTAGATTCTTCTACTTCTTTGGGCGCGAATCTGCTCTTTTCTCTTCCTGGGCTTTGCCTTCCTATGGTTCACCATGCTTTGGGTGGGGCTTGGGGTGCGGAGCTTGTGGTGTGCTTGGGCGGGAGCTAGAGTGATGTTCCTGATTCATTTTTTTTATGCTTCGAGGGGCTTGGTTTATGACGACCCTATTGCTTTCTTGCCCTTGTTTTTCTCGGTTCAAAGGCTTTTGGATTATGGTCCTCTTTTGGGGCGTTTGGCATCCATTATGTTGGGAGATGGATGTTGTTGTGTCAATTCCTTTCTTTTGGGAGCTTCTTGACCTTTTTTGCTTGGTTGGGTCGATGTGTTTTTGGTGCCTCCTGTTCTAGATTGGACTCATTTCTAGAGTCTTTTTGGTCATTTTGAGGCTTTGGTGTTGACTGTGGTTGACAATCTGCTTATGGGTAGCTTGTAGTTTTCTGTGATGGTTTTCTTCTTGCTCGAGCCTGGTGTGGCTGTGAGGTTTTGGTGCGGCTCTTGGGGGAAGCTTTGTTCGACCTCTGCTCTTGTGGGGATGTCTTCCTTTGTTGAAGTGTGGGGTATGGTGGAAGTCTCCATTGCTTCCTCTCTTTTTTGTGTGTTGTGTGCCCTTTGGGTGGGGTTTCTCATCACTCAAGGGGAGTTTCTTCTCTAGCTTTTTGTTGGGATTTTTCTCAAGTCCTAGTTGGTTGGCTATTATTGGATTGGAGGCTTAGGGTTTTTTGTGTTGATGAGTGGAGGTCATTTGTGGTCTGAGCTACTACCTTTTATTTTTCTAAAAGCTCAAAATTTCTTGTGCTTTTTACTGATGGTTGATTGGTTACCAAAGGATGATAT
The DNA here is from genome assembly GCA_007115665.2 of Sequoiadendron giganteum. Lineage (NCBI taxonomy): Eukaryota > Viridiplantae > Streptophyta > Pinopsida > Cupressales > Cupressaceae > Sequoiadendron > Sequoiadendron giganteum. The sequence continues at coordinate 27,581,936 of CM021108.1, read as the reverse complement.
GGTCGCTTTTTCAGTTACAGTGCTAGCTTTCTCCTTGGACCCTATGGAGGTGGGTTCTTTTCCTACTTGAGGTGGAAATGGAAGGTGAAGGTTTTTGGTCCCCTCAGTTGTTGATCCTATTGAGGTGGTTGCTTCTCCTATGGAGGTGGAGGTTGAGGGGGTTGGATATTTCAGGTTGTGTCAAGGTAGTGGATCGTGTTTTCCTCTCCTATAGAGGGGAGTTTTCTCCTTTAGAGGTGGAGGTTGAGTTGGTTTCCTCATTCCGGTTGAGCTTGGGTTTAAGTTCCCTGCCAAAATATGATTGTAAAGGGTTCATGGTCCCTTCAAAACCTATAATGGGGTCAAGGTCCCTTCAAAACCTGGTTAAGGGTTTAAGGTCCCTTCAAAACCTTTGGGTTTAAGGTTCCAATTTTTACTGATTTGTGGGTTCAAGGTCCATGTAAAACCTTTGTGCAACTTGTGCTTTCTAGTTTCTTTTTCTTTTAGTGCTACTGTTGTTGGGCTGCTGATGGTATTTGGATTATCTTTGGTGCAACATGTTTTTCTTGGATAGGGTTGCTAGTCCCTTCAAAATTGGTCTCTAATGGGTTTCAGGTCCCATCAAAACCTGTTTTTCCCCTAAACAAAAACATTCAAAATTCAAATTTCAAATTTCAATTATCAGATTTTGGAATCTAATTTTCGGAAAATTATAACAATTGCATATAAATACCTAGTTATTTTATAATTTGAAATCTATCTAGCACTAAGTACACTATTGATCAAATACTAATATCAAGAGAAACATTTCAAAGCATCATTGCAACAATCCAAGATCCAACATCATGTCAAGTTCTATGTGTGTTCATGTTATCATGGTTTTGTTAAGGCTAACCCTTGTTGTAGGTCTCCAAAGCATTGAATCATTCAAGCAAAGCAAGATCCAAATCTTTGAGGTGATGTGCATGACTTCAATCCTTCAAGAATCCAATGAACGGTGGTGAGTTGCAACGTTCTACGATATCATCATTCCTTCCTTTTAATCATCATTCCTATCATTGACATTGCCATTGCCATTATAGAAGTGGAAACACTCACATGGGATTTGACTAAGGCTTGAGCCTCTAAAATGGCCCAACTTTTCTTTTGTTTGTGAATGTGCAGATTATAGGTTGAAGAGGATTGAAATAATCTTGAAGGAAAAATTCCCCATTATTGCATTTGAAGCCATAGAAGTTTCCAAGTCATGAAAACTCAATTGTAGATTATTTAATGGCATTCCAACAACTATATAACTAGGAAATAGAAGGTCGGATCTAGCATCAAAGGATTGCATAATCAGTTTTAGGACCCCCGTTAGGGACCCATATGCCCCTAAGCATCTAAGTTCTCTGCATGTTGGATCCAACTTTTGGTGATAGGTACACATTAGTCCGCACTTCCCATATCTGCCATCAATTTACAATTTTAGTTTATGTTTCTAAAATATTACATTTATCACATTAGGTCATATAGTTAAATTAGGTCAATCATTCCAAGTAATTTTCAATCCATTTTCAAGGCCCCTAAAAGTGTAGATCCAAGTCTAATTGACTCACCTTTATGGCTGATAGTTAATCTATACACCTTGTTGATCTACACTTGAATGCAATCTTGAAAAATGGAGTCAAAAGCAACCCTAGGTTTAGACACTAAACATTTGGGGGTTCTCCCCCTTTTTCCCACATTACAAATTGTAAAGAAACAAATTGTCTCATGAATCTATATACAAATAATAATACATATATGATATGAATAATAGAAAAAAAATCTAACACAATAAAATTCTTTATTACATAAAATTCAACCATTTTATTTTTATTTGATTTTAAAAAAATATTATGTAAAATTTTAAGCATATTATTTGGGTAAATATCATATACTTGTTATTTTAAAAAATTTAAACATTAAAGATTTTTTTATATACACAATCACAACATAAGACTCTTTGTTCATAATGTCTTCCAACATAATTATATTTCTATTAATTAGTATAGTCAATAATTTAGTATGCAGGTGATGGGGGACATGGAGGTTCCTTGGTGGAAGCAAGTGCGGAATAAGTTTTCTTAGTCTAAGTGCATTTTTTTCTTGTGGCTGGTGGTCCAGGAATCAATGTCTTACTTGGGATAACTTGTGCAAGAGAGGGTTCCAGGGTCCCTCATTGTGTTTTTTGTGTTGTAATAATGAAGAGAGTGCTTCTCATCTCTTTTTTGACACTATTCCTTTTCTAGGAGGCTTTGGCACCTTTGGTGGGCTGTGTGGAATCAGGCTTGTTGGCATGTCTCTTCTTTGGTAGAGTTATTTGCTCGGTGGGGGAATGCCCTTATTAAGACCTCTTTTCTTCAAGTTGCTTGGGCTCTGGGATCGATTTTTATTATCTGGCATCTTTGGCTAGAGAGGAATCACAAGATTTTTCAAGATGTGAAGATGGTTATCCAATATTTGTGGGGCAGGATTCTTTATTCATTGGGAGAAACTATTGCGGCCAAGTGCGATTTGGCTAAGGGTGTGGATCCTGGAGAGGCTGCTTTTTGTACTCGTCTCAATCTTCCTCTTCAGAGGGAGACCACTCAGAGTACTAGTCAGATTATGAGAAATAGATGTTGCCATCCTTTTTAGAAGATAAATAGGGAGGGGCATTGGTGTCCTCCTCCTCAAGGTGTGTTTAAAATCAATGTTGATGGTTTTTCTCGTGGAAATCCCGACCATGCTAGTATTGGAGGTGTTGGGCGGACTAGTTTTGGGACTGTTGAGTTTATCTTTTTTGTTTATAAGGGTTGGTATACTAACAATGTGATGGAGGCTCTTGCCATTTTATGTGTTGTTGAGCGGGGTTGTGTTCTTAAGTGGAGAAAAATCGTTTGTGAATCTGATTCCCAGGTGGTTGTGAATTTGTTGAAGAGGCAACAGTTCAATAATGTGAATTGGCATTTGGTTGTTATTATAAAACAAATTCTTAATCTGTGTGCTTCCTTGGATTTTGTTTATTTCTATCATATTCCGCGTGAATGGAATGGGGTTGTGGATTGTCTAGCTAAATGGGTGTTTGATCATTTGCAAGATTGGAATATTATGGAAAGGGGTCAGTTACCCCCAAAGTTGTCACAAAAGTTGGACCAACTTGTTGAGATTGATAAGGCAGTGTAATGCCCTTGCTTTGTACTGTTATTTTTGTTTTGAATAAATATTTTTACCCCTCTTTTAGTTAAAAAAAATTATAACACTTAATCATATATCATATGTGCTATTAAAATAGTTGAAAGATAAAAGATAATCATGCCTTATTTTTTCAAAAGGCGGGGACAAATATTTTGGAATTTACACAACATCTAACTCTTATTTTATTTTTTAATAGTTCTAAATTATATCTGGATTGAAAAAGACATATGGTTTACAATTTCAATGTACAAACTATCAATTTATTCACCTAACTCTTTTTTTTAAATGGCTCTAAATTATATCTAGTAAATTTAGGCTGAAATAAACCTATGTGCTACAATTTCAATGCAAAAACTATCATTTTTTTAATAAATTAATTACCTCTCTTTAAATTGAATGTTACAACTCTCATTCTCAAAAAATCTTACAAAGAAAATTAAATTATTACAATATTTTATTAATAGTTCTAAAAAAAGTATGAAGAATTAATCGATTCTATTATTTTATTACAAAAGTTATTTCTTATTCTAATAGATATATACTAAATAAAAAAACTTTAGATTCTATCTACAACTTGTCACATCCTCATATATGACCGTATCTTGTGGGCATCATATAGTCAAATAAATCAATAAATTGAGAGGGCATTTCAATTTAATGTAACATGAGGGAACCAACACAGCTGGTAGAGAAGAAAGGAGAGAGCATAGACAAATTGATTATGATGGTATGGGAGGCTTAGCATCACCTGCAACGACATAGACCAATGTATGGGCATTCTTAAATGTTTGCAGAATGGCAGTTAGTAAGGAAGGTGCAGGTATGATGACCCAACAAGTAGACAACTTATAATAATAAGGGAAGGAAAGGGGACCAACGTAGCTGGTAGAGAAGAAAGGAGAGAGCATAGACAAATTAATTATGATGGTATGAGAGGCTTAGCATCACCTACAATGACATAGACCAAGGTATGGACATTCTTAAATGTTTGCAGAATGGCAGTTAGTAAGGAAGGTGTAGGCATGACGACCCAACAAGTAGACAACTTATAATAATAAGGGAAGGAAAGGAAGGGTCTTTTTATAGTCCACGATACTAGGCGGTCTGTTTTTGGGTCTATAGATGACTTATAGTATATGGGACTTCTTGTGCTATCAATATGAGGGAGACACCTAACTCATGCTCCACAAACCCGAGAAATGACTATGCATTAAATAAGGCATGGCACCCCTATTCCCCATATTTTTCATGTGATTTTCCAGATGAATGGAAAAAAGGTAGGAAAGTCATGGGAAGAATGACATGTCTAGGAATATTGACCCGCAACCTACAATAAAGGAAAAAAAAATTGAGCAAATTGAGGGCAGAATTTTTTTGGAAGATTGAGAGCAGGCCGGGTTGAGAGAAGGAAGGAGGTGTCGAGCAGGCGAGTGGAAGAGGTGTTGGTAGGTCATAGATGACCAACATCAGCAGTTATAAGAAAATTTAATAGCTTGAAGGAAGGCCCTCGACTTGCCTTTGGGAGATGGCTCACAAAGAGGAGGCAAGACAAAGATGGAGAAGGCATGCTAAGAGAAAGACGTGGAGGGGAACAGATAGACAAATAGAAAATAGATTGGAAAAGAGAAGAGAGCAGAGGAGGTGATGTGAAAGGAGGTGATACATATCACACAAGGAGAGAATACAAAAAATGCGAAGAGAGAATACAAAGAGGGAGTAGAGAGAATGCGTAGGAGAAGTGAGAGGAGATCTTTCCGAAGAAAGGGGCAGCATATAAGGGAAGCTACAAGCAGTTTTGGGTATGGTTTGGAGACTAGATAAACATGTTGAACTCAAAATCAAGAGGATGGTAACGATTTATCTTCAAGGTTTTCTCACCCTTAGCTATAGACCAGCCACTAGGTAAGTACATAATGCTATGTGTTGGAAAAGTGGCAATTGTTGCTAGATGAGATAGAGTAGATTCTTAAAATTTTAAAAAGTCTTCTCTTGACAAAATAAATCAAATGAATTAAATGTTGTGTTCTATTAGTCGATTGATGGAGTTTAGATTATAAAACATAACACTATCCAGGTAGTGAACTATGACAAATTTTCTATTATTATTAATTGAGTTTTGATATTAGATTGTATAAGCGGAATTTGGTGCGGGGAATAATTGTTTCAACTATGACAACTCTATTTTTCACTTGCAGATAGATTTTATGAATGCAAGAATCATTGCTCCCTTAAGGATAATAAGAAATATCACAAATTTCAAGAATTGTGGGTAATTGTTAAAACACGATTGGTCCCTATCTAAAAATATTATCTCCTTAAATCATGACTCCCTTTTTGGGTTCACAAACCCCTCTAAACATATCCTTTTGTTCTTTAAGTTGATACGCTTGGCAAACCTCTTTATTCCAGAGGAAAAAGGTTTTATTGGACTACATAACATATACTAGAACCTTGTTATGGAAATTATCATGTGAGCAAAGGAACGATATCATAATGGTAATGAACCACAATATATTTGTACACTAAATGAAAGGAAACTACCATTTAATTTGATGGTGTTTTTTAGATCGAGTTAAGAGATAAACCTTATGCAATCATGGTATGTGACATCTTCTAATACCTTATTGTTGACCATCAAGGTCCTAATTAGTATGAATGGAAATTATAAATAAGTTATCTATCTTATTAACTAAAACTATATTGTATTCATATTTTAACATTATTACAAATTGACACCTTTGAGTAACTCCATCCGATTTGGGAATATATATATCTATAGGCTTTATACTACTACATGATGTCTATAAAACTCTTAAGTATAATTTGAACTATCAAATGAGCTAAGGTACTTGTATTGAATTGTTGCTTGAGTAAATAGGATGCAACTGCCATTTAATTCAATAGTTTTGTAGAGATTAAGAGATAAATCCATATGGTACCATATGGTACATATCTTGATATCTTAATGCTTACCAATAAATTCACATTTAGTTATAAGTGGCCAAGATGAACTTTTCATATTTCATGAACTAAGACTATCTTAAAAGTAATGGATTTCACCAAATAATAAATGATATTAAGAGACTAATAATGTATTATTATTGAAGATATATATATATATGCATACATACATATATGGATGTTGATCCAATAGGTTTACTGTTGTCAACCATTTAGAGTTGAATTACATATCGACCTTGCTTGGAGCAAGATTATAACTGTTGAATAGTTTTTGAAGTTCAAATAATTTTGCAGGGTCTTATTGTGGCATGGTGTTTTCTAATGGAGACCAATGTAAAAAATTTAGAGGATCATGATGCTTGATCATACTAGTTTAATAGCATTTGGAGCCTTATTGGGGCTTCATATAATTGTCATATTGTGAATAGATCTTGAGTATCATTACTCTTATTGTTAGTAAATGTATCTTAAATGAGATATCTACTCTATTAGGTTGTCCTCATATATGAATGTTAAGGGGTTTCTCATTAGTGCAATATAGTGGTTCAAGATATCAAGAACCAATACACTTGTGATACATGAGTTTATCAAATCATATTATATATTATCACATTCTAATCTTAACTAAAACCCTATGTTGAATCTATTATGTGAATGAAATTATGGGTTGGTATGAACTAAGGTAGTTTTGGTGTAAAGTAATAAACCTAGCCCCTATGATGATTAATATTTGTTAAAACGAACCTTGGGATGTTCTTGAGTTGGTCTAGGAATTATAATGGGTGGGTAAATTATATACCTATTTATATTTTCCTAATTATGGATAAGCATTAATAATGGAAGAGAGAAATTCTTGAAACTACATACCCATTATCAAGTTGACAATACAGCTATTTTAGATTTAATTATAAAAATAATCTGTAAACTTTATATTTTCAACAAATTGTAAACATTAAAAATAATTTTAAATTTAGCAAAAAATGGTGAGCGATGCATGAGCGAAGCGAAATTGCGTAGATCAGGGCTCCGAGGAGAAGGTTGGCGAAGGCGAGGTTGATTGTCTCTGCTGCCAAGGGGACAACCATGAGGAACACATGACCATTGACCTCTTGAAGGAGGCTGAACTGGATGTTAAAATGCTTGGGGACCTGGCAATTATTTGCCGGGTGATCGGGCCAAAATATGATTGAGCTACGCTAAGGAATTGGTTAAATGAAAATTGGAAGCAGATGGCGAGTGTAAAATTTCTTCCTAAAGGGTTCTTTGTGGTGATATTCACCTCATCGGAGGACCAGATGGATGTTCTGCAAGGTGGGTTGTGGAAGATCCATGGCTGGCCAATATATATGGAACTATGGAACCCAAACTTTGACCCTCTCAAATCTGATCCCTATGAGAAGCCAATCTGGATTCGCCTTTATAACCTTCCTTTGGAGTACTGGGCTGAAGATTGCCTCAAGAAGATCGGTCGCTCCCTCAGCCCTCTAATAAATATTGACTCAGATCTTTTGGACGGAGACTCTTTCATCTATGCTAGACTTCAGATCGCTGCTATCTCAAAGGTGCCTTAGGAAATTCAGATTTGTAATAATGGTAGCCATCGCTTGGTAAAGGTCTTTGTAGAAGAGGTCAAAGCCTTTTGTTTACGCTGCAAAAGCATAAATCACATGGAACATGCTTGTCTGCGATGCCCGAAGGGAATCAAATTTTGGCGCCCCAAGGCTCTCTCATCTGCGAACTTGATCACCTTCCCTAAGGCCGATATTTTGGATAGCAAGGACAAGCGAATTGCCTCCCCGCTAAAATCATTTTCGCAGGGAGAAAATAAAATGGGGTTGGGGGATGAGTTGTCTCCACGCTTGTTGCCCTTGTGATCGATGGGTGCAAGGAGATGTGTTCTCCTTTATGCTCTAGGCTGGGATCATAACCTGCTACTAGGCCAAATGATATTAACGCATCTTTGTGCTGTATTGGTGGTTTGGGCTTGGTGGGGTGTGACGCCGATTTCGGGCTTCCTGATTTTTGCCCGAATGAAGTGGTGGATACATGTTTTTCAGATGATTATTTGGATGAGGATGAGTTAGATATAATCGGCCCTCATCATATCATTCAAATGACTACCAAGGCGGCGAACAAAATAAAAAAAGGGAAAGGGAGGAAATCCCTAAAAATAGAAACGGGAGGAAGAGGCTGAGGAAAAAGGCCTGCCAAGCATCTGTGACTTTCTACTATTCAAGGGAGCCAAGTCCTCCCTTGGAGACCAATGAAAATTCTTACGTGAAATGTCAGGGGCTTAAACACCCTTGACAAGCAGTGCCTGGTTAAGCGCCATCTAGAGATCTGTGATGCAGACATTGTGTTGTTACAAGAAACCAAGATAAGTGCATTAGAAGGTAACAAATTTTGTAAATATTGTAGGAAGTGGTCTAGATGCTTCATTGATGCATCAGGTTCGTCTAGGGGCTTGGGGATCTTGTGGTCTCAGGACATAATAGATTTCTATTTATTGGAATCTAATCACCATTGGATTTCTTGCTCAATCAAATGTAGGAGAGCTGATATATGCTTTCCCATTTTCAATGTTTACGGGCTGACCAAACCTGAGGATAAGCTGGCAGTCTGGAGATGTCTGGAGGAGAAAGTTATTTTGTGCGGGGTTGGCAATGTCATCCTTGGCAGAGATTTTAATGCTATCCTTGACATGAAGGACAAAAATGGTGATTTGTGCAAGGATTCAAGGAGTATGAAGGACTTTAGGAAGTTTGTCAACTCCCTCCCAATTATCGATTGCATCCCCAAAAATGGTGCATATACTTCGACCAATAGGTGGATTCGCTTCACAAATATATCAGAGCGGCTTGATCATTTTTTTGTCGGGGAAGGCTGGCTGCAGGAGAATTACAAGTTTGATTCCAACATTCTTCCACTCGCCGTGTCGGATCATTTTTCGGTGCTTTTGAATCTTTGCTTGAGTGAGAGGCTTGTTAAAAGATATTTTAAATTCAAGTCAATGTGGTGGCGAGAGGTGGATCTAGTAAAGCGTCTGGAAAAATGGTGGCTTGAGGCCCCTCTTGGCTCGGGAACAGTAAGCTTTCATCTTGTTAAAAGGCTATCATATCTAAAAATAAAATTATAGGAATGGAACAAGTCTGTCTTTGGAAATATTTCAAAGAAAAGGAATTGGTGGAGAGGGAATTGGAAGCGCTCAATGCGTTTGTCATCAGCCATGGCATGACCCAAATAGAAAACGGGACAAAGCTTGATCTTAAGGCAAAGCATGCCGAGCTGTTGGCCAGAGAGGAGATTTACTGGAGGGATAAGGTGCGTGAGACTTGGCTAAAGGCTAGCGACTCAAATACTAATTTTTTCCATAATTCAGTCTGATTGAGGCGTGGTAGAAACCGTATTGATAGTATCCTGAATAGTGAAGGACAAGAAATCACGGACACCCTTGGGATTGAAAATGAGGCAATCCTCTATTTCAAAGCTTTACTCGAGAACATGAGGGTGCCCGATACCAAGGTAGATGCATTCCTCCTCACCTATATTCCAGTCTGTTTGGATTGAGCTGACAATGCAATGTTGTGCTCTAAATTCACATTAGAGGAGATCAAGGTTAGTGTCTTCGGTTTGCACCTGGAGCAAGCTTTGGGGCCTAATGGGTTAACTGCCAGATTCTTTCAAAACTTTTGGCACTTTTTGGGAGATGATCTTTTAAAGCTCATGGAGGACTTCAGGTGTAATCATAAATTCGTGTGAGACATGAACACTGCAATTGCGCTAATACCAAAGAAAGAGGAATGCAAATCCTTTGCTGATTTTCGACTGATTGCGCTTTGTAACACACTATACAAGATAGTGGCAAAAGTTTTGGCTAATCGACTCAAGAAAGTCATGAACAAGGTTATCTCCGAAGAGAAAAATGGTTTCAATCCTAGGAGAGAAATCATAAACATAATTACAACAACAGAGACTCTACACACAATTTCCTCTGAGCGGCTTAAAAGAATGATCATAAAGCTAGACGTTAGTAAAGCTTATGATCGGGTGCGCTAGGATTTTCTGCTTGAAGTCTTAACAAGGTTTGGTTTCTCTTCCCAGTGAATAAACATGATCCGATTTTGCATCTCCACCTTGAGGTATTCTATTTTGGTAAATGGCTCAATTTGTGGTTTCTTTGAGGCAACAAATGATCTTTGGCAGGGAGACCCTATTTCACCATTTTTGTTTGTGATCATGGTTGAAGCTATGGGCCGGTATTTCAAAAATTTAAGAGCATCTAGATTATGGAAATGCATCACTATAGCTGAAGGTTCAGAACCTACAACTCATTCTCAATTTTTTGATGATACGATGTTATTTGGTGAAGCCATTGTCAAGGAAGCGATAGTCATAAAGGATGCCTTGTACAAGTATACAATTGCATCAAGCAAAATCAGAATTTTTCTTCCTAAACACCAAAAAGGCCATTCAAAAGAAGATAACAGACATTCTCGCTTTCTCGATCGCCTCTTTTCCTTCCAAGCTTCTTGGGGCACCTCTTTTTCTAGGGGCTTGCAAAACTGAACACTAGGGGGAAACAATTGGTAAGTGTCGAAGGAAGGCAAAAGCTTGGAAAAGTAGATGGTTGACACTGGCAAGCTGCATCCTAATGATCAAATCGGTGTTGTCTGTTGTACCGATTTACACCATGTCCTTCCTGGGCATGACGACCAAGGAAATTGGTGAGATAGAAGGCTTTATGAATTTTTTTTTTTGGGAAGGCCTCAATGATTCAAAGCGGATACCACTAATTAACTGGGATACTGCATGCCAAAGGGTGGACTTTGGGGGCGCTGGTCTGAGGCATACAACATTGCAAAATCGGGCCCTTGATGCTAAATTATGCTGGAAGCTATACACAAATCCTAATCATCAATGGTACAAGATTTTAAGGAAGAAATATCTGGATGATGACTCCCCGGAAAGGATTCTCGCCATTGCCAACACTGACGCGGGTTCCGCTATTTGGAATTTTTTATGGAGTTGTTGAAGTCTGATAAGAGATCATTTGTCTTGGCGCATTGGGAATGGCTGTAAGGCTGACTTATGGTCAGACTCTTGGAATGGCCATGAGGTGCTCTCCTCCTTCTTTGGCGATCGTGACTAGTTGGAAACAATAAAACAAGCCAAGGGAGTCAAAGTGGTGAACTATTTGAAAGTGGGAAAAGATGGTTGGGGCTTAGTGGTGGATTGGTATGATGAGAGTGTCATCTGTATTCCCGCTGAGGATAAGGCTTTTTTGATGTCCATGCTCTGTTCTCGATGGTTCTTGGTCTCCCCTACAGATGACGAGATTATTTGGGTTGCCACGAAAACTAGTGAATATACTGTCAAATTGGGATATAACATTCAATGTGTCCAACGTGATAGTTTGTATTGGCCGGTAAATATTTGTTGGAAACAGGGTATCTTGCCAAAGGCAGGTGCATTCTTGTGGACTGCACTTCACAAAATAATTTTGACGGGGGATCACTTGCACTCTATTGGTTTTCTTGGTCCAAGTCGATGCCCGCTTTGCTTTAATGAGGAGGAAAACGCAAACCATCTCCTCCTGAATTGTGAATATTCTTCCACGTGTTGGGACTAGCTTTGCATGTCTTTGGGATGGTCCTCTGCCATACATAAAGATCTATTGGAATTTATTTGAAGTTGGATGATGGGAAACTGCAGGAGCGTTTGGGCTGGTGCTTGGAATGTTGCTCTGTCAATGGTGGTATGGCACTTATGGAATGAAAGAAACGGTGAACTACCAATGGAATCTACCATCAAGAAGATTGAAATGGGCCTTTGCGAGTTGCTTAACTCCAATTTGGGTTGTCCAAAAGGAACAACCTTCACCAACTGGGACAACTTGCTCCAAAAAGCATGGTCGAGGTTGAAGCCACCCAACCTCAATCCAACAATTGATCGACAAAGGAGGGCAGATGCTCGGTGGGTTCCTCCTGATGCTGGAAGCCACAAACTGAAATTTGATGGCACATCAAATGGGAATCTTAGGGTGGCCAGTATCGGTTGTTTACTAAGGAATTGCAAAGGTGAATGTATCGGGGTGATTGCTAAGAATATTGGTGTTGCTACCAACAACATTGCTGAAATGGAGGCCTTAGCCTATGGGTTGGATCTCTGCGTGGAACTAGGAATCAAAGAGGTGGAGATTGAAGGTGACTCACAAGTTTGTATTAATGTTGTAAGCAAGCAATCTGTGCAAAATTAGAAGTTCAAGGGTCACTTGCTACAGATTGTCCATAATCTGGACAGGTTGGATTGTTTCTCTTTGGCACATATAGATAGAGAGGCCAACTCTATGGCTGACCATTTGTTGAATGTTGGGTCATCACTAAACTACTTGGAGGAAACAAAAATCTTGGCTTCTAGATCCTTTAGCGCTGAGCTCCACAAGCTTTTAGAAAAAGATGTCATTCCTCAAAGGCTTGGTGAGTAAGATCGAAGGTCTACTGGGACGCTAATGTTGAGCTATGATTTGCTTGGTTTGTCGACATCATTGATGTGGTTGGCCACTTCATTGTTGCCTTAAGGCCTTTCTAATTCTTCTTTGTATTAATATGAGGGAGCTACACCCTATTGTAGCACTTACCCAAAAAAAATAAAAATGGAAGAGAAATATTAATGAAACCTTGTTTATAGGGAAACTTGTGTGTAGGTCTTTTGAGAGACCTTGTGAGGAGAACTACTTGTGACTTTGATCCATTTGGAAGCAGAAACATAGGCGGTCCTTAGGCAAAGAATGTCCCTATGACCTCAAGTCCATAGGGAGAGGGTTTAGGGGGGGTAACTCCCAGATGTTGGGGTTTTTCCTAATTAGATTGACCTTTCCTCCTCCTTAAGCTTCAGTTGAGGTTGAAATGGGTATCGAATGGGTATGAAATGAGGTAAGGGAATCTAGTAGCTTGTATTTAATGCATGATGTGTTTTGAATAGTAAATGAATAGAGTAAGTGATTTAACTACTTATAATTGGTAATTGAATATATGTATAAGCTTGGAAAAGTTCATCTCGTGTTGGTTCCATGTGATTTTATGTGTTGTAAAAATCGACTCCATAGCTAGAAGTCTCTATGTATAGGTGCATATATATGTTGATTGTGATTGTGTTTCATTATGTATGACCCATCCAAGTGCGAATCTTTGGGATATTTAAATAGTGACAGATGGTCATTAGATCGTGCCAATGATCAATCTCTAGGCTACTGTTAGGGATCAATCAACATTCACCTAGTTCACAAAGGTGAAGGTAGCAAGCTACCCTGGTTATGATTAAGATATGGTAACGGTTGCACGGGTAGGTACCCATCCATGCAGATAACGGTAATCTGAGGCTAACCATTATATCAAAGGGGTTCAGTGGCTATCATTGAGGGTATAAAACTAATTGAGGCTAGTGTTACTTGAGATTGTGAAGAAGATAGTTGACAATACCACTAAGGTCACAAGGTGATATATGTCGAGATCTACTTCTTCCTGGGTGGATAGAATTGTTTTCGATGGCCTATAGGTGATTGGAGTCGGAATTCATCGGGTTTGGTAGATTCACTACTTGGGGAAACCCTTGGGATGGTGGAAAAACCTACGGTGTAGTATGGGATGAACTGAATCCCCTTCCTAGTTGTCAGACTGTATACCTAGCCTTGTGGGGTTGAGGATAGACCCGCAGTGTAGTATGGGATGCACTGAATCCTCTTCCCATTTGTCCAATGGTGCAAAAGATCGGAGGAAAGGATAGGATCCACGGTGTAGTGTGTAATGCACCGATATTCTTTGTATCTAGGATGCATTATGGACATGTGTTAGCCATTGTGATGTGTTAATCAACCATTGTGGATGTGATGTATGTTGGAGCTCATCACTATGTGTACGTGATGTATGTTGGAGCTTGCCACTATCCATGCGATGTATGTTGGATCTCGTCACTATGTATTTGTGATGTATGTTGGAGCTTGTTATTATGTATTTGTGATGTATGGTGGAGCTCGTCACTGTGTATAAATGATGTATGTTAGAGCTTGACACTGTATATTTGTGATATATGTTGGAGCCAGTCACTAATATAATTGTGATAGGCATATGAGATAATAATTGTTGTACTTGTGATGTACCTATGAGCTAATCATCATTGTACTAGTGATTTGTGTATGATCTAGACATTGTTTTACTTGTGTTGTTTATGAGCTAGTCAGCTTGTGTATACGAAGGTATGCTCATGACATTCACTGTGTATGATCCTTGAGATTATGGTATGCTTGATCCCTTGTGAATATTGTGAATGTTTGTACACTAAGGTTGGTAATGTTTTGTATTATCATTAAATTATAATTGACTATGTTGATAGCTTACATGTACTAAACTAATAGTTGTGGGTTAAAGGTGAGATAATAGATCTCATATAAGAGGAGATGTTGAACTCCCTTTGTCATTGTGGGTTGAAATATGAAGCCTCTGATTCCCACGAGGGGATATGTAAGCAGGGTCACCATGAACCCTCGAGGATTAGGTATGGGTCTAGGAATGACCCTAACTGTAGGAGCTTAGCACTTTTGAGTGTAAGCATATAAATGGTGATGTTGATTTTTCATCACCAAGGTGAATGAATAACTAATGAAATTAGCACTTCTAATCTAGTTGGAGTATTATCAGCTAGTTGTGTTGGTAGTTCTTATAAATTAGAAAAAAAAATTGTGCACGAGATGGGGATTTTACACAACTAGAAGGTTTAGAGGACTCATCACACAACTTTCCACATCAACATGCCTAGTGAGAAGTGCCCAAAATTTGTCTTTTTGAAAATTTGACTAAAACTTAATCATGACATCCCTAGTAGTTGAATAAAAATATATCATTTGATCATATTTCTATTTAAAATATAACTTAAACAAAACCTAAATGAAGGAAATACCTATTGGTAACCATAAATCTTTGCTATTTCTAACTTTTGTATCCACCATAAATGGACTAGTAGTTGAACACCAAAAAATTAGTTGTTATTATAAAAATAGCACATTATTATTTAAAATACAATTTATACCCAACACAAATAAACTAATAGAGGTGAACACTAATTTTTTTTTGGAAATCCTTCACATTTCATGTGAAAATACAAGGTATTTATTGTGCTCACTTTTGTATATTTATGATAGGAAAAAATATTAATATGAAATACTCTAATGCATATACATTGCTACCCCAATAGTTGTACACATTAGAATACTATTTTTTCACTATGACAAGAATACTTGTTTAAATGATCATCTTATTTTATAAATGGCACACTTATAGTGGATAGCTTTGATATTTTATTTGAAACAAAAAATATTTATTTCTCATGTTAATGAATCCATTTATGTTTTTTTATAATGACATTCATAGGTCTCCATGTGTTCAAGTATGAGTCCATCTTGACCAATATTTGATTATTTTTTGATTTACGTGTGGACTAATTATTTACAATATATAGTATAAATATGTGAAAAGATTGAATACTATAAGCACAAATTCTATGAAAACTATTGTCCACCAAACATTTTAGCTTATATAATACACTTTAAGTTTTGGCTTGTTTAAGTGGCTCGTCTGAAACCACACTAATAGATGGGTTCTATTGAAGAGACTAATGTAATTTCAGATGAGTTCTACCTAAACAAATCAAACCCTAATAGACATTGGGTAAGTGCTGGTACTTTCTTCTACAATCTTATCCAGATCAATAATTGTTCTAATAATATCTTCGATGGCTGAAGTAAGGCCACATTTTAATGAAAAAAAACTTTTTTCAATCCTTTATTGAAAATTAAAGCTCTAGTTGTCTCCAAAAACCCATGACACTTCCTCAATCCAACATGGGGTATTCTGGAGCCAAGAATACAAGTTTGTAGAATACATGGGGGTATTTTGGAGCCAGGAATTGAAGAGCAAGAGCATTTTGGATCATTTCAAGATAGAAATTGGTCAATAATGTTGTTGAGTGATTGAATCATATATTCCAATGAGGCAAAGGATTTGGAACATATGTATATTTGCAAGATCCTTCTGAGTTAGACTACCTAAGTTGTTTAGGTTCCTATATTTTTGGTCTCCTTCCTGAACTTATATATAATGAGGGAAAAGCCCAAATCCAATACTTTTTGATATTCATGTATGCCATTATTGATTCTATTTGCATATGTTAATGTTTTGATGGACTCTATACTGTAGTGATACCTCCTATCCTATACAATGTACACACAGTGGTAATGGTAGTGGTGCGGGGATATCTAATCTAGTAGTGCTTCATAGTCCAAACTCTTGTGGTAGAATTTGCAGTTGTTTTCCAACTACTATATTTATTTTTAAGCATTCCTAAGCAATTAATATTGGTTGATCTTGCATAATATCAAAAGCCACTTCTAAGGGTAAGTAGTTATAAGGATATTTGTATTAGTACTTGTGTTTTTTTTAAAATGGTAATGTGTTGTTTCATACATTTGAGCATGAGATAAAGTTTATGTGAGTCTTTACTCTCCTAGAAGAATCTCTTGAAAATTGGTAAAATAATTTATTGAAAATTTTCAAATATATTGAGATTTTATTAAAAATTAATTTTGAAAATAAGATTTTTTTTAATAGAAAAAATTTAAATATATTTTATAAATTACATTAATTTTTTTAAAATATTAATACGTGATTAATAAAATTAAAAGAATAAAAAATATATTAAAAGATTTGAATTTTTTAATTTATTTTTTAATAAAAATCATAAGTTTATTAATATTTTTTTTTATATCAAATTATAAAGATAATAGATAATGGTTCTAAATTACATTAAAAGATAAAAGATAATGATACTAATATTACCATATTGATTACATTATTAATATTTATTATAATACTTAATAATATATCATATGTGCTATTATAATAGTTGAAAGATAAAAGATAACAGTTCTAAATTATATCTAGTAAATCTAAGTTAAAATAGACCTATGTGTTACAATTTCAATGCAAAGACTATCAATTTATTCGCTTAACTCTTATTTTATTTTTATAATGGTTCTAAATTATATCTAGTAAATTTGGGTTGAAATGAATTTATGTATTACAATTTTAAAGCAAAAGTATCATTTTTTTAATAAATCAATTACCTCTCTTTAAATTAAATTTTACAATCCTCAATCTCATAATTTTTCTTACAAAACAAATTTATATTATTAAAATATTTTATCAACACTTATAGGTACTAAATTAAAAGAAAAATTGTTTCTATAGTTTTTTAATTAGAAACAATACAGTCACAACATTTTAGTTCAAATTATATTTTATAGTTAATATGTTTATTCAGGGTAGGAAAATTCATTGGATGAATTTTCCTTCGTGAATTGTTGAGGATGAATTTGCTCGATGTCATTTATCCAATATTTAAGTTTTGACTTGTATACATGACTCATTAGAAATCACACTAATAATAATTGGATCTAAGGGAGAGGGGCCTATAGTAGGTCACCCTAACTTTCTTATGTGAAAATTTCAAATCACTCCCAAATTTGTACAACTTATTTGGCAAGTCCCTTGCTTATAAAAATTGGTTTCAAGGCCACATCATCAAATATTATTGGTGCGCTGATGTGACATGATTTGTCAATTTGTGTACTTTATGGATAAAAATGTTTTACAATTGAATATCAAATATAAGTTTATTAGATATTAAGTTTACCACTATGAGACCCACTTAATACTACTTTTATACCCATCATTGGACCCCTACCCACTATGGCCCCTTTCCCTTAATTGAAAAAGCTAATGAGCTATCCATTGTCATCCGTGCAATCAGATAAGTTCTACAGGGGCTTTCTTCCTGGATCAATAATTGTTCTAATAATATCTTCCTTGGCTGAAGTAAGGACACGTTTAAATGAAAACATACTGATTTTCAATCCTTTATTGAAAATCAAAAGCTCTAGTGGTCTCCCAAAAACCCACGGCACTTCCTCAATCCAACATTTCTTTGAGAAAATCCATAACAATTCCAGTCCAGTTAAAAGGTTTCCGTTTTCCCCCTTACGAGATGTCATCCACAGGAATATCAGTCGAGTCTAAAGCTTTCCAGTTTTGCCCTTATGAGATATCATCCACAGCCCATGTTGAAACCAATCTCGATGTTGTTAATAAACTCATGTCCAATGGATTCAACCACCTTGAAGTTAAGAAGGATTACATATTTCCCCCCAATGAACGCCCCCAAATGGCTGAGGTTTCTCATTCTTATAGCATTCCAGTAATAGACCTCAAAGATTTAGATGGTACTGGTAGAAAATCGGTGGTGAATGAGATCAAGCGTGCATGTGAGGAGGATGGCTTCTTCCAGGTAAAATATTCATTTGTCTTCTCCTTTCCCTTAATCAAACTTATCTAGTTCTGCTTCAATTTGGTAAAAAAATGTTATGAAACATCCAGATTGTGAACCATGGGGTGCCAGAGACTTTGATGAAAAGCATGATGGATGTTGCCAAAGAGTTCTTTGAAATGCCCCCAGAAGACAGAGCATGCTTCTATTCAGAGGACCCAAGACAATTGGTGAGGCTTTCTACAAGCTTTAATGTCACCAAAGACAAATTCCTTAACTGGATTGATTATCTAACACAGACATGTCATCCTCTGGAGGAATACATCCATGCATGGCCTCAAAAGCCTGCAGCTTACAGGTAGTAACCAAAAAACCAAAATGAAAAACATTTCTCTCAAGGGTTTCCAAAGAAGAAGCATAAATGAGTCTTTTATTTATTTTGTAATACAGAGAGATAGCAGGGGAGTATGCTAAGGAAATAAGAGCCCTCTCTTTAAAGCTCTTGGCTGTAATTTCTGAAGCTATGGGGCAGGATTCTGATTATTTGAGTACAATCTTTAAGAAGCATAGACAGGTGATGAACATAAATTACTATCCTTCATGCCCGAATCCAGATCTCACCCTTGGCTTATCACCTCATTCAGATCCAGGAGGCATCAGTGTTCTAATGCAAGGACTTGTCAGCGGCCTGCAAGTGCGCAGAGATGGAAAATGGGTTGCAGTAGAACCCATTCCCAGTGCCTTTGTGGTGAACTTGGGAGATCAGATGCAGGTATATATGATTAAATTTTAAAAACTTTTATGTTTCCCCAATCCATGATAGTACCAAAAAAATTGGGTGCAAGTGATAGAATAGTTGATGTTCGGAATTATATGCCCTTTAAAAGATTGTTTCTGGAATCAGTTTTGTCTGTTTTTTATCGATATTTTGGATTCCATTCCGTGATCCATTGACTTTTTTTTTTTATGATGAAACATTGAATGGAATCCAAAATGTCAATAAAAAACTATACATAACTGATTTCAAAAACAATTTTTAGAATTTTACATAAATTGTGGAAAATCTATACCAACTATATAGAATGTTGTTCATCATCGAAATGAAAGATAAAAAAAAAAAATCTGAGCTCAATATATATATATGAATGATAAAGAAAATAAATCTGGGTTCCATATATAGATAACTAATTTTCTTCATCATGATTTTTTTATCTATGTAAGATCTCCTTTCTTATCCTCTCAGATGATGAGTAGCATATGTAGTTCAAAACTATATTCAGAATTCCCCATTGTTCAAAACTTGTTTTTGACGGACTGAATATTGAAATATTTTAGTGTGCCACTGTGGAGTTTTATTAGGTTTTGAGCAATGGGAGATTCCAGAGCATTGAGCATCGGGCTATAACAAACAATACCACTGCTCGTATATCCATTCCTACCTTCTATGGTCCTTCGTTGGATGCTTTTATTTCTCCTGCAGAATCCATGGTGGATGAGGAGTATCCTGTTCTGTACAGAGGATACAGGTTTGAAGAATACATGGGGGTATTCTGGAGCCAGGAATTGAAGAGCAAGAGTATTTTGGATCGTTTCAAGATAGAAACTGGTCAATAATGTTGTTGAGTGATGATTAATCTATGCCAATGAGGCAAAGGATTTGGAACATATATATTTGCAAGATCCTTCTGAGTTAGACTGCCTATGTTGTTTAGGTTTCTATGTTTTTGGCCTCCTTCCTGAACCTATGTATAATGAGGGAAAAGCCCAAATCCAGTACTTTCTAGTATTCATGTATGTTATTATTGATTCTATTGGCATATGTAAATGTTCTGATGAACTCCATACTGTAGTGATACCTCCTATCCTATACAATGTACACACAGTGGTAATGGTAGTGGTGCAGGGATATCTAATCTAGTAGTGCTTCGCAGTCCAAATTCCTGTGGAAGAATTTGTAGTTTTTTTCCAACTACTATATTTGATTTCAAGCATTCCTAAGCAATTTATATTGGTTGATCTTGTATAATATCAGAAGCCACTTCTGAGGGTAAGTAGTTATGAGGAGATTCCTATCAGTACCGGTGGTTTATATTTTTTTAAATTGGGAATGTATTGTTTCATACTATATATAAAGTTTATGTGAATCTTTATAGTCTCCTAGAAGAATCTCTTGAAAATTGGTAATATTTGAAAATTTAATTTTCAAATATATTTAAATTTCATTTGAATTATTTTTGAATTTTTTTATAAAAAATTTCAAATATTTTTTTTCATAAATTATATTTAATTTTTTAAAGTATTAATATGTGATTAATAAAAATTAAAAGAACTAAAAATTATATTAAAAGATTTGAATTTATTTATTTATTTTTTAATAAAAATCATAATTTTTTTTAATATCAATTTTTCTTTATCAAATTATAAAGAACATTTTAAGAATATGTATTGAAGTTTTATGAATTGACTGAAAATTTTAAAAATTATATTTTAAACATTATAATAATTATTAGCAATTATCAATATAATTATAATTAATCTTTGTCAATTAATTAACGTTTGTTTTGGTTGATATTATCATTATGTTTCAAATCTAATTATTTATTTTTAAATATTTGAATATTGCACTTTTTAAAAAATTATATATCTACTGTATAATTATTTTTTGATGATTTTATAGAGCAACATAAACAAAACAATGAGATCGTCTACTAATAGCAATACAATGCGAATTGTGTGGATCCCTCCAATATCTCCATTGATTTTTTATTTTAAAAAATTACATTTACAATAAGAAAAAAACAATTAAAAAAATAAACTAACTACCAACTAATCTCAAACAAAAAACTAACTATTATCTAAACATGTCAACTAGCACTTGCACCTAAAAGAGGTTCAAGGATTACGTCGATAGAAAACTATATGCATGTTAATATGTGTTTGTGAATGGATGTGTTGCAAATTCTAGTTGCATGTGGTTGGATTAAACAATTAATAATACATGCTAAATAATGGAATGAAATAAACTTAGACAAATCTAGATTTTTTCCTTAAAGAAATTAAGTATTATTTGATTATGAAATATTTGCTTATAGATTTAAAATATAAAACAATGCAAATGAAAAAAGAAAGTTGCCATCAAATTGACAAAAAACACTACAAATAGAAATAGAATGTTCTCATGCAATTGTCAAATCAATATTTATATAGCTTTTATGTGATAAGTGAAATTTTGGAGGGTTTTATTTGATATTTTGGAGGATTTTACCATTAAATGACAATTGGTTTACCATTAAACACTAGCTAAAACTTGTTTTTTGATGACTCAATAGTGGTTTATAGGTGTGAGACTTGTTTCAAGCTCAAATCTCACACTATATGTAGCCTATCAACTAATTATTTTTTCATTCTCCCCCATAATGAATATTTGGAAACTGAAAAGCGAAAAAAAAAAATTCACTATTATATCATTTCTTCCCTATAAAGAACATTGAGAATAACACCAAGCAAAACTTGTGTGTTTAAATTTAATCACAAGAAAGAGGCTTTGTGAATATATTGGCAATTTGTTTATCTATAGGTAAGTATAGTAGATCAACTAGTCCTTGGGAAACCAACACTTTGATATAGTGGTGAATTTTAATATGCTTAGTCTCATTGTGGAACACTAGATTTCTACTTATTTGAATGGTCATTCAATTGTCACAATACAACACTATAGGACCATTCTAGATTTGTTGTATCTCCTCTTAACAATTTTCTCAACCAAATTGTCCAACAAGCTATAAAGGTGGCTACTTTGTACTTAGTCTATATGGTAGAAAGTGATAGAAAGGTTATTTCTTGGACTTCCAAGAAAATATTTTATAATTAGAAGTAGGCTTTTGATCCTCCATTAAATCTACCCAATTTGAATTTGTATACCCAACTAAATAGTTTCCCTTTGAATGATGAAAGTAGAGACCAAAATACAACATCCCTTTGAGGTACTAAATGATCCTCTTAGCGACACTTGAATGTGTCACTTTTATGTAAACATGAACCTATAAACCAAGTGTTGCAGCTTGATAAGCTTGGTTGTCATTGATGCCAAAAGTATGTTTGAGTTGGTTGCAATTTGGTTGCCAGTGATGTCAAAAGTGGGTAGCAGTCTGGTTGTTTGGTTGCTAGAGTCTCAAAGAGATGCTCCACATTTCTTCGTTGGTGATGATTTTATCTTGTGGTTTGGAAGATAGATTCATGTTGTGTCAAAGAATGTGTGATCCAAGTTTCAGTTCATTTGGGTTCCAGAAAGGTGCTTATCAAAGTGACAGTTTCAAGATTATGTTGGTTTTATAAGGATTCTCATAGAGGTGTAAAGGTTTGCTCAAAATTTCTTTGCTATTGTAGATATGGTTGTGTGAATCAAAAGATAAGTTCAGTGTTTTAGGAAGGTGGTATATCCAAAGTTTTATATTATTACTCTTTCCATAGAGAAATTTTTAAGTGACAGAGTACATGAATGTATTGTCTTGTGGCTAGTTTCAATGTCCGTTGGCTTGAGCCAACTCAAGAACTATTGCATGAGGTTGTGAAAAAGTTGTATGAGAGTATTCTTGAGTATCATGTGATCATTTTTGTTGCTCCACAAGGTGGTTTATGGTTTCTCTAGAACAAGTTGTAATCCGAAATGAAAGTGTTGCTAGGTTATGCTTTTTCATGGTCGACTAAGGTATGTTGGTGTTGTGTGCCAAAATTTCAAGATTGCACGAAGTTCAGGAAGTGTTTGAAGGTGTTGTATGGGTCATGCCGACTCATTTGAAAGAAGAACAAGTAATGTTTAATCATTCGTGTGTACCACCGACGTTGCAATGGTTGGCATGCTACAAGTTACATGTTTTCTTGCTTAAGGCTGACCTAATTTGAATTTACAAAGCATGTGGATGTTGACCGAAGTTATGAAGTGTGTTTAGGACCAAGTATAGCATGTGTTAGAATCCACAAGGCATGTTCCTCTTCCTGGTATTGTGTGTAGTCCATTTTGGGGGTTTCCCTCTAAACATTTCATGTTGTTGTTTGATCCTTGGCCGACTTGTAATTGCAATATTCTTGGTGTTATTGGTCGATATGCAATGTAATCAATGCAATATCATATATATTGTAAGCTAGTTGATGTAGGTTGTCAATTGTGCGGAGGAAATCAAGGATGTGTACTGCATTATGATATTTCTAGAAAGAGCGATTGAAAGAGAAAGAGCAGAAGTAGTAGATCCTATCTGGATTCAATTTGATCATATCTCTATGATAGAAGGGAAGTGAAGAGTGTGCCTAACTAATTGTTGGAGGTAGTGAGCCAAAGGAAAAACTTCTTGAAGGCTAAAAGTAGTGAGCCAATAAGTTGCAGAGAAGACATTTGAATAAGTTGTAGAAGAGTTGTTAAAGAA
The DNA here is from genome assembly GCA_007115665.2 of Sequoiadendron giganteum. Taxonomy (NCBI): domain Eukaryota; kingdom Viridiplantae; phylum Streptophyta; class Pinopsida; order Cupressales; family Cupressaceae; genus Sequoiadendron; species Sequoiadendron giganteum. The sequence goes on along the minus strand of CM021108.1, from coordinate 27,558,003 downwards.
GAATTGCAATCATCAAAAGAGAAGGGAAAAAAGAAAAACTACAATCATCAAGAGGATTGAGCCTAATTTTTAGATTCTAATAGTAGGACTGTCATGAAGTAATATTTTATGAGTTTGTTCTCAAATTAGGGAGTAGTTGCTTCCTTGGATTGTAGCCCTTTAAAAAAAAAGTCTACAAAGAGTTGTAGCTTCCTTGGGAGTGATCCTAAAACCTTTCCACGGGGAGTAGTAGCTTCCTTGGGTTGTAGCCCTAAAACAGTTATAACTGTTTATCATTTGTGAGGCTAGATTAGGACAATAGCTCCCAGCAACATTTATCACCAAGATTTTTCCCCTTTGAGGTTTTCCACATACATCTGGTGTTGTGCGGTGTTGTGCATTATGTTGATCTTTCATGTTTATGTTTGTGCTGTAAAGTTTAAGTTTCAATTTTCTCTACAAGATTTGAGGTTTGATTGTATATTAATTCAACCCCCCTCAAAGTATTTTGTTGTGTGTTCAAAAATTGGTATCAAAGCCAAGTTCCATAGAAGAATTATAATGGCTTAAGGGAGATTCAAGATGCCATAAGAAGGATTTCACAAGGTGCCTAGGTTTGATGGAACAAATTTCACGTTTTGGAGATTTTGGATGGAAACCCATTTGTTCTCTTTGGTGTATGGTGTTTGGTAATCTATCAAAGATGGATATACTATTCCTACTACTCCTCTATCTCATCCAACTAAGATTAGGGCCTATGAGAACAATGGAAAGGCAAAGAATTATATCTTGAGTGATTATAACCTTGTAAAAGTGATGCACTACAAGTTAGCGAAGGAGGTATGGGATAAGCTTAGTGGCATCTATGAAGGATATATCAAAGTGAAGCAAGCCAAGTTGTAGATCTACAAGGGCAAGTTTGAGAACCTAGAAATGTTAGAGGATGAAGATATTGTAGGATGTATGATTTAGGTAGATGAAGTGGTCAATGAAATCAGAGGACTTGGTGAAGATCTTGAAGAATCTATGGTGGTTAGAAAGGTAAATTGAGATCTCTTCCTAAAACTTATAGTTTTAAAGTATCTTCTATTGAGGAAGCTAGGGATCTAGATAAAATTTCAATGGATCAATCATATGGTGCCCTTATCACATTTGAAATGAGAGATTTTGACAAAGAAGTTCCAAAGAAGGAAATTGTCTTCAAAGGAACCAAAAAGGAAATGTATGATGAATCTAATCTAGATAGTGACATTGACGAAGAGGAAGTTGAAGAGAGGTACTAGAAATTACAAAGGTCACCTACCTTTCAAATATTTCAAGTGTGGAGAGGTTGGTCATTTTTCTTCAAAATATCCCTTGGAAGATTCTGAAAAGAGAAACAAAGAGACTAGAAGAAATAAGCTTAAGAAGAGTCTCTACTCCATCGAAGATTCTTGATCTGCAAAGGACGATGATTCTACTGGTCTAGATAATGAAGATGAAATTCTATTTTTAGCTGTTAAGAAGGATGGAGATAAAGATAAAGATAAAGATCCAAGTGTAGTGTGTACTACTTTTCATGCAAAAGATGAGGCATAGTCAAGCTTGGAGATGATACTTTAGTGCAGATCTATGGAAAAGGTTCTATGAATATTGATGGAAAGAGAAGAACAAAAGATGTTCTTTATGTCAAAGGGCTCCAACATAATCTTCTTAGTGTGAATCAGATGTGTAGAAATGGTTACAATCTCATATTCAATAAAAGTGGATGTAAATCAGAAAAGAAAAGTTTGGACAATTAGTTGCAGAAGGATCTAGGACCAATGACAACATATATAGTCCAAGGGATATCAATGGGAGAAATTTTATTTTGGGACAAGCAAGTGAATGCTGGTTATGGCATAGGATAATGGGACTCATTAACTTTGAAAATATCTTGAAGATTAGCTCATTGCACGAGGTAAGAGATATGCCCAAGATAATCAATCTTGAATAAAGAAAAAATACCAAAAGTTTGACTTGGTTAGGGTAAACAACAACTAAAACAGGGGACAGGGTCGCCTCTTTAGGGCAAGGTCGCCCCTTGAGGGAAAGGTCACCCACTTTTGGGCAGAGTCACCTCTGTGTATTGGTCTGAACCCAACTTAGTCAAAAAATGTGATGGCAAAGGATAAAGCAACAAGTAAAATGCCAAAACTGACTGACAAGCACTGGTTTTTCACAAGATGACACTTCAAACAACACAAGCCTAGTTTTAGTATTAAGGGTATGGTCAATACGGTCCTCTATCTAGGCTTAACAAGGTTGCTAAGGGAGTCCCCGATACACACACGATACATGGGGCACAACTGTGAACACCAATCCATCACAAGTGTGAGTTGGGAGTAGCCAACGAGATACTGGGAGCTCAGACCAACTCTTCACGTATTGTCAAGGTATCACCCTAGCTTTGACGCTCTGCTAGACACAACGTGACTGGATTGAGGTACAAATTTTTCCTCCCCCTTTATATACCCCGTCGGTAACACGTGGTTGTGATCGTCCCTTGGGGTGATGAAATCCCCAAGTAGGTCCCTCAAATAAAATGAAAATAGGTAAAAAAAAGACTAAGTGAGCTACAATTTCACTTCACCTAGGATCGTCAAATGGCACAAGGGGATTGGATACATCAATAGCCCACTCTCAGACATGACAAGAAACTTTATTGACCCTTTAATTAATCCTATGTTCCTATTTTAAAGAAATGAAAGCACAAAACCAACTAAACAAAGTTTCTCCTCATGCAACAAGCATATTAGTGGTTTCATTTTTGTGCCTTTGGCGAGCGAGCTACACAAACGTTAGTATGAAACACACTCAAAACAAAAGTTAGTAGGTCAAAAATGGAAAAAAAATCAAAAATTAAATTCTAAAATGAAAATTTTGAGTGACTGTTTACCTATTTTTACCTTTGTTTCCGATGTGGCCTCCTCTGTGTTTTGGGAAAGGTCTCCTGTTCTGGGCAAGACCATCCCTCTTGGCAAGGTTGCCTGTTCTGTGAACCTACAAAAATTCAAAAAACAAAAAATAGCAGAACATAAAACAAAACAGTCTATGTTTTTGGGCAAAGTCGCTTGTTTTGGGAAAGGTCGCCCCTCCTAGGCAAGGTCGCATGTTCTATGAACCTGCAAATAGTTAGAAAGCATAAAACAATAGAATAGAAAAATAAAACAGTCTATGTTTTTGGGCAAGGTCACCTATTCTGGGCAACGTTGCATGTTCTATGAACCTATAGACATCCAAATTTGATCACTTCCATATGATCAAAATCGGACCTACTCTATTCATCTATTTCATTAATAGTGATTAAATAATTTATTTAACCATTATTTCATTTTTCTGTCTAAGGTTCCTAAAGTATGTAATTAAATAAATTAAATACTTTACCTTATCGCTTTTCTTCTCTAAATTAAATAAATATGACAAATTATTTAATTTAGTCTTTTAACCCATTTGGATTAAAATCAATTTTTAATTCCCCTTTTTCTCTCTCCTTGTCACATCCTCCATAACCCTCTTTTAATCCAAATTAAATTAATTAATCTATGATTAGGATGTGCATCACTTAATCTTGATTAAGTGTCACATCCTCCATAATCTCCCACTTGCCTCTAATCTCTCATTAATTATCCTAATCCTGTATTTGCACAACTTTAATCAAAATCAATAGCCACATTTAGCTTACCTTTTCTGGTCAACATTCACAATTACCATTTTTAGCTTGGACTCTCTTTCCCATGTGAATTTTTAATTCACATTTATTTGCCCAAGACTCCTCTCTTCCCCATGTGAATTTTTAATTCACTTTTGTCTTTCCAAGGTCTTCCCCATCCCCATGCAAGATTCTAGAAGGCTTGACTTGTCACTTTACATGTGCCAAAGACTTCTAGAACCTTGGACTTGTCACATCACCCACATGTGACAAATCTCCAACTTTTTGGAGACCTTCTTTTACCTAATAAACTCTTCAAGGAATGTAAATTTTTAATTTGCATTTATTCTTCCAACCACTTCCCCTTTTCCCATGGATATTTTTGAGGAATTCTAAAATTTCTCAAATATCTCTTTCATCCTCATTTGGGGACAAGAAGTTCCTTTTTGAGGAAATCTTCTCATCCCCCAAGGTACCTCAAAGGTACTTGTCCTTCATCCACCTCATGTACTTCTCTTCCACCTCATGTACTTCTCTTCCACCTCATTTCCACATCATTCCACCCTAAGACATCTCACATTTCACATGTCAAGATGTGAGGGCTTGTGAGTCCTCAACTCACCATAGCCCTTCATCTTGATATTGTTGGATCAATCTCAACCGTCAAATTCTCTAGAGAATTCCAATTATCCTATAAATACCCCCTCATTTCTCCCATTTTAAAAATCAAGTCTTTTGCTACCAAACTTATGTCAAATTGTTATTTGCAGCATTTTAGCCTTTTCATAGCATTTATCATCACTCCATCTTACATCTTGCATCCACTTCACTCCATTTCCATCCAAGGAGCACACAAGACATCCAAATATCAAAGGGCCAACCAAGAAAGGAGCAGCATAAAGGTATAACCAATTTCAGTTAATTGTCATTTTTTTTTTATGCTTATCTTGTCTTAGACTAATCATTGAGGTGCCCTTTTATTATGTTATCTCCTTTTCTTGCATCATTTTAGCATCTCACATTAGGACTCAACATTTTTATTAGGATCACATTTTTGGCATGCCTGGTGGGACCCACAAAAGGGTTTCTTTCTTTTACATTTGCTATTGTTAAGCTTGTTTGTAGGTTCAGGTCACAAAGGGGCGTATTTTCCCTCCCAGGCGCTGCAGAGGGGTGGATACGCCCTCACGATCCGAAGTTTCTGACAATTTTTAGTGCAGAACTGTGGATACTCCCCCGCAGTCCAACGTTTTGCTATCTGTTTTTCTGCAGAAGTGCGGATACACCCCCGCAGTCCAATGTTTTGCTAACTATTTTTTTGCAGAAGTGCGGATATGCCCTCGTAGTCCAATGTTTTGCTAACTATTTTTCTACAGAAGTGCGGATACGCCTCCACAGTCCAACGTTTTGCTAACTATTTTTCTGCAGAAGTGCGGATACACCCCCACAGTCCAACGTTTTGCTAATTGTTTTTCTGCAGAAGTGTGGATACGCCCCCGCAGTCCAATGCTTTGCTAATTGTTTTCTACAGAAGTGCGGATACGCCCCCATGTTTCGATGTTTTTGCTAACTATTTTCTATAGAGGGGCGGATTTTCCCTAAACAACACGTTCGAGAAAGTAAAAAAGTGCATTTTAGCTTTGTTTTTGTCCCTTTCTTTTGTTGTTTTATGCTATAATCCTCTAACCCTATTTGTTGGTGGGTGAAGTTAGATTTCTTGCTGATATCTTGAGTGTTTTGCTAAAAATCACAAAAAAAAAAAAAGATATAACAACTAACATTTGCTTGCAAGGCCTTTGTTTTATTCTGATTTTTGAAGTCTTTCCTTACTGCTTTATCTATTTACTTAGTATAAGTAGGGGAAAGTAACATTTGCTGCTTGCTGTGTCTATTTTATTTGTTTTACCTTAAGGGGGCATTAGTTTGTTTTCACCTTCCTCCTTTTCACTTTGTGCAGATCCGAAAGGGATAGTAGGAAACGATTAGTGTCTTCTTCTTAGCGGGACCTGCTTCGGGATTTCATCACCCGAAGGGACGATCCCAACCGCGCGTATCGACGGGGTATATAAAAGGGGGAGAGCCAAAGCTGTACCCCAATCCAGTTGTGTTGTAATTGGTGAAGCGTCAAAGCTAGGGTGATACCTAGATAGATGTGAAGAGTTGGTCCGAGCCTTTCAGTATCTCGCTGGGGCTCTCGACTCACGCTTGTGACAGACTGGTGTTCACAGTTGTGCCTCACATACCGAGTGTATATCGAGGACTCCCTAGAAACCTTGTTTATCCTAGAGTAAGACCTTGTTGGCCATACCCCTTAATACTAATCATAGGATTGTGCTTGTTCAAAGTGTCTTTCTATGAAAAACTAGTAAATTTTGATAAGTCAAACCTTCATTGAGTCATTCCAAGTCCTTGCCATAATCTCTCATTTCCAAACCAAGTCACTGTTCCTACAAAGTGGCGAATTCACCCCCCTATTTCAACACTTTTTACTGCAGAAGTGTAGATATGCCCCCTTGTTCCGATGTTTTTGCCAGTATTTTTATTGCAGAAGTGCGGATACGCCCCCTTGTTTCAACACTTTTCACTGCAGAAGTGCGGATATGCCCCCTGTTCTGACATTTCTGCCAATCTTTTTATTGCAGAAGTGTAGATACGCCTCCCTATTCTAACGTTTCTGCCAGTCATTTTATTGCAAAAGTGCGGATACGCCCACCTGTTCTGACGTTTCTCATAGTTTTACTACAGAAGTGCGGATATGCCCTCCTGAACAAATAGTTTCATCCATTTGACCATTCTAAACCTCCGTTTGAACCCCCAAAGTCTCTATTTGACTATTTGATCATCCTAAACACTCATCTAACCAATCCAAACATCCATTTGACCATTCCAAACCTCCATTTAACCTTTCTAAAACATTCATTTACCACATTCACATTGATCATTCCACCATTTGGGATACCCATCTTACCATGTGACCTAAACATTTGCACTTTCTAAAAGATCACTTCAACAACACATCTTCCATTTGTATTCATCATCATCTCTCAACACCAAATTCCTTAAACCTTGTTTTAGGAGTTATCTCCCGAATTGACCAAGGCGTTAAGTTTGATCATTATCCTACATATAAATCCTTGTCTTCAACCTAAACAATCCACTTCTATCTTGAGGCGAATTTGTGTTGTAAGTCAACGTCATTGACCCAAATCAATCCCCTTCCATCTCAAGGCGGATTCAGTGTCGTGATCATTGATTTAGCTAGCTCAAATCAATCAACCAACGTCATAAGTCACTTAGGGTGATTTCCAAATCAGGTTTTAGGATCCCCTCCAATCAAATCAATCCTCATCCAAATCATCCAATTGATATATCATCGATTGATCTAATCAAATCAATCCAAATCCAAATCATCAAATTGATACATCATCATTTGATCCAATCAAATCAATCCTCATCCAAATCATCCAATTGATATGTCATCAATTGATCCAATCAAATCAATCCAAATCCAAATCATCAAATTGATACATCATCATTTGATCCAATCAAATCAATCCTCATCCAAATCATCAAATTGATACATCATCAATTGATCCAAACAATCCAATCCAAATCTAAATCATCAAATTGATACATCATCATTTGATCTAATCAAATCAATCCTCATCCAAATCATCCAATTGATACATCATCAATTGATCCAAACAATCCAATCCAAATCCAAATCATCAAATTGATACATCATCATTTGATCCAATCAAATCAATCAAAATCCAAATCATCAAATCAATACATCATCAATTGATCCATCAAACTAATCCTCATCCAAATCATCAAATTGATACATCATCAATTGATCGAAACAAACAAATCCTTATCCAAAATCATCAAATCAGATTGATACAACATCAAATTTGATCCAATCTATCCAAATCCAACATCATCCAATCAAAATCATCAAAATCATCAAAGAAAATCCTCATCCAAATCATCCAATTGATACATCATCAATTGATCAAATCAAATCCAATCCTCATCCAAATCATCCAATTGATCCAAACAATCCAATCCAATCTATCAAAATCCCATCAACCTAATCTGAGCTTTTATTCAATCCCAATCTGAGCTTTCATCCAATCCCCATATGAGCTTCCAACCCATCCTAGTTCTCTATCCATCATCTATTCTTTCCTTCTAATTTGTATCCATCATGAATCTTTATCCCCCTCACGACCAATAATAGTAGTCAAGGGGAATCCTAATTGCGTTGACGATAACGGAAATCTTGTTGATCATGAAGATTGTTATATAGATCCCCTTGACGCTATCATTGCAGCAAGATCTCTCCAGTCGCCTTCCAAAATCCCACTACTTCTTCGAACTATCCCACCATGCCTTCATCCGCATCTAATAATGGTTCTTATGTTACCCTTGACAAGAGATATCCAACATCCTCACAATCAGCATATTCATCATGTCCTCCCTTTCAACCTCTATCCTATCCAACATCCACATCCTCTTATCCTTATCCTCATGAACAATCCCAATACCTCTACCTTAATCCCACATCCCAATCTTCCCATCCTAATCGAACACCTACACCTTCCTATCACAATCCCCCATACCAATATTCCTCCTATCCTAATCCACCATCTCAATCCTCTCATCCTAATCTACCATCCATATCCTCCTATGCCAACCCACCATACATGTCTTCCTATGGTGGTCCACCACCTCAATCTTCCTATTCTAATCCAACATCCACACCTTTCTATCACAATCCCCCATCCCAATATCCTTACATTAAGACCACATCTCCCCATTCTAATCCTTCATCCACATCTTCCTACTATCACTCCCATCCCAATCTAATCCAACATCTACATCCTCCTGCATCACTCCCCCTTTTTTCGCATTATATCTTAATCCTCCATCTAATCTTAATCCTCCATCTCTCCTCCAACCACTCCTAGTTCCCCATCTAGTCCCATCCACTCACCTAATCATAATCCTCCATCTCCTCCTAGTTCTACATCTAATACTCATCCACACATCCACTCATATAATCCTCCAATTCCTAATCCTAATCCTCCATCTCCTCCTAGTCCTACATCCAATCCTATCCTTTCATCTAATAATAATCCTCCACCTCCTCCAACCACTCCTAGTTCCCCATCTAGTCCCATCCACTCATCTAATCATAATCCTCCATCTCCTCCAACCACTCTGAGTTCCTCATCTAGTCCCATCCACTCATCTAATCATAATCCTCCATCTCCTCCAACCACTCCATCCAATCCCATCCCCACATCTAATCCTTATCCACCAATCCCTAATCCTCCATCCATTCCCATCCCCTCATCTAACTCTAATCCCCCAATCCCTAATCCTAATCCTCCATCCATCCTTGATCCCCCATCCAATCCCATCCACTCATCTAATCATAATCCTCCATCCATTCCCATCCCTTCATCTAATCCTAATCCTCCATCTCCTCCTCATACTCCATCCAATCACATCCCCACGTCTAATCCTAATCCACCAATCCCTAATCCTAATCCTCCATCCATCCTTGATCCTCCATCCATTCCCATCACTCTACCTAATCCTACATCCCTTCCAAATGTCAACCAAGGACTCATGCAAGAAGAGACATCATGCCCTCCCACTCTATCATGTACTGTCACTAGTGATGATGCCCTCCTCCATCCTAGACCTATCCCTCCCATCAGCATTCCTAACATTGTCCAAATGGTTGAGCCGGTCAAACCCATTGAATCCATTAAATCCCCATCTTCTACTCCTAGATCCACCCAATCCATTGAAGACATCCAATCCCCTCCTCCCAGTCCTAATATTCACAAACTTCAATCCCATAACCTTCATGAATCCTCCATCCTCCTATCTCCCCCAATTGAGGTGTCCCTCCAACACTCTTCCATCATCATACATCCCATACAAGATGATTCATGCCAAGATCTTGATCCAAAGCATAAAAGCATATCCCCTTCTCCAAATCAAGATCCTCCCATCCCATCCACTACATCCCAAGATCATAATCCCCCATCTATCCCATCTCATGATCCTATTCTCCCCTCCACCCCATCTCAAGATCACACTAGCTCATCCACTCCATCCCATGATCCCCTTTACATTCAAGATCAAATTACTCCATCTCATGAGCCCTTATCATCCACTGCCATAAATCTAGATCCCATCATACTCCCCAATTCCTCTCATGCTCCCTTATAACTCATTCCTCCTGATGTGACTATCCCCTCATCTCCATCGCATGATCCTTCATCACCAATCCCAATGCCATTTTTGTACCACCTTGGTCGCATTACACTTATCCGTGGTGGCCTTCTTACAGAAGTAAACAAAGTATAGGCACCACCTTTCCTCCTCCACCTACTAACACACTTGCATCATGCTTCCAAAAGAATAAGAATCCTACCATAGATCACATGCTCGAAAACATGAGCTATCAAGGAAAAGGTTTAGGCCTTCATGAGCAAGGAATGTTAGAGCCCATTCAAGTCAAAGAACATCCAGGCACACATGGTCTTGGATATATCTCCCAAAACCCGCACTCTAAAGATGTTGGTACAACCTCCGTACATCCTAAACGATCCTCTTCTAAAGGCACAAGAGGTACTTTCCATCGTTCTACCAAGTCATTTGCCACCATCCCCCATCCTCCATCATATTACCTCAAAAAAACCATCCATCTTCCTCCCTCATCCTCTAAATCCATTTTGGATCCTTATGTCCCTCTATCCATCATTTCTCATCCTCTATCTACTATGGGTTCTTATATCCCTCCATCAAACCCCACACATCCTCCATATACACAGTCTATTTTGGGTCCTTATATCCCAAAATCACCCCCTCCATCTTATCCTATTCATCCTTTCATTCATCCACCCCCTCTCCCTCGTACACAGCATAAAAATCCTACCTTCATAACTCCTAATCAAGATCAACAAAGGCACATACCTACACATTCTCCATCTACACGTAATCCCTATAACCCTACCTCCATCGCTCCACATCATCCATCTCCTCGCATCTATCCCCTTGCTACTAAAAGCACTTTGGATGCCAAAGTAAAAATGTATAAATCCAAATGTCCACATGAATCTAAAGCTCATCATGTCCCCTTCAAAAGACATGTTGCAGAAAAGAAAAATCAAGTCCAAAATCCAAATCAATCCAAAAGGCCACAAAGGCCAACCAAAGCAAAAATAAAAACCATGTGGATCCCAAAGAAACTAGGTGTCATACCTTCACATGAAAAATCCATGATGACATCCAAAGTTGCTATGCCCAAAGCTAATAATTCACATCCTCCATCTCCTAAATCTATTTTGGGTCCTTATGTCCCAAACTTCACTATCCCAATGCCTCCATTATCACCACATTCTCCAACCAACAACCCTCCTCTCATTTCACATCCACCACATGTGCCAATGTTGGTCTTGAACACCTTCCCCTGTCACACATCCACTCCATCATTCCATCCATACACTTTTCAACACCCCATCCACTATCCCCCCTATCCCCCCCGTCCAATCCCTTTGATTCATCCTCTTGCATGATCCATTTCTTCTACTAAGGTTGTACCAACATCCACTGGTCACTTTACACATGGGCTCTTATTACCTCATATAGAACTTGATGCTTGAGTCCTTCATCCATCTCCTTATCAAATATCCTCCAAATCCACATATCCATATTCCTATCTTTCTCCATCTTCATCCACATCCTAGTCCAAAAAATACAAAAAATACAAAAAAAAACCAGTAAAGAGAAAATCATTCGTCCAATGGTGAAAACTTGGAAAACAAGCACCTTGGATTAGTACCATGATGAAAACCTGTAAAATAGGCATCATGCGTAAATTCCCCATCTAGTCTCCTTCCACGATTGGGGGCAACATCCACTTATGCATTCCTTTCCTCCATCTCCTACATCTTCCTATCTTCTGCATCCTATCCATCCTATCCCATTTATCCCACTCCCTCCATCTTCCTTGCGATCTTGATAAATGTAGGGGAAAACCTATATACATGCTTTGGACACCTCTTGGCATATATTCCCCTCATCCATACACTATCATATTCCCTATCCACCTCTCTCTATCTTCCATTATTTGTGCATCCTATCCACCTCTCTCTATCTTCCATTATCCGTGCATCCTATCCACCTCTATCTATCTTCCATTGCCTATGTCACTCCCTTATCCACCCATCTTGCTATCCCTCTTGCCTCATCATGCATGACACATCTAGAGTGGGGGCATCTCCTTATTTGTAATTGGGTCCTTGGAGACATCGTCCATCCATTCCGCCAAGTAATCCTCTCCATCTCCCCATCCTGCCCATCCTTACATCCCCATCCATTTATCCATCCAGTCATCTCTTCCATCTACTAAATCCTTATCTTCCTATACTCTCATCCACTAGTCCTTTTCATCCTTTCATCCTTATCTACCCCATTCCTCTATCCTCTTATCCTAGCCTTACATATTTCTAATATCCTCTCAATATTCATCACTCATATATCCATCATCTATCCACCTATCCTCGTATCTTCTTATCCATCCATCCCTTTCCCTCTCTTTTCCTCCTATCTCATCATCCCTTGTCATTGGTATCTTGCTATAGGCTACCCCCATGCACTCCAATTCCATTCACATCCTAATTCGTCCCTCCTATCTATTTCCCACATCTTTCTCATAATTGTTCATCTATACATCCTCTCATCCTCCCAATTCATCTTCTAATAATCTAGATCACAATCCCATCCCTGAGCTTCACATAACCCACATCCAACATATCAACCATCCCATCTGTATGGCCTATCTTAGCTCATCATATCCACTCCATCCATTTATCTTGGTCATATCATCATCCCTTATCCATTGTCTGTCATCGGTCTCTTGTCGAACTACGTTGCCCCTGCGCTTTCACATAGGCAAGGTCGATCATTTGATCCGCCCCCGGGGTTCTACCTTTTGTCTGTCTTGTCCTCTTCCATCATCTGTCTTTGGCCTTGTGTCAAACTACACTTTCACGTAGGTAAGGTCAATCATTTGATCCACCCCTTGGGCATTTTTCCATTTGGTCTTTGTCATCCATCAAGGTTTTCATTATCCTCTTTCCGCTTTTATCCATGGTCTTTTATCAAACTACGAGGGCTCTGTGCTTTCACGTAGGCAAGGATGATCTTTGATCAAACCTCGAGCCCCTAAGTCTTAAGGGTGTGTTGTCTTGTCATCCTGTCATCTTGTCGTGTCATCAAGTATGTCCCTATCCTAGCTGGTGCTTCCAAATGATGGTCATCTGTATCACAAGATTCAATCGGTTTCTGGTATCCTACGTCATATCAATCTTTTAGTTTACTATCCATCATTGGTCTCAATAGGATGTATCCTTCCTAACAGACCTCATCAACCCCATCCATCATCTTGATCCTATGGCAAAGGACATTTGAAATTGATTGTGATCTTTTGATGCTTTTGGCTTTTGTTTATCATTTGAGCTCCCTATCATTACTTGTCATGGTCACCTTGATCCATCATATCATGGTGTGCTTTGACTAGTCAACATAGGGCATATCTTGCTCATTTCTTTTTTTATGTCTTCTTGGTTGTCCCACATAGCACCCACCAAGATCCCCAAGGTCTTGTGTTACGTTGGGGCATCCTTTTGTGCTTGTGGTTATTCCAATACCTGGCCTGACCAAAGTCATCACGACTTTGGGGTGTTGGGATATCCTTCTTGTTTGTTGTGTTTGTTTTATGCATTAGACACTAATTCGTCTTGGTTTACATACCCTGACGCCTGGTGTCTTATGCTATAGAAAAAATCAGTGCTTCGAAGATAGTAAATTTCATTAGGATTTCATTTCATTTTCCATTCCATCATCTTGCATGTATCCCTCACCAATCCATAATCCTTCATCAATATCCCTCCCCTATCCATCCAATCTCTTATCATCATCTTTTCAATCTTCTTAGAATACTATCAATTGGTTATTCTAAGCATCTTGTCCCCCATCATTTCATTTAACCATCTTGCCTCCCCATCTGATCCTCATCCATTCAATCTAGCACAAATCATCTAATCACACTCTTGGTCTTGTTCCCAGCCTTGCATGTCCGAAAAAAGTATGTAAACTAGGGCGTATCCGCCTCTTTGCAGTAAATTGGAGGGCGCATCCACACTTCTACAGTAATCAAGAGGGCGTATCCGCACTTCTGCAGCAATCCAAAGGGTGTATCCGCACTTCTGCAACAATCAGAAGGGTGTATCCACACTTCTGCAACAATCCAGAGGGCATATCTGCACTTCTGTAGCAATCCAAAGGGCATATCCGCACTTCTACAACAATCCAGAGGGTGTATCATCACTTCTGTAGCAATCAGAAGGGCATATCCACACTTCTGCTGCAATCAGGAGGGCGTATCCACACTTCTGCAACAATCCAGAGGGCGTATCCGCACTTCTGTAGCTTGACTGGGGGAAACATCATTTGTGTCATCGACTCCATTTGTGCTCACCTTTTTCTCCCATCGCTTATCATCATTTTTTGTTCATCAACTTCCATCACCATCTTCGTATCCCCTTTCATCATCTCATCTCTCATCTTTTCCGACATCCCTTCATCCTTCATCACTCATCCACCCTTCCGCCCTTCCGAGGCAGATCCGCCCTCCCGAGGCAGACCTGCCCCTTCCCGAGGCGGATCTACCCTTCCGGGGTGGATTTTCCCTCTTTCTGCCGGGGCAGATCCGCCCTCCTGGGGCGGACCCGCCCCTTCCCGAGGTAGATTTTCCCTCTTTCCAAGGCAGATCCACCCTTCCAGGGTGGATTTGCCCTCTTTCCAGGGCGGATTTGCCCTCTTTTCGGGGCGGATCTGCTCGCCCTGGAAGGGCGGATTTTCCCTCTTTTTAGGGCAGATTTTCTATTTTTTCGGGGCGGATTTGCCCTTCTGCAGTGGGGCAAATCCGCCCCTCTGCAACACTTTTTTTCCCTTTTCTTCCCGAGGCTGCCATTTGCAAACCGTGTGTCGGATCGACTTCGTTCATAAGGCAAACTTGCTTATTTTTTTGAGCTCTTTCTAACCATACCTTTCATTTCTTCCTATCAAGAAGTAATCCGAGACCCCTCTCTTTTCCCTCCCTTTTTAAGGGGTATTTTTATACTTCTTATTTACCTTTTTTCCTCCAACTAATCCCTTCCCTTCTCGAGGCTGCCATTTACAAACCATTTGTCCGTTTGACTTCATTCAAGAGACAAACTTGCCTAATTTTTTTCCCTCTTTTCGACCATACCATCTATTTCTTCCTATCAAGAGGTCACCTGGGACCCCTCTCTTTTCCCCCATCACCCTCTCGAGGGGGCATACCCTTCCCATTTATCCATTTTCCCTGCCATAGTCAATCCCTTCCAGGATTGGGGCATCTTCATACATTACCCACTAATTGGACAACTCAGATCCTCCTCCCCACGTTGGGGCATCTCTTCCGATTAATTCCTCTATAGATTCATTTGCACCTTCTTTTCTTCGAAGCACGGTTATTCTAATGGTACTTCGAAGAGGGGCAAAATGTAGACATCCAAATTTGATCACTTCCATATGATCAAAATCGTCTACTCTATTCATCTATTTCATTGATAGTGATTAAATTTTTTTATTTAACCATTATTTCATTTTTCTATCTAAGGTTCATAAAGTATGTAATTAAATAAATTAAATACTTTACCTTATCCCTTTTCTTCTCTAAATTAAATAAATATGACAAATTATTTAATTTAGTGTTTTAACCCATTTGGATTAAAATCAATTTTTAATTCCCCTTTTTCTCTCTCCTTGTCACATCCTCCATAACCCTCTTTTAAACCAGATTAAATTAATTAATCTGTGATTAGGATGTGCATCACTTAATCTTGATTAAGTGTCACATCCTCCATAATCTCCCACTTGCCTCTAATCTCTCATTAATTATCCTAATCCTGTGTTTGCACAACCTTAATCAAAATCATTAGCCACATTTAGCTTACCTTTTCTGGTCAACCTTCCCACTTACCATTTTTAGCTTGGACTCTCTTTCCCATGTGAATTTTTAATTCACATTTATTTGCCCAAGACTCCTCTCTTCCCCATGTGAATTTTTAATTCACTTTTGTCTTTCCAAGGTCTTCCCCATCCCCATGCAAGATTCTAGAAGGCTTGACTTGTCACTTTACATGTGCCAAGGACTTCTAGAACCTTGGACTTGTCACATCACCCACATGTGACAAATCTCCAACTTTTTGGAGACCTTCTTTTACCCAATAAACTCTCTAATGAATGTAAATTTTTAATTTGCATTTATTCTTCCAACCACTTCCCCTTTTCCCATGGATATTTTTGAGGAATTCTAAAATTCCTCAAATGTCTCTTTCATCCTCATTTGGGGACAAGAAGTTCCTTTTTGAGGAAATCTTCTCATCCCCCAAGGTACCTCAAAGGTACTTGTCCTTCATCCACCTCATGTACTTCTCTTCCACCTCATTTCCACATCATTCCACCCTAAGACATCTCACATTCCACATGTCAAGATGTGAGGGCTTGTGAGTCCTCAACTCACCATAGCCCTTCATCTTGATCTTGTTGGATCAATCTCAACCATCAAATTTTCTAGAGAATTCCAATTATCCTATAAATACCCCCTCATTTCCCCCATTTTAAAAATCAAGTCTTTTGCTACCAAACTTATGTCAAATTGTTATTTGCAAAATTTTAGCCTTTTCATAGCATTTATCATCACTCCATCTTACATCTTGCATCCACTTCACTCCATTGCCATCCAAGGAGCACACAAGACATCCAAATATCAAAGGGCCAACCAAGGAAGGAGCAGCATAAAGGTATAACCAATTTCAGTTAATTGTCATTTTGTTTTTATGCTTATCTTTCCTTAGGCTAATCATTGAGGTGCCCTTTTATTATGTTATCTCATCTTATTGCATCATTTTAGCATCTCACATTAGGAATCGACATTTTTATTAGGATCACAGAACCTGCAAAAAATCAGAAAGCAAAAAACAACAAAATAGAAAACAAAAAAGTCTGTGCTTTTGGGAAAATTCGCTTATTCCGGGCAAGGTCGCCCTTGAGGGCGGAGTCACCTATGTGTTCCAGAATTTGCAAAATTTTAAAAAACAACAAACATGAAAGTAATGAACCTATGACGTGGGTCCCTCCAGGTGTGCTAGAAATGTGTGCTGTGAAAGTTATTACTCAAAATAGGTAAAACGAAGTAAATGCAATGAGAAAAAAAACATAACACCTCGATATTAGCCTACGTTAAACACAAATAAAAGGAAGATGAAAACAAAGTGATTATACCTTTATTCGTGTTGATCCTTGGTTGATCCTTGATAATATTGTTTATGTGTGCTCCTTGGATAGTAAGCTTGCAATGATGGTGGTTGAAGGATTAATGGTGTTGGGTGAATGCAATAATGGATTCTAGGATCCTAATGCAAGTGCTAAATGCTGCAATAAATGGATTGAGAGCTTAAAAGTCACAAGATCATAAGATCATTAGAGTCACAAAATTCAGATTCATAAGCTCAAGAGTTCTAAGATACTTAATGAATGAGAAAGGGGGCTATTTATAGAAGAAATTGAATTCTCTAGAGGATTCAATGGTCAATATCAAGCAACCATGGTCAAGATGGAGGGCTATGGTGAGTTGAGGACTCACAAGCCCTCACATCTTGTCATATGGCAAATGAAGTGTCCAAAGGACAAGGTGAGATGACAAGGGTACAAGTGATGTGGAAAAGGCCATGTGGTCCCAAGGTACTTGCAAGTACCTTGGGATTGAAGAGGATTTCCCGAAAAAGTGATTCCTTGTCCCCAAGTAGGGTTGAAAGTGGCAAGTGAGAAATTTTAGAAAGTCCACCCTTGTCACCATCGGGATCGGAGAGATCATTGTAAGAATAAAAGTGATTTTTTAATTCACTTTTTTGGAAGAAACCAAAGGGTAAGACAAGATTCCCCTAAAAGGGGTCTTTGTCCAATGTGTATGATGTGACCCTTGAGAGGTCATGGGGAAGACAAATGCATGGGAGGAATAAGTGTGATTTTTTAATTCACATGGGAAGAGGTCAACCCAAAAAAGTTAAGTACCATGAAAGGTTGACTTAAGGACATGCTAGAAAATGTAAGTGGTTAGGATTAGAATTGTACAAACAGGTGATTAGGCCAATTAATGATTATTAGAAGCAAGTGGCTAAATATGGAGGATGTGACATTAATCCTAGTTAAGGATATGTACATCTTAATGAAGGATTAATTAAATTAACCCAGATTAGTGAAAGGGTTATGGATGATGGGACAATGAGAGAGAAATAATGAATTAAAAATTGAAAAGGATAATTGACTAAATTAAATAAATTGATTGATTTATTTAATTTAGAGAGGAAATGGTAAAGGATAAAGTATTTAATTAAATACTTTTGGGAACCTTAGGGAAAGTTAATTAATATAGATGGGCTAGATGAATGAATGATGAGATTATTACCATATGGAAGTGGTCAAATTTAGGTGTCTGCATTTTTTCCCTCTTTGAAATATTGTTAGAATAATAGTGTTTCAAAGAAAAATAAATGTAGAGGAATCTATAGAGGAAGTGACTAGAAAAGGATGCCCCAACACAGGAGAGGTTGTGTAAGCTGTTTAAATGGAGGGGAGTGAAAGATCATGCCCCAATCATATGGGAAAATTATCAGGGAGAGGGTATGGATGGAATTGGTAGGATATGCCCCCTTGAGAGGGTGGTAGGGGAAGAAAAAGGGGCCTCGACCGACTTCTCAATATGAAGAAATGGAAGATACCGTTGGAAATAGCTCAAAAAATGGCTTTTGAACAGAGTCAAACAGACACACAGGGTGCAAATGGTGGCCCCGGGAAGTTGGCAAATTAGGAGAAAAAGTTAAATAGAGGAAAAAATTCCCCTTATTTTAAAAAGGTGAAAAAGAGGGAAGGTTTAAATAGGAATTTTAGAATTACTATTCCTTATTTGGATAGATGGCAGTTGGGAAAGAGAGGAGAGAAGAGGGAAGATAAAGAGAGAGAAGATACCAGAGGATTACGATGATGACATCATCCATCATGGGGATGAGGTGCAGGGCTTCTATCATGAGCGTGCGGTCCCATGCCAAGTTAGCTTCAAACCCCCTTTATGATTTTAGCATTTTTCTAAGATATTTTTGTAGGTAAAATGTCATTTGAAAACGTGGGTTTGGGAGTAGAAGTAGGTTAGAAAAATGGGTAGAAAACAAAACTTAATTTCGTCAAATGGATAGGGAAAAACGTCACATAGTGACGGGGGGGGCAAAAAAAAAGTTTATAGAGAAAAAAATTTAGATGTAGAGGAACAAACTCGGGGTTTTTCACCACATAGGGGCGGCCATGCCCAAAGAATGGGTGGTCGTCGCATCCCACAAAAGGGCGGCTGCAACCAGGCGGGGCAACCTCGCCCTTGAGAGGGACCGTCTTGCCCCATAGAGGGGTAGCCACACCCCACAAAGGGGAGGCCCTGCCCCATTATACGGCAGCCGCACCCGAGTGGGGTGGCCCCGCCCCCTAAAGGGGCGGTCGCGCCTCGTCAGGTCGACCATGCCCTGACGAGCGGTGGCACCTTAGAAAGGGGTGACCGTGCCCCAATGGGTGACCCTGCCCCGAAGGGCGGTTGCGCACAGAACAGGCGGCCACTCTTGGAAAGGGCACTTGTGCCCCAAGGGGCAGCCACGCCCAGAAAGGTCGGTCGTGCCTGGAAAAGGGGATACACCAAGTGCATGGAGGGGAAAGAAAAGTTATAGAAGGGAGATAACTTATGAAAAGTATCCTAGGGTAGAGTGTTAGGAAAATTTAGTGCGAAAAGGAATTTGGGGCTGGCAAATAAATAAAGGGAATGATGTGGTGACTGACAGGTTATGTGGTTTGGCTGCAGAGATTTGATAGCTTGTGAACGGGTTAGAGAAGATCAGAGGTGTTGGCAGCGACACAATGAACGATGACTGGAGTAGACCATCAGGATTTGGCTCACGAAGGGTTGTTGCACCTATTAGGGTATCCATCCATCAGGGCGCATCGAGTGATGTTGACAGCCCTGATCAAGCGCTAGGATTCAGCGATGTCGACATTCCATCTCCCGATAAGAGAGATGATAGTGACGCTGGAGGATGTCTAGCGGATATTGAGATTGCCCATAGCAAGGTTTATGGTGAGTGAGCTAAGATCGGAGGGAGAGGTGTTGGATCATAATATATGGGTCCTATTCAGGCGAGAGGACCTGTCGGTGGAGAAGAATGCATTAGATGTGGATAGATGTTTGGAGTTGAGAGTACCACCACTGCCATTGTATCTTTGTGGGTTCATCAACATGATATTCATACTAGATAGGAGTGGGAGATTCTACAACCTTAGCTACATGGAGGTTATCTGACATATTGTCGAGGGGAGGGATGGAAAACTCGCATGGGTTCCATGCGTCCTTGCATAACTATACAGAGATATGCACATGATCTGTTATCGGGGGGCGCTCAACATGTGTCATGTGACATTGCTGCAAGTGTGGGCCTAGGAGCACATCAATGTAGCTAGGCCGAATGTTGTGAGAGTGGGTCAAGAGGATACAAAATTTTTAGTGGCCTATTGATATGGTGCAGAGTATGGCTGGGTTTTCCGATATCAAGGTGCGGGAGATTTAGATAGGTGGAGGAGGTGGTTTGATGATCTGGAGGAGAAGGATATAGTGTGAAGGTCGTATATGACAAAATGCTTTAGGGGATGGAGGGAGGATGGGGCTAGGCATAGGGGATACTTCATGACTTGTTGTTATATAGTTGGGAGAGAGCCTCAGATAGTAGAGTCACACATGCTAGATTGGGTGATGAGGTAGTATGGGCTGGTACAAGATATTCCAGGTGCCCCTGATATGTTCAGACAAATTACACAGGAGCAACCATGGGGTGATGCGATTTCAGTAGAGTTTGCATGGGAGCACTCGGTGACATTGGTGTGAGAGCTTGTAGAGTACCTAAGGAGGGCTAAAGGATTGGTAGATGTAGGGATCACTCTGAGATATGCAACATGGTTTGTGCAACATCGAGTTGCACGGATTACACCGGAGGTGCCGATCGTAGGGGCATTAGGATTTGGATTGGAGGATGAGACCAGATTGGCAGGAACAAGGGGGAGACAGTGGGAAGGCGGGGTCAGGGGGTAGTGGAAGAGAGGGGTAGGGGCAAATCGAGTAGGAGGAGATCAACAGAGAGAGCTTGAGGCAAGCGGAGCAAGAGAATGGGGGAAGAGAGTGCCAGGGGTCATAGAGTCGCAGGAGTGAGGACAGGGGGAGGATGAGGTAGGAGGTCAATGGAGGAGAGTGCTAGGGGCAGCTAGAGGAGGAGGAGATAGAGGGCAGGGGGTGGATGAGGCAGTAGGTTAGTGGAAGGCAGGAAGGAGGAGGAGGAGACGAAGGACGTGGATGGAGCCTGAGGAGGAGAGACATGATACAAAGGTGGTGGGGGAGGGGGATGAGGCTAAAGCGATGGACATAGGGGATGAGGGGGGAGTAGAGGAGATGGACACAGAGATACATGATATTCATCCCTTGGCGATGATGCCACCGATAACAGAGGATTTGGTCACATGATTAAGAGGAGTGGAGGCGAGATTACATATCGTCGAGTAGAGGTTGATAGACTCAAAGGGATCGAGGAGTAGACTGGAGGCAAAGGTGCATGTGTTGCGAGCCCAACTAGCAGAGAGTGAGAGGGAGTTCTGGGTGGTGGCCAATGCGATACCATGACATGAGAAAATGATGCAGAGGATGGGAGAGAGGTTGCAGGAAAAGATAGAGGAGTTGTAAGTAGAGGTGAGCGGGCTATAGG
The DNA here is from genome assembly GCA_007115665.2 of Sequoiadendron giganteum. Classification (NCBI taxonomy): domain Eukaryota; kingdom Viridiplantae; phylum Streptophyta; class Pinopsida; order Cupressales; family Cupressaceae; genus Sequoiadendron; species Sequoiadendron giganteum. The sequence continues at coordinate 27,536,397 of CM021108.1, read as the reverse complement.
AAAAGGTGACTCGATTGGAGGGGAGGTAACGAGGGAGCATGAGGCGGGGGAGGTAGTGAGATGGGAGAGGGACATATTAGAGGCTACCATGATGATACTATAGGCAGGGGGTCAACGAGAGTCTAGAGGATAGACAAGGCAAATATTAGAGGAGAGGTTGGGGGAGGCAAAGAGGGATATGGAGGACCTGAGGAGGCAGGTGGAGGGATTGTTGAGAGAGAGGAGGGAGTTGAGGTAGGAGCGAGATGAGCTTTGTGACAAGGTGGAGGTGGTAGAGGAGATAGTGGGAGATATGGGGTTGATGTAGGAGAGGGAGGATACTATGAGGGCATAGGTACAGGTGATGGAGACCGAGAGGGATGCCTTATAGTCATAGGTGCAGATCCTTCAGGGGGAGAGGGATGCAGCACTGGCATAGGTATAGGCTATCGAGAGAGATGTAGCACAGGGATAGGTACCGACAACACAGGGTGGTGATATAGGGGAGGGGGGTCAGATACTGTAGGTGCAAGTACATGTGATACAGGGGGAGAGGGACAAAGTCCTCAAGAAAGTGTCATGGATAGGATCAAAGATTGAGTAGCTACAGTTAGCATGGAGTGCCTAGGCATAGGAGAGGAGATCCATTTGTGGATACCGAGACAAGTACAGGATGGAGTGAGAATTAGCTAGATAGCAGATTGGGGAGCAGGAGGAGTATATGAGAGAGGCAAGCTACTATATGTGCACCTATTATTCGATAGTTTCAGATCCAATGCAATGGGTACCTTCTTATGTTTGAGCGCCACCATAGATGCCAGAGCCATCCCAGTAAGCAGGGACACATACTCGGGGATATAATAGCATGAGGGAGACACCTCCATGCAGAGTGCCAGTGCCAGAGTCTCCACAGAGATCGGATGCATGTAGTTCATGGTTCAGAGGATCAGAGGGACAAGATCCCAGTTTTTGATAGGTATGAGATGGGATATAATACTAAGTAGCATAAATCAGAGAACATCCATGTACTTGTACTTTATTTTTTATGATAGATGATGGATATGTTTTGTGATGTATATGATGGACATTATTATATTTTTGTGATTTTTGATATGATATGCGAGATCCCTTATTGACACTATGTGATGGATGATTTATCTATGTGCATGTATGTTTATGGTGTGATGATGGATGATTTCATGTATGAATATGACTATATGGATTTATGTGTATGATTATGATGCATAATGAGTATGTTGATGCCTAACGTTTGTGATGTAGTATGTGATGGATGATTTGTGCTTATTTCTATGTGGATGATTTATTATGATATGTTTAATGTTTATCATGGATGTGGTAATGAACCTAATGACATGAACTAAAATGAATATGCTAATAGATGAATTTTAAGATGCATAGGATAATTAATTAAAATTAACCTACACAACTTAAAATGATTATGCAATTTAATGAACCTAGAATGAGAATGTTTCAATGTGATTCTAAATGTAAATAGGGGCCTGCATTATGATGGAAGTGAAGAAGGCGATGGGTGTGTGACCGCAGCTATCAAGAACCATATGACTCTTGAGAAGAAAGGGGAAGGTGGAAGGAATCACCTTTTGCACAACTAAAATCCTAAGTCATGGGAAAAGAAAGGATGAAGGATATATGAATGCAATGGAGGAGAAAATGAAATACAGTCCTAATGCAAGTTACCATCTTCGAAACATTATTTTTTGCTTTAGCATAAGACACCAGGTACCAGGGCTTATGGACCAAGGCAGATTAGTGTCTAATACATAAACAAACACAACAAACAAGAAGTCTATCCCAATACCCCAAAGTCGCGATGACTTCAGTCAGGACATGTATTGGAATAACCAAAAGCACAAAAGGATGTCCCAGCATAACATAAGACCTCAAGGGTCTTGGTGGGTACTACATGGGACAAGAAGGAAAACAAAAAAAATAAAAAATCAAGATATGCCCCTATGTAAACCAATCAAAACACATCATAATATGAGAGATTATGGTGGTCGTGATGAGTGATGATAGGGAGCTCAAATGATAAACAAAAACCAAAAGCATCAAAATATTGCAATCAATTTCAAAACATCCTTTGCCATAAGATCAAGATGATGGATGGGGTTGACGGGGTTTGTTAGGAAGGATACATCCTGTTGAGACCAAAGATGGATGCTAAACTATAGAATGATAATGACGCAAGATATTTGAAAACCGATTAAATCTTGTGACACAAATGGATTCTATTTGTGAAGTACCAGCATGATAAAGACATAACTTGACAACAAGACACAATACTGACTCACCCTAAAGACCTAGGGGCTTGGGGTTTGATCAAAGATTAGCCTTGTCTACGTGAAAGTGTAGAGCCCTCGTAGTTGAGAAAAAGACCATGATAAAAATGGAAAGGGGATGATGAAGACAGATGATGGAGGATAATGATCAGACTGACTGACCACAAAATAAAAGTAAAAGGAAAGAAAGCCCCGGGGGCGGATCAAATGATCAGCCTTGCCTATGTGCAAGCGTAGGGGAAACATAGATCAAAAAGGATGAAAGACCAATGATGAATAAGATTGAAGAGAGGAAAATGGTGACGGATGATGAAGGACAAAATACCCCAGGGGTGGATCAAACGATCGGCCTTGCCTACGTGAAAGTGTAGGGGCAATGTAGTTCTTCAAGGATGGACAGACGAAAAAAGACAAAAAATAGCCCTAAGGGCAGATGAATTGATCAACCTTGCCTACGTGAAAGCGCAGGGGTAATGTAGTTTTCCCAGAACGAACAGATGGAAAAAGAGAAAAAAAATAGCCTTGGGGGCAGATCAACTGATCGACCTTGCCTACGTGAAAGCGCAGGGGCAATGTAGTTTGCCCAAGATGGATAGACAAAAAAAGACAACAAAAATAACCCCAGGGGTAGATCAACTGATCGGCCTTGCCTACGTGAAAGCATAGGGGCAACATAGTTCGCCCAGGATGAGATTGGATCTAGATGGAGATAGACGCGATGAATGATCTTAGATGAAGATGACCAAAATGTCGAGGCAACACAAGCTCAGATTAGGATAGAAGCTCAAGATGTTGGGTAGCAGATGATGTTTGTCCAATGCTCAACCAAAAATATACCAAGTGACCAGATGATGCAAGCAGATGGAAGGGTAGAATTGATAAGATGGTAAGGATTTTGAGATTTGGATGCATAGATCATACAGTAACTTAGGACACAAGGTAGATAATGATTAAGCCCTATACGAAAGGTGCTCATTGCCAAGTTTTCACCAATCGTACGTATCCAAGGCGCCAGGAAGGGGTGGTTTTCACCATAGGATGAATAATTTTTCTTTACTATTTTTTGGATTTTATGATTTTATGATTTTTTGGATTTTTTATAATTTTTCACTTTTTTGTATTTTTTGAGACTTTACCAGGAAGGATACCCCACCTGACCTAAGTATAAAACTTCTTTAGATGCATGATATTGATGGGTTCTTCCAGGGGCTCTCCTTCAGGTGTAGACAACCTGTATGCTCCAAAATCATATTTGGTGGTGACGACATAAGGGCCTAACCAATTAGCTTCAAACTTGCCCTTCTTATCTTGATCTTGTTGATTCCACTGATTTTCTTTGAGGACCAAATCGTAAAAATTCAATTGACGAGGGTGGAATTTCTTATTGTATCTTCTCTTGGACTGATGTTGATAGACTTGTAGATGGTTGTAGGCTTTGACCCATTTTTCATCCAGTAGTTCCAACTAAGCAAGTCGTGCAACCCAGGTGTCTTTGTCAGTGATCAAGTTCTTCAAAGATATCTAAAGCGATGGGATTTTGACTTCGATTGGAAAGATGGATTCAACACCATAAACAAGTGAGTATGGAGTGGCATCGATGGGGGTGTGGATGGAATTGTGGTAGGCCCAAAGGGTGGGATAGAGGTGGAGATGCCAATCTCGACCAGTGTTGTTGACCATGTTTTTAATGATTTTGATCAAAGTTTTGTTGGTTGCCTTTGCTTGACCATTACCCTGGGGCTAATAAGGGGTAGACCAATGATGTTGGATATGATAAGTCTTGTAGAGGAATTTCATGCACTTTTTTTGAATGGCTTTCTATTTTCAATAATGATGGTGGAGGGGATTCCATACCTACAGAGGATATGGTAAAGGATGAATTTAGATATATGAACACCCATAATTTGAGTGAGTGGTATGGATTACACCCACTTGGTAAAGTATTTAGTGGTTGTGATGATGAAAGTGTGACTGTTGGAGGATGGAGGGTAGATATTTCTAACCAAATCGAAACCCCATTGTGAAAACAGCCATGGTATCGTGATAGGCTATAACTCTTGTGTCGGGGCGTGAATTAAATTTGCATGTTGTTGACAGGGAAGACACCTTTTGACAAACTCATAGGAATCATGTTCCATAGTAGTCCAGTAATATCCTTCTCTTATAATCCTTTTAGCTAAGGCCATGCCATTAGAATGGGTCCCACAGATGTCACTATGCACTTCTATCAATGCGGTATAGGCTTTGGTCTCATTTAAACACTAGAGGAGGGTTCCATCATACCCACATCGATAAAGCATATCACCTATGATGGTGTAACAGGTTGTGCATTGGGTAAATGATTTTCGTTGATTTCATGTGAGGTTAGATGGTAAGGTGTTGTGATGAAGATAAGCGTAGATGTCTTGGTACCAAGGGGATTCAAGACCTACAATGTCACATACCATTTCGCTCTCAAGGATGTCATATGCAGGGATTAATAGTTTCTCTATGAGGAACTCACATTCAATACGATCTCTGGGCATCTCCAGGAGGGAACCAATGGTGGCCATGGCGTCAACTGCTTTATTCTGAACTCTGGGTATTTGATCGAACTCGATGGAGGAGAGATATTTCTTGAAGTCGTCCACCATGCATTTGTAGGGTAACAACTTGTCATCTTTTTTCAGGAATTCACCATTAACCTGCTTGATAACCAATTGGGAGTCACCAAAGACATGTAAGTGAGAGATAGACCATTGGACGACAATCTTAAGGCTTGTGAGAAGAGACCCATACTTGACCATGTTGGTGCAAGGGAAGGCCAATCTGAATGACTTTGATATATAGTCACCTTAGGGGGTGACGAGAAATACTCCTACTCCTGATCCATTGTTAGTGTGGGACCCATCAAAGTATAAATTCCATGTGGTGGCATCTGAAACTGAAAAGACCCCTTCATCTAGAAAATTTGTTTCTAAAGGATAGGAATCTACCAATGGAGCATCTGTTAATTGATCTGCAATGACTTGTCATTTGATTTCTTTGTAATCTATGTACTCTATGTCAAATTCGCATATTACCATGACCCATTTAGCCATGCGACCTATCAATGTTGTTCTTGATAACAGATATTTAATGGGATCAACTTTAGAAATAAGCTTAACCAGATGACTAAGCATGTAGTGTCTGAGTTTCTGGGAGTTGAAGATGACGACTAGTCAAGCCTTCTCCATTGGGGAATAATTGAGCTCATAACTGACCAAAGTCTGGGTGATTTAGTAAATTGCTCATTCTTTGGAGGACTCATCATGGTGTGCCAATAATTCCCCCAATGCCACATAAGTAGTTGAAATATAAAGGAGGGGCGATTTTCCTAGGATAGGTGGCATGAGAATAGGTGGGTGAGCCAAGTATTCCTTGATCTAGTCAAATCCAGGATGAAATTTTTGGTTCCACTTAAATGCAATATCTTTCTTCAGGAGGTGTGTGAATGATGACATTTGTCAGCAAGTTGAGCAATGAATCTGTAGATGGATTGGAGCTTACCTTGTAGAATTCTTAGTTGTTTCAGGGTGCGGGGTGGAGGAATTTCCATGATTTCCTTGACCTTAGTAGATCAACCTCGATTCCTTTGCGAGAGACAATGAACCCAAGTATTTTATCGATTGTGACACCGAAAACACATTTCTTTGGATTGAGGTGCAACTTGTATTGTTCTAGACTTTCAAAGATATTTTTGAGGATGGCGGGGTGCTCTTCCCTTGTTCTTGATTTCGCTAAAAGATCATCAACATAGTCTTCCATTATTATGTGGATAAGGTCGTGGAAGATAACTATCATGGCACGTTGATAGGTTGCCCCCACATTTTTGAGGCCAAAAGGCATGACATTATAACAAAATGTTCCCCAAGGTGTTGTGAAGGTAGTCTTGTGTTGATCTTCAGGGGAAATTTTGATCTAGTTGTAGTCGGAGAAACCATCCATGAGAGACAACATCTCATGTCCTGCGGTGAGGTCGACTAGCATATCAATATTTGGTAGCAGGAAGTCGACCTTGGGACAAGCTTTATTAAGGTTTCAGAAGTCTGTACAAATTTTGATATCTCTGCTAGGTTTAGAATCTGAGACTATATTGGAGATCTAGTCAGAGTAGTCAATCGGTCAGATGAATCTTGCTTCCAACAACTTTTCCAATTCTTTCTTAACCAATAGGGCCACTTGAGGGTGCATTTTTTTGAGTTTCTACTTAACCGGTTTCGCATCAAGATGGACATCTAGGTGATATACCACCAAAGCTGGATCAAAGTCGGGCATGTCTGAGTATATCCAAGAAAATTTGATGATTCCTTCTTTCAAGAGGTTGGTAATGGTAGATTTTTCTTCTTCTGATAGTGCCTTAGCCACATAGGTGATCTTGGGGTTTTCCTCGGTTCCCAAGTTTACTGCTTATGTTTCTTTGATCAAGATGGATGATCAACCAAATAGTTGAGTTCCTATAAGGGGAAGATGAATGTCCCCATCTTCTAGCACCTCTTCGAGGTTTTCACTAGTAGATACACCCTTTTTTTTACTATTTCACAGTCAGAAACTACCTCAGGGAGGTTTTCACTAGGTGACCCATTTTGATTTTGTTTCTTTTTATTTTTGCGGCTGGGGTGTTCATCTTCCCCCAATCCCATGAGATGCACATATTTTTCCATTGAGGGAAAGGTGTTGAGGGGTGCAGTATCTTGTAGGTTATAATCTATGATCTCAGGGTGTTTCATGAATAAGGTGATGGTGCAGACGGATAGACATTCAAACATGACAGGGAGGTCAACATGATCTAGGTCATCGTATGCGTGAATGATGGATTCCTCCTCCGATATGTCTTTGAGGGAACCATCGTCCACATTGAAATTATTGGAGGCACTAAATGATTCCAGGGGGCCCTTTTATTTCTGGTCATAGCCCAATCCTATCTTCTTCGGGTGCATGGATGCTTCTACGGGTTGTCGTTTTCCTTGCTCTTCTATACCGAGACCTCTGCCCTGGTAGTTGCACTTTTCAACAAAATTAGATGCACATGGATAGACCTCCTAGAAGTATTCTATGATGGGGCGTGATGACTCAGGTTCTTCTTTATAAACCCATTGATTGATATCTTCTTCCATTTGATCTTGAAGGGAACCTAGATCTCTGAATGTTATTGATCCCATGTTCTTGGAAGTGAGTGTGAGTATCTTCTCTTCCACTTTGGAGATAGATTGAGAGGGTTGACCATATGTACATGGTGAGGGTGGCATGGTTTCCACATTCAATTTTGTATGCATTTTGTACTCACCACACCCCTTGTCAATGATCTAGACCTTAGTTATGGTGGAGCCACGTGTGGATGATGGCGTGGATGAAGGGGTGGATGATATGGTGTTTAATGTGTTGGTGGATGGATGAGAATCGAATGTCTGATATGCCCCCATTTATACTCCAGGGTAGTAATTAGAATGTGGAAAGGAAGCCTCTAGAGTGCGACAATATTCAAATGGTTGAGGGTCAACCTGTATGGTTACTTCCATTCCTTGAAATGAGAACTTCAAATATTGATGATAGGTCAATGGGATGGCTTGCATAGAGTGAATCTATGGTCAGCCAAGAAGGATGTTATATGGAAGTTCGAGGTCCAGAACATGACACATAGTATATTGTACAATGGGACCCACCTGAATAGGAAGAAAAATAGTGCCCTCAAAATCTCGCTTTGCATTATCATATGCTTTAATGGTGATAACCTAATTATTTAGGTCAACTTGGGTATATCCTACCTGTTATATAAAATTTAATGAACAAAGATTTAGGGTAGAACCATTATCCACTAGTACCCTTTTTACTTTATGAAAATTCACCCCAACCTTAAAATGAAGGGGGCGGTTATGACTTGAGTCAAGGCGTGGCATATCTTTTTGGCTGAAGCCTAATTGGTACGTTGTGGACAAGTTTCCTACCAATGCTTGGAATTGTGTAGGGTCGATATCGTTAGGGACTGGGTGCTTTATAAGGCTTTATTCAAGATGTCTTGATGCACTGGGGAAGACCTAAGAAAATCTAGGATAGAAATCTGAGCTGAAGTCTTGCCTAGGTGATCAAGGATGTTGTACTATGAGCTAACAGATGGTAGCTGGGTAGATGCAGGAGTGATTAGGATCGTGATTCAGGTCTGACGGGTGGTAACAACACATTATGGATCTTTTCCTTTTGACACGTATCATGGATACACATGGCTCCACTTGTTCTATGTATGTGACCACCCCTTGATAATTATATGGCACATTTTTATAACTATTATTATTTGTGTTTTTATTCTGGTTATTGTTGCTGTTAGGGCCAAGAGTGGTGATGATCCAAGTTTTTGGCACATTTAGATCATGCTTTTACAAACACTTTTCTACTTTTCATTATGCTAAAACAAACATTTAGTGCTGATTATGGGACAAGACATTAAAATATTATGCTTAATATAATAAGTATATTATGCTAAGTCTTTCCATGATTATTACTTTGAAATGTTTTATTAGTTTGATGAATGCCTTTTAACTTTGTGTGATGGCAAACCTTTCTTGCAGCCTCTACTGTTGAACTTCCTGCAGTCATGTCTGAAATAATGTTTGATTTAGATTAATGCTTAAATGAATGTATAAATGAAGTGATGGATCGTCTTAAAGGTTGAATGTGTTGAGCTAACTTTCTGCCACAAGAATAGTTGTTAAGATATTTTGCAGGTACCACATTTGAGGAAGAAATTCAGTTTCCACTTAAAGGCTAAAGACTAATTCAATGAAGACTGGTTCAAAAACAAAGAATAGGGAGGCAACTTTAATTCATCCACCATGCAAGGAGAGTGTTCCATAAATCTAGCTCAGGCATCTTGATGGCGCATGAATCTAGGATGGTGGCACTTTAAAATGGATGAACTGATTTGACTTAGTTCTTGCATTTCCATCCACCTCTCTACTTAGTTATTTGAATGTAATAAAGACTTCCCATTTTATGAGGGAAGGTTAGTTAGTCATTAGATTCAGTTTCAATAAATAGCCCATTCTCCTTCAGAGAAAGGGCTGGAAGATTGTTGTTGTAAAAAATTTTTAGTTTCCAAAAATACAGTCAAGAGATTGTGTGCTATGTACTTGCCTATCTTGAATCAATAAATTTTTTATGAAGTTTACCGCCTAATCTTTTGTTTACCTTTGGCATTACCTAAGGGGGCCCACTTAGGGAACTATCCATTCTTTCATTCTGCAAGTTAGAATAGCTACACTTCCTTTAATAGAGGTTAATGTGACTACTCCTACAACTGACATAAGCACAGAGCTGTCAACTGTTCCTGCAACCACTAGATGCAGAATAGTTTTGTCTTTTAGTTTTCATTTCTAAGCAAGTTTATCTAGTAAAGTTGTTTCCAGTTACTCAAATTCTAGTATAAGTATCTTTAAGAAGTCATGCATGTCTAGGAAAGGTGATTAGTGCATATATTGTGCTGACCCATTTCAAGTTTACGTCCCTGGGTTGATGATTAAATGAGGTTCTTTAGTAGGTTATGACTACCAGTTGTGACGTTCAAAGCCTTGAGTAGAGGAATTCATGTTCCTAGTTATTAAACTGATTAAAGGACACTACATTTTTGGTGTTGTTGTCGGGGATGGTGTCAAACTAAAGACCTATTGTAGGCATGCTAATAGAGAGTTAAATTTCATTCCAAGTATTTAGTTTAGAATTTAGCATTCCAACATTTTCAAAGTTAGCCTACTTTTTGTTGTATGCTTAGAAGAAGAGACCAATTTGGAAGATTCCTTCCTGGAAGAATAGATATTGAAGATATTGAACCAGAGCTTTTCCAAGAAGACCCATATTTGGATGCTGGCCAAGACTTGGTTACCTCATCTTCTTCCTCAGAGCTAAGCTTAAACCTATCTAATGAACCAGATGATCTTAACCCACTTATTCAACATCTAAATAATCTGCAAACTTCCAACAACTAGGACCCATCAAATAATCTGCTTGCCCTTGTAATTCATCAGCTAGGAGCTAATCCAGGGACACAACCTAGGATGACAACTCCTATTTCCATTTCCAATTCCTGACCTGCATGACAATAATAACCTCAAGAACATCCCTGCCTCATTACTTCAAAAGTTCTATGGACTTATTACAAAGGACCCTCATACCTTTTTGTTTGAATTTGACATCTTTTGTAGAAGCTATGACTACACAACCTCAACACACAAGCTGAAGTTGCTTCCCTCCACTCTAAAAGAGTCATCCTTGAGGTGGTTCATGGGATTGGGAAGCAATGTAGCAACCACTTGGGATGTAATGAAGGATTTTTTCTTGAACAAATATAAAGAATATCGTAGAGGGAATGATATGAGAGGAGATGAAATCTTCAAGATGTCACAAAAGGAGGATGAAACATTGGAATATTATGTATCAAGGTTTTTGTTTAGTGTGCAAAAGAACACTCAGCACGAGCTGAATGAGGAATCACAAAAAAATATCTTTCTAAGAGGATTTAATGATACCTGCATGGAGGTACTTGACCTCATGGCAGGAGGTGATGTCACCCAAAGTGATTGGGATGATATCATGAAAATCTGTCTCAATTACTCCAGAGCAGCTGTGAAGAAAGGAAGGGGTTTTATACCCTCTATTACAAAAAGAAATGGCTTTAGAGTGTCTAATGGAGAGATTTCTATTCTCTTGTTCGACTTCAAGCAGGATATCATTAAAGATGTAGCTACTCAACTAGACATTATGCAAGCTAGAAGGAAGAAAGAGGAAGCTGAGGCAATGCTAGCTAAATTTTTCCCTCACTACAGACAAAGGAAGAAGGACTGAAGATGCAAAGCAGTGGCCAATCTGGAGGTGCAGCCTCTTCCCACTGAATTCAAAACCACTGAAGGAGAGGAAGAAGTGTTTTTTGTTGCTCAGGGCAAGCCATGGGCCCTAAGACAAGGTATGCCTCAAGACCCTTTGCAAAATTTTGGTTTATATAACAATCAGTGGCAGAACCAGTACACTCCAAATTATGGTCCCTACTCCCAACCTCAATGGAATAGTCCTTGGCCCAACGCTTAGCAAAACCATAGGAAAACTCCTCAAGGGAACTGACAGTCACCGCAACAAAATCAGTGGCAGCCTCCATAGGGGAATTGGCAGCAATGGTCAAATCCACTCATTGGTTTCCTACAACAACCCCAACAACTATCAATTATGCCACCTCCTGCAGCTAGTCAAATCTAAAATTCAAAGCCAACCCAACTGCCTGCTCAAGAAAAACCCAATCCAAATAACCAGCAGTAGCAACAAGTTTATTTTATTGACCCTAATAATCAACTTGCCTATGCTCTCAACCTGAATAATATCAATTTACATTCAGGAACTATGTTACCCACACCATCCCCTCCCATAATCTCAAAATTTCCATCTGAGGAGATTGAGCAAGAAGATACCAATGACCTAGTTCAACCCAATGAGCCAATATAGACTCCATCATTACCTAAGGTATCCAGTAAATTGCCACCTCCTTTTTCCACAAAGGTTGGAAGGTGAAATTGTGAAAAAGCAAGAAGACCCTACCGTCGATATCCTTGATCAACTAAAGCATATATGTGTGAAAATTTCCTTGTTCCAAGCAATCAAAGAAGTACCTATATATAGAAAAGCTATCAAAGAAGCATGTTTGAAGAAACCAGGGAGGAAAAAGAAAGATCCTCAAACTCTCCATGTCTTAGGTCAACTCTCTAACTTAATGCTAGGGAAACTTACCATCCCAAAATATTCAGACCCAGGTATCCTTGTTGTGGAGATCAATATTAATGGGGTGCAAATTAAAAATGATTTAGTAGATCTTGGTGCAGCTATCAATGTCATGACCAAGGACCTTGTGGTAAAACTTAGTATTTTAGACTTGAGGGCTACACCTACAATACTACAGCTTGCAGATAGTTCAACTGTCAAACCTGATGGGGTAGTTGAAGACCTGGTAGTCACTTTAGATTCCTGGGAGTATCCTGTTGACTTTATGGTTTTATCTCCAAAAGCATCAATAGGAGGATACCTTGTTATACTGGGAAGACCTTGGCTGGCCACTGCTGATGCTTACATTGGATGTAGGTCGGGTGACATGACAATTTCTGATGGGTATAAAAAAAAGAAGCTTACCCTTTATTCTCCAACCCAACCCCAACTTGAGTTTGGATAGTTTGTTTGGCCAAATATGGGAGAAGAAGAGGGAGTGAACTCTATGGCCAATCTAATGATGATTACCAGAGAGCCTTTCATTGCACAACAAGAAGAGGAAGAGATTCTATCCAATGTCCTATTGAATAATTATGGTATTGAATACCCTCATTGTGAAAAAAATCCATGCTTCTTGCAGACCATTCTTCCTCCACCCACATCAGCTCATTATCCTGCAACAACTGACTTCTTGCACACCTTATTGCCCCATGAGGTAGAAATTCCATTTTTGTCTGAAGTGTCTATGGTTGAATTAACCTCACAGGTGTAGGTAGCTGCAGGAAACACATTGAATATCAACAATAACCTTACCAGTGAGCAACAAGAATCTATTGTCAAAATGCTTACTAATCATAAGTCAAATTTTTCTTGGGAATATGGTGATATGAAGGGCTTAGACCCAAAAATATGTACACACCGCATATTCATCAATAGTGAGTTCAGACCTGTCAGACAGCCCCAAAGAAGAATCAATCTAGCCTTGAGAGAAATTGTTAAAAAAGAGTTGCAGAAGATGTTGAATGCTGGATTTATCTACCCAATATTGGATAGCCAATGGGTCTCCCCACTGGTTATCATTCCTAAGAAAGGAGGAAAATGGAGAGTGTGTGTGGATTGTAGAGAGCTCAACTTGGAAACAAAGAAAGATTACTTTCCTCTCCCCTTCATTGATCAAGTTTTGGATAATTTATCTGGGAAAAAGTACTTCTCATCCTTAGATGGCTTCAATGGATATAATCAAATCAAGATTGTTCCAGAGGACCAGGAAAAGACTACTTTTACATGCCCTTGGGGAACGTTTTCCAACACAGTTTTTCCTTTCGGTCTCTGCAATGCACCTGCAACTTTCCAAAGAGCAGTAATAAGTAGTTTCTCAGACATCTCATATGACTGCATGGAAATATACATGGATGAATTTACTGTTTATGGTGCAACATTTGAGGAAGCTCAGTAAAACTTGAAGAAGGTACTACAGAGGTGTGAAGATCATAACCTGTCACTAAATAGTCAGAAGTGCTTCATGATGATGCAAGAGGGAATAGTGCTTGGTCACTATATTTCTACTGCAGGAATACAGGTTGTTCCTTCTAAGATTGAAATCATCTCTAATTTACCTTTTCCTACCAAGAAAAAGGAACTAAGAAGCTTTCTGGGACATGTTGGATATTATAGAAGATTCATCAAAGATTTCAGCCAAACAATAGGACCCCTATACAGTTTGCTAAAGAAAGATGCAGAGTTTGCCTAGACAGCAGAATGTGGAAAAGCATTCCTTGATCTGAAAATTGCCCTTACACAAGCACCTATTTTGAAAGGACCTAATTGGTCACTTCCATTCCATATTCATATAGATGCATCAAATTATGCTATTGGTGTTGTCCTAGGACAAAAAGGAGGTTCAATAGAACATGCACTCTATTATATCATCAAAAATCTACAGGGGGTTGAACTCAACTACACTGTTACAGAAAAAGAAATGTTGGAAATCATCTATGCCCTCAATAAATTTAGGCATTACATCACAGGTTATCAGATATTGTCTGTAGTGATCATGCAACAATCCGTTATCTCATGAACAAAAGCTCAATAGCAGGGAGACTAGCAAGATGGTTGTTGCTAATGCAAGAATTTGACATTACAATTATGGACAATCCAGGTAAAGCCAATGTGGTTATTGATTTCCTGTCTAGAATTCAAAGGCAAGTTGACTCTACACTTATTAAGGATTCCTTTCCTGATGAAATTTTTTTTGCCATCAAAGTGATTCATCCATGGTATAAAGATATAGAAAATTATCTGGCTGCAGGAAGAAATCCTCCTCAGTTCTCACCTAAGGGAAAAAAATTATTAGTAGAGAAAAGCTTTAATTGCTCTTGGATTACAGATTGCATATTTTATACAGGACCAGATCAGGTCATGAGGAGATGTGTACGAGAAGAGGATACTCATGATATTCTGCATGCAAGCCATGATGAACCTTGTGGAGGACATTTTGCTGCTAAAAGGATAGGAATGAAAATCTTAAATACTGGCTACTATTGGCCAACATTTCATAGGGATGCAACCAAATATACCAGGAGTTGTGACAGATGCCAAAGGATGGGAAGGCCAACCAGATCAAATGAGATGCCTCTATTTCCATAAGTTATTGTTACACCATTTGACAAATGGGGACTGGACTTTGTAGGACCAATTGATCCACCTTCAAATGGTAAGTCTTACATCCTTGTATGCACAGATTATGTAACAAAATGGGTAGAAGCTAGACCTATGAAGCATGTTAGGGATAATAAAGTAGCAGAATTCCTCTATGAAGAAATATTCACCATATTTGGTGTCCCTAAAGAAATAGTGACAGACCAAGGCACACAATTTACTTCTACACTTATTACAACCTTAGTGAATGAATACAACATAAGGCATAGTAAATCATCTCCTTATCATCCACAAGCTAATGGCCAAGTAGAGATCACCAATAGGGACATAGAGGCAATTTTGACTAAGACAGTAGATTTGCATAGAAAGGACTAGGCTACAAGGTTACCAAAGGCTATATGGGCCTACAGAACTACATGAAAAACTACTATAGGATATACACCTTTTAAAATGGTGTATGGTAAAACAACGATGATGCCAATAGAGTTTGAACATAAGACTCTCATAACAACATTGGAAATGGACATGGACTTAACAACTGCACAAAAGGAAAGAGTCATGCAGCTCAATACCTTGGATGAGCTCAGAAAGAATGCCCTACAACATATTGAGATGATACAGAACTAGTGAATAAGGTGGCATGATAAATATATCAAGGAGAATAAATTCAAAGCAGGAGATTGGGCTCTACTTTATAACTCAAGGTATAAGGACAGTCAAGGCAAATTGCAAACTAGATGGTTGGGCCCATATGAAATAGAAGAGGTATTCAACAATGGTGATGTACAATTAAGGAACATTGATGAGGTTAGGTTTAAGTTATTAGTCAATGGGCATTGCCTAAAGCTCTACTTCAAGCCCATTGACAGGGAAGAATTTCTGAAACAGTTTGAATTTGTGTAGGAAGCCATTGATCCTGTAGCCAAAGGAATTGGGTCTCGACTCAATTCCTTAGGCCATGCATAAAAGTGCATAGAATTATCATAATAAATGGTTCATACACAAGGATCACCATTCCATTGAATCACTCCATCCACAATCCGTACACTCACTCTCTTTCTACCACCTCATCCACTTGTCATTTACTGTACCATCCACGTTTCTGTAGATCACAATTTACAATGAAGAAGTGAAGTCACATCAGGTAATCACGACGGATCATTCTAGGTAAGCTCCACTTCACTTTAAAATTTCTTAGTTGTTTCATTTATTACATTTAATTCGGTATTAATTAATACAAACTAATTTCCTATACAACTGCAATTTCCTTCTATTTTTCTGCACGATTGAGCACATTTTTCTATCTCATAGCTATAAGCCACGTCATAATTTCCACTGCCACAAAACCTTGTAACACTAGTTGTCACTATATTTTCGGCCTAAGCCCCGGATATTTGAAAATCTGCAATAAATGATCAAACACCATTACTTCCTGCAATAATGACCCAGAATGCCTTTCGCTCCTCCATGATTACTATTTTCGTTCAATAAGATAGGATGTTTGAATTCATTTTCCTATTTTTTTGCATCTTTTGAAGAGAGGTTCAAAAGTTTTGGTTGAGGTGAGACAGAGTGCAGTAGGATTGATTTGCAAGAAGTTACATTGGTTGTGTAAGTTGAACAAGCCAGGTGAATCATCGCCTAAAGAATTAAATTGCAGAGAACTAAGGAGATGGGAGGTCAACCAATTCGGCATGAGCCTACAAATCATAACATCCTATTGCAGGATGTACAACATGTGCTGCCATTTAGACAATATGGGTGGCTTAATTACTTCCTGAAGCTCAAAAAATTTGATGTGAGCATTGTAGAGGAGTTCACAAGGACATTCCAAGAAGGGGAGGAAAAAGTTAGGGGTATAACAATAAATGCATCAGTTGACAAAATTGCAGAGATAACTGGGTTGCCTCAAGCTGGTGAGCTATTTCCTAGAGGAAGGGATGCACAAAGTGCTAGGGTAGAGTTTACTCAGCCGAATGACCCTCCTTTACGAGTGGATAAACAAGGTGCACAAAGGATGAGTTTGTTGCAGGACTGGGTATCACGAGCAGGTTATATAATCAAATATATAACCTGTGAAGGTCGGTTTTCAGTCTTGCATTCTCATCACTTTAAACTCTTATCTTATCTATGCCACGTCTTGTTGATGAATATTCCCAATTTCCTATACAATTTTCTATCTAATAGTGCGGCTGAATTTAAAAAGGGCAGGGTTAACTCTATTTCCCACCATTGCCTTATTAAATTACTTGTTGAAAAATCTATTAAAGATGTATCAGGAATGACCTGGAAAGAATTTGTTGGCAATTTTAACCCTAGAATTTGAAATGTTGGACCTAGAGGGCAACCTCTCACCTTCAAGCAACGAGCCTCCCAGTCCATAGGTCAGTCTTCCACTACCGCATCTCCTATTCTGGAATCATCTGATTCACAAGATGACATTCCTCTTTCTGAGAAAGTGTCCAAGCAACTAGCACAAACCCCTGTCACAAACCCTGAGCCTTCCTCCAAAGATAACAAAGGGAAGTCACCCATAGTTGCAACTCCTCAACCTGTCAAAAGGAAGCAAACGGGAGACTCCCCTGTTCCTACTGCCAAAACCTCAAAGAAGCATAAGACAATTCCTACTCCCATAAGAAGAAGCTCTAGACTCCAGAACTAGATAGCCTGCCAATTACTCGATGCTACTCCAGCCACACCACCAACCTTAGACCCTTCCAATCCTATACTGGAGGGGTAGAGCCTGTTGTTGAAAAGACTGTGAGTACTCCTGTAGGAGCTGGCCTGGATGAACTAGCAGCCATTGCAGAACATATACAAGAAGGGATGGCAGAACAACTGCAAAAAGATGTGGGATGTGTTGAGAAGGAGGATGTAACAATTGTGATTCCATCAGAAGAAGAGGGTGAAAGCATTGATATGACTGATGAAATGCCTACTGTTCAGGAAGAACAGGAAGGCTAGCAACTGAATGATAATTTAGAACAAGAAAACTCTGGGGAGTCAAAAGATACAGAGAAAATTGGAGAAGAACAAGAAAAAGTGGATGTAACTGAATAAATCCAGAAGTCACTTGCATCAAGTTATAATCATTGGCCTCCGCTCCATGTCATAAATTTTTCTGCAGGAATGACATGTTTTGCAGAACTCCATCATCAATAAACTGCTTTTGAGCTTGAAATTGAGAGATTACAGAGGATAATCCAAAACAAGAATCTGGAAATTTCTAATTTAACCGACACTCTCAACCAGGCAGTGGAGTTTGTTCCACAGCTGATGCAATGTCGAGCACCTTCACCTGTCTATGCAATGTACCTCAAGGAACTATATTTGAACTTCCAACTGACTAAAATAAAGAAAAGTTTAAAACCCTTCCTTAGATACCCCAAAAAAATTTTATGATGCATATAGAGATTCACCTTAGCATATCAGGAACCTCCTGTGTGAATTTTATTTGCACAATTTGGTTGTACCCCAGGATAAGGAATGGAACCCCTTATGCTATGTTGGTGATATTTAGATTGGAGCTTTGATCTCCTGGATCACAAATGAGATAAGAAGGGGGGAGCAATTTGATAGCCACAAGCATGATGAGGTCAATATGCCATTATCTGTGAGGAATGAATCTAGGAATGGGATGGGTGTTTACTTTGATTGGAAGAAACTATGGAGAGATGAAAGAGCTAGGCCATTGATTGAGCCTTTGAGACAAGAGGTATTTTCTCAGTATTCCCAAATTATAAACAATGATATTAATGTTGCAACCCTGGACATTCAAACAAGATGGGAACATCTTTCATTTCAATTAAAAAGGGTAGAACCACACAATCCCAATGCCTTGTATGCAACAACCAGAAGGGCAAAAAGATACATGAGGAATGCTAGGAAAAAAAGGGAGAATTGGTTGCCCTTAGTTATGCAACCGTCTATTCTCCTATGGCCATTACTGGCCATACAAGGGGACAACACCACTTATAATAGAAGCTCCGAGGATAACAAATGGCAGAGGTTGGAGGCAATGTGAGCTCACTTCTGGAGTTTCCAGCATGAAGAATGTGGACAGCAACAAAATGCTGATCTAAGAGAATTTTCCAAAAGAAGAAATGCTAGACTTGCTGAAGGGCCCAACAAGTAGATGCTTGAGGGGAATGATGAGCCAAGTTTTTGGCACATTTAGATCATGTTTTTACAAACACTTTTATGCTTTTCATTATGCTAAAAGAAACATTTAGTGTTGATTATGGGACAAGACATAAACTTTTTATGCTTAATATAATAAATATATTATGCTAAGTCTTTCCATGATTATTACTTTGAAATATTTTATTAGTTTGATGAATGCCTTATAACTTTGTGTGATGGAAAACCTTTCCTGCAACCTCTACTGTTGAACTTCTTGCAGCCATGTTTGAAATAATGTTTGCTTTAGATTAATTCTTAAATGAATGTATAAATGAAGTGATGGATCATCTTAAAGGTTGAATGTGTTGAGCTAACTTTCTGCCACAGGAATAGTTGTTAATATATTTTGCAGGTACCACATTTGAGGAGTAAATTCAGTTTCCACTTAAAGGCTGAAGACTGGTTCAACAACAAAGAATAGGGAGGCCACTTCAAGTCATCCGCCATGCAAGGAGAGTGTTCCAGAAATCTAGCTCAGGTGTCTTGATGGCGCATGAATCTAGGATGGTGGCACTTTAAAACTGATGAACAGATTTGACTTAGTTCTTGCATTTCCATCCACCTCTTTACTTAGTTAGTTGAATGTAATAAAGACTTCACATTTTATGAGGGAAGGTTAGTTAGTCTTTAGATTCAGTTTCAACAAATATCCCATTCTCCTTCAGAGAAAGGGCTGGAAGATTGTTGTTGTAACACATTTTCAGTTTCCAGAAATACAGTCAAGAGATTGTGTTATGTACTTGCCTATCTTGAATCAATAAAGTTTTTATGAAGTTTACCGCCTAATCTGTTGTTTACCTTTGGCATTACCTAAGGGGGCCCACTTAGGGAATTGTCCATTCTTTCATTTTGCATGTTAGAATAGTTGCACTTCCTTTCATAGAGGTTAATGTGACTATTCTTGCAACTAACAAAAACACATAACTGTTAACTGTTCCTGCAGCCACTAGATGCAGAATTTTTTTGTCTTTCAGTTTTCATTTCTAAGCAAGTTTATCCAGTAAAGTTGTTTCCAGTTACTCAAATTCCAGTATAAGTATCTTTAGGAAGTCATGCATGTTTGGGAAATGTGATTAGTGCATATATTGTGCTGACCCATTTCAAGTTTATGTCACTGGTTTGATGATTAAATGAGGTTCTTTAGTAGGTTATGACTGCCAATTGTGATGTTCAAAGCCCTGAGTAGAGGAATTCATGTTCCTAGTTATTAAACTGATTAAAGGATACTACAAGTGGATTTGGACATATTGGGACCCTGATTATGCTTGGGAAAAGCATTTTGATATATTTGGAGCTGAGCATTGGAAGAAGATGCAGAGTTAGCATCCTCATGGATTTCACCCTGGTGGATGAGATTTTGGACATATGTTTTCAGATTTTGGCACTTATCCAATGTGTGCCCCTTAATCTTGTGAAAGTCACAATATTCATTCTCTTTGAAGCAAGTCAGCTTGGGCTTGGACTCGTCGAGGGGCTTGGTTATAGGATAAGTGATGGGGTAGTTATCTTGGAAGAGCTTGTTAAACATGATGCTAAGGGGTTCCCCCAACTAAGTGAACTATCATTTATTCCCCCCTTGGTTGTTTTGATTTGAATATTGTCAAGGTGCTCCCTGAGGCATGGATATGGCATTTGGGATTGACTGTTGTTGTTGAGGAGGATATTTTTGTGAGGTGGTAGCCACCTGGACATGTTTGGTGTCAGTGACACCATCATTAACAACATTTTCATTCTTATTCCAATATCGAGGTTATCCCCAGAGGATCTCTCTTTATCAGAATTGAAAATTTTGACTTTCCCTTTAGCAACAAGGGCTCGTTCGAAGATGGGACCCTTGTCCACTAGTGTCGTGAAGGTGGTGATGCAGCGGAGTTGAAAGTTCTGAGCCATGTTCGGATGGGAATTTTTGATGAACAATGTAACCATGTCTTTTTCTTGTAGTGGGGATTTCATCTAGCTGGCTAAGGCTCACCATCTTTGCAGATAGCTTGCAAAGGTCTTTCCATCATGATGTTTTCATTTCAGGAGATCAAGCGTGTCAATGTCCTTCTCTAGATTAAAAGAGAAGTGGGAGACAAATTGTTCTGATAGTTGCATAAAGTATTTGATGGATCCTTTTTCAAGGCCCATGAACCAGTTAAGGGTGACTCCTTGTAGGCTCTTGGGGAACAGTCGAATGAGATAGTTGTCATTATGCATGACCTCTTGGTAGTGGGCATAAAACTCTTGCAAATGCACTTTGGAGTCTTTGGTTCCATTGTACTTATCGAATTTTGGTATTTCAAAGTGCTTGGGGAAGGGAACCAAGGAAATGGAGGGATCAAATGGATAAGCACAAATGTCCTCAAACTTGAACGATTGCTTGCCCATCCCAGCCTGTAAATCCTTCAACGCATCTTTGACTTCTTCCAAATCCTTGTTGATGGGTGCTGCAGGGGTTGGAGTAGGCTGGTGATATGGATAGTATTATTGGTATGATGAGGATAGCATTGCCGTAGTTGGATCATAGGTGTGTTGGGATGCATACAAATGTGTTTGTTGGTTTTGATTGGTATAAGTGGATTGTGAATTGATGTATGGCGGATAGGAGGATGGTAGATTGTGATAATCGAAAGCCACTTGTTTGTAGGGTGGTTTTTGTTGATAATAAGTGGATACAACACCTTGTTGTTGCATAGTATTTTGATAATACAAAGAGGTAGGACCCCCTTGTTGATATGATGATGGTTGTTGGTAGTAAGAGATGGAAGGTGTACCCTGCTGGTAGGATTGTTGTTGCTGGAGATAGGGTGGATAAGATTGGTATTTTTGTGCAATGGTGGGATGTTGTGTGGCATATAGGAGTGGATTTGATGTATGCTAGTAGGGATGGTTCTTTGACTGTGGGGGATTGGTGTAAGGTGGTGGTTGGGTCCATGCTTGGTTTTGACCAGTCTGATGAGGATTTGAATTAAGATGGGATGGAGCAATGTATGTGTTGGATGGATGGTAAAGGTATTTTGTGTTTGTGTAGGAATATGTATATACTATTGTGGGGGTCATTATTGTGGCTAATGTTGGTAAGATGGGTGAGATGGAACACATTGTTGTTGTTGTGGGATTGTGATTGAAGTGCCATGTGGTGGTTGTGGCTATAGGGATGTTGTGTTGCATCGGTTGTTGATGAGGTGGTACAAATGAGGCAACAATAGTAGTAGTATGTTGAGGTGGTGTTTGTAATGAACTGGACTGGTGAGGATTGGTAGGAGGCTATTGGAATGTAGGTGGCGGTAAGTTGTTAGCGGGTGCAGATCCCAGAGGTGGCATTAATGAAAGGGTAGGTATGCCCCCAGTATTGATTGGTGGTTGAATAGGATGTTGAACTGGAAGTGGTGGAGTGGATGGGATGTATGGTGGCATGTCGTAGGCATAGGGATCATGATGCTCAAGTTATGTTGCAGAGGTTGCGGTTGGGAGACAAGGATAACTAACAACCTGGTGTATCATAGTGTTTCCAAACACAGGATGATACCAATTCTTTGTGGGTGCACCTTCAGGGACATATGAACTTCCTAGGACATTTTGTGAAGTTTGTAGATTGATGGGTGTGGGAAGAGTGTGGGTACTAGGATATTGTGATGCATCGAAATCGGATGGTGATTTGATGCCTCTCATGAGTAGAGTGGCAAGGATCTTATCTCCATGTTTGTAGAGGAAATGGTCCATAATATGGACATTAACGAGATCATTAAGGTATTCATCAATAGTGACTCTGGGCTGATTTACCAAGTTCTCGTCACCAGGTGGTGTGGTGTTTTGGATGTCCGTATTGGATTGGGATGAGGCATAGTTATGGGGATCTTATGGGATGCTTGGAAAATTGTTAGGATCTTGTGGGATGTTTGGTTGGGAACCCTGGGCTTGTTGGTTTTCCATTTTATTTTTTGCTTGTGAATGGATCTGAACAGGCATGAACGTGCAAAAAAACTAGGTGATCTAAGATGTCACTGAGCTTTTAAATGATGATCTAAATGATGAATTGGATTGATTGATTGGATTAGATAAAGATTTTTGGATTGAATATGATATTTGGATAAAGATGAGAGATTGATTGATAGGATAGATGATGGATCAATTTATGATGTATCAATTAATGAGATAATTGGATAAAGATTGGATTTGATTGGATTTGATCAATAAAACGATTGATAGGATTGGATGGAATGGGTTTAAAGATCAATTGATTGGATGATTTGAAGGGTTTCTAAACTGGGTTCAGAGATCACCCTAGGTGACATAAGGTGTTGATTGATCAGAATAAAGGATGAACTGATGATCACGACAACGAATCTGCCTTGAGATGGAAGGGGATTGATAGGGCTGAGGATGATGATTGAAATAGGATGGATGGAGATCCTAAGTGGATGTTGAAGGATAACGATCAAGTTCAAGAACCTAGGTCAATTCAAATAACAACTTCAAACAAAGTTCAAAGGATTTGGATTGATACGATGATGGATATTGATCCTAAAGATGATTGTGAATGCAACCTATATGATTTGGATGATGATGTAAATGCAAATGGATCATGATGCAGGTGAATGAGATGTGCAATTAGTTGGACAGTCAACAAGCCTTTCGAAAATCATAAGAGGTTGGATTTTCAGATCAAATTTGGGAAATAAATGCAGTTCTAGGGCAGGGTCGCGCAAACTATGGAAAGGTCGCCCAAAAAGGGAAAGGTCACCCAAACAAGGGCAAGGTTGCTCAAATAGGTCCCGGTTTCAACTTAGAGTGAAAAATAGTTAATTGGCATTGATAAACAGATTCCCAGAACATGCTATTGGATTTACAAAATGAGAAAATGATCACTAAAAATGAGTGAATGAATGTATGAGGTTGGGGAACAACACTCAAAATGGGAAAATGGGTTCTTGGAACAAGTAAATGACTTCTCAGAATGAGTGAACAACTGGTCGAAAAGGGGGAACGATGCTCAGAATGGGAAAATGGATACTCAAAATGGATGGAAGGATGGTCGAGATGGGTAAACGAGTACTTCAGATGAGGGACCGACACTTAGAACCAGAAAACAGGTTCTCAAAACAAGGTAATGACTAGCGAATAGAGGTCGAAAAAGGGTGTTCGGAGGGCAGGGTCACCCCTTTAGGGCAAGGTCACCCCTTGAGGGCAAGGTCGCCCAAACTTAGGGCAGGGTCACCCAAACAGGAAAAACTACCAAAATTTTGACGTGGTCAAGGTAAACAACAACTGAAACAAGGGACAGGGTCACCTCTTTAGGGAAAGGTCACCCCTTGAGGGCAAGATCACCCGTTTCCAAGTACAGTTGCCTTTGTGTATTGGTCTAAACCCAAATTAGTAAAAACATGTGATGGAAAAGGATAAAATGACAAGTAAAAGGCCAAAACTGACTAACAAGCACTGGTTTTTCATAAGAAGACACTTCAAACAACACAAGCCTAGTTTTATTATTAAGGGTATGGTCAAAATGGTCCTCTATCTAGGCTTAACAAGGTTACTAAGGGATTCCTCGATATACGCACGATACGTGGGCCACAACCCTGAACACCAGTCCATCACAAGCGTGAGTCGGGAGTAGCTAGTGAGATACTAGGAGCTCATACCAAATCGTCACATCTTTTCTAGGTATCACCCTAGCTTTGGTGCTCCACCAAACATGACGTGACTGGATTGAGGTAAAAAATTTGCCTCCCCCCTTTATATACCCCGCCAGTAACACGTGGTTGGGATCATCCCTTGGGGTGATGAAATCCCCAAGCAGGTCCCTCTAATAAAATGAAAATGGGTGAAAAAAAAGGACTAAGTGAGCTATGATTTATCTTCACCCAGGATCACCAAATGATGCAAGGGGATTAGATACATCAATAGCCCACTCTCAGACATGACAAACAACTTTATTGACCCTTTAATTAATCCTATGTTACTATTTTAAGGAAATGAAAGCACAAAACCAACTAATCAAAGTTTGTCCTCCTGCAACAAGTGTATTAGTAGTTTTGTTTTTGTGCCTTTGGTGAGCAATCTACACAAACGTTATTATGAAACACACTCAAAACAAAAGTTAGTAGGTCAGAAATGGAAAAAACTGTCAAAAATTGAATTCTAAAATGAAAATTCTGAGTGATTGTTTACCTATTTTTACCTATGTTTCAGGCATGGCTACCTTTATGTTTTGGGCAAGGTCTCCTGTTCTGGGCAAGGTCGTCTTTTCTGTGAACTTCCAAAAATTCAGAAAGCAGAAAATAGTAGAACATAAAACAAAACAGTATGTGTTTTTGGGCAAGGTTGCCTGTTCTGGGCAAGGTCGCCACTCCTAGGCAAGGTCGTATGTTCTGTGAACCTACAAAAAGTTAGAAAATAGAAAAAAGCAGAACAAAAAACAAAACAGTCCATATTTTTGGGCAAGTTCGCTTGTTCTGTGAACTTGCAAAAAGTCAGAAAGCAGAAAACAATAAAACAAAAAACAAAACAATCTATGTTTTTGGGCAAGGTCGTCCCTTAATAGAAAAGTCGCCTCTATGTTCCAGAATCTGCAAAATTTCAAAAAACAACAAATGTGAAAGTAATGGACCCATGACATGGGTCCCACCAAGCGTACCAAAAATGTGTGTAGTGAAATTTGGTACTCGAAATATGCAAAACTAAGTAAATTCAATGAGAAAAATAACACAACACCTCAAGATTAGGCTGTGTTAAACACAAATAAAAGGAAGATGAAAACAAAGTGATTATAACTTTATTCATGTTGATCCTTGGTTGGCCCTTGATAATATTGTTGATGTGTGCTCCTTGGATAGTAAGCTTGCAATGATGGTGGTTGAAGGATTAATGGTGGTGGGTGAATGCAATAATGGATTCTAGGATGCAAATCCAAGTGCTAAGTGCTGCAATAAATGGCTTGAGAGCTTAAAAGTCACAAGATCATAAGATCATTAGAGTCACAAGATTCAAATTCATAAGCTCAAGAGTTCTAAGATCCTGAATGAATGAGAAAGGGGGAGATTTATAGAAGAAATTGAATTCTTTAGAGGATTCAACGGTCAAGATCGAGCTACCATGGCCAAGATGGAGGGCTATGGTGAGTTGAGGACTCACAAGCCCTCACATCTTGTCATGTGGTGGATGAAGTGTCCAAAGGAAAAGGTGAGATGGCAAGGGTACAAGTGATGTGGAAAATGCCATGTGGTCCCAAGGTACTTGCAAGTACCTTGGGATTGAAGAGGATTTCCCAAAAAAGGGATTCCTTGTCCCCAAGTGGGGTTGAAAGTAACAAGTGAGGACTTTTAGAAAGTCCACCCTTGTTACCACAGGGATTGGAGAGATCATTGGAAGAATAAAAGTGAATTTTTAATTCACTTTCTTGGAAGAAACCAAAGAGTAAGACAAGATTCCCCTAAAAGCGGTCTTTGTGCAATGTGTATGATGTGACCCTTGAGAGGTCATGGGGAAGACAAATGCATGGGAGGAATAAGTGTGAATTTTTAATTCACATGGGAAAGAGGTCAACCAAAAAATGCAAGTACCATGAAAGGTTAACTTAAGGACATGCTAGAAAAGGTAAGTGATTAGGATTGTGCAAATAGGTGATTAGGCTAATTAATGATGATTAGAGGCAAGTGGCTAAATATGGAGGATGTGACATTAATCCTAGTTAAGGATATGCACATCTTAATGAAGGATTAATTAAATTAACCCAGATTAGTGAAATGGTTATGGAGGTTGGGACAATGAGAGAGAAAAAATGAATTAAAAGTTGAAAAGGATAATTGACTAAATTAAATAAATTGATTTATCTATTTAATTTATAGAGGAAATAGTAAAGGATAAAGTATTTAATTAAATAATTTTGGGAACCTTAGGGAAAGGGGAAAATATTAATTAAATGTGTCATTTAATTAATATAGATGGATTAGATGAATAAATGATGGGATTATGACCATATGGAAGTCTTCAAATTTAGGTGTCTACAATATGGTCTTAAAAAAACTCCTAGGGCTTGGTATGCAAGGTTGGATAGGTACTTGCTTCAACAAGGATTCAAGAAAGGTACCACAGATAATAATCTTTACTTCAAGATTGATGATGAAAGAATTTTGATAGTTGTTATGTATGTTGATGATATAATCTTTAGAGGAAATGATGAGATGTGCAAGATATTTGCTGAAGAGATGCATAAAAATTTGAGATGTCAATGATAGGTGATTTTTACTTCTTTCTTTGTCTTCAAATTTCCCAACTAAATGATGGAATCTTTATTTCTCAAGAAAATTATGTCAAGGAGATGTTGAAGAAGTTTTGTATGAAAGATTGTAAACTAGTGAGTAATCCCATGGTTATTGGTTGTCTTTTGACCAAAGATGACGAGTCTCCCCTAGCTGATCAGAAACTAGATAGATCTATGATTGGAAGGCTATTGTATTTAACTACTTCAAGACCTGATATCATGCATGTGGTATGTTTGGTGGCTAGATTTCAAGCTAATCCTAAAGAAACTCATGTGAAGACAGTCAAAATAATCTTTAGATATTTGAAGAGTACTCTAGAATTTAGATTATGGTAACCAAAAGATAGTGATTTTGATCTAAGTGCATACATTGATGTTGATTGTGTTGGTTTTGTTGATAATATAATGAGTACTAGGGATAATTCTTTCTTTTTAGGAAGCAATTTGGTTTAATGGCATAGTAAGAAATAAGGTTTAGTATCTTTAGAGACTGCAGAGGCAAAGTATATTTGTGCAGCATCTTGTTGTACTCAAGTGTTGTGGATGAAGCAAACATAGAAGGATATCAAGATAAAATATGATGAGCCTATTCCTATTCTATGTGATCACACAAGTGCTATCAATAAATTTCCAAGAATCTAGTGATGCATTCTAGAGCCAAGCATATATATATCAAGTATCAATTTTTGAGAGAGAAGGTTGCAAATAAATAAGTGAAGTTGGAGTATGTACCTACAAAAGATCAGATTGAAAAAAAATTCACAAAGGCTCTTGTAAAGGATACATTTTAGTATCTCTAGCAAAGTTTGGGGTAATTTTCCCTCCTTGATAGATGCATATTTGGTACATTTGTCTGGGGGGAGTAATTCAAGCCATATCTTTATTCCTGGATTGATGGTGGATACCTCTTAGGGGGAGAATGTAGTGGTTTTACTTGACAGGGGGAGCCTGTAAGTTGTTTCAAGGAGAGAATGTGCACCTTAGGGGGAGAGTTTGTGCCCTAAGGGGGAGAGTTTGAAAAGGATAAATTGTTCTTGAAAGAGGGAGATAAATTTTCCCTTTGTCTTTGATTTCAAAGGGGGAGAAATCTTGTGCAACAAAGTGGTGTGATGATGGTTATTCCATCAATGACAAAGGGGGAGATTTTTCCAGATTGATAAGCTTGGTTTTCATTGATGTCAAAAGTATGTTTGATTTGGTTGCAGTTTGGTTATCAATGATTTCAAAAGTGAGTCACACTTTGGTAGTTTGGTTGTCAAAGTCTCTGAGAGATGCTCCACATTTCTCCACTAGTGATTTTTTTCTCCTATATTTTGGAATATAGATTCATGTGTGATCCAAGTTTTAGTTCATTTAGCTTCCAGAAAGGTGTTTATCAAAGTGACAGTTTCAAGACTGTGTTGGTTCTATGAGGATCCTCACAAAGGTGTAAAGTTTTTCTCAAAATTTATCCACTATTATAGATATGGTTGTGTGGATCTAAAGATAAGTTCAGTGTGTTCGGAAGGTGGTATATCCAAATTTTCATATCATTAGTCCTTCTGCAAAGAAAGTTTGAAGTGACATAGTACATGACTGTATTATCTGGTGGCTAGTTTCAATATATGTTGGCTTGTGCCAACTTGTTGCTCAATGAGGTTGTGAATATGTTGTATGAGAGTGTTCATGAGTATTTGTGATGTTATTTTTGCTTCACAAGTTGGTTTTGAGTTTCTCTGGAACAGGATATGGTCCGGAATGAAGGTGTTGCTAGGTTATGATTTTGCCTAGCTGACTGAGGTATGTTGGTGTTGTGTACCACAAGTTCAAGGTTGAATGGAGTTAAATAAGTGTTTTAAGGTGTTATATGGGTCATTCCAACTCATATGGAAGAAGCGCACACAATTTTTAATCATTCATGTCTACCACCAATTTTGTAATGGTCAACATGCTCCAACTTACATGTTTTTTTTTCTTAAGGCCGTCCTAATTTGAATTTGTGAAGTATGTAGATGTTAACCAAAGTTTTTAAGTGTGTTTAGGACTAGGTTAATCATGTGTTGGAGTTTGTAAGGCATTTTCCTCTTCCTCATTTTTTATGTAGTCAATTTTGGGGGTTTTCCTCCACACATTTCATTTTATCATTTGATCCTTGGATGACTTGTAATTGCAATATTCTTGTTGTTATTGGCCAACATGTAATGTAATAAATGTTATCATATATATATATATATATATATATATATATATATATATATATATATATATAAACCTAGTTGATCTAGGTTGTGGATTATGTGAAGGAAGTTGAGGATGTGTAATAAATTATGATATTTGGATAAGTGACTGAAAGAGAAAGAGTAGAAGTGGTAGATCCTGTCCAGATTCAATTTTCTCATATCTTTGTGACAAAATGGAAGTGAAGAGTGTGCCTAACTAGTTATTAGAGGTAGTGAGACAAAGGAAAAAATTCTTGAAGGTTGAAAGCACTGAGCTAGTAATTTGTAGAGAAGACATTTGAAGAAGTTGTAGAAGAGTTATCAAAGAAGAATTTTAATCATCAAAAGAGAAGGGAAAAATTAGAATTGAAATCATTAAGACAGTTGAGCCTAGTTTTCAAATTTAGATAGTGGAAGGACTATCATGCTATAATATTTGATGAGTTTGTTCTTAAATCATAAATTAGTTGCTTCCTTAGGTTGTAGCCCTAAAATAAAGTCTACAGGGAGTTCTAGCTTCCTTGGGAGTGACCCTAAAACATTTCTATAGGGAGTATTAGTTTCTTTCTCTTGTAGCCCTAAAACAAAGTTGTAACTATTTATCATTTTCGACCCTAGATTAGGAAAGTAGCTCCTAGCAACATTTCTCATTGTGGTTTTTCCCTTTTGGGGTTTTCCACGTACATTTGGTGTTGTGTGGTGTTTTACATTATGTTTATCTTTCATGTTTCTATTTGTTTTGTAATGTTTTAGTTGCAGTTTGCTCTGGAAGATTTGAGATTTGATTGTATACTAATTGACCCTCACCTCTCAATGTTATGGTGTGTGTTCAACACCAATCTCATGATATAGGTGATATCAAGTAGGGTAGTAGTTGAGTATATCAAACTACTAATTAATATCCAATATGGAGTGGGATCCACCATATAAGACTCATGAAAAGTAGAGAACTTAAGTCCAACTTGAATATGTGTGGAAATGGGGTTGTAATCAATCATATAAAATATCTAAAGAATATCTGCAACATTATTTTTTTGAGATAGAAATATGCCACTTTTATGTTGTCATACTTCTAAACCAAAAAAATAATGCATGTCTTAAATCCATCATCTCAAAGTTCAAAATCATAGCTACTTTAAAATTTGTAAAAAAAAGACGATTCTCAATATAGATAAGATTATCTACATAGAGAACTAAAATAAAAATATCCATAGGTCCAGGTTCTTGATATAAATATTAGGATCTGAATGTCTCTTTTAAAACATTTATGTTGTAGCTATGAGTCAATTCTATGATACCATGTTCTTAATGCCTACTTAAGACCACACAAGGCCTTTTTGAATCTATAAATAAGGTGTTTTGTGGAAGGTATTTCAAAGCCTTAAATTTGAGTGACATAAAAATCTTCATCCATACAACCATTGAAAAAATATCTCTTGAACATACATTTGATAAATAGTGCTACCATGCTAAGTGATTATATATAATACAATTCTAATAATGTCCATTCATGATTCAAGAGTAATTTTATTTATTATAATTGAAAGAGTTAAGGTATTAAATTATTTATACCATGCAAGATTTGGTTGAAGATGTAGCCATCCAAGATCTAGGAGCTTCAATGAAAACATAAGAGAGATTAAATATGAGAGAATAATTATATTCTATCAAAGGATACCAATATATAATGATGAATAATTGATAATAAAAAATGAACCCTATGGTTATATAGACAAAGGTGAAACATAGGATTACACTTATTTATATTATTATATGTGTCTTAATCTTATGACTTGAGACATAAAGTGATAAGTATCCTATGTGTATCCTAAGTAAACTTACTTAACTATGTGAATAGGACTTAGGTGATGAACTAGCTAGGTAAAACACCCTATTCCAACCAACAACCCTCTTAAGTGCAACTTATAGAGAATCTAGAAGATGAAAAGATACAAGTATGGGTCTCAACTAATAGGTCATGTTGGGTACTTTTGTACAAATGAAATCTCTTGTAAAAGAAAATAAAAGGAGAAAAATCAGTGGGACCAAAAATCCTCCTTAAAAGAGAGAAAATACAAAATCCTCTAAAAAATAATGAGAAGAACAAGACCGCGTGTGAAGAAAGATTTCCCCCATAAGAGAGAAAAAGAAAAGATACTATGCAGCCTCCTCTCAATATAGAGTCTCTTGCAATGATGGTAGATGCCCAATATTGAATGTTGAAGATGATCCAATCCTATTGACAACATTCCTTCCCTTAGGAAGAAACAAAACAAAGAATATGTGTGGGATGTCTTCCCATTCTTGAAAGGAAGATGAAGGAAGATAAATAAATATGTGATGTCTTTGAATTATACTCAAGTGTTCCCATGTTGATGTCAAAAGTTCCATAATCAAGTCAGGTGTTCCAAGCCATACTAATAAAGATGACTATGTAGAATCTAGTAGATATGGATGTAGAACATAATCAAAATCCAATAGTGACTCCTCCAAATGTTGCTCAAATATCTCTACACCAATGCTAATAAATGACAAATAGTGAGGTAGATAAGAGTCAAGAGGATTTGAATTCTCCCTCACAACATCTAAAGAAGATGATGCAACTCCCTAAGAAGTAACATTAAAGAAGAGATGAATATGCTAAATAAAATCCTCTAATTTTATGAGATAGGATTCACAAAATGAACTTATAATGTCTATCAATTACTCATCCCAAGAAATTGTATATGGAAAATAATGAATGTCCTACTATACTTAATCATTAAAATCTATGGATTTAGCAACACTAGTTTCATTAGAAGCAACATTAGATGGAGATGGGATCTCAATGCATGTTATTTGACTATGAAAGGAAAGTTGAGTGTGAAAATTATTCCCTAATGTAAATCAATTAGGAGAGGGTTACAAAACTTTGTTCCAAATCCTTTAAATTTAATATTTTCATTTAAGAATGCACATGCAATTAGTTATTTTCATATTTAAACACTTAAACCACACAACATAATATTTATGTGGGAAAACCATTTCAGAAAAAAAAATCCCATGCAACAAAGCATAGATCAATTATATTATTGTAATAAAATGTTACAATACAACTCTTAGAGTTTATGCTCTTACAAGTGTTGATTCACTGTCATATAAGATTCTAGAGTGAATCTGACACATAACGACAATACATATATTACAATCACAACTCTCCTACAAAAAATACACTAAGGCATCAATATATACTTCTCCTCCACAGGTGGTCAATATTTCCTTGTGTCAATCTCTCAGTCCCTGCATGCATGTAAATTGAAATTGATAACTTTCACAAGTCCCAAGTGACCCATTTAGCAACCTGTCAAATATGCATGTGCATTCACCAACACACAACAACATACAATCCCATGCAAGGCTTGTAGCTCTAAAAATCAAGAAACCTAGCATTCTAGGTGTCCCATAGAGAAAATCAACTCAACTACCAACTTAGAACTACCCCTTGACTCCTTGTCACTCTGAGTGACAACTCAGTCTCCATTTAACAACATTCCCTTCCAAGCTTCATTCAATAAGTCAAACACATGCCACATGGCATCATGGTGCTCCTCCCAGAATTTTTCACAATTCTCAATGCTCAAATGAGTGCCTAGGTGACAAGTGTCACATTTTCCTTGCTTCCACTTTTTTGATGAAATAAACATGCACACAAGTGGACCTCACCAATGCTTGCTTTTAGAATAAACTACAACATGTCAACATAGCATCCATTTTGAAGCTTTTAATATTTTCTACTTCCCAAATAAGCACCCATGTGACAAGTGTCATAATCTTTCTCTTCACACCTTGCATGTAGGATGCCAACTCTCCACTGGGTCCCACAAAATGGCTTAGCAATTTGGAAACAATTAGTTTTTTATTTAATAAATAAAATCAGTAACTTAGGGGAAAATAATTAAATAATTAATCATGGGACTCACTAAGATTGAGACACCTTAATCCCAACAGACTACACTGCTCATCCTTAAATGATGTGTCCAAAATATTCTTGAGTGTGAACATCTAATATATATGTTGATGTTGTATTAGATGGATTTAGCAAATTGATGCCACTGGCAATGCAAATCTATACCAACTAATAAATTTCATAAATAAGTCTCAAATCATCAAGTTCTTTTAACATTCATTTATCTATTGTATGCATTTTCTTCCAATGGTAATTAGAATTTTATTTTTCCAAGGATTAGGAGACATGATTACAACTATAAAAATCACAAGATTACCCCCAAACTCACCCAATCAAGGATCCCCCTTAGCAATATATGATCTTGTCACTTTAAACTTAGTGTGATTATAGGTGCCACTTACAAAAAAATGAAGTGTACTTGATATTAATGCATGAAAATGTCAAATTTGGCCATAAAAATAAAGTATATTTTTTTGATAAATTGATACGAATATGATCACACCACTATAAAGTACATGCAAAATTATGCACTTAAAAAAAATGCACCCAAAGATGTTACTATAGGAACCTAAATGGAATCTTGGAGGTTCCCAAAGTTAGAATTACTTAGTAACACTTGTGAGAATCTAAAATTTCTAGAAAAACTAGGCACTAAAACTAAAACCATCTATAAATTTTTAACCTAGATTAAAAAAGTTACGAAAACAACAAGAGATTAGATGATTGAGATACAAGTTTTGATCTCTAAATGTTTATCCTATTCTAAAGATGCAAACAACTATGATGCACTAATGGAAAAACACAAAAGATACACCTCAAGATTAGCCGAAGGAATGATAACACAAAGAAAGATATAAAAATAATGATTATAAATGATTATATCTTTGTGTTGTTGAATCCCTTGGTTGGCCCTTGATATCGCTTGGATGTGTGCTCCTTGGATTGGTGACTTGCAATAATGATGGTAGATGAGTGACTAATAGAGGTGGATGGATGTGATAATGGTGGTAGATGAAAATGCAAAATGCTATGAAGGTTGCAACAAATGGATTTAATGGCTTGAAAGACTTAAGAGAAGAAGTATTGTATCCATGTAATGACTAACTTCTAACATCTAGCCTCTAGACCTTTAATGAAGGTAGATGGGGGTATTTATAGAAGCAGTTGAATTCTCTAGAGAATTCAACGGTAAATATTGAGCCACCATGGCCAAGATGGAGGGCTATGGTGAGTTGAGGACTCACGAGCCCTCATGTTTTGACATGTGGTGGGTGAAGTGTCCAAAGGACAAGGTGAGATGGAAATGGTACAAAAGACATGGAGAGGGTGATGTGATCCCAAGGTACTTGCAAGTACCTTGGGATGAGAGAGGATCTCCACAAAAAATAATCCCTTGTCCCCAAGTGGGGTTGAAAGTGACAAGTGAGGACTTTTAGAAAGTCCACTCTTGTCACCATGGGGATTTGAGATGGCCTTGGAGGAATAAAAGTGAATTTTTAAATCACTTTTTGGAAGAGACCAAATGACAAAACAAGATTCCCCTAAAAGGGGTCTTTGTCCTTTCGGTACGATGTGACATATGAGATGTCATGGGGAAGACAAATGCATGGGAGAAATGAGTGTGAATTTTTAATTCACATGGGGAAGAGGTCAACCCAAAACAGGTAAGTACCAAAAAAGGTTGACCTAAGGACATTCTAAAAGGGATAAGTGATTAGGATTACGATTGTGCAAACGGGTGATTAGATTAACTAATTATGATTAGGGGCAAGTGGAAAGTTATGGAGGATGTGACATTAATCCTAATTAAGGATATGCACACCTTAATGGAGGATTAATTAAATTAATCCAGTTTAGTGAAAGGGTTATGGAGGATGTGACAAGGAGAGAGAAAGAATGAATTAAAAAATGAAAAGGATAATTGACTAAATTAAATAAATTGATTGCATTTATTTAATTTAGAGATGAAATGGGCTTATGTATAAAGTATTTAATTGATTAAATTAAATACCTTAGGAACATTAGGTAAAAGGGGAATATTAATTAAATAATTTAATTAACGTTTGATGAAGGGGATGAAGTGGATTAATGAAAGGGATAAATTTGACCTTGTGTAAAGGGTCAAATTTAGGTGTCTACACAAGCCTCTAAAATTTGAGAGTCAAAATTGAAACATCAATGATGATTGGTAGGCTAGTTGGGGATCAACCTATTAACACCACACTAATATAATGCTAACATCAATAGGATCTAGTGATGGAATATTCTTCTTTGCTATCGAAATATATTGTAACTAAAATCTAAAAAATTCCTAGGTTTAGACAAAACCGTTGTCTGATTATTTGGAAACCACCCTCTTTATGTGGAACTAGTTTTCCATTTGGGGAGAGTTATTTAGTGGCAAGTGTTTCACTGGTGGGTATAATTGGCACAAATTGGCAATTCCTAGTGGGTCCAGTAGCTTGTAGGATCATGGTCACAAAGATGCATGCCACATGACACTTGACGAGGAACTTGTTGTTGTTGTTTGGTTGTCATTGATGTCAAAAGTGTGTTACAGTCTAGTTGTTTGGTTGCCAGAGTCTTTGATAAATGCTCTGTATTTATCCATTGATGATTTCTTACTCCCAGGCTTTAGATGATAGTTTTCTATCATGTCAAGGAATGTTTCATGTAATTTTTAGATCATTTGAGTTACAATAAAGGTGGTTGTGAAGGTGACAAATTGAAGTCTATGTTGTCTTTGTGAGGATGTTCTCAGAGGTGAAAAGGTTGGCTCTACATATCTCCACATTTAAAGATATAGTTGTGTAGATCAAAATTTATGTTCAGTGAGACGTGAATGTGTTATATCCAAAGTTTCATATCATTAATCCTTTTGTAGAGAAAGTTATAAGTGATAGAGTAGATTGTGTTGTTCGGTGATTGGTTTCATTGTCTATTGGATTGCATGGAATTTTTGTTGCATGAAGTTGTGAAAGGGTTACATGAGAGTTCTCTTGGATATCATGTGATGTTTGTTATTTCTTCATAAAGTTTTTTCTGGTTTCTCCAGAATTGGTTATGGTCTAGAATGAATGTTTTGGTTGGCTTATGCTTTTTCCTAGCCGACTAGGGTATGTTGTTGATGTGCACCACAAGTTCAAGTGTGTGTGGAGTTTATGGAGTGTTTTAAAGTGTTGTATGGATCATTCCAACTCATCTAGGAGAAGCACAACCATTTTTTTTTATCTTTTTCATGTACCACTAAGGATGTGAAGGGTAAATATGCTACAAGTTTCATGTGTTCTTGCTTATGGCCAACCTAATTTGAATTTGCAAAGTGTACAGATGGTGTTCAAAGAAGATCAAATGTGTGAAGATCATTTAGGACCAGGTTAAGTGTGTGTTGGAATCCACAATGCATGTTCCTCTTCATGGTGTTTCATATTAGTCATTTGGGTCTTGCCCTCTACATTTTTCATGTTGAATAATTTATCTTTGTCTAACTTGAAAATGTAATATTTTTATTGTTGTAGGCCATTATGTGAATGCAATCAATGTAATATCATGTATAAAATGAAAACCTAGTTGATCTAGGTGGTGGTGATTGATGAGTATGTGATGCATTATGATAATTGTATGAGTGATTGAAAGAGAAAGACCAAAAGTGGTAGATCCTATTCAGATTCATCTTGATCATCTGACATAAGGGAAGTGAAGAAGTGTGCTTAATTGTTTGGTGGAGGAAGTGAGCCAAAGGAAAATATTCTTTAATGTTGAAAGCATTGAGCTAGTAGGTAGAAAATAAGACATTTGAAGAAGTGATAGAGAAAAATTACAATCATCAAAAGATTGAGTCTAAGTGTCAGTTTCAAATAGTTGAAGAACTGTCATTTTGTAATCATTCCTAAGTGTTTTCTCAGTTCAGGGAGTTGTAGCTTCCTTGGGTTGTAACCCTGCAAAAAAGTGTAATTAGGGAATTGTAGCTTCCTTTGGAGTGACCCTAAAACATATTTTCAGGGAGTTGTAGCTTCCTTGGGTTGTAGCCCTAAATCAAAGTTGTAAATACTTATCTTTTGTGAGGACGGATTATGATAGTAGCTCCTAACATCTTTTCTCACCATGGTTTTTCCCTTGTGGGGTTTTCAACGTATATTTGGTGTTGTGATGTGTTATGCATTGTTCTTATCTTCCATGTTCTTGTTTATACGGTAGTATTTGAAATATGTATTTGTTTCAAAGGGTTTGAAATTTGATAGAATATTGATTCACCCTCCTCTTATTATTTTGATATGTTCAACAATTGGTATTAGAGCCTATTCCTTATAAGAAGTCGAACAACTTGAGAAATATCCGAGATGAAACAAAATGGATCTCAAAAGGTGCCTGGGTTTGATGGAAACAATATCACTTTCTAGTGATTTAGGATAAAAACCTATCTCTCATCTTTATGGTTTGGTGTTTGATAGTAAGTCAAATATGGTTATACTACTCTTGTTACTCCTCTAATTGATCCAACATAGATTAGGGCCTATGAGAACAATGGAAAGGTAAAGAATGCTATCTTGAGTGGGTTATCATATTTTGATCTTGTAAAATTAATGCACTGCAAGTCACCAAAGAAGGTTTGGGATAAGCTTAGTGGAATCTATGAAGGATACACCAAAGTAAAACAAGCCAAGTTGCAAATTTACAAAGGCAAGTTTAAGAACCTAAAAATGTCAAAGGATGAAGATATCACAGGATATATGCTTTGGGTAGATGAATTGGTCAATGCAATCAAAGGACTTGGTGAAGATTTGGAAAAATCTACGGTGGTCAAAAAAGTATTGAGATCTCTTCCTAAAACTTATAGTTCTAAATTATC
Source organism: Sequoiadendron giganteum (assembly GCA_007115665.2). Taxonomy (NCBI): domain Eukaryota; kingdom Viridiplantae; phylum Streptophyta; class Pinopsida; order Cupressales; family Cupressaceae; genus Sequoiadendron; species Sequoiadendron giganteum. The sequence continues at coordinate 27,498,266 of CM021108.1, read as the reverse complement.
TTCTATTGAGGAAGCCAGAGATCTAGATAAAATTTCAATGGATCAATTATATGGTTCCCTTAGTGCATTTGAAATGAGGGATTTTGACAAAGAAGCTCCAAATAAGGAAACAAATTTTAAAACAATAAGAAGGAAATGTATGAAGCATTTGATCTAGATAGTGAAACTAATGAAGAAGAAGAAAATTTCGTAAGGAAATTGAAGAGGGGTACTGAAAAGTACAAAGGTAAGATACATTTTAAATTTTTCAAGTGTGGTGAGGTTGGTCATTTTGCTTCTAAATGTCCCTTAAAATATTCTAAAAATAAAAAAATATTCAAAAAGAGTCTACTCCAAGGAAGATTCCTTCTCTTCAAAAGATGATGATTCTAGTGGTTTGGATAATGAAGATGAAATCATGTTCTTGGCTGCTAAGAAGACTAAAGACGGATCTAAATATCCAAGTGTCATGTGTATTGCTTTTCATGTAAAAGAAGAGGCAAATTCATGGGTGATTGATAGTGGCTGTTCAAACCACATGACAAGAGATAAGAGAAAGTTTATCAAGCTTGTGAAGTGGAATGGAGGCGTAGTCAAGCTTGGAGATGATACTTCAATACATATATGTAGAAAAGATTCTATTAGTATTGATGGAAAGAGTAGAAAAAAATATGTCATTTATGTCAAAGGGCTCTAACATAATCTTCTTAGTGTGATTCAAATGTGTATAAATGGTTATAATCTCATATTCAATAAAAGTGGATGTGAAATTAGAAAAGGAAAGTCTAGAAAATTGGTGGTAGAAGGATATAGGGTCAATGGTGACATATATAGTCTAAAGGATGTCAATGGGAGAACTTGTATTCTGGGGCAAGCAAGTGAATGTTGGATTTGGCATAGGAGAATAGGACACATTAACTTTGAAAATTTTGTGAATATCATCTCATCACATGTGGTAAGAGATATGCCCAAGATAATTAAGCATGTCATTACTTTGTGCAAGGAATGCCAATTTAGTAAGAAAACAATGATAAGCTTCAATTCCAAAGAGTATTATTCCTCTAAACTATTGGATCTAATACATACTGATTTGTATGGACCTACTAGAACAAAATTTTTGAAAGCAAATAGGTATTTCATTCTTCTTATTGATGATTTGTCTAGGATGACATGGGTTACATTCTTCAAAGATAAGTTTTATGCTTTTAGTAGATTCAAGATTTTCAAATCAATGGTAGAGAATGAAATGAATGCTAAAATAAAATGTTTAAGGTCTAATAGAGGAGGTGATTTCAATTCAAATGAGTTCAATAAATTTTGTGAAAAACATGGAATAAGGAGGCATCTATCTATTGCTAGAAATCCTCAGTAGAATGGGGTAGTGGAGAGAAAGAATAAGACTATTCAAGAGATGGAAAGGACCATGTTGAAGGAGGAAAATCTGCCTAATGTTTATTCGACAGAGGTGGTTCAAATTGTAGTCTATATTCTCAATATAGGATTGTTAAGGTTGAACAACACTAAGGCCCCTTATGAATTATGGCATGGAAGACCTACAACAATCAGATATTTTAGAATTTTTGGAAGAAGATGTTACATCAGAAGAGATGAATATTTTTTTGTGAAGTTTGTTGCAAGATCTGATGAAGGCATATTTTTGGGGTATTCAACTCAGATTAAAGCATACAGGTCCTACAAAAAAAGGCTAGGAAGGATAGTTGAAAGTACAAATGTTAGGGTTGATGAAGATCTACATCAGAATATGTATGAAATCGAGGACTATAGATTTGATGCACCTCCCTACTAAAATGAAGAATAAGAAGAAGTTGAAGAGAAAGAAGAAACAACAGAAAAGTATAGTAAGACTCCTACTAAGTATGTTCAAAAGAATCATTCAAAAGATTAGATCATTGGTGATAAGAATGAAGGAGTGTTGACCCAAAGAAGACTTGTAAAGACAAATGAACAAGTAAACTTTTGTTTACTATCAAAGATAGAACCAAAATTTGTTGATGCCAACAAGGATGAAGGATGGATACAAGCAATGGAAGAATAAATGAATTAGATTGAGAAGAATCAGACTTGGGAATTAGCTCCAAGGCCTGTAGAAAAAAATGCAATAAGAACAAAGCGGGTATTTAGGAATAAATTGAATGAAGAAGAAGTTGTAAGGAACAAAGAAATATTGGTATGTAAAGGCTATTCACAAGTCTAGAAGGAATTGATTTTGAGGAAACTTTTACTCTGGTTGAAAGAATGGAGGCAATCAGAATGTTTCTTTCTTTTTTTGCTCGCAAGGACTTTGAAGTATATCAAATGGATGTTGAATCATCTTTCATAAATGAAGATTTAGAAGAATAAGACTACATAGAGCAACCTGGTGGATTTTCATTATCAGAAGACCCAAACATGGTGTGTAGACTCAAAAAGACATTGTATGGTCTCAAGCAAGCTCCTAGGGCTTGCTATGCAAGGTTGGACAAGTACTTATTTCAACAACGTTTCAAGAAAGGTACCATAGATAGTAATCTTTATTTTAAGATTGAGGATGAAATAATTTTGATAGTTGTATATGTTGATGATATAATATTTGGTGAGGATGAGGAAATATGCAAGAAGTTTGCTAAAGAAATTTGGAAGGAATTTGAAATGTCTATGATAGGTGAGTTGTCCTTCTTTCTTGGTCTTTAAATTGCTCAGCTAGATGATGGTATGTTTATTTCTCAAGAAAAGTATGTCAAATAGATGTTGAAGAAGTTTGGTATGGAAGATTGCAAACCATTCAGTACTCCCATGGTAACTGGTTGTCATTTGAGAAAAGATGATGAGTCTCCCCTAGCTGATCAAACTCTATATAAATCTATGATTGAAAGCCTATTGTATTTAACTACTTAAATACTTTATATCATGCATGTGGTATGTTTGGTTGCAAGATTTCAAGCTAATCCTAAAGAAAATCATGTGAAGGCAATCAAAAAAATCTTTAGATTCCTGAAAAGCACTCTGAATTATGGATTATGGTGTCCAAAAGGTAATGAATTTGATTTGAATGCATACACTAATGCTGATTGAGTTGGTTGTGTTGATGATAAAAAGAGTACAGGTGGTGGTGCTTTCTTTTTAGGAAGAAGGTTGGTTTCATGGAATAGTAAGAAGTAAGATTCAATATCTTTATCAATAATAGAAGCAGAGTATATTGCTACAACATCATGTTGTACTCAAGTGTTATATATGGATGAAGCAAATATTAAAGGATATAAAGATAAAGTATGGTGATCCCATTCCTATTCTATGTGATAGCACAATTGCTATAAACATTTCAAATAATCTTGTGATGCATTCTAGAACCAAACACATATCAAGTAGGTATGACTTTTTGAGAGAGAAGGTTTCAAAAAAAGAAGTGAAGTTGTAGTATGTACCTACAAAGGATCAGATTGCAGAAATTTTCACAAAGACACTTGCAAAGGATATATTTGAGTATTTGAGGTATAATTTAGGGGTAATTTCCCCTCCTTTTTCTTTCTAAATGCATAGTTGATGCATCTATCCAAGGGGAATAATTCAAGCCATATATTTATTCCTGGACTGATGGTGGTTACCTCTCAAAGGGAGAAGGTAGTGGTTGTTGATAATAAGGGAACCTATAAGGTGTTTCAAGAAGGAGAGATTGTAAAAAGGGGGAGTCTACTTGCCCTTTGTATTTGATGTCAAAGGGGGAGAAATTGTGCATAGTGCACCTTAGGGGGAGAGATTGTGCCCTAAGGGGGAGAGATTAAGGGAGAGGGATTGTGCACCAAAGAGGTGTAAGGATGGATTTTACATCAATGACAAAGGAGGATATTATTTCTATTTGGTTCTCATTGATGTCAAAAGTGTGTTGCAGTCTGGTTGTTTAGTTTCCATATTATTTGATAAGTGCTCAAAATTTCTCCATTGATGATGTATTGCTCTTGAAGGTTGGAGGATATTTTTCCATGGTGTCAAGGCATGTGGGATCAAAGTTTCAGATTATTTGAGTTACAAGAAAGGTGGTTGTGAAAGTGATAGATTGAAGTCTGTGTTATCTTTGTGAGGATGTTCTTAAAGGTGAAAAGGTTGGCTCTACATATCTCCACATTTGTATATATGAGTTTGTGTGGATTTTATGGAGTTTTTGAAGGTGTTGTATGGGCCATGTTGACTCATCTGGGAGAAGAAAAATCAATGTTTTATCTTTTTCATGTACCGCCGAGGATGTGAAGGTCAATATGCTACAAGTTTCATGTGTTCTAGCTTATGGAGGACCTAATTTGAATTTGTGAAGTGTGAGGATGATGTTCAAAGAAGATCGAAGGTGTGAAGATTATTTAGGACTAGTTTAAGAATGTTAGAATCCATAAGGCATATTCCTCTTCCTAGTGTTACGTGTTATTACTTTGGGTCTTTCCCTCTACATGTTTCATGTTTCATGTTTTATTTTTGGCTGACTTGCAAATGTAATATTTTTATTGTTGTAGGATAACATGTGAATTTAATCAATGTAATATCATGTATAAATTAAAATATAGTCGATCTAGGTGGTGGTGATTGATGAGTATGTGATGCATTATGATAATTATGTGAGCATCTAGAAGAGAAAGAACAAAATTGGTAGATCATGTATGGGTTCATCTTGATCATATCTTGATTACAAAAGGGAATTGAAGAAGTGTGCTTAATTTTTTGTTTGAGGTAGTAAGAAGTAACTAGTGTGAATATGATTTAGGTGATGAATTAGTTAGGTAAATCACCATATTCACACCAACAATAATTAATACCTTCTATTGAGTGTACCCCTTGGCTTCTAGAATAGCCTTATCCTTGTTTCTTCCATTAGATTTTTACTTAATTTTGTACAACCATTTTGTGCCAACTACTTATTTTCTAGGGGGTAACTCAACTAAATCTCCTGTATCATTCCTATTAATGGATCTTATATTAGTATTCATGGCTTCAAACATTCTTCCTTTTTACAAGATTCAATAGAAATACATGGCTCTTTGGTCTACATTAATTGATTCTTCAAGGTATAGTTCACTTTGCATGGAACCTTGTTGTCATTGTTTCAAAATCTATTTCCAACATAAGAGTTGGTGGGTGACTCTTTTAAGTTATCTTTTTATATTTTTGATAATTTTTTTGTCCTCACACTTGAGAATTTACGTTCTACATCATCAACCACAAGTGGATGATACTCTTCTCCCTTTGCATCAATCATGGGTGGGTTATATTTTTTTTAAATCAACCACAATGTGTTTTCCTTTTGTTTTGTTGGTGTATTCTATCTTTTTATTGAATATGACATATCTACTAATTACCAGTTTCTTACTTGCAAGGTCATATAACCTATATATTTTATTTTTCTAGAATCATACCTAATAAAAATACATTTTAGGCCTTTATAATCTAACTTAGACATTTTTTATTTTGGTATGTGTACATAAGAAACACATCCAAACACCTTCATATGAGTAACTAGTGGCTTAATGCTAGACCAATATTTTTTAGGATTCATGTTAGGAATTAAAGTGTCTCAACCTTGATAATTCTTGAGTTTATTATTAATTATTTGATTTTTTATATTTTTTATATAATTTAGTAATGAGCTCCACCAAAATGGGGCATGGGATTTTGATTTGGCATCATATTCCAAATTTGAGTACTTTGTGAAGTGTCATAAGTGTATTTAAAATTCCTATATATAGTAGATTTGGGATGCCTGCCTTTGTGGGATCTTGAGACAACTTATGATGAAATCTTATGATCTATAAGAGTCAAGAATAGAGGTCCAAGGATATGTTTTAGTCAATTATGAAAACTATAAAAGTGTAAGAGAATTCCATTTTTAGTAGATGGTGGGAATCTCCAAGGTGGTGTTGAAAATTGGGTCAAAACTAGGCACGATATTTATGGGAGTTTTAGCACATGGTATTAAAATCCATAAATAGTTTCTAGCTCATTTTTGTTGAATTTACAAGTACTATAATCCTACTAAAATTACTCCTAAATTGTATATTGGTGAAACTCCTATCAAGACTTATTTTGTAAGTGCACGTTGTAATCTTCTTTCAAATTTGAATAACAAATTGAGAAATTTTTGGAGGGGGATTTTTCTCCCAAAAGAGTTTTCCCCATGTAGAGACTTGTGTAATGTGATTTATTATCTATGAATTGTTGATTTATTTATGTTTCTCTATTTTATGAAATTGTTTTAGATCAAATTTTAAAATTTAATGTACACTTCTCCTCTCAAGATTAGTTTAAGAAGTTAATTGTTCTACCCATTGCTTCCTTACAAGTGGTATTCAAGACTAGTGACCTTTGGTTTCAATTTTTTGGTTGTTAAGTTTTTTGAGCTCATCCAAATTTGAGTGAGAGCTAGTGTAGGAGAGAACTTTGTGATCTTATTGTAATAAATATAAATGTCACGAATGTTAGGGAGGATTGAGGTTATAAAAAAAATTGTGCAAAATTTGAGCTATGGAATATAAAATGGAGAATCAATTGGTTGATCATGGTTTGTGGGGTATCAATAATGAGCATGTTCATAGACTTATAGATGCACCCATAGCCACTCATTATGACATGATAAAATGAAAAGAAAAGGGTATCATAAGATTATTTCTTGTAAATTTTATTATGATTAATGTCCACAAAGAACCTACTACAAAGCAATTATGATAGAAAATGGGTGAAATCTATCAAGCAAAGTCCCTAGTTAAGAATTTGTTTATATAAAAAATATATATTAATTAAGCATGGAGGAAAGTAAAATAAATTGTAGAAAAATGAATAATTTCAATATGTTAGTGGCTCAATTGAATTTAATGGGTGTGAATATGAATGGGGAAGAAAAATATCAAAATTTATGTAAATGCCTCAATCTTTTGCTCAAGACATCAACAAACAAAAGACGATCATACAATAATTTTTAATACAAATGTGGCATTAAGCAAGCCACTCAATGCTATGTGCATAGGGAGTCATAACAACATGTGATGAAACATTTGACACACATACCCATGCAACTAAGGTTCATCCCAAATATTCTATTAGTGTAACTAACTAATTATTACACTAGCATAAGTTAACTTAGGTTTTAATTAATCATATTAGTCCTAAGTTGCATTTAATCATTTAATAAAGTTGTTGAGATAAGATTCCCTTTTAGAAGATGAGTTGTCTTTTCTAGAACTTATCTCCATCTTGTTATCATTCCCTAGGTAGTTGGTGTTAGAGTAATTGGACATTTACTTTATTAATTAAACAATATTTGTTTAATTATGTAAAGTTTCCTTTTAACTCTTTTTCACTTAAGCTAACATTAGGTGCATAATAATTAATTACTTTATTAATTATTATTGTGCAAGCCTAGGGTTTTCCTTTTTTAGGGTTTTCATCTATATGTAGTTGAAAACTATCTTTTGTATGATTATTCATTTTACATTTTCAGGTGAATACTTTGCTCCACATTCTTGAGCATTTCCATTCTTGTTTCTCTTTGCTTCTCCTTGTAACAGGTTATTTGCTTGCAAAGATCGTTTGGGCTTTTGTGGTGTTGTATCTTCTCAACTCCAACATGGTATCAGAGCTTCAGATTTGCAGCTGCTTGTTCTTGTTTTGAGAAATTTGCATTGGAAGCAAATCTAGGGTTTTAAGTTTTTTGGGTGGATTCAGCATACTCCATTTTTTGGGTTCACTTTGGGCTCAAATGGACTGTTCCATTGGATTCGCAGCGCCCAAAAACCCCTAAAACGACTGTCAAATCATCGATTTTGGTTACAGTCAATTTGGAAGGCAAAATTTTTTTTGCCCTAGGGCCGTACGGAGCAAAAATCGCAAAAAAATTAAAAAAATCAAAAATCTAAGGTTTTTTGATTTTATTTTACGCGCCAATCAGCCACCCACGGCGGCCTCAGCGCCGCTCCGCCCGCTCCGCCTGGCTCCTCCGTCCACCGGCCGCTCTGGCCGCCACCCGAGCTCCGCCGAGCTCCCGACTCACCCAGCCGACACCGCCCTGCACCTGACTTCCCCGCGATCCGATGTGAGCTCGCCGACCGAGTCGGCTGTGCCAGCCCCCGCGGCTCTAAACCCCTGCCACCGGTCTTATGGGTGACCGAGGGTTTCGGCCAGCCCCCAGCCGCCAGCCCCCTGGTCGTCCACGTGACCAGGGGCCGAAGACTTTAGCCCTTGAGGGCTGCAAACATTTTTTTTGCACATTGGAGCAGCTTGCGCTAAATCGGGCGTAGAATGGGCATTTTTTCTCCATTTTTTGCAAACGAGATATCGTCGGAAAGATGGTTCTGGCGCCGTTCCAGTGGTATTGGTAATTTTTCCTGATTTTGCAGTTTTCCTGTGTTTTTTGCCAGTCAAAGTGAGGTCTTCTTTCTTCACTTCTGGGGTCATAGAAGGTGCAAACGGACTCCGTTTTTCAAACTTGAATAAGCATTGGAAAGCTCTCAACATACTCTATTCATTGATGTGATCTATTTTATCAGAATTTTCACCAGGTAAATGATAATTTGTCTTGAAGTATTTTTTGCTTATGCATTGCTTCCTTCTTCTCAGTTTGTACTAGGGTTTGGGTTTATCTTTTGTGGGGGGTGTTTTTTCTCTTGCTTTCTGTCATTTATATCAAAAAACCAGAACACCAAAACTCTCAAAAATACAAACCCTTATGCATCTTCTGTCTATTCTGAAAGATCACATAATAATAAAAAACACAAGCAGGTACAGATGCAAGGTTTCATGGCAGACTCTTCAGTTGAGCTACTCACATCACATAACTATCACACTTGGAAGTCTCGTATGATGAGGCTACTCAGGTCATGAGGGTTATGGTCTTGTTTAGATGAGGTTCAGCCTCAGTTGTAGCATCTTTTTGAGATTATGCAGCATAGGAACAAGATGGATGAGGCTATGGGTTTGTTATGCATGCATGTTTCAGACAGTCTTTTGTTTCACCTTGATGCTTTGCTCACTCCTCGAGCCATGTGGCTGAAGTTTGAGACACTTTTTGGGGCCATTAATGAGTTTCGCGCATTACAGATTGAGGCAGAGCTGACTTCATTGTTACCTGATTCCTTCCCCACTATTGAGGACTTTTTGAACAAGTTCAAAACTATCCGCTCTATTTTACAGGGTTGTGGGAAGAACAAGACAGACACACAGTGCATTTATTTGATTCTTTCGAAGCTTCGTGGTCCATTTCAGATATTTGCTTCCTCCTTCTACTCCACCATGGATGGTTTGGGTGCCAATTTTACCATGCCTACCTTTGATTTATTTTGTGAGCGTTTGTCTCAGGAACAGTCCCACCTTTCTCAGATGGATATGCTCTCAGGTTCAAAGAGCAAAGCATTGGTTGCTCAATCACCGAAGGGGAAACAGAAGCAGAAACCGAGGCCCAAGAAAGATTTTGCAGGTAGTGAGCATTCCTCCAAACCGCCTCCTAAGTCTGATTCCAAACCACCATTTAATCCCAAACATGGAAATCTTCGAAGTCTGGTGAGTCTTCCTCCAAGACTAAGGAGAAATCAGGAGACACTTGCAGTTTCTGTGGCAAGCAAGGTCATCCAGTTTCCAGGTGTTGGAAACGATTAGAGGCTTTAGAGGAGGCCATGCAGCAGCAACACATCTCCTCACCGCCATCTTCTTCTTCTTCCACCACAGGGAAGGGTCATGCTCTCACTGCACGAGCATCGACCAATGGGTCCACTTGGATTTTAGACTCTGGTGCTTCTCACCATATGACTCACACTCAGCAGTTGGTCACTTCTCTTGCCTCTTGTGGTACTTCACAGATTGCAGTGGGTGACTCTTCACAGCTTTCCGTCTTGGGTTCAGGTTCTGTCTCTTTGGATGGAGGCACTCTACAGGATGTTTTGGTTGTTCCTGACATTTCGACGAACCTCTTGTCCATTTATCAGATTTGCCACACTGGCTCTGGTAAGATAGTTGAGTTCTCACCACATGATGTGGTTATTCGGGACCTCCATGATTCTGATTTGGTTGTGGCTACTGGTAGTGTTGATACTGCATCTCGTCTTTACAAATTTGATGGCTTTGTGCCTTTTGAGGGTACAGGTTCATCTCTTATAGCACATGCAGATTCAGTGAGTCAGCTTTGGCATGAGCGTTTGGGCCATGTCAATTATAGATATCTTCAGCAGATGAGTACACAGTCACTTGTTCTTGGTCTTCCACGGATTTCCTGCACTGACAGTGTTTGTCATGGTTGTGTGCTTGGCAAGCATCATAGGGATCCCTTTCCAAAGGGAAGTACCACTCGTGCTTTGGCACCCTTGGAGTTGATTCATAGTGACCTCATGTCATTTCCCACTCCTTCTTTTTCCGGGGCCAAGTATGTACTCACATTCATTGATGACTTCTCCAGACGCACATGGTTGTACTTTCTTAAGTACAAGTCTGATGTCTTTGATTCCTTTCGTGTCTTCAAGACATTTGTAGAGAAGCAGTCTGGTCTCTCTATCCGGCGGATACGTACAGATAATGGGGGGGAATATGTGAATCAAGCTTTCAGAGAATTTTGCACTGAGCATGGTTTACAGCATCAGTTTTCTGTTCCCTACACCCCTCAGCAGAATGGTATCGCTGAGCGCAAGAACAGAACTTTACGGGAGATGGCTAATTGTATGATTCAGTCCAGGTCCATGGATTCGTCTTTTTGGGCAGAGGCAGTCAATTGTGCCAACTATATTCAGAATCGGATGCCTCACAAGGCGATTCGACATATGACTCCTGAGGAGGCTTGGTCTCATGACAAGACTGATATTTCATCATTTCGAGTATTTGGTAGTGAGGCATGGGCTTTTATTCCTGATGCTCAGAGGAGAGCTATGGAGCGGAAGAGTCGACCCCTCATATTTGTCGGCTACTGTGAGGATGTTAAGGCGTACAGGTTATTTGATCCTGATTCCAGAGAGGTCTTGTTTTGACAGGATGTTCAGTTTGATGAGCGCCTTCCTCCAGTTGATACCCTGTCTCCAGTGTCCACTTCACTACCTACTCCACCCTCTACAGCTCTTCAGGATTATTTTGAGGATTCTGATGAGGATATTGATGATCCCCCATCTCCACCTCCACTTGCTCAACCTCAGAGGCCCAAATGGGCTCAATTTACTATTGAGGCAGTAGGATCTATGGCCGGTGATCCTTTAGACACTCGTCGCACTCGTTATCATACTACAGGTTCTAGTCTTTTGACTCATGCTCTTTCAGAGGATCCTCAGAGATTTTCAGAGGCGACAGGTCACCCTGAGTGGGATAGTGCCATGGAGGAAGAGTATTCTTCTTTGATGAGGAATAATACTTGGGATCTCTGTCCTCTTCCTAAGGGCAGAAAGATGGTTCGGTGCCGATGGCTGTATCGCACCAAGTATGCTGCTGATGGTTCTATTGATAAGTACAAAGCACGTCTTGTTGCGAAGGGTTTCTCACAAGTTGAGGGTATTGATTACTCTGAGACATTTGCCCCTGTCGCCAAGATGAATTCCATTCGCTTTGTATTATCACTTGCAGCTTCTAGAGGATGGCTCATTTTTCAGATGGATGTGAAGTGTGCCTTCTTACATGGTGACCTACAGGAGGAGATCTATATGGAGCAGCCTTAGGGATTTGTTCATGATTCTTCTTTGGTTTGCCGACTTCAGCGTTCTCTATATGGTCTCAAACAAGCCCCTCGGGCTTGGTATGAGAAGATGGACTCCTTTTTGCTCTCCACTGGTTTCACTCGTTGTCATTCTGATCACACAGTCTATATTCAGCATCTTGAGGGTGAGATCTTGATTCTTGTGCTATATGTTGATGATCTTCTCATCACAGGTAGCTCATCCTCTATGATTCAGAATTCTCAGCTAGCCTTAATGGAGCAATTTGAGATGATAGATCTTGGCCTTCTGCATTATTTCCTTGGTCTTCAGGTGATTCAGTCTTCAGAGGGGATCTCCATTTACCAGCAAAAGTATTCTTTTGATATGCTTCAGCGCTTTGGCATGCTTGATTGCAAGCCTGCCCCCACACCTTTTCAGTCAGGGGTTGTTTTGACTACTACTTGCCCCACCCCTTCAGTAGATGCTACACTTTACCGGTAGTTAGTTGGCGGTTTGTTGTACCTGACTCACACTCGTCCTGATCTTTCTTTTGCGGTTGGTCTTGTCTCTCGATTCTCACATGATCCTCATGAGAGTCATTGGCAAGCTGCCAAGCGTATTTTGAGGTACATTCAGGGCACCACTTCATATGGCATTCACTACACATTAGGGGATCTTCACATTGTTGGCTACACTAACTCAGATTGGGCTGGTGATGTCAATGATCGGAAGTCTACTTCTAGCTTTGTTTTTTGTCTTGGCTCTGGTCCTATCACATGCTCGTGCAAGAAGCAGACTGCTCATGCATTATCATCTACAGAGGCTGGGTACTGAGTTGCTGTGCTCGCTAGTCAGGAGATTTTATGGCTTTGTCAATTGATGACTGAGTTTGGTTTTCCTCCCGATAGTCCCACTATTCTTTGGTGTGACAATCAGAGTGCTATACACATTTCGCACAACCCAGTGGAGCATCAGCGAACGAAGCACATTGAGCTTCATATGCATTTCATCAGACAGTTGATTCAGGATGGTTCTCTCATCTTGGAGTATGTTCCCACTGCCGAGCAGGTTGCAGACATCTTCACGAAACCTTTTGCATCTCCGTGCTATCTTCAGTTGCGCTCTATGCTTGGGGTGAAGGAAGTTGTCCTTGGGGGGTCTTTATGAGGCCTTCCTTCCTTCCTTCATGTTTCTTTCAGCATGTTGTTCTATCTCTTTTTGGAGAGGAGTTTTTCCCACTGGGTTTTCTCCTTTTTCTCCGTTTCATAGAGATTTCTTTGTACTTGGGTACCTGATCTGGCCTTGTTGCTGGGACCCATTGCTTTTGCATTCAGTAGTTTCTTCTAGGTTTTAGCTTCTCCCTATGTCTATCTTAAGGGGGGGTGTTAGAGTAATTGGACATTTACTTTATTAATTAAACAATATTTGTTTAATTATGTAAAGTTTCCTTTTAACTCTTTTTCACTTAAGCTAACATTAGGTGCATAATAATTAATTACTTTATTAATTATTATTGTGCAAGCCTAGGGTTTTCCTTTTTAGGGTTTTTCATCTATATGTAGTTGAAAACTATCTTTTGTATCATTATTCATTTTACATTTTCAGGTGAATATTTTGCTCCACATTCTTGAGCATCTCTATTCTTGTTTCTCTTTGCTTCTCCTTGTAACAGGTTATTTGCTTGCAAAGATCGTTTGGGCTTTTGTGGTGTTGTATCTTCTCAACTCCAAAAGCTTTTAACAATTTACCATTTGTCTCTCCGGCCATATCAGACTCATTATCACTTTCCAAGGATATGCCTTCAGAATGTAGTATTAGTCCAGCACTGATATTTAGGAATCCTTGAGTAGTGCCTATGGCTAAATTAATTGTTATAGCCTCTAGTAATGAATCAAAGGGATACGTTCCCCAAAATTATGTATCTGAAGATAAGTCTGAAGGATACTATCCTTTTTGGGATAGAGAAGAGAAAATGAGAGATGAGCAAAACTCTGAGGGGTATACCCCATTGAGCTATGTATCTGAGAGTGAATCTAAAGGATACTCTCCTCTTGACTATTTGAATAGTCATTCTATGTAAAAGAAAGGATATTGAAATCCTTATGAATAAATGAAAGAATATGTTTTTTTTATCAAAAATTTGTTATGAAATATAATGAAACTTTGTATGTTTATTTGCTCTTTTGAAATGTTTTCCTAGGTATTTAGTAAACCATGATAGGACCTAATTCAAGATGAAACTCCAAGTATAACTATACTTAATACAATGGTTAGGAAAATAACTAATCCTGGAGGGAGCCAAGAGGTTGGACAAGGTCCAAATAATGTCGAAGCCAAGTTGGATCAACTTCTGCCAATCATGAATGAAACTAATGCAAGGATAGAAAATCTTGAGCAAGAGGTGAGGGGAAAAGAAAGAGAGGAGGATGAAGAAGTACCACACAATGAAGAAAATGATGTTCCCAACAATGAGGAAGAAGGGGAAGATTCTAGAAACCATACTAAATCTAGGGATCAAGAAAGTGTTAGAACTCAATCATATTCTGATGGAACCAAGAGGAAGTGTATGGCAATTGAATTATTTAAAGATATGCAAAAGATTACTCCTAAATTTGAAGGAAGAACGAGCAGAGAAGAAGTTGAAGCTTGGTTAATTCAAATGGAGAATTATTTTCAAATAAGAAACTATTTAGAAGTCGCCAAAGCTATGTGGGGAGAATTCCAGTTAGCAGGAGAAGCCTCTAATTGGTGGATGAACAAAAAGATGGAACTTTGAATCAGTTCCTTAAAGCTGGATTGGAATGAGTTTGTTGAGATTTTTTGAAAGAGGTGGTTACCCCAACTCACTTTCGATCAAAAACTCATTGACTTTCAGAATCTCAAGCAAGGAGAAATGTTAGTGAATGAATAATGGGATAAATTTGATCATCTCTTGAGGTCTGTGCCAATGTACCAAAATGATGAGCGATTTTGAATCAAAAAATTCATTATGGGACTTAATAGCCAAATAGGTGGAGAGGTGGATGTGCATGGAACAGCCACTATGGACCTAGTCTATGAGAAGGCAATCAAGCAAGAGAAAAAGCTAAAAGCCATCTAGAACTATTGGGAGAAGAAGAATGGAGGAACTCAATTTAAATAATCTTCCAAGAAGTTTAATGAAGGGTACGAATTTCAAAAGTATGGGGAGAAATGATCCCGCAATAATTGGAATGATTCAACGAGGGATCAACGGGGAAATAACTACAACAGTGGTAATAATAGAAAAGTTGGAGGAAATGGTGGTAATACTGATAGGCCAGCAAAAAGAAGAGGCCCAGTAAAAGGATGCTATACATGTGGATGGGATCATTATGCTAGTCAATGTCTTAACAAACCATCTAGTTCGTAGCCACATGATAATTCACTTCCTCCCTAACTGGTTTCGTTTCAACAAAGGATCCATGTTGCAGTGGACAATCGGCAAGCTGATACTAGATCACCTCGATGGAAACTCTAGGTACTTTGTTTGGTTTACCTATTTCCATACATATTGATATTGGAGCCACAAAAAATTTTGTTTCACCTAGAATAGTTAATCAAATTTCTAGGAAGGTTGGTTTTATGGAAAAATCTTGGGTTGTATAATATGCAAACCAGGCAAGAGTGACGGTGAACCAGTGCATATTTGAGGAAAGGGTCGAATTTCTAAGTTTCTCTACGGAAGTAAACTTATATGTAGCACCCTTAGGATCCTATGGTGTTATCATAGGTATGCATTGGCTATGGAAGCATAGAGCTAAGTTGGATTTCCATGCTAAAACTGTAGAATGTCTAGATGATCTAGGTATTCCAGTGTCTTTTCAAGGAACACCTAGAGAAGTGAAACCGCGATAGATTTCGGCTATGCAAATGCATAGGGCGAAAAAGAAAGGTTACCAACTCTTTGCAGTTAAAATGGATAAACTAGAATAATTCAAGGAAGTCACTCCTCAAGATATTTCCATGTATGGTGATATGTAAGAAGCTAAAGAAGGTGAAGTGGTCGAGACTGGAGAAAAAAATATGGAAAATTATCCAATATTACATAAATTGCAGATGTTTTTCCAGAAGAGCTACCTGGACTACTTCCCAAGAGAGTTTCACTTCTCCATTGATCTTTTACTAGGGTCAGAACTTGTATCTAAAGTACCCTATATGATGACAACAATGAAATTAATGGAGCTTAAGGCACAGTAGGAAGATTTGTTATTCAAAGGATTGATAAGACCTAGTGTTTCACCCTCGGGAGTTCCAATGATATTCGTAAAGAAGAAGGATGGTACTCTAAGCTTGTGTATAGATTATCAAATGCTTAAAAAAGAAACGATAAAGAAAAAGTACCCATTGTCGTGTATTGATGATCTTTTCGATCAAATGTGAGGAGAGACAACATTTTCAAAGATTGATCTACGATCCGATTATCATTCATTGAGGATCAAAGATGAAGATAGTTTTAAAACTACTTTCAGGACTAGATATAGTCATTACAAGTTCACAATCCTACCCTTTATACTTACAAATGCACCAGTGCCATACATGAACCTAATGAACAATGTATTTAGAGATTGCTTGGATAGGTTTTTATTAGTATTCCTTGATGATATCTTAATCTATTCCAAGAGTGTAGAGGAGCATTGTAAACATTTAGAGATAGTTCTCCAACGATTAAGAGAGCACAAGCTATATGGAAAACTCTCTAAGTGTACATTTTTTTAGAAGGAAGTGCAATAATTGGTAACATAATTTCAAAAAAAGGGATTGCAGTTGATCCAACTAAGATTAAGGTGGTACTTGAGTGACCAGTGCCCAAAAGTGTACCAGAGGTTAGAATTTTAATGGGTTTGGTTGGTTACTATAGGAAGTTTGTCACAAAATTTTCTAGGATAGCTTATCTTATTACTTCATTACAGAGGAAAGGTAAAAAGTTTGACTGGTCAAAAAGATTTCAAGCAGCATTTGACCTACTCAAGGAAAAGTTGACTACTGCACCAATATTGAAGGTACCTAATCCAGAAGGCAACTTTATTCTCATAATAGATACATCAAGTGAAGGATTAGGAGGAATTAGGATGTAAGAATCAAGAAATTTGAAGCCCTTCAAACAAAATTATGCATCGCATGATTTAGAGTTAGCGGTAGTTGTTCATGCATTGAAAATGTGGAGACATTATCTGATGGGAAAGCCTTTTGATTTGAAGACCGATCATCATGGTCTGAAGTATTTATTTACTCAACCCAATTTGAATGCACGACAAAGAACGTGGTTGGAGTTGATATCAGACTATGACTTAAACATCAACTACATCAAAGGAAAAGACAATAGATTTTTTGATGCCCTAAGTCGAAGAAGGCATATTGTCTCAATGGTAACAATTCAAACTAACTTTAAGGGACAAGTATTGCAACAATCCATGGATGACGAATTCTACAAGCAAGTTAAGAAAGCACTCATGGATAATCCGTGAGACACAAGATATGAAGGTTATCATTTTGAACAAGATGGATTACTAAGGTTTAAAGGGATAGTATATGCACCTGATTCAGAAGAGTTAAGGATCTTGGTGTGGAAAATAGTTCACAACGCACCATATTTTGGACATCATGGTGTGACAAAGATGTTGGCAGATGTGAAGCCGCTATATTTTTGGAAAGGTATGAAGGGGGATGCTGCAAGATTTGTTGCAAGATGCTTAGAGTGTCAAAGAGTGAACGCATAACATCATCACCTTGCAAGACTTTTATATCCTCATGATATACCCGAAAGCAAATGGAAAGTCATTAGCATGGACTTTGTGTAAGGTATACCTATGTCAAGGAATAAGCACAATGCCATTCTAGTGGTGGTGGATAAGTTAACTAAGGTGGAGCATTTTATTCTGGGAACTATAACTGATGGAGCTCCTATTATAGCTCAAAAAATTATTCAAGAGGTGCTTAGATTGCATGAGATTCCTAAGAAGATCATTTCGGATAGGGATGCTCGTGTGACATCTAGATTTTGGAAAACCTTCTCTCATCACTTGGAACTAAGTTGAATGTAAGTTTAGCCTATCATCTAGAGACAGATGGATAAAATGAAAGAGTTAACCAAGTTCTTGAAGATCTACTAAGGATGTATTGCATGGATTAGAAATACAAGTGGGAAGATTTCTTGCCATGAGTTTAATTTGCATACAATAATTCTTATCATTTAACAATAAAGATGGTCCCATTTGAAGCATTATATGACCAAAAATGTAGAAATCCTATAAGCTAGGATAAGCTAGAAGATAGGGTAAGTCTTGGGCTAGAGATGTTATCAGAAATGGAGGAGAAAGTAGGGATTATTAAAAATCTAACTGAAGCCAATGATAGGTAGAAAAGCTACATAGATTCTAAGTGGGTAGCCAAAAATTTTGTAGCAGGGGAAAAGGTGTTGTTAAGGGTTAAACCTCATAAGAGTTCCCTCAACTTTGGAAAGTCATCCAAACTAGCTTCACACTACATAGGACCTTTCGAGGTTCGTGAGGAAATAAACCCAGTTGCTTACCGAATTGCATTTCCACCAGCTCTTTCTAGGATGCACAATGTCTTTCACGTCTCATAGCTTAAAAATTATACCAGGGAATAACCATGTTATTGATTGGAATGCTTTACAGGTATAAGATCTAGGAGTAGTAACAATCGAGCCTCTCAAGGTGCTCGAAAAATGTAAGCTTCTCTTATGTAATAGAGAGGTTCTACAATGCAATGTTTGGTGGGATTAGTATGTAGAAGATTCTACTACATGGGAGGACTATGTTGAAATCAAGCAGAAATTTCCTCATGTTTTACATTCTTTTGAAAGTTCTTGAAAAACAATTCTGATATGTTTTGCTCATAGTTTATGTTTGTGTCTACTACTTAAAATCATTGGGGACGATGATTCACAAGTGGGGGGATATGTTACACCTTGTTGTGCTACTACTTATTTACTTTTACCTAGTTGGGTGAAAATGCTTAAAATGAGTGTACTTGTGCGTTATGTGTTTTGGAAATATGAAGAATAAATGTTGATTCAATTTTATGTTATGAAATGTTTTTTATTGTCAAAATATATGATGCAAATGGATGTATTGTTTTCTGCTAACTACCATTGCAAATTGTAAGTTGGATGCAAGAATTAAATCAAAATTCCTGAAGAGAGGGGAAGTATGATCACTTAGGGAGAAGAACTTGGTCTGGTAACCTTTAATAAAAGACCTAAAATGAGCTTTCACACACACACACACACTTCTAGTTTGGCCAATTCAAGATAATGGTTGGGGAATATTAAGTTATCTTTAGTGATTCTTTCATTTATATTTGTACATGTTCTTGCTTAGGAGTCTAAGTGTTGAGTCTCTTTGATTTATGAGAGTTCTTTGTGTGTTTATATTTGATCGACGAAATATATGTGCATAATATGTATATATATGTGTATATGCATGTGTGAACGGGAAACTCATACACATGAGTAAATATGTGCAGACTATGTAGATAGACATATCTATGCATGCTCATGTACGGATTACCCATATGCATGAGAATGTCATTCTGACAAAGAGACATATACATACATATATATACATACCATGTATATATGTCAACCGATATGACTATGAGTACATGTGTTTAAATATAAGGTGTGATATATATGTATATATATGAAATAAAAGAATATACATATATACACATACCTACATTGATATGTGAATGTGTATTCGATTATCGAATAATATGTTATATAAACCTATGAATTGAGATATATATATTTATATATATGTATACATATATACACATACAAATGTATATACATATATATATACATATTATATATATAGTCATTATGAATATTTGATAATGATAGTGTTGGATTACTTAATCAACGCATAACATTTAAAGTATAGTCTATGTTAAATAATGCACGTAACATTATATCAAAGGATTTAGCATTGTAAAAGAAACACATATATTATTAAGTGTTGCTTTAATTATTTAAAGTGCTTAATGTGAAATATCCACAACGCTATGGATAAGTGCTTTGGTTAGCAATGGTTTCCAACGTGTTAACTTGGTTGCCAAAACTTTGTCAAAACAATAGTAATGTTCATGCATATAATGAGTGTCAACTAAGTCAAATAGAGAACATTGACCCACATAATATGGCGTGAATGAGAAAATGTGGCGCCAACTGATAAAAACATGAATCAAATAGAAGTCTATTTATTATTATGAATTTCTAGAATGTGAAGCATTTTGTAAAATGCAGAAAAAGTCAAGCACTTGGCTGTGCCAAGTAAGTCGACCTGTAGGAGGCAATTGCCTTGCATTTTTTATCATCATTCTTATTGTCTATTGTAGCATCGACTCATTACTTTTGGCTGCATATGTGTTGTGCAAGGAATTTAGTTGCCACCTTTTCTTTTAATTGTTGAGTCGAATTTCTTAAGTTGAGAAGTGTCATTCGTATGCCCTATTTCAAGCCTTTAGTTGCTAGTGTATAAATAGAGGTGTTCTCAACCTCAAAAGGGACGCATATCTTCTGCATTCATGTTGTATTTTTTTGAATAGTTATAATCTACATTTCTAAGTTGAGTGAGATTGAGAGTTATGAGAAGTACTTAAGAGTTGTGAGAAGGTTTATTTGGGGGATTGCATTCTGAATTGAGGGAAGGTTGAGAAAGGAATCTAGTTTGATCAATTGGAGCATTGCATAAACATGCATTCTAATTTCTTCTCTCTTGTTCTTTAATTTTTTAAATGATTGTGTGTCATTGATTGTTTGAATTAGAGGATTATATCATCTGTTAATAGGGAAAGATTATTTTAATCTTATGGGAAATGAAAATATTACTTGTTGTACTTTGTGCTAAGACCTATCTTGTCTCAAAAAATTTGTACATATTTTGTATTAAGGAATAGGTAGATATAGATGGAATAAATACTATATTGGGGATGTAGCTTTCAAATCTAATTGTTTAAACTAGCTAAGTCTTAGAGTACTAAGTTTTACTTAGTAGATGAGATAGTTAAACATAGAGGTAATAGGTTATTCCTGGAGTTAGGATAATCTAATGAAGGGGATAGCCTATGCATAGATAATGAATAGTCAATGTAAATCGAGCTAGGAAGGTGGGTGAAATATATGATGTCCACTTGTTGTGAGGTAATGAAATACTTTGGCCAAAGTGGTGTAAGTTTCCACTTTTTACACTGTCAATCACTATGATCCAAGTTTACATACTAGGTTGAGGTATGTCATATAAGTAGGTTGTAGCCACTTTGTGACATATCTAGATATGTAGGACACAACACCAAGCTCAGAAAAGGTCAACATTTATTATGAGGTTACCAAATCAATCTCTTTGTCGAAGGGTAGGGCCATCTATCAGTTTGATGATAG
>CM021108.1:27181989-27477130 GCA_007115665.2 Sequoiadendron giganteum | reverse complement strand
ATTGAAACATCAATGATGATTGGTAGGCTAGTTGGGGATCAACCTATTAACACCACACTAATATAATGCTAACATCAATAGGATCTAGTGATGGAATATTCTTCTTTGCTATCGAAATATATTGTAACTAAAATCTAAAAAATTCCTAGGTTTAGACAAAACCGTTGTCTGATTATTTGGAAACCACCCTCTTTATGTGGAACTAGTTTTCCATTTGGGGAGAGTTATTTAGTGGCAAGTGTTTCACTGGTGGGTATAATTGGCACAAATTGGCAATTCCTAGTGGGTCCAGTAGCTTGTAGGATCATGGTCACAAAGATGCATGCCACATGACACTTGACGAGGAACTTGTTGTTGTTGTTTGGTTGTCATTGATGTCAAAAGTGTGTTACAGTCTAGTTGTTTGGTTGCCAGAGTCTTTGATAAATGCTCTGTATTTATCCATTGATGATTTCTTACTCCCAGGCTTTAGATGATAGTTTTCTATCATGTCAAGGAATGTTTCATGTAATTTTTAGATCATTTGAGTTACAATAAAGGTGGTTGTGAAGGTGACAAATTGAAGTCTATGTTGTCTTTGTGAGGATGTTCTCAGAGGTGAAAAGGTTGGCTCTACATATCTCCACATTTAAAGATATAGTTGTGTAGATCAAAATTTATGTTCAGTGAGACGTGAATGTGTTATATCCAAAGTTTCATATCATTAATCCTTTTGTAGAGAAAGTTATAAGTGATAGAGTAGATTGTGTTGTTCGGTGATTGGTTTCATTGTCTATTGGATTGCATGGAATTTTTGTTGCATGAAGTTGTGAAAGGGTTACATGAGAGTTCTCTTGGATATCATGTGATGTTTGTTATTTCTTCATAAAGTTTTTTCTGGTTTCTCCAGAATTGGTTATGGTCTAGAATGAATGTTTTGGTTGGCTTATGCTTTTTCCTAGCCGACTAGGGTATGTTGTTGATGTGCACCACAAGTTCAAGTGTGTGTGGAGTTTATGGAGTGTTTTAAAGTGTTGTATGGATCATTCCAACTCATCTAGGAGAAGCACAACCATTTTTTTTTATCTTTTTCATGTACCACTAAGGATGTGAAGGGTAAATATGCTACAAGTTTCATGTGTTCTTGCTTATGGCCAACCTAATTTGAATTTGCAAAGTGTACAGATGGTGTTCAAAGAAGATCAAATGTGTGAAGATCATTTAGGACCAGGTTAAGTGTGTGTTGGAATCCACAATGCATGTTCCTCTTCATGGTGTTTCATATTAGTCATTTGGGTCTTGCCCTCTACATTTTTCATGTTGAATAATTTATCTTTGTCTAACTTGAAAATGTAATATTTTTATTGTTGTAGGCCATTATGTGAATGCAATCAATGTAATATCATGTATAAAATGAAAACCTAGTTGATCTAGGTGGTGGTGATTGATGAGTATGTGATGCATTATGATAATTGTATGAGTGATTGAAAGAGAAAGACCAAAAGTGGTAGATCCTATTCAGATTCATCTTGATCATCTGACATAAGGGAAGTGAAGAAGTGTGCTTAATTGTTTGGTGGAGGAAGTGAGCCAAAGGAAAATATTCTTTAATGTTGAAAGCATTGAGCTAGTAGGTAGAAAATAAGACATTTGAAGAAGTGATAGAGAAAAATTACAATCATCAAAAGATTGAGTCTAAGTGTCAGTTTCAAATAGTTGAAGAACTGTCATTTTGTAATCATTCCTAAGTGTTTTCTCAGTTCAGGGAGTTGTAGCTTCCTTGGGTTGTAACCCTGCAAAAAAGTGTAATTAGGGAATTGTAGCTTCCTTTGGAGTGACCCTAAAACATATTTTCAGGGAGTTGTAGCTTCCTTGGGTTGTAGCCCTAAATCAAAGTTGTAAATACTTATCTTTTGTGAGGACGGATTATGATAGTAGCTCCTAACATCTTTTCTCACCATGGTTTTTCCCTTGTGGGGTTTTCAACGTATATTTGGTGTTGTGATGTGTTATGCATTGTTCTTATCTTCCATGTTCTTGTTTATACGGTAGTATTTGAAATATGTATTTGTTTCAAAGGGTTTGAAATTTGATAGAATATTGATTCACCCTCCTCTTATTATTTTGATATGTTCAACAATTGGTATTAGAGCCTATTCCTTATAAGAAGTCGAACAACTTGAGAAATATCCGAGATGAAACAAAATGGATCTCAAAAGGTGCCTGGGTTTGATGGAAACAATATCACTTTCTAGTGATTTAGGATAAAAACCTATCTCTCATCTTTATGGTTTGGTGTTTGATAGTAAGTCAAATATGGTTATACTACTCTTGTTACTCCTCTAATTGATCCAACATAGATTAGGGCCTATGAGAACAATGGAAAGGTAAAGAATGCTATCTTGAGTGGGTTATCATATTTTGATCTTGTAAAATTAATGCACTGCAAGTCACCAAAGAAGGTTTGGGATAAGCTTAGTGGAATCTATGAAGGATACACCAAAGTAAAACAAGCCAAGTTGCAAATTTACAAAGGCAAGTTTAAGAACCTAAAAATGTCAAAGGATGAAGATATCACAGGATATATGCTTTGGGTAGATGAATTGGTCAATGCAATCAAAGGACTTGGTGAAGATTTGGAAAAATCTACGGTGGTCAAAAAAGTATTGAGATCTCTTCCTAAAACTTATAGTTCTAAATTATCTTCTATTGAGGAAGCCAGAGATCTAGATAAAATTTCAATGGATCAATTATATGGTTCCCTTAGTGCATTTGAAATGAGGGATTTTGACAAAGAAGCTCCAAATAAGGAAACAAATTTTAAAACAATAAGAAGGAAATGTATGAAGCATTTGATCTAGATAGTGAAACTAATGAAGAAGAAGAAAATTTCGTAAGGAAATTGAAGAGGGGTACTGAAAAGTACAAAGGTAAGATACATTTTAAATTTTTCAAGTGTGGTGAGGTTGGTCATTTTGCTTCTAAATGTCCCTTAAAATATTCTAAAAATAAAAAAATATTCAAAAAGAGTCTACTCCAAGGAAGATTCCTTCTCTTCAAAAGATGATGATTCTAGTGGTTTGGATAATGAAGATGAAATCATGTTCTTGGCTGCTAAGAAGACTAAAGACGGATCTAAATATCCAAGTGTCATGTGTATTGCTTTTCATGTAAAAGAAGAGGCAAATTCATGGGTGATTGATAGTGGCTGTTCAAACCACATGACAAGAGATAAGAGAAAGTTTATCAAGCTTGTGAAGTGGAATGGAGGCGTAGTCAAGCTTGGAGATGATACTTCAATACATATATGTAGAAAAGATTCTATTAGTATTGATGGAAAGAGTAGAAAAAAATATGTCATTTATGTCAAAGGGCTCTAACATAATCTTCTTAGTGTGATTCAAATGTGTATAAATGGTTATAATCTCATATTCAATAAAAGTGGATGTGAAATTAGAAAAGGAAAGTCTAGAAAATTGGTGGTAGAAGGATATAGGGTCAATGGTGACATATATAGTCTAAAGGATGTCAATGGGAGAACTTGTATTCTGGGGCAAGCAAGTGAATGTTGGATTTGGCATAGGAGAATAGGACACATTAACTTTGAAAATTTTGTGAATATCATCTCATCACATGTGGTAAGAGATATGCCCAAGATAATTAAGCATGTCATTACTTTGTGCAAGGAATGCCAATTTAGTAAGAAAACAATGATAAGCTTCAATTCCAAAGAGTATTATTCCTCTAAACTATTGGATCTAATACATACTGATTTGTATGGACCTACTAGAACAAAATTTTTGAAAGCAAATAGGTATTTCATTCTTCTTATTGATGATTTGTCTAGGATGACATGGGTTACATTCTTCAAAGATAAGTTTTATGCTTTTAGTAGATTCAAGATTTTCAAATCAATGGTAGAGAATGAAATGAATGCTAAAATAAAATGTTTAAGGTCTAATAGAGGAGGTGATTTCAATTCAAATGAGTTCAATAAATTTTGTGAAAAACATGGAATAAGGAGGCATCTATCTATTGCTAGAAATCCTCAGTAGAATGGGGTAGTGGAGAGAAAGAATAAGACTATTCAAGAGATGGAAAGGACCATGTTGAAGGAGGAAAATCTGCCTAATGTTTATTCGACAGAGGTGGTTCAAATTGTAGTCTATATTCTCAATATAGGATTGTTAAGGTTGAACAACACTAAGGCCCCTTATGAATTATGGCATGGAAGACCTACAACAATCAGATATTTTAGAATTTTTGGAAGAAGATGTTACATCAGAAGAGATGAATATTTTTTTGTGAAGTTTGTTGCAAGATCTGATGAAGGCATATTTTTGGGGTATTCAACTCAGATTAAAGCATACAGGTCCTACAAAAAAAGGCTAGGAAGGATAGTTGAAAGTACAAATGTTAGGGTTGATGAAGATCTACATCAGAATATGTATGAAATCGAGGACTATAGATTTGATGCACCTCCCTACTAAAATGAAGAATAAGAAGAAGTTGAAGAGAAAGAAGAAACAACAGAAAAGTATAGTAAGACTCCTACTAAGTATGTTCAAAAGAATCATTCAAAAGATTAGATCATTGGTGATAAGAATGAAGGAGTGTTGACCCAAAGAAGACTTGTAAAGACAAATGAACAAGTAAACTTTTGTTTACTATCAAAGATAGAACCAAAATTTGTTGATGCCAACAAGGATGAAGGATGGATACAAGCAATGGAAGAATAAATGAATTAGATTGAGAAGAATCAGACTTGGGAATTAGCTCCAAGGCCTGTAGAAAAAAATGCAATAAGAACAAAGCGGGTATTTAGGAATAAATTGAATGAAGAAGAAGTTGTAAGGAACAAAGAAATATTGGTATGTAAAGGCTATTCACAAGTCTAGAAGGAATTGATTTTGAGGAAACTTTTACTCTGGTTGAAAGAATGGAGGCAATCAGAATGTTTCTTTCTTTTTTTGCTCGCAAGGACTTTGAAGTATATCAAATGGATGTTGAATCATCTTTCATAAATGAAGATTTAGAAGAATAAGACTACATAGAGCAACCTGGTGGATTTTCATTATCAGAAGACCCAAACATGGTGTGTAGACTCAAAAAGACATTGTATGGTCTCAAGCAAGCTCCTAGGGCTTGCTATGCAAGGTTGGACAAGTACTTATTTCAACAACGTTTCAAGAAAGGTACCATAGATAGTAATCTTTATTTTAAGATTGAGGATGAAATAATTTTGATAGTTGTATATGTTGATGATATAATATTTGGTGAGGATGAGGAAATATGCAAGAAGTTTGCTAAAGAAATTTGGAAGGAATTTGAAATGTCTATGATAGGTGAGTTGTCCTTCTTTCTTGGTCTTTAAATTGCTCAGCTAGATGATGGTATGTTTATTTCTCAAGAAAAGTATGTCAAATAGATGTTGAAGAAGTTTGGTATGGAAGATTGCAAACCATTCAGTACTCCCATGGTAACTGGTTGTCATTTGAGAAAAGATGATGAGTCTCCCCTAGCTGATCAAACTCTATATAAATCTATGATTGAAAGCCTATTGTATTTAACTACTTAAATACTTTATATCATGCATGTGGTATGTTTGGTTGCAAGATTTCAAGCTAATCCTAAAGAAAATCATGTGAAGGCAATCAAAAAAATCTTTAGATTCCTGAAAAGCACTCTGAATTATGGATTATGGTGTCCAAAAGGTAATGAATTTGATTTGAATGCATACACTAATGCTGATTGAGTTGGTTGTGTTGATGATAAAAAGAGTACAGGTGGTGGTGCTTTCTTTTTAGGAAGAAGGTTGGTTTCATGGAATAGTAAGAAGTAAGATTCAATATCTTTATCAATAATAGAAGCAGAGTATATTGCTACAACATCATGTTGTACTCAAGTGTTATATATGGATGAAGCAAATATTAAAGGATATAAAGATAAAGTATGGTGATCCCATTCCTATTCTATGTGATAGCACAATTGCTATAAACATTTCAAATAATCTTGTGATGCATTCTAGAACCAAACACATATCAAGTAGGTATGACTTTTTGAGAGAGAAGGTTTCAAAAAAAGAAGTGAAGTTGTAGTATGTACCTACAAAGGATCAGATTGCAGAAATTTTCACAAAGACACTTGCAAAGGATATATTTGAGTATTTGAGGTATAATTTAGGGGTAATTTCCCCTCCTTTTTCTTTCTAAATGCATAGTTGATGCATCTATCCAAGGGGAATAATTCAAGCCATATATTTATTCCTGGACTGATGGTGGTTACCTCTCAAAGGGAGAAGGTAGTGGTTGTTGATAATAAGGGAACCTATAAGGTGTTTCAAGAAGGAGAGATTGTAAAAAGGGGGAGTCTACTTGCCCTTTGTATTTGATGTCAAAGGGGGAGAAATTGTGCATAGTGCACCTTAGGGGGAGAGATTGTGCCCTAAGGGGGAGAGATTAAGGGAGAGGGATTGTGCACCAAAGAGGTGTAAGGATGGATTTTACATCAATGACAAAGGAGGATATTATTTCTATTTGGTTCTCATTGATGTCAAAAGTGTGTTGCAGTCTGGTTGTTTAGTTTCCATATTATTTGATAAGTGCTCAAAATTTCTCCATTGATGATGTATTGCTCTTGAAGGTTGGAGGATATTTTTCCATGGTGTCAAGGCATGTGGGATCAAAGTTTCAGATTATTTGAGTTACAAGAAAGGTGGTTGTGAAAGTGATAGATTGAAGTCTGTGTTATCTTTGTGAGGATGTTCTTAAAGGTGAAAAGGTTGGCTCTACATATCTCCACATTTGTATATATGAGTTTGTGTGGATTTTATGGAGTTTTTGAAGGTGTTGTATGGGCCATGTTGACTCATCTGGGAGAAGAAAAATCAATGTTTTATCTTTTTCATGTACCGCCGAGGATGTGAAGGTCAATATGCTACAAGTTTCATGTGTTCTAGCTTATGGAGGACCTAATTTGAATTTGTGAAGTGTGAGGATGATGTTCAAAGAAGATCGAAGGTGTGAAGATTATTTAGGACTAGTTTAAGAATGTTAGAATCCATAAGGCATATTCCTCTTCCTAGTGTTACGTGTTATTACTTTGGGTCTTTCCCTCTACATGTTTCATGTTTCATGTTTTATTTTTGGCTGACTTGCAAATGTAATATTTTTATTGTTGTAGGATAACATGTGAATTTAATCAATGTAATATCATGTATAAATTAAAATATAGTCGATCTAGGTGGTGGTGATTGATGAGTATGTGATGCATTATGATAATTATGTGAGCATCTAGAAGAGAAAGAACAAAATTGGTAGATCATGTATGGGTTCATCTTGATCATATCTTGATTACAAAAGGGAATTGAAGAAGTGTGCTTAATTTTTTGTTTGAGGTAGTAAGAAGTAACTAGTGTGAATATGATTTAGGTGATGAATTAGTTAGGTAAATCACCATATTCACACCAACAATAATTAATACCTTCTATTGAGTGTACCCCTTGGCTTCTAGAATAGCCTTATCCTTGTTTCTTCCATTAGATTTTTACTTAATTTTGTACAACCATTTTGTGCCAACTACTTATTTTCTAGGGGGTAACTCAACTAAATCTCCTGTATCATTCCTATTAATGGATCTTATATTAGTATTCATGGCTTCAAACATTCTTCCTTTTTACAAGATTCAATAGAAATACATGGCTCTTTGGTCTACATTAATTGATTCTTCAAGGTATAGTTCACTTTGCATGGAACCTTGTTGTCATTGTTTCAAAATCTATTTCCAACATAAGAGTTGGTGGGTGACTCTTTTAAGTTATCTTTTTATATTTTTGATAATTTTTTTGTCCTCACACTTGAGAATTTACGTTCTACATCATCAACCACAAGTGGATGATACTCTTCTCCCTTTGCATCAATCATGGGTGGGTTATATTTTTTTTAAATCAACCACAATGTGTTTTCCTTTTGTTTTGTTGGTGTATTCTATCTTTTTATTGAATATGACATATCTACTAATTACCAGTTTCTTACTTGCAAGGTCATATAACCTATATATTTTATTTTTCTAGAATCATACCTAATAAAAATACATTTTAGGCCTTTATAATCTAACTTAGACATTTTTTATTTTGGTATGTGTACAT
Organism: Sequoiadendron giganteum; assembly: GCA_007115665.2. NCBI lineage: Eukaryota > Viridiplantae > Streptophyta > Pinopsida > Cupressales > Cupressaceae > Sequoiadendron > Sequoiadendron giganteum. The sequence continues at coordinate 27,469,005 of CM021108.1, read as the reverse complement.
AAGAAACACATCCAAACACCTTCATATGAGTAACTAGTGGCTTAATGCTAGACCAATATTTTTTAGGATTCATGTTAGGAATTAAAGTGTCTCAACCTTGATAATTCTTGAGTTTATTATTAATTATTTGATTTTTTATATTTTTTATATAATTTAGTAATGAGCTCCACCAAAATGGGGCATGGGATTTTGATTTGGCATCATATTCCAAATTTGAGTACTTTGTGAAGTGTCATAAGTGTATTTAAAATTCCTATATATAGTAGATTTGGGATGCCTGCCTTTGTGGGATCTTGAGACAACTTATGATGAAATCTTATGATCTATAAGAGTCAAGAATAGAGGTCCAAGGATATGTTTTAGTCAATTATGAAAACTATAAAAGTGTAAGAGAATTCCATTTTTAGTAGATGGTGGGAATCTCCAAGGTGGTGTTGAAAATTGGGTCAAAACTAGGCACGATATTTATGGGAGTTTTAGCACATGGTATTAAAATCCATAAATAGTTTCTAGCTCATTTTTGTTGAATTTACAAGTACTATAATCCTACTAAAATTACTCCTAAATTGTATATTGGTGAAACTCCTATCAAGACTTATTTTGTAAGTGCACGTTGTAATCTTCTTTCAAATTTGAATAACAAATTGAGAAATTTTTGGAGGGGGATTTTTCTCCCAAAAGAGTTTTCCCCATGTAGAGACTTGTGTAATGTGATTTATTATCTATGAATTGTTGATTTATTTATGTTTCTCTATTTTATGAAATTGTTTTAGATCAAATTTTAAAATTTAATGTACACTTCTCCTCTCAAGATTAGTTTAAGAAGTTAATTGTTCTACCCATTGCTTCCTTACAAGTGGTATTCAAGACTAGTGACCTTTGGTTTCAATTTTTTGGTTGTTAAGTTTTTTGAGCTCATCCAAATTTGAGTGAGAGCTAGTGTAGGAGAGAACTTTGTGATCTTATTGTAATAAATATAAATGTCACGAATGTTAGGGAGGATTGAGGTTATAAAAAAAATTGTGCAAAATTTGAGCTATGGAATATAAAATGGAGAATCAATTGGTTGATCATGGTTTGTGGGGTATCAATAATGAGCATGTTCATAGACTTATAGATGCACCCATAGCCACTCATTATGACATGATAAAATGAAAAGAAAAGGGTATCATAAGATTATTTCTTGTAAATTTTATTATGATTAATGTCCACAAAGAACCTACTACAAAGCAATTATGATAGAAAATGGGTGAAATCTATCAAGCAAAGTCCCTAGTTAAGAATTTGTTTATATAAAAAATATATATTAATTAAGCATGGAGGAAAGTAAAATAAATTGTAGAAAAATGAATAATTTCAATATGTTAGTGGCTCAATTGAATTTAATGGGTGTGAATATGAATGGGGAAGAAAAATATCAAAATTTATGTAAATGCCTCAATCTTTTGCTCAAGACATCAACAAACAAAAGACGATCATACAATAATTTTTAATACAAATGTGGCATTAAGCAAGCCACTCAATGCTATGTGCATAGGGAGTCATAACAACATGTGATGAAACATTTGACACACATACCCATGCAACTAAGGTTCATCCCAAATATTCTATTAGTGTAACTAACTAATTATTACACTAGCATAAGTTAACTTAGGTTTTAATTAATCATATTAGTCCTAAGTTGCATTTAATCATTTAATAAAGTTGTTGAGATAAGATTCCCTTTTAGAAGATGAGTTGTCTTTTCTAGAACTTATCTCCATCTTGTTATCATTCCCTAGGTAGTTGGTTAGGGTTTCTTGTTGTCACATGAAGTGTGATTTGAACACTTGGCAACATCCTTTTCATTTTAGGTTTAGCATTTGCCTATATAATCAGGCATATGTACTCTTTGTAAAACATCCATCTATCTATCAATTTGATAGATCATAATAGAATCTCTATTTTGAATGCCATTATCATACTTTCTTTGTGGTTGAATATTTCTTCCTGGCAAAGGTCCTCCATTGAAGATTGTATTGCAGCTTCATCAAGGACACATGTGCATCTATCATTCCAACATGGTATTAGAGCTATTCCAGTGAAGGTTCATCCCAGGATCAAGAAAGTTTGGCTAGTGAGATTCTTTGGCAAGCAAGGGTTTGTTGCAAACCGTTTTTAATTGGAGCCGTCATCATATTTGCTTCAAAAATCTAGTGTTCACTCATTTGCAGGAAAAACGATTTTTGGGTTTTGTAGCCAGCGTCAAAATTTGAACTAAGTATCTTTTAGATTTCACATATCTTACACAGATCTGGAGAAAATCTCAATCTAAAAAGCGTCGGGTGTCATTTTTCTCCTGGCCAAAGGTTTAAAAAAATTAATTTTTCATCTTCTGCTTGTTGGATCAAGAAACGATTTCTAGGTTTTATTTCTAGCATCAAAATATTTCTAGGTTTTTATTTTTGTCTACAAACAGTGAGTAGATTTTTCTAGAAATCAAATTAGAAATAGACATTTTTGCTAGAAAACCCGTTTCTTGCAGGCTAAATTCAGGTTTTTTGAAAAATTCATAACTTTTGGCCACGATGTCCATTTTTGGCAAACGAGATATTGACGGAAAGCTTGTTTCGAGCACTTCATAGTGGTGTAGGCCATTTTTTTAGATTTGGTCATCTACATAAATTTGAGGTTATTTTTCATCATGGAGACAGATGTGAACATTGGTTTGTGCATGCACTCTTTTTAATTTTTTGTTTATGCATATTTAGACATTCTCTCCTTTTGCAATCATTGGGTATTGTAATAAATGAACTGATATAAAGTTTCATCAAGGGGGTTTCTTGCATAATAATCTTATTAGAGTGTGCATGCACTTTGGTCTTCATTATGTTTTGATGACAACTCCCATGGGTTGTAATATGGTTTCTTAGTTTCTTTTGGCCATATTCTGTCTTAGTTTGACACATATCAGATTCACATCAGATCCATCTCAGTTTGAGGGCCACTAAATTTATGGTTAATGTTCCTAAGTCTTTATGGTACTTGTCCTCATGGAAAATTTTTAGTCTCAGTTTGACATCGGCATCGAGATTCTGTTATCATCTTTTCATCTACTGTTGTTTTATGGATTCCAGGGTTGTTCCAGTTTGGTGTTTTCGAGTGTTCCGTGGCATCGGGTCTGCTATTGCGTTATTATGATTCTGATATGGTTTCTTGTAGACAGAAGTATCTTTCCTTGCTTGCTGGATTGTGGTTCTAGTGTTACTCCACAGTGTTCTTCCAGTGCTTCTTTGTTGTAGTCATCTCATTGTAGGGGGGTTGTCCCACTGAGTTTTCCTTCTCTACCTCATTATTGCATTTGTACATAGGTACCTAATCAAGCCTTGTTGTCGGGACCCATTCATGCTTTCTTGCATTCATCTTAGTTTTAGGTGCATGCTTATCTAGTCTCCCTAAGTTGCACTTATGGGGGGGTGTTAGTGTAATTAATTAATTATTACACTAGCATAAGTTAACTTAGATTTTAATTAATCATATTAGTCCTAAGTTGCATTTAATCATTTAATAAAGTTGTTGAGATAAGATTCCCTTTTAGAAGATGAGTTGTCTTTTCTAGAACTTATCTCCATCTTGTTATCATTCCCGAGGTAGTTGGTTAGGGTTTCTTGTTGTCACATGAAGTGTGATTTGAACACTTGGCAACATCCTTTTCATTTTAGGTTTAGCATTTGCCTATATAATCAGGCATATGTACTCTTTGTAAAACATCCATCTATCTATCAATCCGATAGATCATAATAGAATCTCTATTTTGAATGCCATTGTCATACTTTCTTTGTGGTTGAATATTTCTTCCTAGCAAAAGTCCTCCATTGAAGATTGTATTGCAGCTTCATCAAGGACACCTGTGCATCTATCATTCCAACATATTCCCCTTCCAAACATGAGCAAATCTAACACCAAGCAATTCCATCCACTCTTTCTCTCCAAACTCATTTTTATTTGAAAGGGGAGAGAGACAGTTTTGAGCATAAAATATGCAAAAATAATAAATTGAAGAAATAACTCTTCCCTTTTTCTATATTATCATTTTCCTTCCATATCTTTTTTATTTTATTTTTGTTTTTCTATTTTCTTTATATCAATTATTCAATTTGACCAACAACAAATTTTTAATATAATGAAATCAATGAAATTGATTTAATAAAATTATATAAACTAATTCAATTAAATTACTTTTCAAATAGCGATATTATTTCACTTATGATAAGTGTTTCATTTCAACAAATAATTAAATTATTTTTGTTTCTTCTACTAAATATAATAATGCAACAAACCTTATCCTACTACTGTATAAATATTATATTTTTTGTACAAGCATTAAATATTCACAAATAGAGTAAAAACACCTTTCAAGTAAATATTTAAATGTAATGCAACAAGATAGAAAACCACGTGCAAAGGAATCATACACTTTGTACAAATTTTCACAATATATAAATTTTAGAATTATAACCAATTCAGATATGATTTAACATAGGGATTCATAGGGATTAAGTAGGGCGAGCTGACTAAATGATTTATTCATGTCAAATTATCCCCATACCAACCATTGGTCTTATAGATGTAATTTTTTTGTAAACTCAAGGAAAACATCAAGTGTACTTTCTCCACACAATAATAGCTTAAGAAACATAATCTAACCAATGTGATATAAGCCATAACATAATATCATATCATCACATCTATTGTAAATTATCTATGACTAGTATGATCCATGAACACTATGCATAACCAACAATAATACATAATTTTGAAACACTAAAATGATCTAACATACACAAGCATAAAGTATGCATCCCACAATGCATAGTTAGGAAAACAATGTCCAAACATAATCTCATTGAAAAAACCTTGATGATCATACAAAACATCTTCACAAAATAATCCAGAATATAGCATTACAATACCTTGACAATGCATCAAACCTCATCAAAAGGTTTAGTGTAATAGATCATAGCAAATGAATCACATAATACACTAATAAAATACTAAATTCATATCTCTACCCCTAAAAGCCTATTAGGGCTTATCTTATTGAGGAACCTGTTATGCCTTGCATAACCACCCCATATTTTGCCTTGGTCAAAATGGGTCCCCCTATGTTTATTTTTTATCTCTTGTTGTTTTTAAACAAAGTCTGGAGTCTTTCTGCTTTCAACACTTTGTTTATTTTGGTTTAATCTGTCGGAATCGGAGCCGGAACCAAATCGGGTTCTGAAACCACAATCAAAACTCGTCTCGGGCCCCATCCCGATAGTCTTTCTTTTGACCTTTTGTTTTGTCTTCATCGGACCCAGAACCGGAGTGGGCGTTAAGTTAGTCTTTATCAAAAATTGCAAAATCATAATCGATTCCGCCTCCACCTTTTGAACTTTTGTTTTACTCTAATTATTTGTGTTAAGTTTTATTATGTCGGTCTTTTTCTTTTATTTTCTTGAGTTGGGTTTTGTTTTTTGCTTTATCAGCGGAACCGGAACCGAAACGGGAACGAGGTCGGGAAATTTCTTAAAGTTTTTGAATCAGTTTTCATTTTTAATTCCGCCCCCGCCGCTTTTGGGTCGTTGACTTTTTTGACTGAAGTTGCACTGTAGTGAAGTGTTGGTTCTCTTTTAGTTCTGACTCTGCTTTAAACTGCATTCAATGCATTAATCACAGTTGCTCGCGTAGGTAGAAATCCTCTTTTTTACCTTCATTAAAGATTAAACAAAACATTATTATCATTGTTAAGAGATTAAAGAGCAAGAAAGAGTAGCGGCGGAGTTCATTTGGGTGAATCGATTGAAGGAGGAGAAGATTATTTCTTGCAAATCAGTTCAGAAGGTTAGCTGGGTTCTTTTGTGTTTGAGATAGGGTTTCTTATTGTTGTTGTTCTTCATTTATTTACTGTTGCATTTTTTTTAATGTTTGCTCGTGCTTTGAAACATTTCATTTTAAATGAATTCGTGATTCTTGGTATGTTTGTTTGAGTAGGTTCTTGCTTTATTTTGTTTGTCTAGTTATTTTCTTCGTTTCTTTTGCTTTTGTTTTTAGTTCTTTGTGTTTTAGGGCACGGTCGCTTTCACGTTTTAGTCGTGATCATGTCGGGCTATTTTAATTTGCAGTAAGATTAGATTTAAATGGCGTTAGTTAAAATTAGGGATTTACAGTGATGTAGATTAAATTCATGTTTTTATAGTAAGTTAGGGTTAGTTGAATCTTGTTTTTACTTAGGGTTTTGTCACACATTCAATCTGGTAAAATGGCAATGGTTAAAATCCATGCCCTAGTTTTATCGTGTTTTTTTTAGATTAGGGTTTCGTGTGTTTCTGTGATCACATTTAAAAGATTAAAATATGATGCCCTAGAATACAGTCTTTCCCCATGGTCATATGAGTATAGTGTTTTTAAAGCCTCTTTTCATTTGAATATGACCTTAGTTTTAGTCATGGAGTTATGCGTTAATTCGTGAAACATCTTTGATGACGTCATGGTTGATATAGTCGGAAGCGGGATCAGAATTGATTTGGAATTTTGGATGTGTTTTCATGCTTAGTGTCAATTCCATCTTTCATCACGTCTCTGACTCCACTTATGGTAAGGATTTTTAATTTATGAAAATGTCTACCTAACGGAAGTGGGAGTGGAACCGAACCCGAATATGAGAACAGAAAATCTGAAGGAAACCGAATCAGTCTCCATTTTGGTTCCGGTTTCGATCACGTTTCCATTTCTGAATCTGAGCCCGCCTCTTGTTAATAGAGTTACCATTCCAATTCCGAATCCGATCTTGGCAGTATGTTAAAAGAGATTGTTTAGAATATGTTTCTGCCTAGTTCCGCCTCCGATGTGTGTTGGAAAGGTATTATTTTAAAGATATATTTGTGAGATTTTTATTCAAGAATCTAACTAGAAATTTTTGTTGCAAGAAAATCTAAGAAGATGTCAGAAGCATCAGGAGAAGCTTCTCAAAGAAACCGGTCTGTAGGGACATCAAAGGCAGCACCTAAACCAAAGAAAATCAAGCCTGAACAATTGCCTTATACCTTGAGGTATAATCATAGGAGTCTGGTTGTGAAGGTGAGCAAGGTGGAATCCGACTGGTCAGACATCATTGATACAAACTTGGGCTAGTACAACTTTGAGGAGTTATATGCAGAAACCTTTGTAGAATGGGGAAGTCTAACAGGAAGGACACAAAGAATTGTTGATTCCGGCTTGGCACATATCACTATATTTTCGATATCAATCCAGTGCCTGGAGTTGATCTTAACAGCAACTAGTGCCTACAATCCTGCTACAAGACTATGCATGGATTCACAAAATAATGTGATCATTGATCTTACTCCTCAAGCATTTCAAGATATATTTAATGTCCCAGATCCTAAGAGTTTGGTGCAGTTGGATGAGGCAGAGGCCTTGGAGAAATATAGTGAGTATAAGGACTCCAATAAGTCTCATTTAAACAAAAAGTGGTTGAAGACAGAAAAGAAATCTTTAAGCAAGCTTGCAGACCAGCCAAAGAGGGTAGATTTCTATAAGGAGGTATCAGATCTAATCATGATGCTATCTAGGGCCTTTGGGAAGAGAGATACATTTTGGTTCAAGGAGTGGATGCTTCCTTTCATCCAGACTATCTTAAATGGAGCCCAGTAGTTTGATTGGCCGATGATTGTGTCAAATGTTGTTCATCATCAACTGACTAGCGTCAAGAAGACTAAAAGATTCTTTATGACTTCTTACATTGTGTATGCAGCAGCAAGGTTGGGTATTTTCCTAGGTTTGAACAAAGTGGGCATAATGGGAGCCTTGGATGGACAAAAGAAATTATGGGAGCATTATGACCAGTTGTCTCTCTAGGTTGCTGAGACTCATTTCAGAAGAGTCAATGATGCATTTATATATGTAGTCATCAATCAATTGAATGGGGATGCAGGGTACCGGTTGAGTCAAGAAGCCATGGCATTCATTGCTGAATGGGGATGTTGGTACATTCAATACCCCAAATTCACATATTCTAGGTTAGCTGGTTTGGAAGGCCATCCCCATCTACTTCCAAGGTGTTGCAATAATAGGATAGTGCTGATGGATTTTGTATATCAGGCTCTTGGATTTAATGCTCGGTTTGGAATAAAGCATAAAACAGGATGTCACAAGTTCCCCATGAAGTTGGGTGAGTATGGTTGTCAACACTTGGTAGGAGCAAAGGTGGTCTGTAGTGAATTGATACAATTGAAGTTAGGTTTATACACAGCCCGTAGGCACTTTGATCCAAAGGGTAAGATGTATGCTTTGTTACCTTTGGTATTTGACAAGCATTTTAATCTATTAGAAGACTTTTGGAGTGACCAACAAGATGAGTATGATCTAAGAAAGAAGAATTGTGAAAGATTGTCTGTCTCACTCATGTCAGAGCTTGGTGTTAAAGATAATATTCCTGACACATTGGTGGATGATGGAATTATATTGGATCCATCCTATGAAGCTTTGAACATTGGCACCAAGATCCTGGATCCAATTGACTGGGATGCTGGAGAAACCATTGATATTAAGCAAATTGGAAGGATAGTTTGGATAGGAGTGTGCAATGGTTAGTCCTAAGAACCAAGACTCCTCAAGGACCAGCCCCTAAAAAGGGTAAGGGATACAAAAGGATCAAAAGGAAGACACCTCCTAAAGAGCCTTTGGAGTTCTTTCCCCCAGATATTGACGAGATAGAACTTGAAGCGGTAGATGATGAAGAGGAAATACAAGAAGAGGATGTACAAAAGGGATCAACTGTTTCGACACCTACATTAGGTGAATCATCCGCACAAGTCCCACTTACAAGGAAGAAGAGTAAAGAAGTTCAAAAGGGAGCTCTTCATAGTATGGCTAAAGCTGGAAAGGGAAAAGCAACCTTAGAAAAGGAAATTCATGAGGTTGGGACAGATTCAAATGAGACCATGTCAGAAAAAGATATGCAAGAAAACATGCCTCTAGAGGAGGATATTGAGTAGGCTTTGACACAAGAAGATCAATGGAAGTTGTTTGAAGATGCAAAAAGAAATTTTGATGCAAGAGCTGCAGCCTTAGAGAAACAAAAGGAAATTGATGCCAAGGTACAAGCTGATGCTATATTGCACCAACAATAATTAAAAGCCAAACAAATTAAAGCTAAGGCAACAACTGATGAAGTAGAGAGACAAAGAAGGCAACAAGAATATGAACTCAAGGTTAAAGAAGAGAATGACAAGTTGGAACTAATACAGAAGATTCATGACCTTGAGGAAGAGGAAGGCAAGGAATCGGAGGGAAAAATAAATCTTGGTTGCCAAGTTAAAACTTTTTGAGGAAGCTCGCCAAAAGGAAGGAGAAGCAGAGCAATTAAGGAAGGAAAAGGATGCCGAAGAGCTGGTTAGGAAGCAGAAAGAAGAAGAAGCAAAGGTAGAAAAACTTAAGGCTTTAGAGGTGGAAATATTAGAGAAAGAAAGACTAGAGGCTTTAGAAAAAGAGAAACTAGAAAAAGAAGCTCTGGAGAAGGAAAAATTGGATAAGGAGAAACTGGAAAAGGAAAGAATAGAAAGCGAAAAAGTGGAGAGAGATCGATTGGAGGAAGAGAGGTTGAAGAAAGAAGAGGAAGATAAAAAGATACAAGAACAAAAGGATAGGGAAGAGGCTGAAAAGCTTGTGCAGATGCATATAGTGCAAGAACAACAAGAGAAATCAAGGGTTGACTCTCAACCCTAAGTGAATATGCAGCCACCTTCTACCATTACTTCTTCTTCCTCTATGATGACTACTACTCCATGTGCTCCCACTTGGCTAAAACTGGACCTGTAGAAAAGGGTAGTAACACCTTCACAACCTCTCAATTGGGAGGATATGATGAAGGAGATTGAACAAGAGAGGCCTAAAAAGAAGGCCAAAATTCTACATTCTACTAGACTCACAGACAAAGGAGATATTGTTGTTGAATGTGCCATGCCAATGACAGAGAAGGAGGTAGGGGACATGTAGCTAATAGATTATCAGTTGAGTATTTTCAACTTGGGAAGGCCCGCTAGGAATCAGCAGATGAACCTAATTGATGTGGTGGCTTCAACAACCAAGTCAAGAATGATAAAGGATAAACAAAAGAAGGATGAGCTTAAGGCTCAGTTGGATCAATTACATTCATTTTTGAGAAGTGTCTCCTCTCTGAGATCACAACAGGTAACAACCATTGAGACTCCTATTTTGTTAAGCAAAAAGGAGATAGATGATTTGGTGCAGGTAAGAGGCAAAGTGGAAATGGTAGACAGATGGGTAGACAAGATGAATCAGGAAGTAGGTGAATTTTTGATTGAAGGTTTTGAGGTTATTAAAGGGACAAAAGAGTTAATAGGAGAAATGTAGCAATATATTGAAGCATCGGAGAAACAAGAAGAGGAGTATAAAGAGTATAGTCAGAAATTAGAAAAGGTTAGTGCATTGCCTTTAACTAATCTTCTTGAACAATCAATACTTGAGGAGGACAATAAGAATTTTGTGGAGAAGACCTCTCGTATACTCTGATTCAGGACAGATTTCTTGTGTAAACATAGGAGTGAGGTTCAAGAGGCTGTTAATAATCTAACTGAACAGTTTGAAGAGTTGGAAGCAGTCATTGCTATCATTGTAGATGTAAATGTATTGACAAAAGAAGGCATGCCTTTGAGTCAGATCAAAGACAAATTGGATGAAATATTTAGAGGACTCATGCAAAAAGGAGATGATGGAGAAGATTTGATGATAGATCGATTAATGGATGTCAAAGAAGAAATAAAAGTTGCTAGAAGAGAGCTGATAAAGATAAAAGGTATGAGGGAGTTTGCTGCAGCAGAATTGGATTGAATTAAATTTGAAGATAGTTGGGTTGATGGGTCGGAATTAGATACATTACAACAAGTCTTCACCAATTATGATGAGTTCATTACAGATCCAGCTTCACATGCATAAATCCCTTGCATGCATGACTTTTGTCTTCTTTGCATGTTGCATGCAACACTGACAGTTTTGGAGCGCATGACTTCTTTTTCTCTTCTATTTTCTATTCTCTAGTTTAACTGAATGTCTAATGTAAGAACTCAAGATCAAATTGATTTGAGTTTCCAAGAGAATTTTAGTTCCTAAAAAGGTGGATGACCTAAAATAGAAGTGGAGTTCGAATTTTTGTATATCTATAAATACCCTGTGGGTATCATATTGTAAAGGTCGGCTAATTGAGAATAGAATTGGCTTACCTAATGTTAGGAGATAGAATTTTGTAGTGATTATTGAGATACATTGTTACTAGATGCTTTACAGTTAATAAAAATTACAGGTTTTCTCGAAATATGGTGTTAGAATTAAAAAATTGTTTTGTGTGGTAAGGTTGATAAGTTATAATCTATTTGTATGCAGTGATTATGCTGAAACATAAAAGTTTCTTGAGTGATGAAATTCATTTGAAGGAATAAGATTTAAGGATTATCTTGTTAGATTATCATTGAATTGAAGTTATTAAAGTTTGTTGATCTATGACCTTGGCAATGAATGGATGTGTGTGTTCTTTTGAAGCTGCGGAGATAGTTGTGATATGCGAATAGTGGAATTAAATTAAGCTCCTTAGATGCATGCAATGGTACAATTTATTCTGTAAATTGTTTCATGCTTTGGTTTTGTGATCTGTTAGAAAACATTCATTTTTGAAGTTATATGTCCGGATATTAGATGAATTTGATTTATACCTACTGGTTTACCCTTTGATCTATCTTTTTCTTTTGTTTGAAACCCCTTTTATTTACAAGAACGGTTTAATAAAATGAGTCATGACTTGAATCTTTTGTTACCAGCACAGGCCCCTTGAACATTACAGTTGCATGAACCGATTGAGTGACACCAGACAGTTGAGAACCAACTACCAGGACCTTGGAAGTTAGGCCACTACATGTTGTCTTTCTTTTTCAAGAGAAATAGAGTAGAAATATTATGTTTATACGTTGTTTGTGTCATTTTCACCATCAACATAACTCCTACTTGAAAATTTTCCTACTAAGAACCCTTCAGACTCTCCCTCTAAGAAGTTCAAAATGCTTCCTCCTAAAGGAAAAAAAAATTACCGCCTAAAAAATAACCCCCATGCATGAGTCCAAACCCCCCAACCCACAACCTAAGCCCTCTTAAACTCCTCAAATCTCTAATCAGAAAATTGTTGTTATCATTCTTTGTGACCTTAAGCACAATCCTTGTAAAGGTTTCAAAAAAAGGGTTAGCTTGAAAACTAAAATCCCCATCTATAAGAAAAAGAAAAAGTCCTTGGTCAAGTTTTATGTTAAAGAGGAAAAAATTTAATATGAGGAAAAAACTAATACTATTGATAAGGAAAAGGTCAAAAGGGGGTCGAATTTAGATAAGGAAGCTGATAGTCCTAACCTTAGTGTTCAGTGGTCTCACAAACTGGCGAGTCATCCTATCCCTAACATCATTATGGATGAGATATCTAGTGACGTGACTAGGGAGGAAGCAAAGGAGGATGACAACAATAATAAGGAGTAAGTAGAAGTGGAGACTAAAGGCCCTAGCCTATTCTTAGAGCTAAAAGCTATGCTATCTAATTTTGATGACCTGGACACCACCCCTGTGGAGAAACCTAATATGGACACTTGCTCTAAATGTGTGAAGGTTGTTGAGGATGTGGCTAATTTGATGTCTCGGGTTGATAGTCTAGAAAGGAAGATGTGTGGTCTTTCTTACTTTTTCTTTAAATATCATCCACCATTTGGCGGCCACCCTCAATTCAAAGTTTAAAGATGAATTTTAAAATTATGATGATTCCAAAGGTGCTAGCACCATCTCTAATAGTTGGGACCTTTTTAAATTCCTCAAGGAGGACTAGGAGAAAATAATCAATTAGTTTGGTGATTCTTTTATTTTATTTTTTATGTTTTTTAAAACACTATGATCTACTACTAGTTTGTTGTCTTTTTCCAATGGCCTTTGATCCTTTTTATGTTTTGTTGAACTTTTTTTTTAGGTCCAATGCCCTGTAAATGTAGATTATATAATAAAAAACATATAGCATATGAATTAGAAATCACATAAGACAAAAACAAGAGTGGAAATTACATCACCCCCAGCTAAATTAGGCTTACTCATAGAATCCAACAAAAAACATAAGGATAAGGTACACATGGTACACAATCCTTAACAAACATAAGAGATCTCAAAAGCTTAATCCTCTAGAACATGACCATATCTACATCTTAAAATAAAAAATAACTCTTCAAAGGATGCACAAATTAGGTAAAACCAACCATTGTGCTTGCCAACCATTAGATATTGCAACACTCTATCCTCCAAATACCATTATAAGTAAGGAAAACCAAAGGGCCCAATTGACCACAAACACCACATAGTCCTAAAACATAGGATTGTTACTTTGTAGAGAAACTCCTTAATCTCTTTACTAAACCAAGGAAAAATCACATAGTGCTACAAACTCTATTCTCAACAAGCTTTTCCAACATAAGGTTACAATCCTTATGGTCCTTCCTAAAACTAAGGACTCAGGTACCCATAACAATAAAACTCAAAGTTTAGTGTAAACCAACACTTAAAGGCTATAGGAATAACTACCTCAGCTTCATGCTTACCAAGATAATGCCTCACTCCCAAACATGGTTGCACTCCATAGTGAGGATTTCTCTGACACTCTAGTTTTGCTACATAAAACTAGGAACAAATCATGGATTCTTAATGTTGGAATATACACTCCAACATAAACAAGTGTATTGGTGAACTATTAGTTAGTGTTATAATATGTTAGAATAAGTCATTAAAAGACTACACTTTATTATGCATGTGTTGAGTATTGAACATGTGTCAAAAGGAATTGGAGACATGTCTATTAGTGGTTATCAATATTTAATTTTTTGTTGAATAATTCTAGTTAGTTTTCAATGTATTTATCTTTTTTGGAAGAAGATCGTTGAGTTTTTGCTCCTATAAATCTAAATTCTTTGTTGATGAATAAAGGATGGAGTAGTTTAGATGTGTTTTCTATCTCTATTTATTTGATTTGGTATTAGAGCACTCATTCAAATCCTACCATTTTTTATTAGTCTTTGCTTCAACTTATTGTTGATGTAAGTCTATGTTGTTCTTCAAATGTAGACTTGTGTCCAAAAGGAATGCTAAGGGAATTGTTTTAATGCTATGATTATTTTTCTATGTTTGTCATCTATGTAGAAATTGTTGAATATTCATGCCAATTAAAAATCCATCAAGAGGAGTTGTAATTGGTTAAGAGGCAAGTTGTAGTGATAGTGGTATAGTAGAAGCATGGAATGACCCTAGCAATCCACAAAGGAGGAAACACTACGCACAAAATTTATATTTTCCACTATATACTTGGGTGTAAATTTGTTGCTACATGGACTTGTAGTGGAGGAAATTGATTGGATGGGACATGGCCTCTCATTCTATTTCTTCAGCCAAAATATGTCAGAGAGATATGATTGGTTATGGTGTCATGTAAAAGGAAAGAGATAATAGTTTTATCTACTTTTAAGTTTACAATCAAACACTTGGTGATTGAGATTGAATGCCTTATATTTGAAAATCTAAAGAAGCTTAAGGTTGTGTATAAGAGGGAAACATCTAAAAAGGATTGCATTATCCTATGAGATAAGAGGGATTCGTTGCACATGGGTCTCTTCGTTCTCAAGAGATCACCAAGGAACGAACTATCCTTATCCACCTCAATGTAAGCAAAATGAAGAAATTGTGAAGGAAACAAACATGCATTAACTTTTAAGGAAAAATACTTCAGATCTTGGGAGAGTGGGACTTCCATATTTTTACCTCAAACAAAGGAGCTCTCGGTTAAAGGATGACAACATGAATTCAAGACGCTAATGCAATGCGTTGTCGTCCAATTGGTGCGTTGGCATCCTAAGCAACATAAAGCTCAAGAGATCAGTCAAGAAAGATGGAGTCTCACTTCTTTACACGGATCTAAGGTCTACTGAACAAAATAATCAAATAGACAACATGAACTGCAAGAAAAGTGCAAGGAGAACTCAGAGAAAACTTACCCACAACCAGATGTTCGAGTCTTCACACTAAGATCCACTTTACGACCTACACACAAAAGAATGAGGGGAAAAGGTTGGGGTTGTATAGGGGTCTGCCTCAATCAGACCCTCGCTTTGGTGTTCCCACCTCCATAGAAACCAGATTGGAAAGGAGTGCAATCAAAATGGACCAAGTGTGTGGTGAAAGAAAAACTCGCTTCAAGAGTAGAACCTGCACCACTAAGTAGTAAATGAATGAATGAATAGGAAAGAGTAAGAGAGAGAGAGAGAGAGAGAGAGAGAGAGCATTACCCATGGGCCTAGACCCTTTTTGGAGCACACAGACACATCATTGAGTGCTTGCTTGAGAATTGTAGCTTCTGGAAGAACCTCAATCTGGCATGGCTTCACTTGTGAGAGTGTTGCTATCAAGAATGAAGAGACACTTAAGAGTGATCACTGAAGAGAGAGCTTGAATGAATCACTTGAACCCCCAAAATGAGAGCAATTGAGGGTTTTTGTTGCATGTAAGGGTGGAAAAGAGTCATTACACGCAAAATCTTGATTTCCAAGACACATGCCAGGAGTCGAGATTTGAGATTCCTTAGTTCTGACAAGATGCAAGTGCGCCATGCAAATGTCTATGCAGCGCATGGTCATCCAAGACATCAATTTTTGAGAAATGTGTCATTAGGCTTTTGTTGCTCCTCCATTTTTCCACATGGGGTCAGGATTGTGAAATTCTGACCCATGGTATTTTTGTCATTAATGTTCTAGGGTGTCATAAATGCAAGGAAAAGGTGCAAAAATGTGGAATTGCCCCTAGGTGCAATTTTGCGACATTACACATCCATTGCCTTTCAATGCCCTATTGTAGTTGTAATCTAGATGAGAGAATTCCAATTGTTGTTGAAGAACCACTAGATATTGATAGTGATGATGACTTCATTGAAGATGAGAAACTTGTCCTATTTTGAAGAGGTCAACACTTTGAAGATGAGGAGGGATGTAGTATATGATAGATAGATGCTCAATAGTTTGAGGTGCTAGTAGATCAAATAAACTATACATCATTGGGGTTATGAGACATACATGTGAGGATTGATGTCCAATATTTTAAGGGAGATCTAAAATTTGGAAGTTCAAAAGCATACTTTTATGAGGGTGATGAGACACTTCATGTACAAATATTATCAAATTACATTAGAAAGTTGGATTATAGCTAGGTGACTTCATATGAGGATTCATTTCTAATAATTCAGAGGAGATCCAAAATTTGAAAGTTCAACATCATACCTTTACAAGGGTGTGAGACTCTTCATGTGCCAATGATGTCCAATGATGTTGGGAAATTGGATTATAAGTAGGCGACTATACTTGTAATTGGGAGAAACTTGAATAAGTCTTACTATTTTGAGAACCAATTTCAAAGAACAACTTCTACACAATATATTTTCCATTATTTTGTTTTATTTTGTTAGTTAGTTTAGTGTTCTAGCGTTAAGAGGGGGTGTTGGAAATTACACTCTAACATAAACAAGTGTATCAATGAAATGTAAGTGAGTGTTAGAATAATTCATAACAAAATTACACTCTATTGTGCATGTATCAATTATTGAACACATGTAAAAAGGAATTAAAGATGTGTTTATTAGCTATTATTAATATTTTGTTTGTTGTTGAAAATTTCTAGTTAGTCGTCAACGTAGTTAGCTATTTTGTAGAAAGATCATTGAGTCTTTGTTCCTATAAATATGTATTCTTTGTTGATGAATAAATGATGAAAAATTCCATCTATGTTTTCTATCTCTATTTCTTTGGTTCTTAGAGGAAAATATTGTAATGTCCCTTACCTAGTTTGACCTAGAATTCACTCGTTGATTAGGTTTAGGGTCTCATCTTTTCAAATAAATGTTTCCTGTGATGAAGTGATCTTAGATTGAAACTTGCATTCACCATATGAACCACATTTCCACATATACATATGTTTGTTAGCATTAATATCTAGATATCCAAATATAAACATAGTCATATATGCAATTATGAAGACATGAGGAGTGCCATGGGTGGATCTGCCCTGAAGCCTCTATGTTGGGCACGGGAGGTTGTTTGTCCAATCCTCCTTTCCCAAAGGCTTAGTACCTACATTCTCCACACATGGCAGTACCTCAGAAGACAATGGCCCTATTAAGAGAGGAGGGAAACCCTAAGTGCCAAGGGCCTAAGGCCTACCACCCCCCTAAGTAACAGAATGTTGAGGTGGGACCCCCACCCTTCATGACCAATCCCTTGCTTGGGCCTACGGGCCTAAGGGTGGGGTTTTTAGGCAATCCACTTGGTGGATGCTTCCCCCATCCTAATAGGATACAAACACGGAGCAAACAATCTTGGACAGTCACTTGTGCATTTACTATTGAATTATCAATATTCGTGTATCATGTTTGAGAGTATTATATGGATGCATTAAAATTTAACATAATGAATTTCTTTTTACATGGATCTATATTACTACAACGATGCCAATTCTCATCATATTTAGTTTGTTTATGATCAATGATACTATCCAATGTAATATTAACAATGATGGAAACTAAATGTCGTTATATCATCCCCTTTGTTTCATTCATGGTCATGATAATGCTAAAGGAACCATCATCAATTCATAAAACTATTATAATATTGATAACATCAAAAACATTGCACCAATAATCAAATGAGCAATATTAGTTTCTTATATTCAAAATATGCTAAATATTATTGCTAAGTGAGTACATCACCTGAATTGTTGTGTCTCCTTATTCCTTAATTGTCTTCCTTCAACCTTACCTTTATAGGATAAAAACATATATAAATAAATATTAATCTATTCATTTTTATATTAAAATCATAATTACTTGTAAGGCTCAATAATTGCGGCAAGCATCATTATTGCATAATCGTGAATATATATATAAATATATAATTATTCCTTATTTATATCAATTAGTATTCATATATATGTCTATTCATATATTATTCATTATTCAATTATATTAGTATTCATTATTCATATGTTCATTTATATATTATTACTTATTCAATTATTATTCTTTCCTTATATTAGTATTTATATATATATTCTTTAGTCATTTCATATTACTCATTATAAAATTCGTCTATATCTATGTATATATAAATATTAATAATCATCCTTGCATGATGATTGCATATAAATATTTAACATTCCAAAGATATTACTTACTGAATATATTCACACATTCCCGATTTCTCCATCGATCAAAATATGCTTTATATATATTCTTTTCTATCTTTATTACTTGTTGTCCTCTTCTTATAATCTCCCTCTTCTCAGAAATATTTTCTCATATTTTATTTCATTCCATACAATTCCCCCACTTGATCGATTCCTTTTGGTCTTGATTTAATTATCCTTTTATAGCCCGCTTACCAAGAGTCTTCTCCTTGATTTGGGATGTGCCTTTTAGTTTAGTCTAATGTCTTTATCATAATCTATTTTCTAATTCCCAAGTTACTGCCTAATGAACCGTTGCATTTACTAAGTTGTTCTAGGAATTTTAGGAATCAATGCCTCCTTTAGAGAATCGATGCCTCCTCTAGGGATAGGTATAAGCAATATGTAGTTTATTATTTATTTATTTAATTTTTCATAAATCAGATTAGAGACTAATTATTATTTGTTTATTAGTTATCAACATTATTTTATTTTATTTGTGATTTCTTTTATTATTATAATAATTACAAATATCTATTGTTAATATAATTATAATTTTATCTATGATGATTATAATTAGGATAATAATAGTTAGATGGCAATTCCTTATACTTATTTGGTTTTGTTATTTCTATTTCAATATTTCATAATTGGTGTTACAGTTTTGATTATAATAATTGTAATAATAATATCAAATATGTTGTTATATTCAATGGTTATAATAATATTATCTTATGATTA
The DNA here is from genome assembly GCA_007115665.2 of Sequoiadendron giganteum. Taxonomy (NCBI): domain Eukaryota; kingdom Viridiplantae; phylum Streptophyta; class Pinopsida; order Cupressales; family Cupressaceae; genus Sequoiadendron; species Sequoiadendron giganteum. The sequence continues at coordinate 27,449,955 of CM021108.1, read as the reverse complement.
TTTATATTAATATTAAATTGCTAATATTTCTTTATATATTTTGTTATTCGTTTTATTTATTCATTTGTATTTCAATACTTTATATTTTAGTGTTGCAATTTCGAGGACATGACAAATATCTTGGTAGCATCCTCATAAAGGAAGAAGCAATCCCAACAAGCAAGGCTTAACAACCCATTTCTCACAAGGAATATATCCAAGGAGATAAAAAATCAGAAGACAAAGGAGCAAGACTACTCTTGACAACACTTTGACACTCAACTAATTTAAATAAACAAGGTCAAATAAAAAAAGATCACAAATCTATGGTCTAAAGGGCAACATAATACTTCTTCATGGCCCAAACACTAAGGGGAAACTCCTAAAACCACCAAGTTCACAATGTTGGCACACACCAAGAAAAATAAGATAATTTTATAATAAATCAACACCACACACTCATCCACAATTGTTGTATATCATATGATGCATATGGTTAGATACTTAACATGTTATATCTAATCATATATACATAAAAATAGTATAAAATTAAATTTTTAATTCACATGCTTGGATCATTCCTTTTGTATTTGCTTATTTGTTGTAATGGATCAATATATAAGGAGCCTCTCTTACACATCCTTACTCACCACCTACTACTTTCTTTGCTTCAAATATTTCTACCCCATCTATTATTGCATTCGATGGATATAAGGGTAGGGGTACATCTCCAATTTATAAATCTTAATATGCAATCATAGATCATATGCCATCTATTGTTGTAGTAGGTATGGGCTCATTCGCCTCCTAATCTATTAGGACCTATAGTGTGAATGATGGTGTTTATCAATCTCTCGTTGAAAAAATAAAGAAAATTCATCTCAACTAATGTTTATCATTTGGCCATCATGAGATATCTCTATAGAGTTAACATGCAATATCTATAGGAGTTAATATATTAAAATTACAATGCCAACAAAGTAGGGTTTTCCTCTCTTTCCAGCTACCCATATGATTGGTATCTTCACGATATGTGTGGCAACTACCTACATCAATATCCATGGGGACACCTAAGGGATGAGGAATCTAAAATTGCTCATGTTCCTAACACTATGATAATATTGTGATGCATAATGCAGTATCTTGTGAATCCTATAATCTATAATCTATAAATATCATTATTCAAGTTACAAGTAAGCATATAACAACCTAATAGTTACATTGTCTCATGTTGCTCCATATACTAAATTAAATGAATCAAATTATATGAAATCAAAAAGACTTGTTTATCAAGAAAATCCAAAATGATAATATTTGAATATAACAACTTATATCCTTTGAACAACCTACAAACTATAATATTTAATAGAGACGCTCCTCTTTAGCATGTCCTACTTTGCCAATGCAATATAAATATAATTCTTGATCTTGCTACTAAGCCATCTCATAATTAGTAATGACTTTCTATCATGGATGAGCAATCTAAGAATACACCAAACATCCTATAAAGTCATTGTCAACTCAATTATGGGTAAGAAGACACTATTGTATTTGAGTCCTAATGCTTCATCATGGTCATCGCATTTGAATTTAAAATCAAATGTATACATTTTCTAAGATGGCCTAGCCCCATTCTATCTACCATGTAAATATCTTTGATTGTGTTATCTATTTTACATATTGTGTATTTAACAATTTTACACCACTCTTTGACCCTAATCTTTTCCTACATTAAAAAACAATGAAAAAAAATACACTAATCATCAATTGAAAAAACCTTAAAAACATGATTAAATATATTCACACATGCCGTAAAATGTAAATCAAGCCATTTAAATTATAATCAGCCTCAATAAATCAAGCTTATTTTTACAATACATCTCAGTTAACAATAGAATAAAATAAATGGGAAACAATTTCCCGTAAAATGCTTGCGTAAAATAGTCGGATATCAATTTGACCTGTCGGTGAGTGATCCAATTGAAAAAACCAAGGGAAGACAAACAAATGTTCAAATCGTGATAAATTATCTACGAACAATTTATAAAATAGACATCTTTTCTGATTGTCGAGCTTTTCTATGACATTTGGATAGATTTTGAATATGTTTTCTTCAATGCAGACAAATGTTTCCACCTCTCTCTGTCAAATCAAAGCTCTGTAGCTCTCCCAAATTTTATTTGACCCAATGAATTACCTGAATCAATCTAAGCATATCTGAATCCCAGAGCAATTGAAGCTATCTTAGTTTCATTTCCCCTCAATTCTAAGTACAAGATGACATCCACAGCTCATGTTGGGTCCAATCTCAATGCTGTGGAGAAACTCATGTCCAATGGACAGAATCATCTTCATGTTCAGAATAAGCATGTCTTTCCTCCGGGTGAACGTCCCGAGATGTCCCAGGTCTGTCATTCTTATACATTTCCAGTCATAGACCTCAAAGATTTGGATGGGCCTGATAGAATGAAGGTAGTGAATGAGATTAGGCGGGCATGCGAGGAGGATGGCTTCTTCCAGGTAAACATCTAGATTTCATTTGTTCTTTTGTTCTTTATCTGGGTATCGCCTATATTCAATATGGATCATTCAGATCATGAATCATGGAGTGCCAGACACTGTTATGAAAAGCATGATGGACATTGCCAAAGAGTTTTTTGAAATGCCTGTGGAAGACAGGGTTTGTTTCTATTCAGAGGACCCACGGCAGGCTGTCAGGGTTTCTACAAGCTTCAATGTCACCAAAGATAAATTCTTTGACTGGAGGGATTATCTAAGCCACTCGTGTCATCCGCTGGAGGAATTTATCCATTCATGGCCTCAAAAGCCTGCACTTTACAGGTAGTGACAAAATAACAAAAAAAGAAAGAAAGAAAGTTTATCACAGGAATTCACCATCAAGTGTGTGTGACCCCTTTTTTCTTATTTCACTTTTTTAAAACAGAAAGGTTGCAGGGCAGTATGCCAAGGAGATAAGAGTACTGGTTCTAAGGCTTCTGGCTCCGATTTCTGAAGCTCTGGGACAAGATTCTGATTATTTGAATGCAATCTCTGGAAAGCATAGCCAGGTAATGAACATAAATTACTATCCTCCATGCCCAAATCCAGATCTTACATTTGGCGTAGCACCTCATTCAGATCCACGTGGCATTACTGTTCTGATGCAAGGAGATGTCAGTGGCCTCCAAGTGTTGAAAGATGGGAAATGGGTTGCTGTAGAACCAATACCCAATGCCTTTGTGGTGAATTTGGCTGATCAACTTCAGGTTTATAGTAATATAAACGATATTCACTGTATATAAATGATATTCATTGTATAGAGACTTCCCCTTTGTTTGAAACAAGTTTCTGGAGATATGAATTTTGAATTGTTTTTGTGATTAGGTTATAAGCAACGGAAGATTCAAAAGCGCCGAGCACAGGGCTGTAACCAATATAACTACTGCACGTATATCTATTCCCACCTTTTATGGGCCTTCGTTGGATACCTTCATTGCTCCTGCAGCATCCATGGTGGATGAGGAGCATCCGGCTTTATACAGAGGATATAAATTTGAAGAATACATGAGGGCATTCTGGAGCCAAGGTTTGAAGGGCAAGAGCATTTTGGATCGCTTCAAGATTGAAATCAGTCGATGATTGAAAAGTGGTATATAGCTGCTGTTATTGGGACATACTGTGCTGGTATGTACAGTGGACAGTGGACGCTATCTTGTATAGCAATGCTTTATCTGGGAAATAAGGTGGAAGAGATTAACCTATTCCTCTACATTTACATTTGAGAGGTGATAAGAACAGCTTTTATTTGATAGTCTTAAAATTAAATTTCCTCAGTTTTTTGACTCTGGTCTTTAGATGTGCATAATGTGCACTCAAGCAAAATAGGTATTAGATGTGGTATATTTAACTTAATTTTCCTATGTGTTTCTAGCGGGCATGTGAGGAGGATGAATTCTTTATGATAAAGACTTATTTGTCTCTGTCATTTCCCCCCTTTAAGGATAATTCAGATTGTAAACCATGGTAGCACCATGAAAACATGATGTTATGCAGTCCAACATAAACAAGTGTATCAATGAACTATTAGTGAGTGTTAGAATATGTTAGAATAATTAATAATAAAATGACACTATTGTGGTTGTGTCCAGTATAGAACATGTGTAAAAAGGAATTAAATGTGTCTATTAGCTGTTATTAATATTTCATTTATTGTTGAATAGTTCTAGTTATCTATCAACATAGTTAGTTGTTTTTTAGAAAGATCATCGAGTCTTTGTTCTTATAAATCTGTATTCTTTGTTGATGAATAAATGATGGATAAGTTCATTTATGTTTTCTATCTTCATTTCTTTAGTTCTTGGAGGAACGAACCTAGGTAGCATCCTCATAAAGGAAAAAGGACTCCCAACAAACAAGGCTTAATAACCCATTTCTCACAAGGAATACATACAAGGAGATAAAAAACACATAAAAAAGGAGAACAACTACTCTTGAGACCACTTTGATACTCGACTAATCTAACCAGCAAGGTCAAATAGCATAAAAATGATTAAAAAATCTATGGTCTAAAGGGCAACACAATACTTTCCCAAACACCAAGAGGAAACTCCTAAAACCACCAGGTTCGTAATGTTGGCACACAAACACAAAAAGAACAATAAGATAATTTAATAATATATCAACACCACATACTCATCCACAATTGTTGCATATCATATGATATATATGGTTAGATACTTATCTTGTTATATCTAATTATACATACATGGAAATAGTACAACATTAAATCATTAATTCACATGCTTGGGTCATCCCTCTTGTATTTGCCTATTTGTTGCAATGGATCAATATATAATGAGCATCCCTTACACACCCTTACCACCTACTACTTTATTTGCTTTGTATATTGCTACCCCATTTGCCATTGCATTTGATGGATATAAGGGTAGGGGTACATCTTCGATTGATAATTGGAGTATGCAATCATAGATCATATGCCATCTATTGTTGTAGTAGTTATGGGCTCATTCTCCTCCTAATCTATTAGGACCAATAGTGTGAATGATGGTCTATCAATCTCTCATTGAAAAAATAGAGAAAATTCATCTCAACTAATGTTTATCATTTGGCCATCATGACATATCTCTATAGAGTTAACATGCAATATCTATAGGAGTTAATCTATTAAAACTACAATGCCAACCAAGTAGGGTTTTCCTCTCTTTCCAACTACCCATATGATTGGTATCTTCACGATATGTGTGACACCTACCTTCAATATCCATAGGGACACCTTTAAGGGATGAGGAATCTAAAATTGCTCATGTTTCTAACTTTGTGATAATATTGTGATGCATAATATAGTATCTTGTGAATCCTATAATCTATAAAAATCATTATACAAATTATAAGTAAACATAAAACAACCTAATAGTTACATTATCTCATGCCGCTCCATATCCTAAATTAAATGAATCAAATTATATGAAATCAAAAGGACTTATGCATCAAGAAGAACCAAAATGATAATAGTCAAAACTAACTAACTTATATCCCTTGCACAACCTACAAATTGTAATATTTAATAGAGGTACTCCTCTCTAGCATGTCCTACCTTGCCATTACAATATACATATAATTCTTGATCTTGCAACTAAGCTATCTTATAGTTAGTAATGACTTTTCTACCATGAATTAACGATCTAAAAATACACCAAACATCTTATAAAGTCATTGCCAACTAATTGTGGGTGAGAAGAAAATGTTAGTACTTGAGTCTGAATGCTTCATCATAATCATCACATTTGAATTTAGAATCAATTGCAAACATTTCTCTAAGGTGGCCTAGCCCCATAGATCTACCATCTAAATATCTTTGGTTGTGTGATTTGTGTGATCTATTTCACATATATGGAGTATTTAACAATTTTACACCTCTTTGATCCCAATCTTTTTCTACATTAAAAAATGAGGATTTTTATTTTCAACTGTGATGAAAGAAAGATACACTAATGATCAATTTAAAAAAAAACATGATTAACTATATTGACACATGCCCTAAAATGTAAATCAAGCCATTTAAATTATAATCCGCCTCAATAAATCAAGCTACTGCATTAAAGGTTGTTAGAAACAATACGTCTCAATTAACAATAGATAAAATAAATGGGAAACACAATTTCCCGGAAAATGTTTGCATAAAAAACTCGTATATCAATTTGACCTGTCGGTGACAAACAATGTTCAAATCGTGACAAATTATCTGCAAGCAATTTATAAAATAGACATATTTTCTGATAGTGGAGCTTTTCTATGACATTTGGATAGACTTTGAATATGTTTTCTTGAATGCAGACAAATGTTTCCACCTCTCTATGTCAAATCAAAGCTCTCCCAAATATTATTTAACCCAACGAATCACCCTGAGTCAATCTAAGCATATCTGCATCCCAGAGCAGTTGAAGCTAAACAATCTAAGTATGTCTGAATCCCAGAGCAATTGAAGCTATCTTATTCTCATTTACCCCAATTCTAAGTAAAAGATGACATCCACAGCTCATGTTGGGTCCAATCTCAATGCTGTGGAGAAACTCATGTCCAATGGACAGAATCATCTTGATGTTCAGAATAAGTATGTCTTTCCTCCGGGTGAACGTCCCGACATGTCCCAGGTCTGTCATTCTTATACATTTCCAGTCATAGACCTCAGAGATTTGGATGGGCCTGATAGATTAAAGGTAGTGAATCAGATTAGGCGGGCATGCGAGGAGGATGGCTTCTTCCAGGTAAACATCTAGATTTCTTTTATTATTTTGTTCTTTATCTGGGTAACGCCTAAATTGAATATGGATCATTCAGATCATGAACCATGGAGTGCCAGAAACTGTGATGAAAAGCATGATGGACATTGCCAAAGAGTTTTTTGAAATGCCTGTGGAAGACAGGGTTTGTTTCTATTCAGAGGACCCACGGCAGGCTGTCAGGGTTTCTACAAGCTTCAATGTCACCAAAGATAAATTCTTTGACTGGAGGGATTATCTGAGACACCCATGTCATCCGATGGAGGAATTTATCAATTCATGGCCTCAAAAGCCTGCACTTTACAGGTAGTGACAAACAACAAAAAAAGATGAAAGAAACTAAGTTTCTCACAGGAATTCACCATGACCCCTTTTTTCTTATTTCACTTTTTTAAAACAGAGAGGTTGCAGGGAAGTATTCCAAGGAGATAAGAGAACTGGTTCTAAGGCTTCTGGCTGCGATTTCTGAAGCTCTGGGACAAGGTTCTGATTATTTGAATGAAGTCTTTGGAAAGCATAGCCAGGTACTGCACATAAATTACTGTCCTGCATGCCCAAATCCAGATCTTACTTTTGGCGTAGCACCTCATTCAGATCCACGTGGCATTACTGTTCTGATGCAAGGAGATGTGAGTGGCCTGCAAGTGTTAAAAGATGGGAAATGGGTTGCTGTAGAACCAATACCCAATGCCTTTGTGGTGAATTTGGCCGATCAACTTCAGGTTTATAGTAATATAAATGATATTCACTGTATACAGACTTCCCCTTTGTTTAAAACTTGTTTCTGGAGGCATGAGTTTTGAATTGTTTTTGTGTGAGTTTTGCTTAGGTTATAAGCAACGGAAGATTCAAAAGCGCCGAGCACAGGGCTGTAACCAATATAACTACTGCACGAATATCTATTCCCACCTTTTATGGGCCTTCGTCGGATACCTTCATTGCTCCTGCAGCATCCATGGTGGATGAGGAGCATCCAGCTTTATACAGAGGATATAAATTTGAAGAATACATGAGGGCATTCTGGAGCCAGGGTTTGAAGGGCAAGAGCATTTTGGATCGCTTCAAGATCGAATTCAGTCCATGATTGAAAAGTGTGGTATATATCTTCTGTTGTTGGAACATGCATATGCTGGTATGGACAGTGGACACTATCTTGTATAGCAATGCTTTATCTGGGAAATAAGGTGGAAGAGATTAACCTATTCCTCTACATTTACATTGGAGAGGTGATAAGAACAGCTTTTGTTTGATAGTCTTAAAATAAAATTTCCTCAGTTTTTTGACTCTGGTTTTTAGATGTGCATAATGTGCATTCAAGCAAAATAGGTATTATATGTGGTATATTTAACTTAATTTTCCTATATATTTCTAGTGGGCGTGTGAGGAGGATGAATTCTTTATGATAAAGACTTATTTGTCTCTGTTATTTTCCCCTTTAGCTGGGTATTTCCTAAATTCAATAAGGATCATTCAGATTGTAAACCATGGTGGCACCATGAAAACATGATGGATACTGCCAGAGACTTCTTTGAAGATTAGGGCCTGCCTCTGGTCAGAAAACCTAAGGCAGGATGCCAGGTTTGCTACAACCTTGGATGTCACCTGCAGCTTATGATGACAAATAAAAATAAAAATAAAAACCAAACTTTTCAAAAGAATTTATAAACAATAAATGAGTGACAAATTTTAATTTGAGTTTTTTTTGAAACAGAGAGGTTGCAGGGGAGTACTGTAAGTTGATAAGGGAAATGGTTTAAGGTTCTAAAGGTCTGTGACAGGATTCTTGTTATTTCAAAAAATTTAGGTGTGTAACTTTGGCGAGAACTGTGACAAGGTTCTAATTTAAAAATGGGCGAGCTAAATTTTGGTGTATAATGTGTATAAAAGTAAGTGTGAGTATAGGTTTGATAAATAAGTAGATATGGTAAATGTATAGGTGTGATTATATGGATAAGGGATAAGCATAAGTGTATAGAAGTATGTGTACTTCATAGATGGATAGTATATAGCAAGGGATCAATTTTGCACAAAGTTATTTTATCTGTCTATATATGTATATATGTAGGGGAAAGGATCCACTAGTTGAGCATGTTTCAATAGTTGTTATAGCATTTGTTGATTTAATGTCCAATATTTTTAACAATATTGAACCAATAGTTGTGACTTTAAAGTTGTTAGTGTTGATGATAACTACCAATAATTGAATAATATGTATTCCTTAGATCTAAAAAACAACAAATCATGCGATGCCACATCAGCGCACCAATAGAACATGATTTAGTGCACAAGTATCGGTCTCACCTTTTTTTTTTTACCTTTATGGACACCTTGACAAAAAGCATGTTGATGTGGCATCATATTTGATGATGTGGTCCTGAAACCTTAGTTATAAGTAGGGGCATTGCCAAGCAAGCTGCTGTAAAAAATTGGGAATTTTTTGAAATTTCAACATAGGATTTTGAGAAGTGCAAAGTTAGGGTGCTCAACTACTAGGTCCTCTCTCCTATGTATGTACCAAGTCACTTTCTTCAAAATAGGCACAAAACTAAATGGAAAATAGTATGGGGATGATATACTTTGAAGTGTATGTGAATCTTAGAATAATCATACATCTAAAAAATGTAGCAATCACAAATATGTATATAAAGTGAATATCTTATACACTCAAAGAATATCGTCATGGAGTCCATATAAAGTAATGGAACTTGTGAGGATCTGATGATGTAGGTTCATTTTTTGTATATGTATTCTCCATAAAATGAATCTCTAGAAGCACTTATAACAAAAAAATAGTAGTGATAGGATATGTCTCCCACCCTTGACAATTGGTTGTGTCTATAAGAGACAAGGAATAATTGGAAGAGGAAAAAACAACACAATAAGTAATATAACCTAAGCATATAAGTATATAATCATGTAATCATATGAGGATATATAGCAATGACCATAAAGAATGCATCATGATAACCATGAGAAGCACATGGGTGTAGACGATATCAATGAACTTAATAATAATGTTTTCCTAGTATGAGCAAAGGATGGTGGTGTGATCCTTAGTGACCAAAAATAGCCATGTATGTATAATGGTATGAAGTCAAACTTTGAAGCCACAACGCTATGATAAAGGAGAAGTTTGATGCTCTTGAATATAAAAATATGATTGTGAATGGATATGTAAAGAGGAAGCACAATGCTTTTGAATGGAAAGGATAATGTCATCAAATACAGTCAAACAAGAAGCATAATGCTTATTGAAATAATATTTTTGATATAATATTATTTAACAAACTATTATATTATTATATTATTAATAATTAACACTTTATTTTAATGTTTTTGAAAAAGGCAAAAACAGGTTTTGATGGGACCCCGAAACCCATTACAAGCAGATTTTGAATGGATCTAGAACCCAAAACCAGAAGGTTGTCAAAACTTAAAGACATGAAGGCATAGACAACCAAGGATAAAAAAGGCCATCAAACAGCCAGCAACTGGCCAAAAACCAGCCCCCCAACCAAGAACCATCAAGATTTATATTTAGAATTGCTCTTGTGGGAGCGGAGAGTCATGCCAAAAGGAGGTTTAGAGGACTTATCTTTTTTTTCCCTTTACAGTGATCCAACCCTCTTCCACTTGTGTTGCCTTATCAAGCCAAGCTAGCGCACCATTATCCATAGGAGGAAAGCTAACAACCGTTGTCTTAAAGATTTCATTTGTTTTCCTCTCAGCAGGCGTGGCCAAATCAGGAGAGCCACCCGAAAAGGTAGCCAGAACACTGTCACAAGAAGTGGCAGCCAAAGGCCCACTCTCAACCTCAAAAGGGGGCACTACATTGTTGTCTTGCAAAGCATCGAAAATCCCACCATTAGAGACAACCAGAGAGGAAGCCTCAAGGCCTTGTGATTCCTGAGCAACAACCTCAAAGAAGCTCCTTGGTTGCTCAACCTTCTTCACAATCATGTAGTGTTGTGGGGAAGCATCTTTCCACCATGTAGCCTTCATGGCATTTTTCTCAAAACTGCAATGAGTAGAAGCATGACTTGTTTTGAAACATCTTCTACATCGAAAGGGAATCCCCTCATAGTCCAAAGCTTGGACCCAAGAACTCTTAGAATTTTTAAGTAGAATTTTGGTAGGCAACCCTTTTGAAATATCCATTTCAACCAATATGCGGGCAACGGTAGAATGAAACATATCAGAAGATGCATCATCCACCAACAAAAAATCACCAAGAGCCTCACCCACTTCCTCTAAAAGGGAGTCAGACCAAAAGTGGAGTGGAAGATTAGGAAGCCGGACCCAAATCGGGATTTTATTGAAGGTTTTAGAAGAGGGGTTGAAATCAACATGCCAAGGCTTGATCATCAACAAAAATTTGTCCTCCCAGCTATAAAAGTGATTACATAATATTTTGTTTCTATCCATATCAATGTCAAATTTAGCAACAAAAAACCCCTTCCATGGGGAAAAAATGAACTTTACCCGTTATTAAAGGCTCCCCATTCCATAAAGATCTAGGAGTGCAGCTGAGGGAGAGTGCGCCAAAAACCCACTATATTAATTGAGCACCACTTGTATTTATATTGCTTCTATTGTTCAATAAAATATCATTCAATTGTTCACAATGATTTTAATTTGGCATCAATGCATTATTTATCCTTATTCTTGTGAAGAATCTCATAAAGAATTTTCAAGAGGTAATTTTAAAAAAATTAAAGATAAAAGTTGTGGAGGCAACAAATGGCATAAAAAATAGTTGAACCTACCATGTGCACCAAGAATTTGAATACTCTACCATTTAAAAAATTCAAACCCTAATGTCACCCTTCCTATAGTCTTTGTGTGAATATGAAGGTGTAATGTTGCTCCTCTTCTAAAAACAAAAGGAAAAGCTTGAATTTTTTGAAACAAGTCGTGAAGAAAATGTTCAATTGATAGAGATTGGATCGAATGAATGAAACAAAATTGTGAATGATGATTAGATTCTAAAGGGAAGCAAAGCCTATGAAGTGTTGCTCAATCTTGCATACTTGTGTGATGAAGAAAGAAAAAGAAAGGTTTTTCATTTTTTAAATATATCCCACCCCTATAAATTTTGAATAAATAACAATTTTGAAAGCATAATATTAGATTCAAAAGAAAATTAAAATGAAAAAAACACTTTAATAGTGCATATGAAATATTTGCAAACTATTTATATTCTATTGCTATAAAATAAAATCTTCAAAAGTACATGTAATAGTATAACAAAAGAAGACTATATTAGTTTTTTCACTATATTTTTTTTGGAGTATTATATTATATAGTTCATTTGCTTGTTACATATTGTAATAAACAAACAACATTAAGTAAAACAATGCCTCTAATTCATTTGCTTGTTACATATTGTAATAAACAAGCAACATTAAGTAATACATTGCCTCTAATTCATTTTTATGAGTAAATTTTCCATGTCAAATTACTACATCTAATGCCTAATAAAGTCGAAACAATAATGTCTATGGTATTGGCCTTATAAATTGTCGGGGATAAATAAGGGTCTACAAATCACCTTCCTTTAGAGAGATAAGGACCTTTTCAAAAAATGGCTTCAAATGCTTCAAAATAATGTTTCTGAACTCTTAGTTGCTAATAAAAAAATCAAATCTTTGTGTTTATAGATTCAACTACATTGCTTTAAAATGCATAATGGTAAAAATTTGGAGACTTTTAAAGAAAAGATAAAATCGAAGGCATCATTGCAAGAATTAGGGAGACTAGATGTCAAATATCTCCCTTGTTCCCATCATCTTGAGAGCATTGGCTCCTACCTTTTGCATGTTTAGCACATGTCTCAATATGGTTAGTAGAAAGACATCATGTGAGGAGTTAGTGATTTTTCTTTAACAAGAAGAGGCTATTCATGATGAGATCTTAGACTCACCAAGCAAGTAGGCCTTCAAATTTTAGCATAAGGGAAATAAACAAGAATATTGAAGCACGGTCCATCAGGTTAATCAAAACATGAACAAGATAGTGCATAAGCATAGAAAAAGAAGTGTCCCAATTATGGGAAAGGTACACATTTTCTAGGAATGTTAGTAGAAATCATGTTATTGGTGAATCAAGCTAGTAAAGTATATAATAGAATCCTTGGGGAACAAAAAGAAAAATATCTATTGGAAAATAAAGAAGAAAGGCTCACTGCCAAAGGACTCATTTCCCATAATAGAAAGAGATAGAAGTAAGGGTGGATCACTGCCAAAAGTGAACTGCTAATAATGCATCTAACCTATGTTGAAGATATAGTTCCACTAAAGCTTAGAATACTGACTTAACACACTTTATTCTTCACCTCAAAAACAATTCACACTTCTTTGCTCTAAATCTCAAATACACTTAATTATCTTGCATCTCTATATATCATCACTCAAGGAATTAACCTTGTATATATACCACAACCAACCAAAACATCAATAAGGTCGGCCTAAAACATGTACCATGCAACATATCATCCAGTCGGCTCAAAACTCAATCATACACGCCTTGCAAACGAAATCAAAGCATATAACACATTAAGATAGGCCTACATGACGTATAATTACTCCCATAATTCTACTCTAGACTCGACCCATCTCCACACAACCTAAAATACATAGGTCAACACCATAGGTGAAGTTATAATAGAATGAACCATCTAGTCACTCAAAAACTTGACACACGAACAACCAAAACACTTTCCACCTGGAGAAAACATACTATAGGAATCCTCAAACACTTCTGTAAATATGCATGTCAAAACGTTCATTTGTGGTGGAATGCAGAGCATTCCAATCATACACTATCACAATTATACTGGCATATCTAGATCAATACTTTGTCACTATTATCTTCAATTGCAAAAGACATCAGATCGTGAAACTTTGGATTTAGACTCTTCCAACATACACCATCATTACCTCAAAACCGCATAACCAAATTCTTCATGGTGGAGCAATGTGGACCAAAATATTTGTTCTCTGAACACTAGAATTGCATTCTAGACTTAGGCAATTATCAAAGTGTGTTTGGTGTAGTATTTCTAATGCAACATATGGGTTCACCTTGTTTAATTATAGATTACTAATTATATTTTTTTATGAATGTTCTTGGTTACATAGAGGAGTATATTTTTTTAATCATAGAGATTGGATTATTGTCCATGAATGTACTCTTGGTTTTCATATTTTGTTCACACATGTGTTTGTATGAGAATTTTGAAGCTTGATTCTATTTCCCAATATGGTTAAGACATTGGTTTGTTGTTACTTGTCTACCACCAAATTTAAAAGACAAAAATATATTTTTATTTATGTTGTAGTTTAATTTCCTACTATTCCTACATACACTAATGAATTTTATAACTTTGGTTAGATATTAAGAGGGTCACACTACCATGAGTTCTTGATAGATTTATCTATTTAGAAGTATTGTCCAACTTATAATGCATTAGTTTAGTAAAATATATCTTTAGTGAGCTCATGTTAAATAAGCATACAAAGGACATAATGACGAGTTTACAAGATGTAAGTGTTTATTAGAATTAAGGGATCCATTTTGGTGAGTGAAACTTGTTACATATGTGGGTACACTTGCATACTTATCTATATTTATTATTAATGAGGTCTAGTAGGCTTGTTCCTATGACCATTAGGACATGGTAGTCAAATTCTTATTCCAATTTATGTCCCCTCTCAAGGCCTCAAGAGAATACGTCTATTTTCTATAGAGCTTGGGGAAGAAGATGACATGCCCTAATCCTATGTATTGGTCCAAAACTATCCTCTCCTTATTGATGAGTCCATCTATTTACCTCAAATATATTGTTCCCCTTTTCTCAATTCGAGTAATGGTTCTAGAGGAGAGGGCCTATAGGTTTTAGATCCAATAGACTGAATAAATCTATAGATCAAATTCACATATAAAAGGTCACACCCATGAATATCATGGTTGTACCTCTATGTTACAAATAGAATTAAAAAATTTGTGTACTAGTTTTGTATATACTAACTAGTTTTAAAAATTAAAAACAACATGAAAAATGAGGGAAATCGACACATTCTACCTCTAAACACTCAAAGACATAAGTCTAATGTCATATCTTATTAATCCACGCCAAGTTATATTCATTTAATACCATTATCTTACATGACCAAATCAATATCTCTCTTAAGGTGAATGTGAAAATGAGATGTTAATATTTACCTTTTACCTTACCATTTATAGTTGAGGTGAATTTCTCACTATGCATTTTTACCTACCTTACTCATTTACAATTAATACATGGGGACCTTGGGCATGATGATCGAATTTTTTTATTAATGAAATTACAAATTTTTGATGTTTTTTTTTATGAATTATGTGGTAGTGCATTTATTATCACCCTTTCTTTTCCTCTACTAGCATTTTTGACTGGCATGCTTGTGATTGACATGACATACATTCTTGGTCATCCCATATGTTGATGCTTACATTTTTTACATCCTTGGACACATATTTTATATATGCCCATGATGAGTTACTATTTCTTGGGGACAAGATATCTTTATGAGGCAACAATATTGTCTTTGACATATATCCCATGTGATCATTATATGATGTTGCTTTAGATGATTTTTAACATGCTTGATGTGCTTGCATGTTCCTTATAACATTTATGTGTATCTTTATTTATCATTTTCTATACCAAAAGAAACCTTTTACATATCTTGATGATTATATCCATTTCATGTGCTTACATGTTTATCATATAATGATATTTTTCCTATATTAAACACTTTAACATGGTAATCAATATTCTCATTTCCTTATATTCCTTGCATCTTATGTATGCAATCAATTAGAGAGAGAACATACACTTCATGAGTTTGATGATTGTGATGCAATTATGATAATTTTTGGTACAAGATAGAGTTTCATCATTGTATCCAAATGGAGTCCTTTTACCACACTATCTATAATCAAACCATGTTTCATATCCAAATATAGATACTTTGGCATCTCATTCATATTTGAATGGATTCCTTACATGCAAGTTTTCAAATAGTTAGATCCTTTTTACATTTGCTCATATCCAAGAAAAGCCCTCTCATTGAGACATTAGTAGAGTCAAACCTTTATTTTGCATAGTTAGAGTCCTTAGTTTATCACTTTCCATAACAAGCATGATCTCTTACCTTTCTCTTTCTCTTTTCCTTTTACTTTTTTTAAGATAGTTCTTCTTCAAGCAAGCTATAATTCATGGTTTTATCAAATTGTGTGATATATGCTACTTGTTGCATGCTTTTCTCTATTTTAATTTTTCAGTAGAGTGTTAAAGACAAGAATATTTCACCCATTACATGTTTAAGAATGCTATCATCGAATATTTTTCCAAGGTCATAAAATTAGTCCTTCAGGAGAGTTGACATATGAAAACTTAACCCTAACAATTTGACAACTTTAGTTTCTAAAAACAAACACTCAAATTTATCATTTCCCATCTGCAATTAATTATAAATTTAATATTATATTTTTTTACGCAATGTATTTTTCACTTACAATGTTAAAGGTTGGAAAAAATACATCTCAACTAACAATAGGTTGGGAAAAGTACATCTCAACTAACAATAAATAAAATAAATGGGAAACTTTTTGTTTTTAATAGTGTTAAAAACGCGACAAATTATCTACAAATAATTTCAGCATTCCTGACTCAATCTAAGCATATCTGAATCCCACAGCAATTGAAGCTAAACTTATTTTCATTTTTTCCTCCCTCGAGTACAAGATGACATCCACAGCCCATGTTGTGGAGAAACTCCTGTCCAATGGGCAGAATCATCTTCATGTTCAGGATAAGTACGTCTTTCCTCCAGGTGAACGTCCCGACATGTCCCAGGTCTGTCATTCTTATACATTTCCAGTCATAGACCTCAAAGATTTGGATGGGCCTGATAAAATTAAGGTAGTGAATGAGATTAGGAGGGCATGCGAGGAGGATGGCTTCTTCCAGGTAGACACCTAAATTTATTTTATTCTTTTGTTCTTTATCTGGGTATCGCCTAAATTCAGTATGGATCATTCAGATCATGAACCATGGAGTGCCAGAAACTGTGATGAAAAGCATGATGGACATTGCCAAAGAGTTTTTTGAAATGCCTGTGGAAGACAGGGTTTCTCTCTATTCAGAGGATCTACAGCAAACTGTCAGGGTTTCTACAAGCTTCAATGTCAACAGCGATAAATTCTTCTGCTGGAAGGATACTCTAAGATACCCATGTCATCCGCTGGAGGAATTTATCAATTCATGGCCTCAAAAGCCTGTACTTTACAGGTAGTGACAAAAAACCTTAAAAAGAAAGAACCAAAACAAACATAGTTTCTCACAGGAATTCACCAACAAGTGTGTGTGACACCTTTTTTCTCATTTCACTTTTTTAAAACAGAGAGGTTGCAGGGCAGTATGCCAAGGAGATAAGAGTACTGGTTCTAAGGCTTCTGGCTGCGATTTCTGAAGCTCTGGGACAAGATTTTGATTATTTGAATGCAATCTTTGGAAAGCATAGCCAGGTAGTGAATATAAATTACTATCCTCCATGCCCAAATCCAGATCTTACCTTTGGCGTAGCACCTCATTCAGATCCACGTGGCATTACTGTTCTTATGCAAGGAGATGTGAGTGGCCTGCAAGTGTTAAAAGATGGGAAATGGGTTGCACTAGAACCAATACCCAATGCCTTTGTGGTGAACTTGGCTGATCAACTTCAGGTTTATAGTAATATAAATAAATGATATTCACTGTATACAGACTTCCCCTTTGTTTGAAAATATTTTCTGGAGGTATGAATTTTGAATTGTTTTTGTGTGAGTTTTGATTAGGTTATAAGCAACGGAAGATTCAAAAGCGCCGTGCACAGGGCTGTAACCAATATGACCACTGCACGTATATCTATTCCCACCTTCTATGGGCCTTCATTGGATACCTTCATTGCTCCTGCAGCATCCATGGTGGATGAGGAACATCCAGCTTTATACAGAGGATATAAATTTGAAGAATACATGAGGGCATTCTGGAGCCAAGGTTTGAAGGGCAAGAACCTTTTGGATGGCTTCAAGATCGAAGTCAGTCCATGATTGAAAAGTGTGGTAGATAAGTGCTGTTGTTGGAACATACATATGCTGGTATGTACAGTTGATACTATCCTGTATAGCAATGTTCTATCTGGGAAATAAGGTGGAAGAGATTAACCTATTCCTCTACATTTACATTTGAGAGTTGGTAAGAACAGCTTTTTTTTTTTAGTTTTAAAATAAAATTTCCAAAGTTTTTTTTGACTCTAGTTTTTAGATGTGCATGCAAGCATGAGAAGTAGACTTTGAAATAGATATTAGATGTGGTATATTTAACTTCAATATTGAATCAAATCATAAAGGGGATCAGTAGTTCAGTGATGCAAGATCTTAGGTTCAATTTCTACATGGTATATGAAAAGTTTAATATGGTATCACAGCTCAGATCAGTAGAGGTGGGTCAAGTTAGGAGCTCCAAGCACTTGCAATGTTGACTCAAGGAAGTCTTGAAAAATTATTTATATCTGATCTGAAGAAAGATCCAATCATAAAAAAATCGATAATTCAATAATAGAACGCCCTGAAAACAAATGAAAAATTATAGATTCAACTTCTAACTAATCTTTTAAAAAAATCAACAAATTAAACATACAAAACAAAAACACCGAAATCTATAATATCTCTAGATTTTACTCATAGTTGAAAAGTTCATACCCTCCTATTTATCAACAGTGGGCATTGGATTTGGCTTTGTCCAAAACATCTTTTTTTTAATAGCTCTAAGGAAGAGGTAAAAATACTCTTGGCTCATAAAAGCATTAAAAGATTATTGAATCCCTTCCTAAATGAAGCTCTTAATTTTCACAAGTTCATAAATTTTATGAGACCATAACCTTAATTGTTATAAGGATTTTGATTAAAATTTTTGAGCAGCATCATCTCCTATAGAACACAACTAGAAGCTTCAGCCAGATCAATAAGTCATATATCGAAAAAAAAATTGTATATTTTTCTTATAAACATCCCATCAATCCTTACTTTTTAATGGAAATCAGTAAAATGTTCATTCATTTATTTGTCTCTGTTATTTTCCCCACTTATCTGGGTATTTCCTAAATTTCAATATGGATAATTCAGATTGTAAATCATGGTATGCCAGAATTTGTGATGAAAATATGATGGACACTGCCAGAGACTTCTTTGAAGATTAGGGCCTGCCTCTGGTCAGAAAACCTAATGCAGGATGCCAGATTTTTGTCACCAAGGACAATTTCTTTGACTGGAAGGATTATCTAAGATCTTTGGAGGAAGTCTTCTACCCATTAGCCTGCAGCTTACGATGACAAAATAAAATAAAAATAAAATCAAACATTTCAAAAGAATTTATAAACTATAAATGAGTATGATAGATTTAATTTTAGTTTTTTGAAAAAGAGAGGTTGCAAGGGAGTACTCTAAGGAGATAAGAGAAATGGTTTAAGGTAGGTTAATTCGATTTCTTAAGGACTGTGACAGGATTTTTGTTATGGTGAACTGTGATGAGTTTCTAATTTAAAAATGGGCAAGCTAAATTTTGGTGGATAATGTGTATAAGAGTGTATATATGGTAAATGTATAGGTATGGTTATATGAATTAGTAAGTATATAGATGTGTAATTGGTAGATGGATAGTATAGAACAATATAATCTATTTTGTACGAAGTTATGTCATTTGTCAATATGTTATGCATCAAGGTACTCTTTTCAAAATAGACACAAAATTAAATGAAAAATGGAATGGGGATGATTTTTTTTTAAGTGCACGTGAATTTTAAAATAATCATGCTTCGAAAAAATGTAGCACTGACAAATATGCATATAAAGTAAATGTCTTAGACACTTAGAGAATATCATCATGGGATTCATATAAAGTAATGGGCATTGTGAGGATATGATACTGTAGCTTCATTCTTTGTATATGTATTTTGCATAAGATGAGTCTCGAGAAGAATCTATAACATGAAAATATTAGTGATAGGATATATCTCCCACCCTTGACAATTAGTTGTGTTTATAAGAGATAAAGAATTGCTCGAAGAGGAAAAAACAACACATAATAAGTAAATATAACCTAAGCATATGAGCATATAATAATGCAATCATATGAGGATAAATGACTACAAAGAATGCACCATGATAACCATTAGAAGTACATGGATGGAGATGATATCAATGAATTTAATAATATTGTTGCCCTAGTATGAGGAGTGTGATACTTAGTGACCAAAAGCACCCATGTTTGTATAATTGCATGAAGCCACAAGAAGGCAAAAAGTTATGATAAAGGAGAAGTTTGATGCTTTTGAATATAAAGATATAGTTTTGAAAGTGTAATATGTAAACAAGAAGCAAAATATTTTTGAATGGAAAGGCTCAATATCCTCCAATAAAATCAAACAAAAAGCGTAATGTTTATTGAAAGAATATTATTTAATAAACTATTAGATTATTAGATTATTATATTATTAATAATTAGCATCTTATTATTAATGCTCATTTGGTTGATTCTTATATTAATCGAGCACCTCTTGTATTTATATTGTTTCTATTGATCAACAAAATGCTACTCATTTTCTCCATGATTTTAATTTGATATCAACGCATTATTTATCCTTGTTCTTGTGAAGAACACTATGAAGAATTTGCAAGAGGCAATTTTGAAAAAAATCGAGAGAAAAGTTGCAAGGCAACAAATGACATATGAACCTACCACATGCACCAAGATTTTGAATACTCTACTATTTAAAAGATTCAAACCCCAATGTCACCCTTCGTATAGTCTTTGTGTGAATATGAGTGTGTAATGTTGCTCCGAGCTGTTAGAAACAAAAGAAAAATTTGAAATAAGTTGTGAAGAAAAATGGTCAATTGATAGAGGTTGGATCAAAGAAATCAACCAAAATTGTGAATTATGATTAGATTTTAAAGGGAAGCAAAGCCTATGAAGTGTTGCTTGATCCTACATACTTGTGTGTTAAAGAAAGGAAATGATTTTTTAAAAATATATCTCACCTTTATAAATTTTAAATAAATATAAAAAATTTAGAAGCATAGTACTAGATTCAAAAGAAAATTAAAACAAAAAAAAAATTGTAATAGTGCATATGAAATATTTACAATCTATATATATTCTATTACTATAAAGGGAAATCTTCAAAAGTACATAATATATGACAAATAAGACTATTTTTTCACTAGATTTTTTTGGAGTTATATTATGTAATCCATTTGTTTTTTACATATTGCAATAAACAAGCAACATTTAGTAAAATAGTGTCTCTAATTCATATTTATGAATAAATTTTCCATGTTAAATAACTACATCTAATGCTTAATAAATTTGCAACAACAATGTCTATGACATTGGCCTAATAAATTTTTGGGGGAGGAAAAAGGGTGTACAAATAACCTTCCTTTGGAGAGATAAGGACCTTTTAAAAAAATGGTTTCAAATGCTCCAAAATTATGTTTGTGGACTCTCAACTACTAAGAGGTGATAATTATTATAACAATGTAGGCTAACGGTCATTTCCGAAGCTCGGCTACAACAAGGGTTTCCCCAAGCTCAAGCCCGACAGGAAGGTTCTTGCTAGAGAAGAATGGCGGTTTTCAGTATAAGGAGAAGATTGGGCTGAGCTGGAAAGCAGAGGACGTGAAGGCAAATTCTTACCAGAATGGTTCCGACCCAAGCAAGCTGAGAGAGGAAGCGGTGTGGAATAAACACCAGAGCGGAGATGGGGGTTGGAAAAGCGGCGTGTCTCTGACGAAACAACAACCCAGTTCCTTAAACACTGGGAACGAGGCGAAGTCTTCAGGCCTGAGCGGTGTTGGGCTTGGCTTGAACGGTGGCGACCAGGCTACCCAAGAAGGACAGAGGGGTGGGCAACGAGATCCACTGGCACAAGGGGGAGGTTTCGCCAAAGGGACCAAGGCATCACTGGTTGTGGGGCGCCAAAATGGATCCTGTCAGTTTGTGGATCCTACAACCAAAATTTTGGTTGGCAGTGGAAGATGGGAGTCTGGGTTACCTCAATTAGATAGAACAGAGAGGGTAGGTGAAGATGCGGGGATGCGGGTTTTTTGCAGTCATCTAGATTTGTCACAATGGAGCTAGATGTAGAGATTGTGTAAGAAGTAATGTTCAAAGATTTTTTTTTTTTCTAGACTAGGCCTAATAGGAAGATTCAGAGGTTTTTGGTTAAGCATGACGGGCCTCCACCAGTGGATTTCTCTCCATTGGAAGAATGTTACAAAAAGGTATGTTCAAATTTATTCCATAGCCAGAGACTTTTTCATTGTTGTTTTTGAAAAAGAGCAGGATAAAAATAAGATCTTATGTGACTATCACTAGAATTGGGAAGATAAATATCCTTTGATGTTAAAGCCATGGCATTCAACTTTTAATCCAATCACTGAAGTGTTTGAAAAGGTTCCCATTTGGGTGAGACTTCCCTACTTACCCTTACATTTCTGGTTTGAATCATGTTTAGAGGCTATTGGGAACTCCTTAGGAAATTTTCTAATGGTGGATGAAGGCTCTTCAAACCTTCTGCATTCAACCTATGTCAGGATTTTAGTAGAAATGCATGTGTCAAAAGCGCCTCCGGAAGAGATATGTTTAAAGACTTCGAAAGGAATTTGGGTGCAACCCTTGGACTATGAAGGGATGCCTTTTAGATGCAAAATTTGCTTCAAAATTGGTTGTTGAATGTGTTAAGAAAAGAGTACCCAAATCAGCCTCCTGGTTGGAAGGTGTTGGCTCCTAGCACTATATAGTAGATAAAAAGAATGAGAACCAAATGGGCCTGCAGGAGAAGACTAGGGAGGAAGTGGGTCAGGAAGGAAAGAAGTGGGTGGAGGAAGGAAGTAGAGAGGTTCAACAATAGAATGGTGCTGTTTTGGCGCAAGATGGGAACCCGGGTGTGTGCAGAGACAAGGCAACTTGCAATGGAGGGGAAAACCCAAAAAATGGAGTTGCAACACCCGAATGTAGGGAAAAAAGAAGTCTAGTGACGTTGGAAGAGAAAGATTCAAGGAAATGAAAAATATGGTGAGCAGAACCATCAAACTAATGAAAAAGCTTGGTTGGAGTGGTGAATAGCCCTTTCGACAAACCTTTGGACTGATAGGAGATGGTTGCGAGGGTTGAAGATGGTTGGCAAACGATCAAAGGAAAGAAAGCGAAGAAAGTGAGGAAATTGGGTGTGTGCAGAGACAAAGCAACTTGCAATGGAGGGGAAAACCCCAAAAATGGAGCTGCAACACTCAAATGTAGGGAAAAAAAAAGTCTAGTGAAGGGGTAATCCCACAAAGTTGGTTTACAATTTATGAGAAGAACTGATTTTTGCTGAAATCACATATTTTTAGAAAATATAATGATTTAAGCCTTTAAAATTTCTATTTTAAGGATTCCAATTGAAGAGGTTTTCATCAAACCACTTTAGATCAAACCCCCTTGGATAGAACCTCGCTATTTTTAAACTATACCTATAAATGAGTCTCATTTACACCTATCAAAATGCTAATAAAAATTCACTTTTGATTTACCTTTGGGGGATCAAATGAATTCATTTAAAATTTATTTCAAATTCTTATGGTAGTCTTCGAAATGAGCTATCGCATGAATATAATTTTAATATGTTTTGGTTTTATTATGTATGTGTTTTTTAGTTTTATTCAACATAGGTTTTTCACTGAAAATCAAGCTCTTTGTTTTGCACATGTGGAAAAATAGCAAATTATCAAAATAAATTTTTAAAAAATATGTTTGTGCTAGGTATTGATGTCCTTGATCCATTATAAATAAATAAAAAATTCAATACATACAGAAAAATTTATGTTGTATACAGTTTGCCTATATCTGAATTGCAATTGGTTTTACTTTGAAACTTTATTTAAAAAAATATATATTCAATAAAAAACTATGAGACCAAATGAAAGTGCTATATATCGTAGATACAAATCTAAATTCAAAAAAAAAAGAATTTTATCTTTCATACTAAAAAAGTTATGTTGTATACAGTGAGCGTCACTTTTTAAAAATGTTGTTTTCTGAAAAAACCAGTTTTTGTGGAAGATGGAAAAAGAAATGCAATCTTATTCCAAAAAAATTGAAAAAATATTTTTAGAATCTACAGACAAAATGTGATGAGACTCTAGTTTGCATCATCTTCAAATTCCTCACGGTTCAGCCGCTATAGGTGTCTGAATGGAAAGATTTAATTAAAATTAATAATTTCAATGTCCAGTTTGGCCAAAAATTGGAAACCATTATTATGGGATCACCCGAGGTTGCAAGAGAAAGATTCAGGGAAATGAAAATTTGGTGAGTAGAACCATCAAACTAATGGAAGCTTGGTTGGAGTGGTGAATAGCCCGTCCGACAAACCTTTGGACTAGCAGGAGATGGTTGCGAGGGTTGAGGATGGTTGGCAAATGGTCAAGGGAAAGAAAGTGAAGAAATTTAGGAAGAAGATGTTTGCAATGGTTCTCAGATCCCAGATGAAGAGAAGGCCAATTGGAGCTTCAACTTCTTGACCTGTTAACAAGTCCTTCGTAAGGGGTTGTGTGGTCTTAGGCTTGTTTTCTTGTGTTGGTTGGCATGCTTTGTCTGCAATGTTATGTTCTTTTGTTTGTAACTCTTGAAATAGAGAGATCTATTGATAGTTGGTGTGTAGGTTTTTTATTATGGAGATTAGTGGGTTGGTGAAGGTTTTTCAATTGTTTTTTCAGGAAGTTTCACTATGTAACTTTATTTTTAAATTTCAATAAAATCATCCTTGTTACTGATAAAAAAAAGAGGTGATAATTATTCAATCGAGAAAACCAAAGTAAAAAATCAACTTGAGTTTGATGATTTGTTAAATATTTTTGATTATATAAGCAACATTTACAAGGCACTAGACCCAAACACAAAAGGCCCAACATGGCAGAAAGTTCAACAAAACATAAAAAGGGTCAAAGGCATCTGGCCAGAGGTAGCAAACCGACAACAAAACAACAACAAATCACTATTTTTTAAAATGTAAAAATAAAACAAAGGGAGCACCAAAATACATAAAAAGCTTCTCCTAGTCCTCCTTGAGAAAATTAAAGAGGTCCCAACTATTAGAGCTAGTGCTAGCACCTTTTTAATTTTCATGATTTTTGATTTCGTCCTTTAACATTGAACTAAGGGTGGTTGTCGAGTGGTGGATGACCTTCAAAGTAAAGAAGGAAAGACCACACAAATTTCTTTCTAGGCCATCAACTTGATTCATCAGACAAAAATATCCTCAACAATCTTCATACATTTAGAGAAAGTGTTTATATTAGGTTTCTCTATAGGAGTGATGTCTAGGTCCTCAAAAACAAACAACATAACATTAAGTTTTGGGAACAAGCTAGGTCCTTTAATATTAACATCCACATCGTCTTCCTTCTCCTCCTTGATGTTCTTGGCATCCTCCTCGTCCTCCCCAATTGAATCACTAGAAATATCATCCAAATTGACGTTAGGGATAGGACAACCTGCTAGTCTATGAGACCTTTGAACACTAAGGTTAGGACTATTAGCTTCCTTAGCTAAATCTAGCCCCGTTTTTCCCTCTTGGTTATCAGTAGAATTAGTGTTTTCCTCCTCCTCATCTTTAAAATTTTCCTCTTCAACATAAACTTTTCTCGATGATTTTTCTTTTTCTTGTAGATGGGGCTTTCAAGTTCAAAGTTAGCCCTTTTTTCGAAACCTTTACAAGGGCTATTCTTCAGGTCACTAAGACTGATAGTATTTTTTTTTAAGAGGTTTGGGGAGTTCTAGGCTTAAGCTATAGGTTAAGGGGTTTGGAATCATGCATGGAGCTTATTTTCTGGGTAGACATTTTCGTTTTTAGTTTAGAAGGAGGTGGTTCATACCCTTCGAGGGAGAGTTTGGAGGTCACTAGAATTACACACTAATTATGAGCTATCATGAGAAGCCTTAAGGTCAAATAAAAATTCTTACTTTTTATCCAACCCAAATCCCTTCGCATCAAACCCAAATATTTTTCCCATAATTCCCAAAGACTAAAAGGAAGAGCTTTTAACCAATTTTTAAAACATAAAATATATATTCAAAAACCTTAATATTACTATAGGACCTCATTATTAGGAATATTATTATTAAGTTTCTCTTTTAAAAGAAGTATTCTAACATCCTCCAGGAGACTCAAATTGTTTCTCCAAAATCTTAGTGAATTCATAATTATTCCTAGATTAGCCATAGCATCAACCACTTTATTACCTTCTCTATAGATATGGGATAGTTTATAGTCATCAAAACCCTACAATAGTTTTTAAATATCATTAATAATTTCACTGATAGTCCAACCCACCTTTAGCTTTTCCTTCACAACATCTATGACAAGTTTGGAATCACCTTCAAGCTGTAATTTTTTTTTATCCTCGGTGAGAGGGAAATTTTGACCCCCCACAACATAGCCATTTCTTTAGCCATGTTATAATACTTCTCCCCCAATCCTCTAAAGAACCCAACAATAACCTCTCCATTAGGGTCCTTGAGAATACCACCACCACTAGCCAAACCTGGGTTTCCTTTAGCAGTTCCATCGAAATTGAGCTTTCCCCAATCTAGAGGAGGAGGTTTCCATTTTGTAGTATGGTGAGCTAAAACTTTAGAGTTGTCAAATCTAGCGGAGTCCAAATTTAGCCCCCATCTATTACCAATACTAGACTCCATAGTAGAAGGAGGGAAACTTAGAATTTTCCAATTGCTAAGAGAAACATTTTCCACTAACAACTTGGAGCAAGACCCAAAAACATCCCTAACATTCTTTTCAAAGTTTCAAAATATTTTTTTATTCCTTTCTTTCCAAATACTCCAACTCCCTAATTAAAGGGTGAGTATAAGGACAGGTCCAATTCTCAATAAAACCCTTTAGGTTTTCATTCATGGTCCAATTGAAGCCCAAGTTTTGCAATTCATGACCCTAGATTTCCTTAAAGAAAGGACAATGATATATAGGGACTAAGTAGGTAAATATTCTCCTTCACATAGCACTCCTGAGTCCACTCCCTCTTCTAAAGAGGAATCATCTAGAAAGAAGAATTTTAAATGTGCATATTGTAAAAGATTAGGACATGATGATCATAGATGTTATAATAAGATTGATGAACTCACACACCTTCTTCAAAAGAATAATATATAACTACCTTCATCAATGTCTTCTTCTTCAACATCTCAATCGATAGATCCTTCATCATCTCAGTCAGAGAATACAAGATCTAAAACTAGGCTACACAAAATGAAAGGAGAAGCACTCTTGGCCTCTACACATCCTGAATATAATAGATGGCTTCTTGATTCAGGGGCATCTCATCATATGGCATCTTCTATGGATATGTTCTCTTCTTTTGAGTCTTATAGTTCACCTCATATTTTGATGGGTACCAATACATATATGAAGGTAAGTTGGAAGGTTTTGATTGACATGGGAGAGGGCACTTTTAATGATGTACTTTGTGTTCCTTCTTTGTCCACTAATCTCCTTTTTGTTTATCAATTACTCATGGTGGTCAAGGTAAAACAATTGAGTTCACTCCTGATAGAGTTTACATAAGGGACTTGGAGACTAGGGATATTGTTCCTATTGGGATGGTTGATCATTCATCTCATTTGTATTCCTTTTCACATTTTACTTCAAAAGAAGATAATGTTCCTTTGAATGCATCTCACACTCCTTCATCGAGTGTGAACCATGCTTTTGAGGAGAAGTTTAGTCATCCAAACCTTCATATTCTAGAGACCAGTGTTGAACTTCCTACTCCTCCACCTCCTACTTCTTCAGCCATCAGTGCTTCTATTCAGTAGGATGATCATAGTTTTTCAGATCTTGCTTTGTGGGATGAGTATTTGATAGGTGTTTCTAACTGGTTTGTGGAGTCTCATATTGCAGATTTGGAGGACACGCTTGAGGGGGTTTCTCTCCTATTTGATGATAGTTTCAACACAACTGTTATTTCATCTTCTTTGTCTTTGGAGATTGGCATTTATGAGTCTCCTCATTCTCTTGATTTTTCATGTTTCTTAGTTGATTTTGACCATGATTATGTTGTGGCTTATTCAAGCTTGGAGACTTCTACTGTATGTTTAGAGACACACATGATGAGACTTCATTCTTCCTCCTTTTAGTTTGACATGGAGTGGATTCTTCATACCAATCTATGGATTTTTTTCTTCCTAAGGGAAGATGTGTTGCTTGCAAACATTGGGTCATCTTTTGTTTTCAGGCATTCTTCATTGGCATTGAAGATTCTTCATTATGGGGGGATCTTGTCTCTCATTTTCCCTCTTATGGGGGCCATTGATTGTGTATACATGATGGATGTAGTCCTTGGGGGGTATCATTGAGTCCTCCATACATCATCTTGTTTGTTTCTTTTCTCTCTTTTGGGGAGAAGCTTTGTCCCATTGGGTTTTCTCTTTTTCTCCATTTGTGAGAGATTGATTGTATTGCATTTGCATTGTAAATGGACACCTAACATGGCCTCGTAGCTAGGGCCCATCCTCATCTTCATCTTTGCATAGTTTGTGTAGTAAATAAAAAAGTATCCCTTTTTCCTTAGTTTGGGAATGAATAATTAATATTAAAATAAACCTAATGTTGCCTTGATTTAGTGTTGTAACGTGTTTTACACATTCACATTAAGTTTATGACCTTTTTTAATAAAATGGAATTAATTGTGCCTTATTTAGGGTGTTGTAAAGTGTATCTTTACACTTTCACAATCTAGGGCTTTATTAATTAATTGAGGTTAATTTGAGCTTAATTGGCTCCTTTAATTCAACTCCAAGCCTAATTAATTGCAAATTCTAAGGCATAAAACCTGAAACTCTTAAATAATATTAAACCACTTAATTTTTCAAGGAATGTGTCCTAGGATAGTGACCTAGGACCCATTTGCTACTTGGTGAATGGGTCCTCACTAGATCCTAGGACCCCTTTTTGACATATCCTTTCACATCCCCGAAGTGTGTCCTAGTTAAGCATGCTAGGATCCATTCACCCTATGGTGAATGGGTCCTCACTTAACCTTAGGACACCCCCTTGGAATATGTTTTTGGTGATATTTTAATGATTTGAAATCCTATATCTAATGTCGGCTTGTGTTATTTGAATTTTGAGATTTAATCTTAAGTTATGTATAAATACAAGGTTATTTCACATAGTTTCACCTAGGAAACTCAAGTCTTCAAGCATTATAGCAAGTTATGATCAAGAGAGCATTCAAGAGCATTCAAGGGTAGATTTATCAAGGTTTTATTGCAACAATCAAAGGTCTATTATCACGTCAAAGGCATGCATGTTGTTGGAGCCAACATGTTGATGTAGAGTTCAAGATCACTTCAAGAATTCAAAGACATCATTTCATATCAATTTTAATGATCAAGAGCCACATTCATGGAGGCCACTACATGTTGGTTTTAGATTTATATTCTAAGGTTCAAACAAAAATGTGATGAGGTTTTAGGTTGAAAATCATGTGGAGAGCAAAAGTTGTCAAAGTTGTCGTCTTTCTTGCAAGATCACAAAAATTTCTCTATAGAATTTACTTTTGACTTTTGGGAGTTGAACACCTAGGATCTAGGAGTGCAAACATTGAAGAGCAAAACCCAGAAATTGATTTTCCAGAACCCTAGCAAGGACCCCTTCACCACTAGGCGAATGAGTCCTTAGTGAGGCTCAAAAAAGCACTTTTTACAACAGGTACACAACATTTTATCATCTTAAAACCTACCTTTTTACTGTTATATCAATTAGGTTTGTTTTCTGATATTTATCTATGCATAATTGAATAAAATAACAAGTGAAATGGGTAGTTTATCATCTTGTTGATTCATTTCAATTAACCCCCCATTTTTCTTTGTTTTAGTTTGCATAACAATCTTCTCCCTAAGTTGCACTTAAGGGGGATGTTGGTGTGAATATATGTCTTGTACATAGCTAATTCACTTACTAGGTAATTAGGGGATATATTCACATGTTGAGTTTATTTAGGGTATAAGATTCTTTCTAGAAGTCTTAGTTGGCTTTTCTAGAACTTATCTTATCTAACTTGTAATGCTTGATTCCTAGGAAGTTAGGTTGTTGGTTGTATCATGTTATAGGATCAAGACACTTGTCATTATCTTGTCTAATCCTATGTCTCACCTTGCCTTTATAAGCAACGCCTCTCATGTACATTTTCATACTAATATATATTCAATCTTGTAATATTGCATCCATTAATGCAAATTTATGCTCTTGCTTTTCTCCTTTGTAGAAGGTTGTTTTTGGTTTTGTAGGTGATCCTAGAGGCTTGAGTCTTTGAGTGACTCTAACACTCAATAGAATAGCTCTAGTTTCGATAGATCTTGGAGAAGAAGATGATACACACTAATCCTATGCATTGGTCCAAAACTATGTTCTCCTTATTGATGAGTCCATCTATTTACCTCAGATATATTGTTCCCCTTTTCTCAATTTGAGTAATGGTTCTAGAGGAGAGGGCCTAAAGTTTTTAGATCCAATAGACAATGAATATATAAATCAAATTCATATATAGAAGGTCACACTCATGAATGTGTGGTCAAAGCTCTACATTACAAATAAAATTTAAAATTTTGTATACTAGTTTTGTATATTCTAACCAATTTAAAAAATAAAAAATAACACGAAAAAATGAGGTAAATCGACACATTCTACCTCTAAACACTCAAAGACATAAGTCTAATGTCATATCTTATTAATCCATGCCAAGTTATATCCTTTTCATACCATATCTTACATGACCAAATCAATATCTCTCTTAAGGTGAATGTGAAAATGAGATGTTACTATTTACCTTTTGCCTTACCATTTATAGTTGAGGTGAATTTCTCACTATGTATTTTTACTTGCCTTACTCATTTACAATTAATACATGGGGACCTTGGGCATGATGATTGGAAATTATCAATGAAATTACAACTTTTTGATGTATTTTTTTTGTGAATTATGTGGTAGTGCATTTATTATCACCCTTTCTTTTCCTCTACTAGCATTTATGACTAGCATGATTGTGATTGACATGACATACATTCTTGGTCATCCCATATGTTGATGCTTACATTTTTCACATCCTTTGACACATATTTTATTATGCCCATAATGAGTTACTATTTCTTGGGGACAAGATATCTTTATGAGACAACATAATTATCTTTGGCATTATTCCATGTGATAATTATACGATGTTGCTTTAGATGATTTTTTACATGTTTGATGTGCTTACATGTTCGTTATAACATTTATGTCTATCTTTATTTTATCATTTTTCTATACCAAAGGCAACCTTTTACATATCTTGATGATTATATTTATGTGCTTACATGTTTATCATGTATAATGATCTTTTTTTTATACTAAACACTTTAACATGGTAATCAATATTCTCATTTTCTTGTACTCCTTGCATTCTATGTATGCAATAAACTAGAGAGAGAAAATGCACTTCATGAGTTTGATGATTACGATGCAATT
Source organism: Sequoiadendron giganteum (assembly GCA_007115665.2). NCBI lineage: Eukaryota > Viridiplantae > Streptophyta > Pinopsida > Cupressales > Cupressaceae > Sequoiadendron > Sequoiadendron giganteum. The sequence continues at coordinate 27,418,532 of CM021108.1, read as the reverse complement.
ATGATAAGTTTTGGTACAAGATAGAGTTTCATCATTGCATCCAAATGGAGTCCTTCTACCACACTCTCTATAATCAGGCCATGTTTCATATCCAAATAGAGATACTTTGGCATCTCATTTATATTTTGAATGGATTCCTTACATGCAAGTTTTCAAATAGTTAGAGCCTTTTTTACATTTTCTCATTGAGGTGTTAGTAGAGTGAAACCTTTATTTTGCATAGTTAGAGTCCTTAGTGTATCACTTTCCGTAACAAGCATGATCTCTTACCTTTCTCTTTCTCTTTTTCTTTTACTTTTTTGAAGATAGTTCCTATTCAAGCAAGCTATAATTCATGATTTTATCAAATTGTGTGATATAAGCTACTTGTTGCATGCTTTTCTCTATTTTGCATTTTTTGGTATAGTGTTAAAGACAAGAATATTTCACCCATTACATGTTTGAGAATGTTATCATTGAATATTTACCCAAGGTCGTAAAGTTAGTCGTTCAAGGAGGTTGACATATGAAAACTTAACCCTAATAATTTGGCAACTTCCCTAATGATATTTTTAATTATTGTTGTCCTTACAAACATTCATGTCTTAGAGATTTTGGTGAATTAAGTTGTAAAGTTTACTTGTCTATTAAATCAAATCTATTCATCTAGAGGCTAAATTTGCATTACTTGTGATCGATGTTGAACCACATTGAATCAACCCTCATAGATCTCTATTGTTCTAATTCTAAGATAATAAGCATACCAAACACATCAATTTTCTTGACATTGATAAATTACTTAAATGCAACACATCATTCTTTATTATAATTCCTAAACAAAGTGTCATATCCATTTATATTTAATTTCTAAAAGCAAATACTCAAACTTATCATTTCCGAATATATTTTTACTTTAACCTAGATAAATCAATGTAATGTATTTTTACACTTACAATGTTAAATGTTAGGAAAAATACGTCTTAACTAATAATAGATAAAATAAATGCGAAACACAACCTTTTTTAAATAGTGTTGAAAACGTTACAAATTAATTATCTAAGCACATCTGAATCCCAGAGCAATTGAAGCTATCTTATTTTCAGATTTTCCTCCCTCCAAGTACAAGATGACATCCACAGTCCATGTTGTGGAGAAACTGATGTCCAATGGGCAGAATCATCTTCATGTTCAGGATAAGTACGTCTTTTCTTCAGGTGAACGTCCCGACATGTCCCAGGTCTGCCATTCTTATAAATTTCCAGTCATAGACCTCAAAGATTTGGATGGGCCTGATAGAATAAAGGTAGTGAATCAGATTAGGCGGGCATGCGAGGAGGATGGCTTCTTCCAGGTAAACATCTAAATTTATTTTATTCTTTTGTTCTTTATCTGGGTATCGCCTAAATTCAATATGGATCATTCAGATGATGAAAAGCATGATGGACATTGCCAAAGAGTTTTTTGAAATGCCTGTGGAAGACAGGGTTTCTCTCTATTCAGAGGACCCACACCGGGATGTCAGGGTTTCTGGAAGCTTCAATGTCACCAAAGATAAATTCTTTAACTGGAAGGATACTCTAAGACACCCATGTCATCCGCTGGAGGAATCTATCAATTCATGGCCTCAAAAGCCTGCACTTTACAGGTAGTGACAAAAACCTTTAAAAAAAGCCAAAAAAAAACAGAAACATAGTTTCTCATAGGAATTCACCAACAAGTGTGTGTGACATCTTTTTTCTCATTTAACTTTTTAAAAACAGAGAGGTTGTAGGGCAGTATGCCAAGGAGATAAGAGTACTGATTCTAAGGCTTCTGGCTGCTATTTCTGAAGCTCTGGGACAAGATTCTGATTATTTGAATGAAGTCTTTGGAAAGCATAGCCAGGTACTGCACATAAATTACTATCCTCCATGCCCAAATCCAGATCTTACCTTTGGCGTAGCACCTCATTCAGATCCATGTGGCATTACTGTTCTGATGCAAGGAGATGCGAGTGGCCTGCAAGCGTTAAAAGATGGGAAATGGGTTGCTGTAGACCCAATACCTAATGCCTTTGTGGTGAATTTGGCTGATCAACTTCAGGTTAATAGTAATATAAATGATATTCACTGTACATATTCTTCCCCTCTGTTTAAAACTTGTTTCTGGAGGTATGAATTGTGAATTGTTTTTGTGTGAGTTTTGATTAGGTTATAAGCAACGGAAGATTCAAAAGCATCGAGCACAGGGCTGTAAGCAATATAACCACTGCACGTATATCTATTCCCACCTTCTATGGGCCGTCATTTGATACCTTCATTGCTCCTGCAGCATCCATGGTGGATGAGGAGCACCCAGCTTTATACAGAGGATATAAATTTGAAGAATACATGAGGGCATTCTGGAGCCAAGGTTTGAAGGGCAAGAGCATTTTGGATCGCTTCAAGATCGAAATCAGTCCATGACTGAAAATTGTGGTAGATAAGTGCTGTTGTTGGAACATACATATGCTGGTATGTACAGTGGATACTATCCTGTATAGCAATGTTTTATCTGGGAAATAAGGTGGAAGAGATTAACCTATTCCTCTGCATTTATATTTGAGAGTTGGTAAGAACAACTATTTTTTTTTTTTTTAATAGTTTTGAAATTAAATTTCCAAAGTTTTTTTACTCTAGTTTTTAGATGTGGATGCAAGCATGGGAAGTTTTTAGATGTGCATGCAAGCCTGAGAAGTAAACTTTGAAATAGATATTGGATGTGGTATATTTAACTTCAATTTCAAATCTTTTAAAAGCATTTTCATTTTTTGGGTTGCGAGAAAATAATATTGAGAATTAAAAATTGTGTTGGAAAATAAGTTACATTTGAATCAAAGATGGATAGATCATAAAAGGGGTCAGTAGTTCAGTGATGGAAGATCTTAGGTTCAATTCTTACATGGTACATGAAAAGTTTAATATGGTATCACAGCTCAGATCAGTAGAGAGGGTCAAGCTAGGAGCTCCAAGCACTTGCAGTGTTGGTTCAAAGAAGTCTTTGAAAAAAAATCCATACCTGATCTGAAGACGGACCCATTCATAAAGAAGATCAATAACTTAATGATAAAACACCCTAAAAACAAATGAAAAATCATAGATTCAACTTCTAACTAATCTTTTAAAAACATTAACAAATTAAACATACAAAATAAAAACTCCAAAATCTATAATATCTCTAGATTTTACTCATAATTTAAAAGTTCATACCCTCTTATTTATCCACAATGAGGAGGATGAATTCTGTATGATAAACACTTATTGTCTCTGTTATTTTCCCCCTTAATCTGGGTATTTCCTAAATTCAATATGGATCATTCAGATTGTAAATCATGGGGTGCCAGAATTTGTGATGAAAATATGATGGACATTGCCAGAGAGTTCTTTGAAGAGTAAGGCCTGCCTCTGGTCAGAAAACCTAATGCAGGATGCCAGGTTTGCTACAATCTTCGATGTCACCAAGGGCAATTTCTTTGACTGGAAGGATTATCTAAGACAACCATGGTTTCCTTTGGAGGAAGTCATCTACTCATTAACCCGCAGCTTACATTGATAGAAAAACATAAAAATAAAATCAAACATTTCAAACCAACTTATAAACTGTAAATGAGTACGACAGATTTTAATTTTAGTTTTTTTTTAAACAAAGAGGTTGCAGGAGAGTAGTCTAAGAGATAAGAGAAATGGTTTAAGGTTTGTTAATGGGATTCTTGTTATGGTGAACTGTGATGAGTTTCTAATTTAAAAATGGGCAATCTAAATTTTGGTTGATAAATAAGCAGATATAGCAAATGTATAGGTGTGATTATATGAATCGGTATAGAGCAAGGGAATTGTTTTTGCACAAAAGTCATGCCATTTGTCAATATGTTTATGCATCAAGGTACTTTCTTCAAAATAAACACAAAATTAAATAAACTAGCTATTGCACCTTGTGTAATGGGTACGCCGAAGAGGTGTGAAAGATCAATTAAGAAAAAATTGATTTATTTTTTGCACACATTTGTGTAGTAAATAAGATCAATTGATAGATCATGTAGAAAATGATTTTAATTTTAATATTAATCTTTTTATATTATTATATTAATTAATTTATATTTTTATAACTTGTATAAAAATTATAATGTATGATGTATAATTTATATTATTAGTTTATTGATTTTAATATTATTATTGATTTATATAATTTATTTTTATATTATTATTAATCTATTAATCTATTAACTATTATATTATTATATAAATATTTATTATTTATGACATTATTTTATGTATTTATTATATTATTACATAAATATTTATTATTTATGTCATTATTATATTATATATTAATTATTATTATAGAATAATATATTAACTATTATATTAGTATATAAATATTTACTATTTATGTCATTATTCTATATATTTATTATTATATTATTATATTATTATGTTATTATATTATTATATTTATGTCATTATTATATTATATATTTCAAAAAAAAATTATATAGATACAACTATACTATCTTCAAATTTATGAGGTACACCTTTAACCCTAGAAAATAACAATTAAAATTTAATAATATCTTTATCACGTACATATTTAACACTAAAAATTAATAATTAAAATTTAATAATATCCGTATAAGCCATAGACTCATGTTATTATTCATTTTAAATTTTCTTAGTTTGATCAACTGTCATACACTATGAACTTGATGATAATTTATTATTAATTCCAATGTGAGGCTTTAGTTGTCTCTATTGAAAAAATGTCATGTATATTATATATTTGAATGAATATGATATGCTTTCTTATTTGTTAATGAAGCATATTGTTTTACATAAAAACAAAAATCAAATAGATGCTCAATAAATATTTTAGATGATGCTATTAGCATATATGTACCTTAAACACATCTATTTAAAAGATGCCAAACAAAATACTTATATTTAATTTATGACATAAGTTAAATAGATACCTATGATATATCTTATTATCTTTTAAATAAATATATATAAAATATTACATTTATAATATTCTAGCAATTAAATTTAAACTAAATAGAAAATAATACAAATACCTTAATTCCATCATTATAATATTTAAAAATATAACAAAAGCAAAATTAAGAAATTTATATAACTTAAATTTTAAAAAATAGAACTAACTTAGGTGAAAAGAACGTCATTTAAAATATTATTATATCATATTTTTGAAATTGTAAATTTATAAAATAATTTTGCCTTTGCTCAAAACATGCTCGCTTTCTAATAGTTATTATAGTTTGCAAGTCAAAACATGCTCAAATATCTTTGCACAGTCAGCGAGGAAGAGTTTGGAGGAGTGAAAACCAATGCCGAGGCGAAAAATAGTTGAAAAAATCACCAAAAATGATGCACGGTTGAGATTCATTAAACCCCCTTGCAGGCCCTCTCGGGGCTTGTGTACTGTCGACAAGGAAATTGAGCTTCAGAAGCTCAAATAGGACACACCTTCGGCGTAAAAATGGCATGGGGATGATATTCTTTGAAGTGCATGTGAACCTTAAAATAATCATGCATCTAAAAAATGTAGCACTCACAAATATGCATATAAAATAAATATTTTAGACACTCATAGAATATCATCATGGGTCCATATAAAGTAATGGACATTGTGAGGATATGATCACGTAGCTTTATTTTTTGTATATGTATTCTCTATAAGATGAGTCTCTAGAAGCACCTATAGCATGAAAATATTAGTGATAGGATATATCTCCCACCCTTGACAATTGGTTGTGTCTATAAGAAATAAGGAATTGTTCAAAGAGAAAAAACCAACACATAATAAGTGAATATAACCTAAGCATATAAGCATATAATCATGTAATCATATGAGGATAAATGACTATGAAGAATGCACCATGATAACCATTAGAAGTACATGGATGGAGATGATATCAATGAACTTAATAATGGTGTTTCCCTAGTATGAACAAAGGATGGTGGTGTGATCCTTAATGACCAAAAACACCCATGTTTGTATAATTGCATGAAGCCACAAGAAGGCACAAAGCTATGATAAAAGAGAAGTTTGATGCACTTGATATTAAGATATAGTTGTGAAAGTGTAATGTGTAAAGAGGAAGAAATTTTTTTTTGAATGAAAAGGTTCAATATCCTCCAATACAATCAAACAAGAAAGCGTAATATTTATTGAAATAATATTATTTAATAAACTATTAGATTATTATATTATTAATAATTAACACCCTATTATTAATACTAATTTGGTTGATTCTTCTATATTAATTGAGCACCTCTTGTATTTATATTGCTTCTATTGATCAACAAAATACTACTCAATGTTCTCCATGAGTTTTATCAAGGCATTATTTATCCTTGTTCTTGTGAAGAACGCCATGAAGAATTTGCAAGAGACAATTTTGAAAAAAAAATTGAGAGAAAAGTTGTAGAGGCAACAAATAGCATATGAACCTACCATATGCACCAAAAATTTGAATACTCTACTATTTAAAAAATTCAAACCGTAATGTCACCCTTCCTATAGTCTTTATGTGAATATGAGTGTGTAATGTTGCTCTGAGCTACTAGAAACAAAAGAAATTTTTTAAATAAGTTGTGAAGAAAAATGGTCTATTGATAGAGGTTGGATCAAAGAAATCAACCAAAATTGTGAATTATGATTAAATTTTAAAGGGAAGAAAAGCCTATGAAGTGTTGCTTGATCCTCCATACTTGTGTGCCAAAGAGGAATTTTTTTTTTAATATATCCCACCTTTATAAATTTTTGAATAAATATAAAAATTTAGAAGCATAATATTAGATTCAAAAGAAAATTAAAACAAAAAACACTATAATAGTGCATATGAAATATTTACAACCTATTTGTATTCTATTACTATAAAGGGAAATCTTCAAAAGTATGTGATATTATAACAAAAGAAGACTATATTATTAATGTTTTCACTATATTGTTTTTGGAGTATTATACTATGTAATCCATTTTTTTGTTACATATTGCAATAAACAAGCAATTTATTTAGTAAAATAGTGTCTCTAATTCATATTTATGAGTAATTTTTTCATGTAAAATTACTGCATCTAATGCTTAATAAAGTTGCAACAACAATGTCTATGGCATTAGTCTTATAATTTTTTGGGGAGGAATAAGGGTGTACAAATTACCTTCCTTTGGAGAGATAAGGATCTTTTTAAAAAAATGGTTTCAAATGTTCCAAAATAATATTTTTGGACTCTCAATTGCTAAGAGGTGATAATTATTCAATTTGGAAAACCAAAGTAAAAAATCAACTTGAGTTTGATTATTTGTTAAATACTTTTGATTATATAAGCAACATTTACAAGGAACTAGACCCAAACACAAAAGGCCCAACAAGACAAAATGTTCAACAAAACATAAAAAGGGTCAAAGGCCTCTAGCCAGAGGCAACAAACTGATAACAAAACAACAAAAAATCATAATTTTTTAAAACATAAAAATAAAACTAAGGGAGCACCAAAATACATAGAAAGCTTCTCCTAGTCCTCGAGAAAATTAAAGAGGTCCCAACTATTAGAGTTGGTGCTTAGCACCTTTTGAATTTTCATGATTTTTTATTTCATCATTTAACACTAAATTAAGGGTGGTTGTCAAGTGGTGGATGACCTTCAAAGTAAAGAAGGAAAGACCACCCAAATTTCTTTCTAGACCATCAACTCGAGTCATCAGAGCAACAACATCGTAAACAATCTTCATATATTTAGAGAAAGTGTCTATATTAGGTTTCTCTATAGGGGTGGTGTCTAGGTCCTCAAAATCAGGGAAAATAACATTAAGTTTTGAGAATATGCGAGGCCCTTTAATCTCTGCATACACATCCTCTTCCTTCTCCCCCTTCTTGTTGTTGGCATCCTCCTTCTTGTCCTCCTCAGTCGAATCACTAGTGAGGTTAGGGATAGGATGAATTGCTAGTCTATGAGACCTATGAACACTAAGGTTAGGACTATCAGCTTCCTTAGCTAAATACAACCCCCTTTTTCCCTCTTGGTTATCAATAGCATTAGTGTTGACCTCCACCTCATCTTCAAAAATTTCTTCTTCAACATAAAATTTTCTCGAGGATTTTTTATTTTTCTTGTAAATAGGGATTTCAAGTTCAAAGTTGGCTCTTTTTTCAAAACCTTTACAAGGTCTATTCTTAAGGTCACAAAGAATCATGGGTATGTGCAGGATCATCATGGAAAAAATAGGTCCTTAAGTGGCAATAAAATTCAAAAAATCAGAGTTAGGAAACTTCACGTAAAAATTTGAATAAGTTATCTATATTATTTAAAAAATATGTAAGAATAGAATTTGTAGCAAATTGAATGTATTTTCTAAACTACTAGGTTTATTTTTTTTTAAATAAAATTTATTTGGTGAAAATTTGAAATTTCAATGCACTAGTACTTAAATTTCAAGGAAAAAATAAGAAGTAGGTGTCTGTTTAACCACCCTAACCACAATAAAATGATAAAATATTTTTATAAGATTTTAGATATAAGTAGGGGACTCATGTCCCAATGTGATACATATTTTTTTGTAAATTTTTTCCAAGTAAATAATTAATTATGAATTTTTTATTACAACTTTTAAAAAATATAAAAACTCGTATGTCTGACCACCTTAACTTGGTCAAAACTTCATGAAATTCAATTCTTTTTTTTTTTAATCCTATAGTATGTGAAGCATAGAATGTGACTCATGTTTTGGATTCAAAAAATATGATATTGTTTGAAAGCTATAGATTTTTTTCAATCAACCTATCAATTAGGACTTTAGTCATAATTCAAATAAAAAATGAATAATAATTATTCATTAAATTCAAAGTAAAGCATAATTTATATTGGTGGAAAGTTGAGAATCTCCTTTAAAAACCCTTTTCATTTCATCAATTTTGGGTAAGAAAAAAGTCGTCAGCCACATGGGCCATCATATCACTTAGATATCACTACTTTTTGGCCCATCATGATCCTGCACATACCCTCATAGTAGAAATTTTTTAGTAAGAGGTTTGGAGAGTTTTATAGGGCTCAAGTTGTGGGTTAAGGGGTTTGGAATCATGCATGGAGCTTATTTTCTGGGTAGACATTTTATTTTTTGTTTAGAGGGAGGTGTTTCATACTTCTTAGAGGGAGAGTTTGGAGGGTTCTCAGTAGGAAAGCTTTCAAGTAGGGGTTCCTCAATTAGACAAGCCCTAATAGGCTTTAGGGGGAAGAGAGCTAAATGAAAGTGATAGAGCCTAAGGATAAGCCCCTAGTGTAGTGGGATAGGAGACTTATCATGGTTTTTGGTTTCCAGATATAGGGCTTCCTTCATTGATGCTTCTAAAGAAGAAAGCAAATAAAAATGGAAAATAATAGATGCCTTCTTTCTAAAATGATTGGGTAGAGGAAGGTGGTAGAAATAATAACACTTAAAATGCCCTTCTAGCATAATGTACTTCATTAATAGAAAACATACCTTGTCCCAAGGTTGAGGCAGCTTCACCCTTTCATAGCCCGCATGTAACTTGATCAAAATTTCACACTTTTTGAAGAACAACTTCATACTTTCTATATCCAACACCTTGCTATACCTTTTAGGCTTTTGACCATTGTAGGATAAACTTGATGACTGGGCAATAACATCCTCACTCACTTCAAAAGATATAAAAGATATGCCCCCATTTTAACTTGCCTTTTATTCTATGCACTCATAAACTATATTGATATATTTTCATCATGCTTGTTGAGGCTCTCAAGGAACGAAGCCACACCACCTTCAACACAAATGTGCCAAAGCAACAAATCATTTCTGAACTCATTGCAAGATCCAAGCTTTGTCCTCACTCTATCACCTCCCATAATGTAGGTGTTTCTTGGGTGGATACACTCTAGACAATTGTAGGAAATATCATGAATTATGGGAGCCGAGTAGAGTAAATTGGAGGGGTTTCTCAAAATGAAAAATATTTTTTTAAAACCGAGCTTTATTATTAACAATAAAGATGATTGAATAATTATTAATTGATGATATGTGCTTGGGATAAGGAGAATCCTCGGGCAAAGGAAAAGCAACGACTGTTTCATAATCCATGCCCTTTTTTTAAATCATCCTTATATGGGTTAGAAAAACCACCCATACCATCAATCCTTTTCCAAAGATTGAAGAGATTGGATTTAAAGTACACCATAGATATATAATTAAGCTTCTTGATAATAAACATGTTCTAACTCATGAGAAATATATTCTCGTACTTCAAATCCCATTCAATGATGCCATGGCCCATGACAAATATCTTATTCTTTACCACCTCATCAATCCAAGTCCCTGAGGTCACTAGAATTACACACTAATTATGAGCTATCATGAGAAGCCTTAAGGTCAAATAAAAACCCTTACTTTTTATCCAGCCCAAATCCCTTCGCATCAAACCCAAATATTTTTCCCATAATTCCCAAAGATTGAAAGGAAGGGCTTTCAACCAATTTTTAAAATAATATATATATATAGAAAAACATTAATTATAGGACCTCATTATTAGGAATATTATTATTATGTTTCTCTTTTAAAAAAATTCTTCTAACATCCTCCAAGAAACTCAAATTGTTTCTCCAACATCTTAGGGAATTTAGAATTATTCCCAAATTAGCCATTGCATCGATCACTCTATTACCTTCAATAGTTTATAGTCATCAAAACCCTACAATAGTTTTTGAATATCATTAATAATGAAATTAATTGATAGTCCAACCCACCTTTTGAACTTTTCCTTCACAACATCTATGACAAGTTTGGAGTCACCTTCAAGCTGTAATTTTTTAATCTCCAATGAGAGGGAAATTTTGCCCCCCTACAACATAGCCATTTCTTTAGCCATGTTATAATACTTCTCCCCAATCCTTCAAAGAATCCAACAATAACCTCTCCATTAGGGTTCTTGAGAATACCACCACCACTAGCCAAACCTGGGTTTCCTTTAGCAGCTCCATCAAAATTGACCTTTCCCTATTTTAGAGGAGGAGGTTTCCATTTAGTAGTATGGCGAGCTAAAACTTTAGAGTTATCAAATCTAGCGGGGTCCAAATTTAGCCCCCATATATTACCAATACTATACTCCATAGTAGGAGGGAAACTTAGAATTTTCTAGTTGTTGAGAGAAACATTTTCCATTAACAACCTAAAGAAAGTCCCAAAAACGTACCTAACATTCTTTTCAAAGTTTCAAAATATATTTTTATTCCTTTCTTTCCAAATGCTCCAACAAATATTGAGTGGAGATTGTCTCCATAACTCCCTAATTAAAGGGAGGGTATAAGGACGGGTCCAATACTCAATAAAACCCTTTAAGATTTCATTTATGGTCCAACAAAATCCAAAATTTTGCAAAGCATGACCCTAGATATCCTTAAAGAAAGGACAATGATTCATAGGGACTAAGTAGGGTGAGATGACTAAATGAAATCCATGTCAAATTATCCACATACCAACCACTGGTCTTATACATGTAATTCTTTTGTAAACTCAAGTAAAACATCAAGTGTACTTGCTCCACATAATAAATATGTGCTCAAAGCTCTATGTTACAAATAGAATTAAAAAAATTGTATAGTAGTTTTGTATATTCTAACCAATTTAAAAAATTGAAAATAGCATGAAAAATGAGGGAAATCGACACATTCTACCTCTAAACACTCAAAGACATAAGTCTAATATCATATCTTATTAATCCACGCCAAGTTATATCCATTTAAAACCATTATCTTACATGACCAAATCAATATCTCTCTTAAGGTGAATGTGAAAATGAGATGTTACTATTTACCTTTACCTTACCATTTATATTTTAGGTGAATTTCTCACTATGCATTTTTACCTACCTTACTCATTTACAATTAATACATGGGGACCTTGGGCATGATGATCAATTTTTTTTATTAATGAAATTACAACTTTTTGATGTATTTTTTTTATGAATTATGTGGAAGTGCATTTCTTATCACCCTTTCTTTTCCTCTACTAGCATTTTTGACTGGCATGCTTGTGATTGATATGACATACATTCTTGGTCATCCCATATGTTGATGCTTACATTTTTTACATCCTTTGACACATATTTTATATATGCCCATGATGAGTTACTATTTCTTGGGGACAAGATATCTTTATGAGACAACAATATTATCTTTGACATATATCCCATGTGATCATTATATGATGTTGCTTTAGATGATTTTTTACATGCTTGATGTGCTTGCATGTTCCTTATAACATTCATGTCTATCTTTATTTATCATTTTCTATGCCAAAAGCAACCTTTTACATATCTTGATGATTATATCCATTTCATGTGCTTACATGTTTATCATATAATGATATGTTTTCTATATTAAACACTTTAACATGATAATCAATATTCTCATTTCTTTATATTCCTTGCATCCTATGTATGCAATCAATTAAAGAGAGGACATGCACTTCGTGAGTTTGATGATTGTGATGCAATTATTGATACAAGATAGAGTTTCATCATTGTATCCAAATGGAGTCCTTTTACCACACTATCTATAATCAAACCGTGTTTCATATCTGGATACTTTGACATCTCATTCATATTTGAATGGATTCCTTACATGCAAGTTTTCAAATAGTTAGATCCCTTTTTACATTTGCTCATATCCAAGAAAAGCCCTCTCATTAAGGTTTTGTGTCACTACTTGTAAGCTGCAGGCTTTTGAGGCCATGAATTGATAAATTCCTCCAGCGGATGACATGGGTGTCTTAGAGTATCCTTCCAGCAAAAGAATTTATCATTGTTGACATTGAAGCTTGTAGAAACCCTGACAGTTTGCAGTAGATCCTCTGAATAGAGAGAAACCGTGTCTTCAACAGGCATTTCAAAAAACTCTTTGGCAATGTCCATCATGCTTTTCATCACAGTTTCTGGCACTCCATGGTTCATGATCTGAATGATCCATATTGAATTCAGGCGATACCCAGATAAAGAACAAAAGAATAAAATAAATTTAGATGTCTATCCTCCTCACATGCCCTCCTAATCTCATTCACTACCTTTATTCTATCAGGCCCATCCAAATCTTTGAGGTCTATGACTGGAATTTTATAAGAATGACAGACCTGGGACATGTCGGGACGTTCACCTAGAGGAAAGACGTACTTATCCTGAACATGAAGATGATTCTGCCCATTGGACATCAGTTTCTCCACAACATGGGTTGTGGATGTCATCTTGTACTTGGAGGGAGGAAACACTGAAAATAAGATAGCTTCAATTGCTCTGGGATTCATATGTGCTTAGATTGACTCGGAAATGCTGAGATTATTTGTAAGGACAACAATAATTAAAAATATCATTAAGGAAGTTGCCAAATTGTTAGGGTTAAGTTTTCATATGTCAACTTTCTTGAAAGACTAATTTTACGATCTTGGGTAAATATTCAATGATAACGTTCTCAAACATGTAATGGGTGAAATATTCTTGTCTTTAACACTCTAGCAAAAAATGCAAAATAGAGAAAAGCATGCAACAAGTAGCATATATCACACAATTTGATAAAATCATGAATTATAGCTTGCTTGAATAGGAACTATCTTCAAAAACGTAAAAGAAAAAGAGAAAGAGAAAGGTAAGAGATCATGCTTGTTATGGAAAGTGATACACTAAGGACTCTAACTATGCAAAATAAAGGTTTCACTCTACTAACACCTCAGTGAGCAAATGTAAAAGGGCTCTAACTATTTGAAAACTTGTGTGTAAGGAATCCATTCAAAATATAAATGAGATGCCAAAGTATCTCTATCTAGATATGAAACATGGCCTGATTATAGATAGTGTGGTAGAAGGACTCCATTTGGATGCAATGATGAAACTCTATCTTGTACCAAAAATTATCATAATTGCATCGCAATCATCAAACTCATGAAGTGCATGTTCTCTCTCTAGTTTATTGCATACATAGGATGCAAGGAATACAAGGAAATGAGAATATTGATTACCATGTTAAAGTGTTTAGTATAGAAAAAAGATCATCATACATGATAAACATAAACATGTAAGCGCATGAAATGGATATAATCATCAAGATATGTAAAAGGTTGTCTTTGGTATAGAAAAATGATAAAATAAAGATAGACATAAATGTTATAAGGAACATGTAAGCAAATCGAGCATGTAAAAAATCATCTAAAGCAACATCATATAATGATCACATGGAATAATGTCAAAGATAATTATGTTGTCTCATAAAGATATCTTGTCCCCAAGAAATAGTAACTCATCATGGGCATAATAAAATATGTATCAAAAGATGTGAAAAATGTAAGCATCAACATATGGGATGACCAAGAATGTATGTCATGTCAATCACAATCATGTCAGTCATAAATGCTAGTAGAGGAAAAGAAAGGGTGATAATAAATGCACTACCACATAATTCATAAAAAAAATACATCAAAAAGTTGTAATTTCATTAAGTTTGTTCACAACACACAATTAGTTCTCACCCAGGTTCTAAAGACAGTCAAAAACTCAAAATTTAATAAATACATCAGCACTTTTTAATCTACTTTGTATTCGTGTTGGGCAATTTTTGATGATTTGAAAAATATTTGTTTTATTCTCACAACATTTTTGTGCTTCTAAAGTGCTATACAGACTTATCTAATAATATATAATAAATAATGAAATGCATCAAAATACTCTAAATGACAGTTGCCCAAGCATTTTATTACAATAAAGAATAATTGCAATCCAGTGAAAGAGCTGTCAATTATCAATTTTAAAAGTGAAAAAAGAAAACAATTATACAATTGAAAAAATAAAATTTAAATTGACTGCAGAAAAAATAAGCAAGAAAACAAAAATTCATGGGGCCACCAGCTCTACAAAATACTCCTAAAAATATTGAGCAGTGACTACTAACCAAAACAAACTAAACAGCTGCATGAGAACATGCCCTAATAATGAAACTTTTCTATGACATCTGGATAGACTTCGAATATGTTTTCTTATATGTTTTCTTGAATGCAGACAAATGTTTCCACCTCTTTATGTCAAATCAAAGCTCTCCCAAATATTATTTAACCCAACGAATCACCCTGAGTCAATCTAAGCATATCTGCATCCCAGAGCAGTTGAAGCTAAACAATCTAAGAATATCTGAATCCCAGAGCAATTGAAGCTATCTTATTTTCATTTACCCCCAATTCTAAGTACACGATGACATCCACAGCTCATGTTGGGTTCAATCTCAATGCTGTGGAGAAACTTATGTCCAACGGACAGAATCATCTTGATGTTCAGAATAAGTATATCTTTCCTCCAGGTGAACGTCCCGACATGTCCCAGGTCTGTCATTCTTATAAATTTCCTGTCATAGACCTCAAAGATTTGGATGGGCCTGATAGAATAAAGGTAGTGAATCAGATTAGGAGGGCATGCGAGGAGGATGGCTTCTTCCAGGTAGACATCTAAATTTATTTTATTTTTTTGTTCTTTATCTGGGTATCGCCTAAATTCAATTTGGATCATTCAGATCATGAACCATGGAGTGCCAGAAACTGTGATGAAAAGCATGATGGACATTGCCAAAGAGTTTTTTGAAATGCCTGTGGAAGACAGGGTTTCTCTCTATTCAGAGGACCCACACAAGGATGTCGGGATTTCTGCAAGCTTCAATGTCACCAAAGATAAATTCTTTAACTGGAAGGATACTCTAAGACACCCATGTCATCCGCCGGAGGAATTTATCAATTCATGGCCTCACAAGCCTGCACTTTACAGGTAGTGACAAAAACCTTTAAAAATAGCCAAAGAAAAAACAGAAACATAGTTTCTCACAGGAATTCACCAACAAGTGTGTGTGACATTGTTTTCTCATTTCACTTTTTAAAAACAGAAAGGTTGCAGGGAAGTATGCCAAGGAGATAAGAGTACTGGTTCTAAGTCTTCTGGCTGCGATTTCTGAAGCTCTGGGACAAGATTCTGATTATTTGAATGAAGTCTTTGGAAAGCATAGCCAGGTACTGCACATAAATTACTATCCTCCATGCCCAAATCTAGATCTTACCTTTGGCGTACACCTCATTCAGATCCACGAAGCATTACTGTTCTGATGCAAGGAGATGTCAGTGGCCTGCAAGTGCTAAAAGATGGGAAATGGGTTGCTGTAGAACCAATACCTAATGCCTTTGTGGTGAATTTGGCTGATCAACTTCAGGTTTATAGTAATATAAATGATATTCACTGTACATAGACTTCCCCTATGTTTAAAACTTGCGTCTGGAGGTATGAATTGTGAATTGTTTTTGTGTGAGTTTTGATTAGGTTATAAGCAACGGAAGATTCAAAAGCATCGAGCACAGGGCTGTAACCAATATAACCACTGCACGTATATCCATTCCCACCTATGGGCCGTCGTTTGATACCTTCATTGCTCCTGCAGCATCCATGGTGGATGAGGAGCACCCAGCTTTATACAGAGGATATAAATTTGAAGAATACATGAGGGCATTCTGGAGCCAAGGTTTGAAGGGCAAGAGCATTTTGGATCGCTTCAAGATCGAAATCAGTCCATGATTGAAAAGTGTGGTATATATCTTCTGTTGTTGGAACATACATATGCTGGTATGTACAGTGGACACTATCCCGTATAGCAATGTTTTATCTGGGAAATAAGGTGGAAGATATTAACCTATTCCTCTACATTTACATTTGAGGATTGGTAAGAACAGCGTTTTTTTTTTAATAGTTTTGAAATAAAATTTCCAAATTTTTTTTTACTCTAGTTTTTAGATGTGCATGCAAGCATGAGAAGTAGACTTTGAAATAGATATTAGATGTGGTATATTCAATTTCAAATTTTGTAAAAATATTTTAATTTTTGGATCGTCAGTAAATAATATTGAGAATTAAAATTGTGTTGGAAAACGAATTGCATTTGAATCAAAGATGGATAGATCATAAAGTGGGTCAGTAGTTCAGTGATGGAAGATCTTAGGATCAATTCTTACATGGTGTATGAAAATTTTAATATGGTATCACAGTTCAGGTCAGTAGAACTGGGCCAAGCTAGGAGCTCCAAGCACTTGTAGTGTTGGCTCAAGGAAATCTTGAAAAATTATCCATATCTGATCTGAAGATGGATCCAATCACAATAAAGATCAATAACTCAATGATAGAACTCCCTAAAAACAAATGAAAAATCATAGATTCAACTTCTAACTAATCTTGTAAAAACTTAACAAATTAAACATACAAAACAAAAACTCCAAAATCTATAATATCTCTAGATGTTACTCATAGTTGAAAAGTTCATACCCTCCTATTTATCCACAATGAGGAGGATGAATTCTGTATGATAAATACTTATTGCTCTGTTATTTTCCCCCTTAATCTGGTATTTCCTAAATTCAATATGGATCATTCAGATTGTAAATCATGGGGTGCCAGAATTTGTGATGAAAATATGATGGACATTGCCAGAGAGTTCTTTGAAGATTAGGGCCTGCCTCTGGTCAGAAAACCTAAGGCAGGATGCCAGGTTTGCTACAATCTTCGATGTCACCAAGAGCACTGTCTTTGACTGGAAGGATTATCTGAGACAACCATGGTTTCCTTTGGAGGAAGTCATCTACTCATTAACCCGCAGCTTACGATGACAAAAAAAACATAAAAATAAAATCAAACATTTCAAAAGAACTTATAAACTGTAAATGAGTATGACAGATTTTAATTTTAGTTTTTTTTGAAACAGGGAGGTTGCAGGGGAGTAGTCTAAGAGATAAGAGAAATGGTTTAAGGTTTGTTAATGCGATTTCTAAAGGACTGTGACAGGATTCTTGTTATGGTGAACTGTGATCAGTTTCTAATTTTAAAATGGGCAATCTAAATTTTGGTTGATAAATAAGCAGATATGGCATATGGCAAATGTATAGGTGTGATTATATGAATTAGTAAGTATATAGATGTATAATTTGTAGATGGATAGTATAGAGCAAGGGAGTCTATTTTGCACAAAGTTATGTCATTTGTCAATATGTTTATGCATCAAGGTATTTTTATCAAAATAAACATAAAATTAAATAAACTAGCTATTGCACCTTGTGCAATGGGTACGCCAAAGAAGTGTGAAAGGTCAATTAGGAAAAAAATGATTTATTTTTTGCACACATTTGTCTAGTAAATAAGATCAATTGATAGATCATGTAGAAAATGATTTTAATTTTATTATTAATTTTTTTATATTATTATATTTATTAATTTATATTTTTATAATTTATATAAAAATTATAATGTATAATGTATAATTTATATAATTTATTTTTATAT
Organism: Sequoiadendron giganteum; assembly: GCA_007115665.2. Classification (NCBI taxonomy): domain Eukaryota; kingdom Viridiplantae; phylum Streptophyta; class Pinopsida; order Cupressales; family Cupressaceae; genus Sequoiadendron; species Sequoiadendron giganteum. The sequence goes on along the minus strand of CM021108.1, from coordinate 27,400,171 downwards.
TATTATTAATCTATTATTTTATTATATAAATATTTATTATTTATGTCATTATTATATTATATATTAATTATTATTATAGAATAATATATTAACTATTATATTAGTATATAAATATTTATTATTTATGTCATTATTCTATATATTTATTATTATGTTATTATATTTATTAAAGCGTTATAGAGTGAAAGCAACAAAGGAATATTCATAAACTTTTTGAAGCTTCATTAAAAATGACAGGAAGGTGGAAGGATGTGCTGCTTAAATAGTTTTTTATGTATATTATTAACTAATATATATATATATTAATTAATAATACATATAAAGAACACTGAAAGTTATCAATACTTAACATTGTTTACTATAATATTAATTAATAAAATATATGAAAAACTAATAATATATATATAAAGCTATTTTTACTATTTATATATATTAATTAATAATATATAAAAACTATTTAAGCATACATATATTAATTAATAATATATATATAAAGAACATTGAAAGTTATCAATACTTAACATTGTTTATTATAATATTAATTAATAAAATATATTAAAAACTAATAATATATATAAAAAATTATTTTTATTATTTATATATATATATATATATTAATTAATAATATACATTAAAAACTATTTAAGCATACATATATATTATTTTTACTATTCTTAAGCAACACATAAACAATGTTAAATATTAATAACTTTTAGCGTTCTTTATATATATTATTAATTAATATATGTATATAACGCTTTCAGTGTAATTAATATATATATATAAATAGTAAAAATAGTTTTTTATATCTATTATTAGTTTTTTAATATATTTTATTAATTAATATTATAATAAACAATGTTAAGTATTGATAACTTTCAATGTTCTTTATATATATTATTAATTAATATATGTATACTAGTTATTTATATATTTCAATTTTCTTTTTATATAGATACAACTATACTATCTTCAAATTTATGAGGTACATCTTTAACCCTAGAAATTAATAATTAAAATTTAAAAATATCCTTATCACGTACATATTTAACCCTAAAAAATAATAATTAAAATTTAATAATATCCGTATAAAAAGCCATAAACTCCCGTTATTATTCATTTTAAATTTGCTTAGTTTGATCAGCTGTCATACATTATGAACTTGATGATAATTTATTATTAATTCCAATGTGAGGCTTTCGTTGTCTCTGTTGAAAAAATGTCATGTATATTATATATTTGAATGAATATGATATGCTTTCTTATTTGTTAATGAAGCATATTGTTTTACATCAGGATATTTTAAAAAAAATGGTTTCAAATGCCCCAAAATAATGTTTTTGGACTCTCAATTGCTAAGATGTGATAATTATTCAATTTGGAAAACCAAAGTAAAAAATCAACTTGAGTTTGATGATTCGTTTAATACTTTTGATTATATAAGCAACATTTACAAGGCACTGGACCCAAACACAAAAGGCCCAATAAGACAAAATTTTCAACAAAACATAAAAAGGGTCAAAGGCCTCTAGCTAGAGGCAACAAACTGATAACAAAACAACAACAAATCACAATTTTTTAAAACATAAAAATAAAACAAAGGGAGCACCAAAATACATAGAAAGCTTCTCCTAGTCCTCGAGAAAATTAAAGAGGTCCCAACTATTAGAGTTGGTGCTAGCACCTTTTGAATTTTCATGATTTTTCATTTCATCCTTTAACACTAAATTAAGGGTGGTTGTCAAGTGGCGGATGACCTTCAAAGTAAAGAAGGAAAGACCACCCAAATTTATTTCTAGACCATCAACTCGAGTCATCAGAGCAACAACATCGTCAACAATATTCATATATTTAGAGCAAGTGTCTATATTAGGTTTCTCTATAGGGGTGGTGTCTAGGTTCTCAAAATCAGGCAACATAACATTAAGTTTTGAGAATAGGCTAAGCCCTTTAATTTCCACATACAAATCCTCTTCCTTCTCCTCCTTGTTGTTGTTGGCATCCTCCTTCTTGTCCTCCCCAGTCGAATCACTAGTGAGGTTAGGGATAGGATGAATTGCTAGTCTATGAGACCTTTGAACACTAAGGTTAGGACTATCAACTTCCTTAGCTAAATACAACCCCCCTTTTCCCTCTTGCTTATCAATAGCATTAGTTTTGACCTCCACCTCGTCTTCAAAATTTTCTTCTTCAACATAAAATTTTCTCAAGGATTTTTTCTTTTTCTTGTAAATAGGGATTTCAAGTTCAGATTTGGCTCTTTTTTCAAAACCTTTACAAGGTCTATTCTTAAGGTCACAAAGAATCATAGCAGAATTTTTTTAGTAAGAGGTTTGGAGAGTTTTATAGGGCTCAAGCTACGGGATAAGGGGTTTGGAATCATGCATGGAGCTTATTTTTTGGGTAGACATTTTAGTTTTTGTTTAGAGGGAGGTGTTTCATACTTCTTAGAGGGAGAGTTTGGAGGGTTCTCAGTAGGAAAGCTTTCAAGTAGGGGTTCCTCAATTAGACAAGCCCTAATAGGCTTTATGGGGAAGAGGGCTAAATGAAAGTGATAGAGCCTAAGGATAAGGCCCTGGTGTAGTGGGATAGGTGACTTATCATGGTTTTTGGTTGCCAGATATAGGGCTTCCTTCATTGATGCTTCTAAAGAAGAAAGCAAATAAAAAGGGAAAATAATAGATACCTTCTTTCTAAAATGATTGGGCAGAGGAAGGTGGTAGAAATAAAAACACTTAAAATTCCCTTCTAGCACAATGTACTTCATTAATAGAAAACATACCTTGTCCCAAGGTTGAGGTAGCTTCACCCTTTCATAGCCCACATGTAATTTGATCAAAATTTCACCCTTTTTGAAGAACAACTTCATACTTTCTATTTCCAACACCTTGCTATACCTTTTAAGCTTTTGACCATTGTAGGATAAACTTGTTGACTGGGCAATAACATCCTCACTCACTTCAAAAGATATAAAAGGTATGCCCCCATTTTAACTTGCCTTTTATTCCATGCACTCATAAACTATATTGATAGATTTTCATCATGCTTGTTGAGGCTCTCAAGGAATGGAGCCACACCACCTTCAACACAAATGTGCCAAAGCAACAAATCAAATCTGAACTCATTTCAAGATCCAAGCTTTGTCCTCACTCTATCACCTCCCATAATGTAGGTGTTTCTTGGGTGGATACACTCTAGACAATTGTAGTAAATATCATGAATTATGGGAGCCAAGTAGATTAAATTGGAGGGGTTTCTCATAATTAGAAAGATTTTTTTTAAACCAAGCTTTATTATTTACAATAAAGACGATCGAATAATTATTAATTGATGATATGTGCTTGGGATAAGGAGAATCCTCGAGCAAAGGAAAAGCAACAACTGTTTCATAATCCATGCCCTTTTTTAAATCATCCTTATATGGGTTAGAAAAACCACCCATACCATCAATCCTTTTCCAGAGATTGAAGAGATTGGATTTAAAGTACACCATAGATATATAATTAAGATTCTTGATAATAAACATGTTCTAATTCATGAGAAAGATATTCATGTACTTCAAATCCCATTCAATGATGACATGGCCCATGACAAATATCTTAGTCTTTACCACCTCATCAATCCAAGCCCCTGAGGTCACTAGAATTACACACTAATTATGAGCTATCATGAGAAGCCTTAAGGTCAAATAAAAACCCTTAATTTTTGTAGACATCTAAATTTGACCACTTCCACATGGTCAAAATTGTCTACTCTATTAGTCCATTTCGTTAATAATGATTAAATAATTTATTTAATCATTATTTCATTTTTTGCCTAAGGTTCGTAAAGTATGTAATTGAATAATTAAATAATTTACCTTACACCTTTTCTTCTCTAAATTAAATAAATAAGACAATTTATTTAATTTAGTCCTTACACCTTTTCTTCTCTAAATTAAATAAATAAGACAATTTATTTAATTTAGTCACTTGACCTTTTGATTAAAAATTAATTTTTAATTCCTCATTTTCTCTCTCCTTGTCACATTCTCCATAATCCTCATCTAATCTGGATTAAATAAATTAATATATGATTAGGATGTGCACCACTTAATCAAGATTAGTGTCACATCCTCCATAATCTCCCACTTGCTTCTAATCTCTCATTAATTATCCTAATCTTATGTTTTCACAACCTTAATCAAGGCCATTAGCCACATTTAGCATACCTTTTTTTGTCAACCTTTTCACTTGCCTTTTTTGGCCTTGACTCCCTTTTCCATGTGAATTTTTAATTCACATTTATTCACCCAAGGCTCCTCTCTTCCCCATGTGAATTTTTAATTAACTTTTATTCCTACCAAACTCTTGCCAATTTTGCTACCAAACTCTTGCCAATTTTTCATTTGCAGCATTTTAGTCATTGGCAAGCATTCTTCATCAATCCACCAAGTCATTTAGCCACTAGCATCTTACCACATTTTGCATCTTGCATCTATTCACCCCCATAGCCATCCAAGGAGCACACAAACTCTCAAAAATCAAGGGCCAACCAAGGAAATCTACAACACAAAGGTATAGCAATTTATCTTCTTGTTTTGTTTATTTTTCTTGCATAGATATTACTTAGGCTAATTTTGAGGTGTATTTATTGTGTTTTTCCTTTTAGTGCATCATTAGTTAGTTTTTCATCTTATAATAGGGTAGAACATTTAAGGGATCACATTTCTGGTAAGCTCGGTGGGACCCACAGACGGGTCTCTTTGTTTCACATTTGTTGTTGTTAAAGTTTTTTGCAGGTCCAAGTCATAGAGGGGTAGACTTGCTCTTCTGTGTGCTGCAGAGGGGCGGATTTTCCCTCCTGTTCCAATTTTTCTAACAGTTTTTCTGTAGAGGGGCGGACTTGCCCTGTTGATCCAACGTTTTTGACAACTTTTCTGCAGAGGGGCGGATTTTCCCTCCTGTTCCAACTTTGCTGACATTTTTTCTATAGAGGGGCAGACTTGCCCTACTATCCCAACATTTTTGACAACTTTTCTGCAGAGGGGCGGATTTTCCCTCATGTTCCAACGTTTCTGATAGTTTTTCTGCAAAGGGGCAGACTTTCCCTGTTGTTCCAACATTTTTGACAACTTTTTTGCAGAGGGGTGGATTTTCCCTCTTGTTCCAACTTTTCTGATAGTTTGCAGAGGGGCGAATTTGCCCTGTTGTTCCAACGTTTTTGACAACTTTTCTGCAGAGGGGCGGATTTGCCCTCCTGTTCCAACTTTTTTTGACTATTTTTTTTTAGGGGGCGGATTTTCCCTACTATTTCAACTTTTTCTGTTTTTTTACTACAGAGGGGCGGACCCACCCTGCTATTCAAACATTTTTCACTGTAGAGGGGCGGATCCACCCTGTTGTTCCAACATTTTTCATTGTAGAGGGGCAAATTTTCCCTAAACAACACGTTTTGGAAGGTAAAAATAGGCATTTTAGCTTCGTTTTTGGCTTAGTTTTTTGCTGATTTTAAGTTCTAACCCCCTAACCTTGCTTGTTTGTGGGTGTAGTTGGATTTATTACAAATACTTTGCAGCATTTTATGGTTATTCACAAAGGACGAAGGGTAAAACAACTAACATTTGTTTGCAGGAACGTTAATTTACTCAGATTTTAAGAGCTTTTTATTGTTGTTTTCACCTAAGCACATAGTTTAATTAGGAGGAAGTAATATTTACTATGTAGTGTGCCTGTTTTGTGTTACCCAAAGGGGGAATTAGTTTGTTTTCACCTTCCCCTTGCACTTTGTGTGAACCTGGGGAGTAGTTGGAAATAATTAGTACCTTCTTTTTAGAGGAACCTGCTTGGGGATTTCATCACCCCAAGGGAGGATCCCAACCACGCATACCAACGGGGTATAAAAAAGGAGGAGAGCCAAATTTGTACCCCAATTTAGTCATGTCGTGTCTGGCGGAGCATCAAAGCTAAGGTGATACCTAGATAGGCGTGAAGAGTTGGTATGAGCCCTTTAGTATCTCGTTGGGGTTCCTGAATCAATGCTTGTGACGGGCTGGTGTTCATGGTTTGTATCTCACATACCGAGAGTATATCGAAGACTCCTTAGAAACTTGTGCATCTTAGATTAAGACCTTTGTTGGCCATACCCCTTAACACTAATAATAGGATTGTGCTTGTTTAAAGTGTCTTTCTATGAGAAACTAGTAAATCTTGACAAGTCAACCTCATTGAGTCATTTCAACTCCTTGCCATAATCTTTCTCATCCAAACCAAGTTCCTATTTTTCTGCAGAGGGGCGGATTTGCCCCCCTAGTCCACTATTTTTCTACAGAGGGGCGTATTTTCCCCCTGGTCCACTATTTTTCTGTAGAGGGGCGGATTTTCCCCCCTGATCCACTATTTTGATTGCAGAAGGGCAGATATGCCCTCCTGAACAGACAATTTCACCCCGTTTGACCATTCCAAGCCTCCATTTAACCACCCCAAGTCTCTGTTTGACCATTTGACCATCCCAAACATTCTTTTACCCCTTCCAAACATCTATTTGACCATTTCAAGCCTCCATTTAACTTTTCAAACCAATCATTTCACATTCACATTGTTCATTTCATAATTTGGGGAACTGTTCTACCATCTTACCGTGTGACCTAAACATTTTCACTTTCCAAAAATATCACTTCATCAACACCCCCATCATATAAAAACCATCAAGACATATTTAATTTTCATTATTCATCATCTTTCATCAAAAAATCCCTTAAACCTTGTTTTATGAGTTATCTCCTGAATTGACCCAACCGTTAAGTTTGATCATTATCCTACATATCAATCATTGTCTTCAACCTAATCAATTTTTTTCTATCCTGAGGTAGATTTGTGTTGAAAGTCATCATTGGCCCAAATCAATCCCCTTCTATCTCAAGGCGGATTCAGTGTCGTGATAATTGGTTTAGCCAGTTTAATCCGATCAACCAACATATTAAGTCACCTAGGGTGATTTCCGAGTTGGGTTCAAGACCCTTTTCATCAACCAATCCTAATTCATCATCCAATCCAAAACAAACTTATCCTATCATATCCTCTGATCCAATCCCAATCTAAGCTCCAATCCAGTTCTAATATGAGCATTAATCCCAACATCCTAATCTAAGCTTTTATTCAATCCCAATCTGAGCTCTCATCCAATCCCCATATGAGCTTCCAATCCATTCTAGTTCTATATCCATCATGAATCTTTATCCCCCTCTCACACGACTAATAATAGTAGTCAAGGGGAATCCTAACTACGTTGATGAAGGTAACAAAAATCTTGTTGATCATGATGATTGTTATATAGATCCCCTTGACACTATCATTGCTAGCAAGCTCTCTCCAATCGCCTCCCAAAATCCCACTACTTCTTCAAACTATCCCACCATGCCTTCATTCACATCTAATAACGGTCCTTATGCTACCATTGACAAAGGATATCCAACATCCTCACCATCGACATATTCATCATGTCCCTCCTCTCAACCTCTATCCTATCCAACATCCACATCCTCTTATCCTCATCATCATCAGCAATCCCAATATCTATATTTTAATCACCCATCCCAATATTTCCATCCTTATCCAACACTCACACATTCCTGTAACAATCCCCCATCCCAATATTCCTCTTATCTTAATCCACCATCTCAATCTCCTTATCCTAATCCATCATCCCTATCATTCTATGCCAATTCATAATACATGTCTTCCTATGGTGGTCTACCACCTCAATCTTCCTAATCTAATCCAACATCCACACCTTCCTATCACAATCCCCCATCCCAATATCATTACATAAATTCCACATCTCCTCATTCTAATCCTTCATACACATCTTCCTACTATTACTCACCATCCCAATCTTCCCAATCTAATCCCACATCTGCATCTTCCTACATCACTCCCCCTTTCACCACATTATATCTTAATCCTCCATCCAAACATAGCCCACATAATCCTCCCTCCAACCACTCCTAGTCCTCCATCTAGTCCCATCCACTCATCTAATCATAATCCTCCATCTCCTCCTAGTTCTACATATAATCCTCATCCACCCATCCACTCATCTAATCCTCCAATCCCTAACCATAATCCTCCATCTCATCCTAGTTCTACATATAATCCTCATCCACTCATCTACTCATCTAATCCTCCAATCCCTAACCCTAATCCTCCATCTCCTCTTAGTCCTCCATCCATTCCCATCCCCTCATCTAACCCTAATCCACCAATTCCTAATCCTAATCCTCCATCTCCTCCTAGTCCTCCATCCAATTCCATCCCCACGTCTAATCCTAATCCACCAATCCCTAATCCTAATCCTCCATCCACTCCCATGCCCCCATCTAACCCTAATCCTAATCCTCCATCTAGTCCTCCATCCAATCCCATCCCCACATCTAATCCTAATCCACCAATCCCTAATCCTAATCCCCCATCCATCCCTGATCCTCCATCCATTCCCATCACTCTACCTAATCCCACATCCCTTCCAAATGTCACCCAAGGACTCATGACAAAAGAGACACCATGCCCTCCCACTTTATCATGTACTGTCACTAGTGATGAGGCCCCCCTCCATCCTACACCACTCCCTCCCATCACCATTCTTGACACCGTCCAAATTGTTGAGCCAATCAAATCCATCGAATCCATCGAATCCCCATCTTCTACTACTAGATCCACCTAATCCATTGAAGACATCCAATCACCTCCTCCCAGTCCTAATATTCACAAACTTAAATCCCATGACCTTCATGAATCCTTCATCCTCCTATCACCCCTAATTGAGGAGTCCCTCCAACACTCTTCCATCATCATACATCCCACACAAGATGAGTCATTCCAAGACCTTGATCCAAAGCATACAAGCATATCCCCTCCTCCAAATCAAGATCCTTCCATCCCATCTACTCCATCTCAAGAACATATTCTTCCATCCATTTCATCTCATGATCCATATTCTCAACCAAGTCATGATCCTATCCTCCCATCCATCCCATCTCAAGATCACACTAGCTCATCCACTCCATCCCATGATCCCCTTTGCATTCAAGATCCAATCACTCCATATCATGAGCCCTCATCATCCACTAACAAAAATCTAGGTCCTATCATCTTCCCTAATCCCTCTCCCGATCCCTTATCACTCACTCCTCCTGATGCTGCTATCCCCTCATCTCCATCGCATGATCCTTCATCGCCATCTAGTCCTGCCATCCCAATGCCACTCTTGTATCACCTTGGTCACATTACACTTATCCATGGTGGCCTTCTCATAAAAGAAAAAAAACACGTATGCACCACCCTACCTCTTCCACCTACTAATGTGCTCGCATCATGCTTCCAACAGAATAAGCATCCTACCCTAGATCATATGCTTAAGAACATGAACTATCAAGGAAAAGGTTTAGGCCTTCATGAGAAAAGTACTTTAGAGCCCATCCGAGTCAAAGAACATCCAGGCACACATGGTCTTGGATATGTCTCCCAAAAATCGCACTCTAAAGATGTTGGTACAACCTCCCTACATCCTAAACGATCCTCTTCTAAAGGCACAAGAGGTAATTTCCATCGTTCTACCAAGTCATTTTCCGCCATCCCCCCTCCTCCATCATATTACCTAAAAACAACCATCCATCTTCCTTCTTCATCCTTTAAATCCATTTTGGGTCCTTATGTCCCTCCATCCATCATTGCTCACCCTCCATAAAACCCCACACATCCTCCATATACATAGTCTCTTTTGGGTCCTTATATCCCTAAATCACCTCCTCCATCTCATCCTACACATCCTTTCATCCATCCACCACCTATCCCTCCGCATAAAAATCCAAAATTCATAATTCCTAATCGGAATCAACAAAGGCACCCTTCCATGCATGTTATCTCACACCCTCCATCCACACGTCCTCGTCAAAAGCCTATCTCTTCCACTCCATCCATGTCTTCTTCATATCATCCATCGCCTCCTACCCATCTTATTGCTACTACAAGAACTTTGGATGCCAAAGCAAAAATATATACATCCAAACATCCACATGAATCTACAGCTCCTCATGTCCCCTCCAAAAGACATGTTGACAAAAATAAAAATTGAATCCAAAAGCCAAATCAATCCAAACAGCCAGAAAGGCCCACTAAAGCAAAAATCAACACCATGTGGATCCCAAATAAAAAAGAGACAATGCCTTCAAATGAAAAATCCATGATGACATCCAAAGTTGCTATTCCCAAAGCTCATAATTCACATCCTCCATCTCCTAAATTTGTTTTGGGTCCTTATGTCCCAAAATTCACTTTCCCAACACCTCCAGTCTCGCCACATTCTCCCTCCATCAACCTCCTCTCATTTCACATCCACCACATGTGCCAATGTTGGTCCTGAACACCTTCTCCTATCACACATACACTCCATCATTCCATCCATACACTTTTCAAAACCCCATCCACTAACCCCCTATCTCCCCCATCTAATCCCTTTGATTCATCCTCTTGTATAATCCATTTCTCCTACTAAGGTTGTACCAACATTCAATGGTCACTTTACACATGGGCTCTTATAACCTCATATGGAACTTGATGCTTGAGTCTTTCATCCATATCCTTATCAACTATCCTCTAAATCCACATATCCATATCCCTATCTTTATCCATCTCCGTCCACATCCTAGTCCAAAAAAAGAAAAAAATACAAAAAAATCAAACTAAAAAAAGAGAAAAAATAAAAAAAATACAAAAAAATAGTAAAGAGAAAATCATTCGTCCAATGGTGAAAACTTGGAAAACAAGCACCTTGGATAAGTACCATGATGAAAACTTGAAAAATAGGCATCATGCATAAATCCCCCATCTAGTCTCCTTCCATGATTGGGGGCAACTTACACTTATGCATTCCTCTCCTCCATCTCCTCCATCTGCCTATCTTTTGCATCCTATCCATCGTATCCCATTTATCCCAGTCCCTCCATCTTCCTTGTGATCTTGATAAAGATAGGGGAAATCCTATATACATGCTTTGGACACCTCTTGGAATATATTACCCTCATCCATACACTATCATATTCCTTATCCACCTCTCTCTATCTTCCATTGTCCATGCATCCTATCCACCTCTATCTATCTTACATTGCCCATCTCACTCCCTTATCCACCCATCCTACTATCCCTCTTGCCTCGTCATGCATGACACATCTAAAGTGGGGGCATCTCCTTATTTGCGATTGGGTCCTTGGAGACATCGTCCATCCATTCCTCTAGGTAATCCTCTCCATCTCCCCATCCTGCCCATCCTTACCTCCCTATCCACTTATCCATCCAGTCATCCCTTCCATCTACCAAATCCTTATTTTCTATACTCTCATCCACTAGTCCTTTTCCATCTTTTCATCCTTATCTTCCCATCCATTTATCCATCCACTAATCCATTCCATCCTTCCAATTCCTTATCCCTCTATCCACCTATACTAGCATCTTTTTATCTCCCCATCTTTATCCATCCATCCATTTACTTCTATTTTCCTCCTATCTGATAATCCCTTATCATTGGTATCTAGCTATAGGTTACCCCCATGCAATCCAATGCCATGCTACCTCCCTCTCATCATTCCTATCTATTCCTCACATTTGTCCCATATCCTATCACTCTTCATCATTCATCTATCCATTATTTTCTCCTCCCAATTCCTCTTTTGATGACTTGGATACCTATCCCATCCTCGAGCTTCACATCATACATATCTTAAACATATCAACCATCCCCTTCACACGACCTATCCTGTCTCATCATATCAGCTCCATCCTTTTATCCATTTATCATGGTCATCTCATCATCCCTTATCCGTTGTTTGTCGTTGGTCTTGTTCCAAACTACGTTGCCCATGTGCTTTCACGTAGGCAAGGTCGATCATTCGATCTGCCCCTGGGGCTCTATCTTTTGTCCATCTGATCATTGTCCTCCATCCTTTGTCTTCATCGTCCTCTTTCCACTTTTACCATGGTCTTTTCCTGAACTACGAGGGCTTTGTGCTTTCACATAGGCAAGGTTGATCTTTGATCAACCCTCAAGCCACTAGGTCTTTAGGGTGTGTCGGTCTTGTGTCCCTTAAGTCTTTAGGGTTTTGTTGTCTTGCGCCTTATCATCATGTCGTCCTATCATCTTGTTGTGTCATCAAGTATGTCCCTATCCTAGTTGGTGCTTATAGAACAAGGTCATTCGTATCACGAGATCCAATCAGTTTTCAGTATCCTGCGTCATGTTGATCAACCCATATATCCTCCATCTTTGGTCTCAATAGGATGTATCCTTCCTAACAGACCGCATCAACCCCATCCATCCCTTTGATCCTGTGGAAAAGGATGTTTGAAACTTGATTGCAATCTTTTGATATTTTTGACAATTTTTTTATCATTTGAGCTCCCTATCATCACTTGTCATGGTCGCCTTGACATATCATATCATGGTGTTCTTTGACTAGTAAACATAAGGGCATATCTTGATCTTCTCTTTGTTGTTGTCTTCTCAGTTGTCCTATGTAGTACCCACCAAGATCTCCGTGGTCTTGTGTTATGTTGGGGCATCCATTTGTGCTTGTGGTTATCCCAATACCAGGCCCGACCAAAGTCATCACGTCTTTGGGGTGTTGGGATAGCCTTCTTGTTTGTTGTGTTTGTTTATGCATTAGACACTAACTCGTCTTGGTTTACATACCCTAAAGCCTGATGTCTTATGCTATAGAAAAAATCAGTCCTCCAAAGATGGAAAATTGCATTAGGATTGCATTTCATTTTCCATTCCATCATCTTGCATGTCTCCCCCATCCTCATCCATTCAAATAATATAATCACACTCTTGGTCTTGTTCCCAGCCTTGCTACAAGCCTTGATCCAATCATCATCATCATCATCATTATCATCTGTTGGATGTATCCTTCCCTATCCTTGTATTTTTCTGGGATATATCATTCCCTCATCAACAACACTCTCATCGGGATGAATCCTTCCCTATCCTCTGGTATTATTTTGGGATGTATCATTCCCTCATCAACAACACTCTCATCGGGATGAGTCCTTCCCTATCCTCTGGTATTATTTTGGGATGTATCATTCCCTCATCAACAACACTCATCCTCATCCTCATCGAGATGTATCCTTCCCTATCCTTGTGTTATTCTGGGATATATCATTCCCTCATCCATAACACTCCATCAACCATCCACCCAATCTGTCTTATAGCTTGACTGGGGCAACATCATATTTATCCTAGAATCCATTTGTGCTCACCTTTATCTCTCATCGCTTATCATCCTTTATTATCCATCACTTTAGATCATCATCTTCATATCCTCTTTCATCCTCTCATTTCTCATAATTTCCCCCATCCCTTCCTCCTTCATCAATCTCCCCCCCTATGTCGGGGTGGATCCGCCCTCAGCATCGTGGCAGACCTGCCCTCAACCGAGGGGTAGACCCGCCTCATGGTGGGGCAGATCCACCCTTAGCTACGGGGTGGATCCGCCCTTGGCCGCGTGGCAGCGCCGCCTTGTGGTGGGGCGGATCCACCCCTGACCGCGCAACGGCCCCACCCCGTGGTGGGGCAAACCCACCCTGCGTCGGGGCAGACCCACCCTCGGTCGTGGGGCAGACCTACCCCATGCCGGGGTGGACTCGCCCTGCATCGGGGCGGATCCACTCGGCCTCGGGGTGGATTCACCCAATGCCGGGGCGGATTCGCCCAACCGTGGTGTAGACGCCCTATGCCAGGGTGGATCCGCCCTCCTGCAGTGGGTCGAATCCGCCCCTCTACAAGCCTCTGACATGTTTCTTCCCTTCCCTTCCCGGGGCCGCCATTTGCAAACCGTTTGTCTGTTTGGATTCGTTCAAAAAGAAAACTTACCTATTTTTACGCGCTCTTTCCAACCATACCCTCCGTTTCTTCCTATCAAGAGGTCACCCAGGACCCCTCTCTTGTCCCCCGTTGCCCTCTCGAGGGGGCATACCCTTCCTATTTATCTATTTTCCCTGCCATAGTCATTCCTTTGCAGGATTGGGGCATCTTCATCCATTCCCTATTTTTTGGGGTAGCTCAGGTCCCTCTCCCCATGCTGGGACATTATTTTCTGGTTACTTCCTCTATGGATTCACTTGCATTTTCTTTTCTTCGAAACACTGCTATTCTAACAGTACTTCGAAGAGGGGAAAAATGTAGAAATCTAAATTTGACCACTTCCACATGGTCAAAATTGTCTACTCGATTAGTCTATTTCGTTAATAATGATTAAATAATTTATTTAATCATTATTTCATTTTTTGCCTAAGGTTCCTAAAGTATGTAGTTGAATAATTAAATACTTTACCTTACACCTTTTCTTCTCTAAATTAAATAAATAAGACAATTTATTTAATTTAGGCACTTGACCTTTTGATTAAAAATCAATTTTTAATTCCTCATTTTCTCTCTCCTTGTCACATTCTCCATAATCCTCATCTAGTATGGATTAAATAAATTAATCTATGATTAGGATGTGCACCACTTAATCAAGATTAATGTCACATCCTCCATAATCTCCCACTTGCTTCTAATCTCTCATTAATTATCCTAATCTTGTGTTTGCACAACCTTAATCAAGGTCATTAGCCACAGTTAGCATACCTTTTTTGGTCAACTTTTCCACTTGCCTTTCTTGGCCATGACTCTCTTTCCCATGTGAATTTTTAATTCACATTTATTCACCCAAGGCTCCTCTCTCCCCATGTGAATTTTTAATTCACTTTTATTCCTCCAAGGAATCTTCTCTTCCCCATGCATGTTCTAGAACCTTTGACTTGTCACAACAAGTCACATGTGGGTGAATCCTACCTTTTTAAGGACCTTATTTTATCCAAGGTACTTTCCACCTCTCCTTTTCGAACCTTTTCTTATCCACAAGATTCCCCAATCATGTGAATTTTTAATTCACTTTTATTCACCCAATATTCTCCTCTTCCCCATGTTATCATTGAGAGGTCACATCATCCTTTTTCCAAGGTACTTGTCCTTCATCCACATCATGTACCTTCCTTCCACCTCACTTACACATCATCTCATCCTTGGCCATCTCACCATAGCCCTCCATTTTGTCCTCGTTGGTTTAATCTCAACCATTAAATTCTCTAGAGAATTCAAATCCCTCTATAAATACCCCCTCCTTCCTCTCATTTAAAAAATATGAGATTTTTGCTACCAAACTCTTGCCAATTTTTTATTTGTAGGCATTCTTCATCAATCCACCAAGTCATTTAGCTACTAGTATCTTACCACATTTTTCATCTTGCATCTATTCACCTCCATAGCCATCCAAGGAGCACACTCTCAAAAATCAAGGGCCAACCAAGGAAATTTGCAACACAAAGGTATAGAAATTTATCTTCTTGTTTTGTTTGTCTTTCTTGCATAGATATTCCTTAGGCTAATCTTGAGGTGCATTTCTTGTTTTTTTAATTTTAGTGCATCATTAGTTAGTTTTGCATCTTAAAATAGGGTAAAAAATTTCAGGGATCACACTATTTATCCAACCCAAATCCCTTCGCATCAAACCCAAATATTTTTCCCATAATTCCCAAAGCTTGAAAGGAAGGGCTTTCAACCAATTTTTAAAATATAATATTAATTGAAAAAAATAATTATAAGACCTCATTATTAGGAATATTATTATTATGTTTCTCTTTTAAAAGAAGTCTTCTAACATCCTCCAAGAGACTCAAATTTTTTCTCCAACATCTTAGGGAATTTAGAATTATTCCCAGATTATCCATTGTTTCGATCACTATATTACCTTCAATAGTTTATAGTCATCAAAACCCTACAATAGTTTTTGAATATTATTAATAATGAAATTCATTGATATTCCAACCCACCTTTTGAACTTTTCCTTCACAAAATCTATGACAAGTTTGGAGTCACCTTCAAGCTATAAGTTTTTTATCTCCAATGAGAGGGAAAATTTGACCCCCCACAACATAGCCATTTCTTTAGCCATGTTATAATAATTCTCCCCAATCCTCCAGAGAATCCAAAAATAACCTCTCCATTAGGGTTCTTGAGAATACCACCACCACTAGCCAAACCCGGGTTTCCTTTAGCAGCTCCATCAAAATTAACCTTTCCCTAATTTAGAGGAGAAGGTTTCCATTTAGTAGTATGGCGAGCTAAAACTTTAGAGTTATCAAATCTAGTGGGGTCCAAATTTAGCCCCCATATATTACCAATACTAGACTCTATAGTAGGAGGGAAACTTAGAATTTTCCAGTTGCTGAGAGAAACATTTTCCATTAACAACCTAAAGAAAGACCCAAAAACATACCTAACATTCTTTTCAAAGTTTCAAAATATATTTTTATTCCTTTCTTTCCAAATGCTCCAACAAATATTGAGTGGAGATTGTCTCCATAACTCTTTAATTAAAGGGTGGGTATAAGGATGGGTCCAATACTCAATAAAACCCTTTAAGATTTCATTTATGGTCCAACAAAATCCCAAATTTTGCAAAGCATGACCCTAGATATCCTTAAAGGAAGGACAATGATTCATAAGGACTAAGTAGGGTGAGATGACTAAATGAAATCCATGTAAAATTATCCACATACCAACCACTGGTCTTATACATGTAATTCTTTTGTAAACTCAAGTAAAACATCAAGTGTACTTGCTCCACATAATAATAGCTTAAACAACATAATCTAGCCAATGTGGTATAAGTCATAACATGATATCATATCATCACATTTATTGTAAATTATCTATGACTAGTATGATCCATGAATAATATGCATAATCAACAATAACACATAATTTTGAAACACTAAAATGATCTAATATACACAAATACAACATATGCACATCCCATAATGCATAGTTAGGAAATGAACACACAAACATAATGTATTTTCTACCTATTCCTATCATGTGATGTTAGTGGGAGAATCGTATTGCATGTATGTTGAATTGTTAGATGATCAATTTTGGTATTATTGTTTTATGTTCTAATTTTTTGTTTCCTTTATGGTTATTTTATTGATTTGTGTGATGTGTCCTAGGTTAGGGAAGATTGGGTAAAATCCACTTTAAGAAAACTAAGAGAAAACTAACTAGATTTCAAAATCATCAAGAAAGAACAAATCCAAGAACAATCTTGAACCCTACTATAGGTCCGGGAAGAAAATGAAAAAATAATGAGCCTTAGAACTAGCTCTCCTAGAAGACTTATTCAAGATAGAAATTTTTACTTAAATAATTCATCAATAAGTCTCAATAAGAGCTCAATTAAATATGTATAAAGAAAAAAAAACATTCATACAAGGATTTCCATTACCACACTTCTCTTGAGGTTTGCTAGAACACACCCTGATTGTACCACCACCATGTACCACATTTTAATGTTGCAAGGTGTCACCCTTGGTTTCCTCGGTGTGGGTCAGTGTGGTGCTTGGGCTTCGTGACATGGTTTAACCGCCTCCTTTGGATCTTGGATCTTGTATAAATCTAGCGGTTGTATCAGGCATTAACATGTCAATCTTTTGGTGTAACGGTAGCTGCCTTTGCAGCAATTGGTATTAGAGTCAAGGTCACAGGTTTGAACCCCCCGCTTGTGCTAGGGGGAATTATTGCAAGGTGTCTCCTTTGGTCTCCTCGGCATGGGCCAGTGCAGTGCTTAGGTTTCATGACATGGTTTAACTACCTCCTATGGATCTTAGATCTTGTATAAATCCAACGATTGTATTGATCATTAACAAGTTGATATTTTGGTGCAATGACAACCGCCTTTGTAACAATTGGTATCAGAGCCAAGGTCACAGGTTCGAACCCCTCACTTGCACTGGGGGGATTTTTGTAAGGTGTCTCCCTTGGTCTCCTTATTATGGGCCAACATGACACTTGGGCTTCGTGACATGGTTTAACCATCTCCTGTGGATCTTGGATCTTGTATAAATCCAAAGGTTGTATTGAGCATTAATAGGTCGATCTTTTGGTGCAATGATAGTCGCCTTTGCAACATTCAATGGTCTAATATATCAAGAACTCCTCCTGAAGAGCGTCATAAAAAAACATCACAACTAGTCCTTATATAAATCTTGCTTTCATATTTAAGACACTCCATCCTTGTGAAGAGGATGGTTCTCTAGACATTCCCTCATTTCACTAGCCTCTACAATGTGAGGAGTGATTTTTCAAAGTGTAGGATGTACACAAGAAACATGTGTCTCCTCAGTTTCGACTCATACATAGTAGTGATGAGATAATGGGAGTAACATGTATTTTGGTGAAACTAATATGAATATCAAATCCTTTTATGATATTCTCTCACTTTTCCCTATTGCATTTCATCCTCTCTCTCCTTTTCTATTTTTAGGTATTTATTTTGTGTTAATTGAGGTACCCTAATTTTTTTGAGTCTAATATGACTTTAAGGTTATATTCCCTCTAATGAACCTCTCATAGATGTTGGATCTTTCCCTTTGTAGACTTGTCTCTTGGTGATATGAATCAATGAATTTTCTAAGTATAGCAATTTGATCTTGATTTTAATTTTGACACCCTTGATATAGTTGATTTGGTTTTTGGTCAAGCATATTTGGAATGTATACTTGTGGTGTTTGTATGGGATCATGGATAAATTGATTTTGAACAATGTTCTAATTTGGGATGATGTTTAGATTTTGCATTATAGATTGATATGGACTATTATTGTGGTTGGGAAACACGTTGCTTTGATTTGGGTAACTTTGATTGTGCATGAGGTTACATTGAATTGGATCAATACATGGAGTTTCTAACATATTATTTGGACTTTGAACATTGGTGTGATTTGCAAACATATCTATCCCAAAGTTCACCAAGTGTGGATTTGATATGTTCATGTTTGGTAAGCTTAATGTATTTGGTATAGTCACATTTGACATTATGGATTTGGTGGGATAATTTTGTTTGGAATAAGACTCATGCATTGATTGTTTGGTTGATATATTTGTAGGTTTTGATTTTGATTTAAATCTACCATAGGGAAAGGTGGTCCAAAATTCAGATTGAGCATACTCATATTTGTTGTATCATTGAAGTTTGTAGGAGATATGATGTCATGTATGGATTGTATAAATGTGAGTTTTGGTAATTGTTGTGCACTTTTTGCACACACGCCCCACCAGAGGCGGGGACCCTCTTTTTATTCTACATTTTTGCACTTTGGATTTGTCAATTTCTGGTTTTTCTCTTCTTGGAGGTTATTTTGGGATTAAGTCCGGATTTGGTTTGATGCGGGTGGTATTTTGAAGCATTTTGGGGCCTTGGATTTTGGAAATGGGGATTTTTTCAAGTGAATTTTCAAAGTGATGTGTAAATATTTTTTCACCAATGGATAAAGGACAAAAAATTAGGCCAAGTTGCTTTTTGAACTTTTTGAAAATTCATTCGAGAAAAAAAGTTATGGGGTTTCAAAGTTTTCCTCCTAATTTTTTGCCATTTCCAGGGATTTCCACGGTCCAAATTTTTAGGATTTTTTGACATTTTGGGATTTTCCGCCCGATTGGATTTTTAGGGTTTTTGTCAAATTCGGGATTTTCCACCCCGTCTGGATTTTTCCGAGTTTTTTTTTTCAAATCTGGGATTATCCACCTTGTCCGGATTTTTTCGGATTTCTAGCCATTTTTCAGGATTTTCCCTTCTTGGCGGATTTTTCCAAACTTCCTGTCACGATTTTCTTGAACTCTGAAAGGGTTAAATTTCTGAAATTTTATGACGGAGTTGAAATTTCCAAGGGTTTATTTATGCTTAATTTTAATTTTTTTTGGTTGGATTTTCACATGTGAGCTATTAATGATTATATCTGTTTTTTAGGATTAAAAAAAGGAGGACTTGCATATGGATTTGTGCCAAGAGGAAAATTTGGAAAATATTTAAAATGCGCCTACATAAGAATCTGTGCCACAACCTATCTACAACTGGAATATATGTTTCAAACATGGAGTGACGTGTGATGCTATTTTCACTCTCCAATCATAATTTTTTATTAAAATCAAGGTGTCAAATTGTTGATTTCTAGATGTAACTGCCTTTATGCTATTGGATGATGATGTACCACAATGTAAATTCTTAGGGTTTCTTGAGGATTAATTGCATCCATTGGATTGAATTTAATCCTGACCCTTGATTTAAAAATGTAGTATCTATAAAAGGGTTATGCCTTCTCATTTGAAAAAGTTAGTAGAAAATGTTAGAGAATAGCTGGTTAGAGGCTGCAAAGCTAGAATTGGCTAAGTTAGAATTTAGATTCTGCAAGTTAGTAGCTGTAGGAGAGGAGAGAGACTGGAAATTGTTATGTAATGCTGGAGAAGATAATGTGAATGGATTGTTGATTTGGAAAACATTGTGTTATGTTTCAAAAGTTTTATGGTTTTTTGTTCTTGATTCTCAGTGTTAGATGTTAGTTTTTAGTTCTTTCATGATAATGGTGAAATGTTAATGATGTTGATTGATCTCTGGACCATACTTTTAGCAATTAGCTGATTGTAAGTTGTTGTGTAAAGTTAGTCTGGGCCTTATTTTGTGCTAAGTTCAACTGTGCATGTTTGTTTACATTGCACCATTTACTGGGTATGTGGATGAATGTTCATAGTCTGAAAATTTTCAGTTTCCTCAGAAGATTGCACCATTTTTGCAAAGTTGTGGGCTTGTCCTTGATTAAGCAGAAATTGGTTTTATTGGAGATTTGTCCGTTTGCAGCATTCATCATTGTTGTGATTGATTTTAGGAGTAATTTTAATCTTAGGATCTCTTTTAAACTCTTATCTTTTGCTATTTCTTTTATTATCTGGGTTACATTTAAGAATCTGAGTATCAATAAATTGCAAAATCTAATAAGTTTGAAAATCTAGTATTTGTTTGTAAGGCCCCTTGTGATTACCAACATTTTCACATTATCTCTGAATTGTTTCACTACATTGTCAAGACCTGACATTAGAGACCTTGGGGTTATCTCTTTTCCCATAGAGATTTACCTTTCAAGAGAGATAGGATATCATATTCTGTTTGAGTTGTTGTTGTGCAAAAAACACCATCAACAGATTGAGCATACTCATATTTGTTGTATCATTGAAGTTTGTAGGAGATAATGATGTCATGTATGGATTGTTTAAATGTGAGTTTTGATAATCAATTGGCATTGTAAGGTCTTGATAGTTTGGTTGACTTGGATTATTCATGATGTATGAATTGAGTTTATATTCCATATTTTTCTTGTGTTTTGACCTTGTTGCAAAAGTGAACCTCTAAGGTGTTTAGGACCAATGATGAGATGAAAGATGAAAGGGTGAGTGATATGGGTGTTTGAAATTTTAGGAACTTTGGATCAATGTTAGACTTTGGGATTTTGATTTTGATTTGTTTGATGAACTTTGTAAACCCTAAGATGTTAGATGTGATCTTAGGGTGAACTCGTCCAAGAGTTGCTAATTTAACTAGAGGTATGAGAAAGGATGCATTCTCACACCCCCAACTAAACAAGGCGATTTTTATGTGATTTGAAGGATTTACCCAAGTCTAAAACGATGCTTCCAAAGATCTAAAGTTATTTGTGGGATGAAGATGATAAATGTTTGAGATTGATGATTTGTTTAATTTGATCCTAGATGAACCTAAGAGGACTTTGTTTACAGGACCAAGGTAGTGAAGAACATGCTTTTCTCTTAAGAGTATTTCAAACCAAAAGACCAATGCTTGCATGGAAAACCATATGACCAAAAGATAACAAGCACATGTGTGGGGCTCAATTGATTTTAGCTTGATTAATGAATTTATTTTACCACATCCACTTGTCTTGTTTAGTTTTCAAACTAAATGCCTATATCTTATCTCTTTTTCATCCCACAAGGTCCATTATGTGGAAATCGAAGAATCAAGGAAATAGTTTCCTATGTTGAATTTAGAGAGAAAAAATTCAAATGTAGGCCCAAATATTTAGAAACCTATAACGATAAATCCCTAGGGACAAGCAGTAATACTTGGAATTTTCAAAGGTATTTGCTCTTTCTAAAGGGATTGAAATTTGGTGACCTTGTTGAATGTTTGTTTTCAATGTTTTTGGTCCAAGCAAAGTATTTTATTTTGAAACAATGCACAACCCTAGGATAGGAAAGACAATATTTATTGGATTCCCACTCAGATAAATCCAGCTGTGCTTATTCAAAGTGGATGATTAGAAGCTTGACCACACTGGCTCCCCTCCATGACACACTCTCGGGTCATCCAAGCTTCAGTTCTCATGAATTTCCCATGATGAAATTTTCATCTCTACTTTGAACCACAAGTACATAGGACAACTTCAAAACGACCGTTCTTGCACCAAAAAATAGTAAGGATTTTGGTCTCTATACAAACTGGTCTTTAGTCAAGGTAATCGGGGACATGGCACATTGCAAGCATCCAACAAGCCACTAAAGGCTTTAATCAATCCTACTAGGGGTGCTTATACTTTATATGGTAGTACCCCGTTCTGAAAGAAATTGTACGGCTAAGGCCTACATACCATGAGGGCTTGGCAGTTTAGTCTTATCCATTTATATACTAGCCCAAGTGAAAAACCGGTTGGAGTCACCTTCGAATTGGTCTTAGGAAGGCCCCTCTAAAGGTGAACAATAGCGATCAAGCACATATGTAGTTGGATCAATCTTTGTTTGCGTGAACAAAGAGAGAACACACACGATATACTTAACTCACACTAGCAACATTTGTTCAATTTTACGAAACCCAAATTGAAGTGTGGAGGCAATATTTTATACAACTTAATATCACCAAAATAATTTTGATTCTCAAGATCACCATGAAGTGTGAGAGAAGTCCATACACCTTTTAAATGATATTATTTTGTAAAAGAGATTATAAAACACAAAAAACACATGTTCATTTTAGACCTCAAAGCAGTAATGGATTCTTTTTATAGCACCAAGATGAAGTGTGGAGTTTGCTTGTTCAAATTTTAAATTTAAAACCAACTCTAGTAAGTTCCTAAGGTTCCTTTTAACCCTTTTCTTGTTCTTTTTAAAACCCAAACGAAAATTATTTGAGTCCTCAAAACTGAAGATAACAATATCCTTAAAAAGTGGGATTATAATTGCTCCCAAAGTGTTCAAAAATACTTG
The DNA here is from genome assembly GCA_007115665.2 of Sequoiadendron giganteum. Taxonomy (NCBI): domain Eukaryota; kingdom Viridiplantae; phylum Streptophyta; class Pinopsida; order Cupressales; family Cupressaceae; genus Sequoiadendron; species Sequoiadendron giganteum. The sequence goes on along the minus strand of CM021108.1, from coordinate 27,376,994 downwards.
TTACAATCATGTGATAATGCCATAGAAAGTCTTGTCTTCATTTCCTCCTCTTCTTGATCACCTCAACTCAAGCGTCGCAATCTACAAAGGCGTCATTGTTTGGAGAAGTTCAGCAATGCTCTAGTGAAAAACATCGCTATGTGTAGATACAAAGACTGTGATTGCGTCGTTGTTTCACAAAGCATCGCTCTTTGGAGTTTGACTGGTTCGGCCTCAGGAAAATAATAGAAGCATCGCCCTTTGAAGTAGATATAATGTCACTGTATAGCGATGCTGGACTGATAGCATTGATGTTTTCCTTTTGCAGTGTCATTGTTTCTTGTAGACAAGCATTTGAAAAAAATAGCGGAATTTGATAGAAAAACATGTTAATTTTGAAAGGTGTGCCCTCCTTCTAGTGCCAAAATGTGAATGGTTGATCTAGACCTGCTCAAACATCATCAAACAACCCAATGTTAGTCATTAAACAAGTCTAAAACAATCATTCCCCATGCAATTCATTCAAATGCAAAGAACAAGAAACAAAGTGAAATTAATCAAATGAAAGTTATTAAATCTTGCTTAAAACATTCAAATCAGCATTCAATTTTGGAATTGGTGCTTCTTTGATATGGAAAGAAGCCCTTTCCCAATTCCTTGCAAAGCTTTGATGAATATTTTTTATGATTGTGCTCCTTGATGAAAATTTGACCATAACCTAGCTAAGATTGATAAAATGCTATGAAAACCTTGATGATGGACAATGGATGAACTTGCATAAAATCTATAGATAATGACTTTGCCTAAAGTTTTGGATCTAAAATCAATAAAGGAGCTTTCCATTTATAGGAAATAAGGATGGAGGAATGAGAAACATGAAGGATGTGGGATGAAAGATGAACCAATAACAATGTGCCACTTATCAACATGCTATTGAAGAGACATGGAGCATATTTTGATCAATGTGCAAGTAAATGCAATTAGGTGGAAAATTGAAATTTGAAAGATGGCTTGTGGAGGAAGATGTGGAAAAGGAGTTAATGCCACTTGGCTCAAGAAATAGGACTTGTAAGAGACTTAAATGCCATGTTGGAGGACAAGTCCTTTTGAGAGGGAGATTTAAAATTGGAGGAATATTCCAATGGGATGCCCTTTTGAGTGAAAATAGAAGAATTTATAAATCAATTAAATTGATTTACATGTGCAAGTTGCAAAATCTAGAGGATTTGATGGATTAGAGTTAGAGTTAATTAGGATTTAATTAACTTATATGGAGATTAGTTGATTTGACATTTGACTTAGATATTTAGATTTATTTAAATCAAAATGAGAGGAATTTGAGATATTAGATTTAATTAAATAATGTTTGATTTATTTAATTAAAAGGGATTATGTTAGATTTAATAAAATAAGGGTGATTTATTTAATTTAAAGGAGATGACTTTATTAAATAAAATGATTTATTTAAAAAGAGGAACATTAGGATTAATTAAATAAAATGATTTAATTAAAAGAAGATGATGATTTAATCAAATAAATTTGATTTATTTAACTAAAAGAGGAAACTTGATGAATTAATTAAATAAGGATTATTCAATTAATTGGTTAGTAAAGAAGTGATTCAGGAAGAAATGATGTTAGTGAATCAGGATCGAGTGTATGATATCAATCAAGATATTTTGAGTGTCTACACTTTATAGGATGAAAATGGTGCTAAAATTTCATTGCATTATGGGTGAACATTTTTGCATCACATCTTTTATGGTGGGTCATTCTCTTACATTTGAGATATGTGATGATTATCGATCTTGGGTTGAGATTTTATGATAAAGATATTATTTCTTCAAAGAGCATTTGATTGTTAAGGCACATGGAAAATGGATGTTATGTTGTATTGCCACATGCACCTAACCTAATGAAATTCTTCAATCCCATTGATTTAAATGGTGGGTAAATTTGTTTTTTAGCTCCAACTGAGTGGTGGAGGTATAATATAGACATGTAGCAAGTTCACTTTCCATCACAAGTGCATTTCACATCACAAATCTAAAAAAGTTCATAATACACAAAATTGTGATGTGTGATGGCCACCAATCCTTTTTCATTAGAAATGCCAATGATAGAGTTTTAAAAATAATTAAATATGTTTTTGGAAAGATAAGAAGCATTTACAGGGTGTCGTACCCTTTACACAGCAAGCCACAAGGGCCAAGGAGGATCAAAAAGCATGGCTTTGAAGGGACCATAAACCCACTAAAGAACTAACAATCCAACAAAACAAAGAGCAGCAGAAACCGCAGATATGCAACAGAGCCAAACAAAACCTAGTCACCAGACAACCAGGATCAACAACACACTCAAAACCAACAGTCCTAAGACAAAAACAACTAACAACTCATTCTAGGCATCAAACCCAGGAGTGATAAAACCTTTAGGACAAACAACAGTCCTAAGTCAAACACACTAAAGGCCTTGAGCCAAGAAACAACCCCTAACACATCTAGCCCAATAAGGTTGTTTGAAGCAACTTGATCACTAACCACCTACAGTAGTTGGACAAAGGTCAATCTCCCACTTGAATAAAAAAGTATTGAGCCAAGCAGACCCTCACCAGAAGAGGGGTACGAAACACAAGTTGTAGAGGAGGAATGTTCATTTGAATGCACCAGCCATCCAGACACCAACCCCGAAACCACCTCAAAAGGATGGGGTTCCCCTCTATAGGAGAGGAAGAAGTGGGTACCAGAACTACCGAAGAAGCCTCCCTCCAAAGCGAGCACACCCAAGAGAGAAGCATTTCCTACCAACACTACAATCACCAGCTCCACCTCAATAGGAGAGGGCTCCACCTTAGTAGGAGCAATATTCGCCTCTATAGAATACGATTGTAGCACAAAGTAGCAAGAAGGAACTCCAACAGCACAGGCACACACCTCCTCCCAAGGTATCTAGACCGAAGGAACAAAGGCAACACAAACAACCTCTAAAACCCAAAAAAATCTTCCACCAAAAAAGGCCCCATCCTCCATAGGGGGAAAACAATCAACCAAGGGAGTCCCCAAAACCAGAGACCCCACATCAACCCACTGAGAAACAAAGCACCAAAAGGGGACAAAGTAACTCCCATCCATACCACAAAGACAGGTAAAGGATAACAACACTCCCATAGGGTAGGGCCCCCTCCTCCATTCAAACACAGACACCAAATCCATCACTTCCATCAACCAGGAAGCCATCAAAAAGCCCAAGTCTCTTTTCACCAGACACTGGCCGAGACACCAAAGACTCCAAAAGAACCAGGGAGAAACCAAGAAAGTTTCCCCTAAACACCACTGCAACTGCACAAAACCAAGGAACCTTCTCCCTAACAGAGCAACTACCATAGTCCTGATAGGATCCACCACAACCCTCACTTCAGGCAATTCCCAATAGATCCATAGACCCCAAATCACCAAGGCCAAAGTAGAAGCCTGTTTGGAAACCCCACCAAAGCCACAAAGCTCTAAGGAAATCCCAACACACAAACTCAGAACCGCCATAGAGACAAGGGGACCCAACGAGATAGGAGGACCCAAGGAAGCAGTTTTAAACTCCAAGACACCATAGCAACAAAGAGGCACACCAAACTCAAGAAACAACCAGAGAAAATTTGAGCCATTGACCTCCCCAACAAAGCAAAGGAGACAAAGAGGCAAGCACTTACCAATACCACAAACCCACAGGAGCTTGTGAAGACACAAATCATTACCCAGCAAAGCCCAAAAGCTAAGAACAGGGGTAACGAAACCATCATCAAGCACAACAGGCGCAGGAAGCTGGGAAAGGAACACCCCCAAATGCACTAGGCCTGGCCGCCAGAGCAAGGTAAAGGAAACAGAAGGAAGCAATAGCTCCCTCAGGGCACACTCCAAACCCTCCTCACCATTAACTGACACCCAAATAGGCTTCTCAGGCCAACAAGGCACCAAGGCCGAAAGTCGTGCAGCAGTAGACAATCCAATAATTAAATGTGTTAGTTTTAGTGGCATTAATATTTTCAAATTTCATGCAATCATTTAATACAAATTTGGAGAAGGGGAAAATTATCTTTATATGATTGCTAAAACAAAACAAGGGAATTCAAGATCATTTTATCATTATTAATAGGAGTTGAAAGAGTTGTGGATGTTGCAATAAGGGATAAGTTTGACATTGATTTTATATATATTGGTGTTTATAAATGTAAATTTCTACAATTGAAGTAACTGATAAATAGGTTTTGGCCTCTAAATTGTGTTAAGGTTTCTAGGGTATTAATTTTACTATAAATATTTTTCCATTGTTTCAAGAGGTTTCTTCCATAGATTAATTTTTCAACATTCTATTATTGTCAAGGTCGAATTTGAGAAAAAACCCTAGGAAACCTTGTACTTTCAAAAATAGAGAAAACCATCCTAATCCACCCATTCCAAATGCATCTAGACCATGATTTGATGGAACAATTACCTCTTTCATCTTAAAGGTTAAAACATGCTCAAGGAGCTGGTGTCTTGTTAGATAGGTTACAAGATAGGGATAAACATGTTAGAGATGTAGTTGGCCCTTCCATCAAGTATAATTTATTTACATACTATTACAACCATGTAGAGAAGCCAATGCCTTTTTGCAACTTATGAAGGTTTGACTTTAGAAATTTTTTGTGCCTAATTTATTTGTTAGATTTGATATTCTAAATTTCATTCATGAAAATAATGACCCTTGCACTAGGTAATTTAAGATAGGTGAAGGAAAATAAGTGTTCACATTAAACAAAGAATTGATCAAAATCATGTTCAATTTGGATCCCATGACCAATTACTCGATATAATTGGATGAGATATACAAAGAATATAAAAAATATAAAAATAGTTATGGGGTAAAATTAATCCAATATCATAGACTAAGAGATATGGTGGGAAGCCCAGTACATTTATTCCAACTATAGATATGAAACCTTTTAATATAGACACTTTTGAAGAATTCTTTGAAATATGACCTATCGAGCCTTATTTTAGGTCATGGGTATGTACTCTAAGGTCTAGATTCCTATAACACTAATGATGCTAGCTACTGGAATTCAACATAAGCATGTGAATAGGTTTTTTTATTTGTATTCCTTATTAGCTAACAAAATTCATAAAGAAATTATATCAATTAAGAGAGATAACATAATACCTTTGTTTAGGTGGTACTATTTGTTTTCATATTATGTTGTATATGGGTAAAAACCATTGGGATCCTTCTCTTAGATTGAATTCCATGTCACCTAAAGGAAAATATTTATCTATCTAAGAATGGATATTTTTTTTGGACCTTCATTACAAGAATTTTGATTATTGTATCTTTGAAGATCACTTTGAAGTGAAAATCATGACAATTTCGTGACACCATAGTGGAATCATTTCAAAATAATTCATAAAGTTCCTTAGGCCAAATGATTTAAATTTGGAGGCCCAAGTTAATCACATTATACAAAACAATATTTGTCATATTTATGTCACATCATTATTCCATCACTAATATCACAACAATATGGTTCTTCTCTTTCACATACACTACAATCTTCATTTCCATCCATGTCTAATCTTATTCATTCATTTCCACCATTATAGATTCCACAAAAAATACCAATACATTCCTCACTTCCACCATATGTGTCTCATAATTTAAACAAATATCAACCAATGACTTATTACCAAACTTCTTCTTGTCCATTCAAAACATCACCCTTCACATCATATCAATCCACTCATCAACCCACATTTTCATCTCCAAATCAACTTTACTCTACATTGCAACAACCTCCACCTTTTGGATCAATTAATTACATACATGTTTTTCCAAATTCTCTTGATCAAGAATTGGAAGAGATAAATGATACACTTGAAGGAATAAAAAGTGGGACTTTGAATGAATGAAAACAATATAAATTTGAAAATCTATGTCCCTATCCTTTCAATTATAGCATCACAATGACACCTTTTCCTCCTAAATTTGAGATACCTAAATTTTATCAATATAAAGGAAAATGGGATCCGCGAGGTCATGCCAAGGAATTATATATGGCTTGCCAAGAATTATCCTATAGTGATGTGTACTTGCTAATACTTTTCCCTCAAATCTTAGGAGGTTAGGCATTGGAATGGTTTATGCATCTAACTCTAAGATCCATCACTTCATTTTTTGAATTATCTAAGAAATTTATAGCACATTTATCTTATAATATTGAACATGAAATTGCAATGCTAGACTTATGTAATGCTAAGAAACAAAATGGTGAAATATTTGTTGCCTATTTGCAACAATGGTGAAATATAGCAAGTATATTTCCTTGGCCTATCCCCAAAAAATAATTTGTTCACATTTTTGTGCAAAATCTCAATCAAGAAATGATCTTTCATCTTCAATTTTATTATGTTTCAATATTCAATAAAATCATAGAAAAATGTGTCACCATTGGAAAAGCTCTTATCACAAAAGCCCTAGTCAAAATATTCTCCAAAGACAATAATCAATCTAATGGAAAATCAAAGTGCTGGTCCAAAAATAATAATTTGGAGTTAGTGATGGGATCATTGACTCAAAAAACATTCAAAAAATACCTTCATCTTTTGAATAAAAACAATATCCAAAATTTTCAACAACCTACCAATTTCACTATTCCACTTGGATAACCAAAGAAAACTTCTACTCCTAGATGCAAGTACACTTTCTTAGGAGAACACATAGAGGTTGTGTTTCAAAAACTAGTACAAGCTAACATGGTCACTTTTCCTATTACTAGAACTTTCGATGAAAATAAAAGAAAGCCTGTGTGGTATAAATATAACAATTTCTATGAGTACCACCGAATAAAGGTCCATTCTACAAGAAAACATGAAGTTGAAAAACTATATCCAATACCTGTAGATCAAGTAAATATTGAAATTGAAGGTAACTGCTCCAATTCACTAAATTAGCAATCAATAATATACCAAGATCCTTTCCCTAATCATGAACAATCTTAGTCTTCTACATCTCAACAAGTTCAAAACAACCATAATCAAACTAATCATATCCATTATAACAAGGTTCCCTATTCCTATGATAATTTATTAGGTCGTATTGAGCCTGATAATACCTAAGTTGCTATCATTAATATTAAAGCATTTGATTATGTTGTCACTATAAGACACGGTAAAATTAATGTGCAAGGAGCCCCTGCATCTTCATCCTCTATTCCCAGAGCTAAATTTGATTATAAACTTTTAGAAAATTTTGGAAAAAATCCTTCACAAATATATATCCTAGAGTTACTTCGAATTTCTCTTGTGCATAGAGAAATCCTAGATTGAGCATTAAAAGAGTCTCGAGTGCCAAATAATATTGATCCTACTTAGTTTCAATCCATTTTTTGCCACCTTTCATCTACACACCAAATTTTCTTTAGCTAAAATGATATGCCACCCATCAACCCCTCACACATAAAATCCCTTCATATTGAAGTCCTTATTGCTAAAAATAAAGTTAAGAGAGTCCTATTGGATAATATGTTTGGCTTAAATTTTTGTACTTTGAGATTGATAAAATAGTTGGGGTACTTTGTAGCTAAATTAGAACCACATGTTATCACAATCAAGGCTTATGACAATTCAAAACAAGAGTCAAAAGTAATTGTTACCAATTTTCACTACAACTCAATTGGTAGAGCTAATTGATTTGTTATATCTTAAAGTGGAAGTTCAGTTATTTTTTGCTTATACATTGAGTGTTGTTTGCACTACGTTCATCAAGTGTCAGTTATGCATTGTTTAAGAGAACTGAGTTTAGGAGTCATTGTTCAGTGCTTTACAATTCAAATGGAATACAAAAACTAAATGTACAAATGATTAAGCATAACTGTTCTTTTATTTATTTCATGATGCTATTCACATTACATATTTCATTTGGTTGCAAGAATACAAATGATGGTACATTTTTTGCATTTTGATGCATTTCTTTTTAAAATGAAAAGAAGGAAGAGAATTTAAAAAGATCCACACAAGATGTGGAGATAACTGTTACAATGCATCACAAGGAGCATTCTACACTACTGAAGATGCATGAAAAGGGAACCACATAAGTATGGACATAATCATCATTGCCTACTGCTGATGGCTGATGCAGAAGTAGTGCACCATCCTTCATCCTCGAGCTCTGATCGACTTGTAGGAGAAAAGGAGGGTTGTTAGAGATCTGACTATGAACATACCTACACGAACCACCAACAATAATGAAAAATGTTGCTAACAATGCATTGAAACAATTGGGAGAAGCAGGAGGTGGATAGAAGCAAAGGAGGAAACATCATAATAATATATATTTTTTCTAACATTATTTGTTTATTGTGCAGGTATAGGAAAATTCATGTAGCTGATCACCTTATGAATACATAAATTCATGTGGAGTAAAACGGGCTCCCACAAGGGTAGAGCTCAGCATGCTACCCCTTAAACTTACAAGTGGGCTAAGTAAAATAGTACAATTATCATGCTCATCTAAGCCATTCATGAAGGAGTAAAACAAAGTTTCAACCATCAAAGCATTAATTTTATTGTTCATTCATAACAATCAAGTCTAAGTAACGAAGTGAAATCTTCAGGTGGACAATAAACTTAACGGATTCAATTCAACTGAAATCCATCATTTTCATTCTGGAAAGTTTCAAATATTGTTGTCATATTAATGCCTTTTTGCTGCCTTGGGTTCTGTTCATGATTGTTTATGTTGTTTCATAATATTCTATTTTGTATCAACAAGTGTTTCATGTCATAATGGTGATAGTGAATAGGCATACATAATGCCTCATCAATGGAGCACTAATAAATAATGGAAGTATTTGAAGGAGTTTCAGTTTCTCATTTGCCTTATTTTGTGGAGTGTTTGAGCTGAGAATGCACTCTTGTCTGAGTCATTTTAATATGAGATAGTGATCAAGGTGAATACAATGTGCACGTAAATCAAAAGGTCAAATTTTTTTATGGACACAACAATTTGTGAACTCATCAACATAGTAAGAAACATTGCTTTATGTCATGAAATTTTTGAAAATAAGGATGCACGTTTTTCTGAAACATTTAAGTAAACAAAAATGGATAATAGTGAACATCAAAGCAAACTATAGGTGGTAAATGAAGCTACAGTGAGAAGTAAGTCTTCTTATTCTTCCAATTTAATGCACTTATGCCATAATTTTTCAATATCAATCAAGCTGGATTACAAGTGAGACAATTGCTATAGTATATGTTTTCAAAACAAGAAAGAAAGCTTACTGCGTTTAAAGAACTTTTTAGAAAATCAGAATGCTTAAAAAACCATGGCGGGTAAAAATCAAGTTTTGAATGCATACATTTAAACAAATTTCTTTCATAAAATACAGAAATAAGTGGATTTCTTTCAGAATAAGGAGTACCCACATGGGGGTTTTTAGTATAAATGCAGATTTCTCATTGTTTAAGTTTACCCACATGAGGGTTTGACCAAAAATCAGAAAAAAGAGTGATTTATTTCAAGTTATAGAATGACCCACATGCGGTTTTGTTTTAAAGTGGAGATTTCTCACTATTTTCAGCTTACCCATGTAAGGGTTTTCTGCAAAACTTACAAAATACATACAATGCCATCATTACATGGAGATACAAAGGAGTTTACAGAAAAATGGAACAAGAAGAGCATTCTTTTTATATGCTTTGGGATAAAATATAGATTTCAAGAAAAAAACTCATTTGTGCATATATGGCGCGACTTGGTGGAGATTCTGATTCATCAATATTCACAGAGAGATAAAACCCTTTTGAGTTGCCATAAGAATCTCAAAATCTGAAAAAAGAATGGACATAATGCAAGATTTTCTAAGTCAAATTCCTTAGAAAGCATGTGATAGGTGCGGCCTGCAATGGGTTTGCAATTTTTTTTTTTGAAAACCAACAATTACTGTTTCCTTGGAAACTTTTATAAACCTCTTATTTGACAGAAAAAATAATGGAGAAGGAGAACTTACCATTCATGGTTGTAGAAGCACATATTTATGACATCCAAGCTCTCAAACTCATAGCTTGAGCACATACTCATGGCGGCCAGGAGGAATAAAGCACAACAGAGAAATGAAAGAAAGAAATTAGACAAAATGATCATGCTTGGGCGCAGCCTTATGGCCATTTGTTTCTTTCAAAACACAATGGTAAAAGCACAATAATGTCAAGAAATCAACTTACCATGAATTGCAAAAGAAAATTCGACCATTTTGGAAGGACAAATCTGAAGAATCATGAAGACCTCAAGCTGAAAACCTAGCATACACATGGCAGTGCTCTTTCTCAGCAGAGCTTTCTCTCCAAAATGACAAAGTGCGAAATGAATGGGAGATTAGGGTTTGCCTTTATTTTGATCTAGTTGCCCTAATTCGACCCATGGAGAAGAGTGTATAGTTTGAGAGATAGGAAATTTAAGTTAATACTTTTGGTGGCCAATTTTCATGCCTAGGTCGAGCCTCTTGGGAATTTCATAAGACTTCATAAGTCTTAGTATTTTAATGATTTTAGGTTTTGATTGATATTTAAGGTATTTGATTTAAATATCAATACTTATGTCTATGCCTTAGTTTTAAAATGGAGAGTCCCAAATGCCTTTGGTTTTTTTAATTGATTTTGAGAGAAATTAATTAAAATATTAATGTAGAAATGCTTATGACTTAGGTAAATATATGTCTTAGGCATTTAATTTCAATTGAATTTAAAGAAATCAATTAAATATAATGGTGGAGATTGTTTATGTTTTTATGATTTTTTCTAAGAAAAATCAAATTTGTATTGGAGAGACAAGATATTTTTGGAAAGATTTTTTAATCTTTAATTGCAAAAATAAATCAAGTTGAAAAAACTGCATGTTTCTAAAGCAGAAGATAAAACAATGATTTATAAATTGGTTTTTTCTTTCTTGCTATTTTTAGTAGTTTGTAAGACAAAAATAAGGTTGACTTTTCCTTGGTCGGATTTGAGTTGCATGGAGAGGAGATGAAGTGTTTTATTTGCTTTTAAAGCATATTTCACCTATTTTTAGAAGCCTTATGGCATGCACATGCAAAAAGTGAGAGTTTTCCACTTCGGTTACTCATTTTGAGGTAGTCTTAGATGCTTTTCCTTGAGCTTTCTTCTTGAGCTCGGATTAGGGTTTTGAGATATATCTTGAAGAAAAAATTAGGGTTTTTCTTAGTTCAGATTATTGATTCTTGCTCTCATGCTAAAACAAAGAGTTTTGTAAGAAGAAATTTGTACTCAGACTTTGATACTCCTTTAGTTAATAAAAACAACATTCCTATTTCCCAATTTTGTGTCTTTTGCAGTTTTAGTTTGGTGTTGTATTGTGATTTATATTTACAAAATCCTTTTTATGTCCTGAAATTGCAATTTTGATGCAGAAAGTTCATAAAATACAGTTTGCATGTTGTATTTAAAACTTAAATCTTCATGCAAATCAATGATGTGTTAAGTGTTCATGAGAAATTGTGAAGTACTATTTTTTCTGAGAGATGTTTGTGGGTAAAAACCAAAGTCATCATTTAAGTAATCTTTAAATCACTTTAAGTCATAGTTTTATTTCAGTCATCTTTATAACTCTTTACCTCAGAAAATCATTAAGGATAGAATATATAATTCAAAGAACCAACTCACTTTGGAGATTCCTTCTTCGATGAGATCACCCACATCTAAAGAAGGTTTCCATGTGTCAACAGATAGTTAAATTCCATAAATTTAGCATAGGGTGCATATCTAATTGATAACATTAACAATATGTCTACCTATTCTATGAAAAATATTTTTTCATGTTTTCAATCTTAACATTCCCTACAATCTTATCCTTGTCTGCCCATGGATTCATATCATGAAGGCCATCCCCTCCACCTATCACCAATATCTCAAGTTTCCACATAATTGTGTGAAATTTACCATTCATGTTGATTGAAAACCCTTTGAATATTGTAAGACAATGAAGGATTCCTATCATAATGCTCATCATTGTCTTAGTACAAACATTGGCCATCATGATAAAGTTAAGAATTCATCCTCATATGTCACTACCAATTCCCTTGCTTCCACATCTTCCTCCTCCCAAAACAATAATTCCACTAAGGTCAAGATCGTTAACATAGGATGTGGAGAATATGAGTTGAATAATTATTTTCATGTTGGTAATCTTCCTTTCTCTCCATGATAATTTTTGTGTCCACAATAAAAATATTCTTAAAATACACTATAGATTCTTGGCTATAAAAAGATGAGTCAGATGAAGATGAAGCTATATTTGAGCACCTAAAACACGATTGCCTTATTCCATCACATATATGTCAAAACATGAATTATAAGGGTAAAATTACTGGGCTTGGTGAGCAAGGAACCAGTGAGCCTATTTAACTAGAGTACAAATCAAATAAACATAGCCTAGGATACCCACCACTTAGTTTGGAAACTAAAGTACCCCATGTAGTCGCTGAGAGTGATTTTTATTGTATTGAAAACACAAAGGAACAATTCATTAGTGCCTCTTTTGATGATATTGATATTACCAAAATTTTCTATGAAAAATCTATTTGCATCATTGACCTACAACTCCAATACCCTGAATTGATTGATTAGGACCAGCATGACCCTATATCATTAGAAATATCTGAAAATGGTGAAGCAATTGTTGAGTTCTTGGGAGCCCGTTATGGTATTATTGAAGGAGATAAAAAAAAATAATGTTTGATATTGATCTTGATGCTTGTTCCTATTTTGGAGAATAGGAGGAGTTCCTTAGTCATAAAAAGTAAAAAATGCAAAAAAATAAGAAAAGAAAAAAACTCAAAGTCCCCTAGTGAAAACCTCTATAAGGCACTATTGGACGCAAAAAAAAAGAAAATAAAAGACATGTGTAGTGATGTAAACCTCTTGGAGGCATCATTTGAGAATGAAATTGACCTTCACCTAACATCTTGACAAGAGTGTTCTTCAATGATGATTGAAAATACAAGAGAAATGAACTTGGGAATAGAGGATAATCCAAAATTCACATATATAGCTATATACTTAACACATTCAGAAGAAAAAATAATTCCAACAATTCTATTAAATTCATCCAATATCTTTGCTTGGTCTTATGTTGATATTCCTTGCTTGGACCTATCTCTAGTGGTTCATCACTTGGTAGTTCATGTTGATGCTAAGACACTAAAACAAAAGTTACATAAGATACATCCCAAGGTTACCCTTTTAGTCAAAGAAGAACTACAAAATATGTTAGATGGATTCATTCGCCCAATTGATTATATTGACCGGGTTTCTAATGTAGTTTTTGTAAGTAAGAAGCTAAAAGGAATTCGTGTTTGTATAGATTTTAGAGATCTCAACAAGGCATGCTCTAAGGATGATTTCCATCTTCCCAAAAATAATATCATTGTTAATATTACAACAAGACATCGTCTATTTTATCACTCATGGATTGTTTGGATACAACCAAATTCATAGAGCTCTTGAAAATCAACACAAAATTGCATTCATATTGCCTTGGGGTATATTTTTCTATCAAGTAATTCCATTTGGCCTAAATAATGTTGGATCTACCTATCAAAGAGCCATGACTATGATATTTCACGATATGCTCATTGATATTGTTGAAGACTATATGGATGACCTTATTGGATAGTCCAAAATGAGGGAAGAACACCCTCACTTTCTTGAGAGAATATTTGAGCGTTTGAGAAAGTATAATGTATGACTGAATCCCAAGAAATATAATTTTGGTGTAACATCTAGAAAAATCCTTGGATGTATAGTCTCTGCACATGGTATTGAAGTAAATCTTGCCAAGGTCTCAGCTATTATGGACATGCCATCTCCTCAAAATTTGAAAAAAAACCTTTTTAGTTTACAAGGGAAATTATAGGCTATTCAAAGGTCTATATCATAAATTTTTGATAAATGTCATCCTTTCTCTCATCTTCTAAAAATGAATACCACTTTGTAATGGGATAAGTCATAATAGTTGGATTCTGATAAAATCAAGGAATATTTGGCATCCCCACCAATTCCCATGGCTCCCATACCAAATAAACCTTTGATTTTGTACATATCAGCTACACCTATCGCCTTTGGGGCACTTTTGGCACAAGATATAAAAGGTCATGAAGAGCTATCTATTACATCAATCGAAAATTAGTTGGTTATGAGATTAAATATACAAAAATAGAAGGAGCATGTCTAGCAGTTGTATTTTGTTCCAAAAAACTAAGACATTATATGATCTCATAAAATATTGCTCATTTCTAAGATTGATCCACTCAAATATTTATTATCTAGAGTTTCTCTTATAAGATGAATGACTAAGTGGGTTATGATCTTAAGTGAATATGATATATGTAGACAAAAATCTATTAAGGTACAAGTAGTTGGAATTCAATTAGTTGAAGCACCCCTTAGGGATGATCATCTATTGGTTGTTGATTTTTTTGATGAAGCTATTCACTATCGAGTAGCCTTCTCCATGGAAATTGTATTTTGATGGTGTAGACACCTAAAAATGTCCTGATCATATCACACGTCGAGATTTCATATGTTAACACCGTTTCTCTCCTAATTCACCTATTTTCATCTATTTAATTAAATGATATCAATTGTTTAATTGAATTCACTATTTTCTCCCATTAATCAAATAATTAATTTTATTTGATTAATTCATCATCTTCACACTAATTTTCCTCTCTTTTGATTAAATAATGCAAATTATTTAATTAAATGTTATAAATCCTCTTTGATTAAATAATTCTTAATTGTTTAATTAAAGTCTCTAATTCCCTCCACTTGCACAATTAAATAATTTCTTAAATTGTTTAATTTAGTAATTCCCTCCAATCATTCAAAGAATATTATCATGGAATATTCCCTTTTCAAATTCAAATTTCTCCCTCCACATGGAAATATCTCTCACATGCTTCCTAAAATCAAGGGATTTGTTATTATCTTAATTAATTCAACCCTTTGATTAAAATCCTTGATCCATGTCATCATGCATTATGAACCCTTGATTTGATCTTAATCCATGTCCTCATCTCTCATCCATTTTCATCCATTGATTAGCTAATTCAATCTCAACCATTGATTCATTCCAAAAGTCTATAAATACTCCTCATTTTACATGAGAATTAATTCACAAGCATTTGAGTAACCTTACTCTACCCAATTTCACACTTGAGCTATTGAGAATTTATGAATCAACATCCACCATTACCATCAATTCATCAAGATTTTACACAATTTTTTGGACTCAAGGGAACACTGAGAGGGGGGGTGAATCAGTGTTCAATCATTTTTAACAATTTCATCCATTCTAAAATATGAGAGAATTTCAATATTGCATTAAGGAAAGATGTATGCATTAAAAGTAAACACTCATAACATGACACCTAGATTTTTTGCGTGGAAACCCTATTAGGGGGAAAAACCATGGTGGAGATTAATCCATAATTTGAGTACTCAAAATATAGTGTTTGTAAAAGGAATGCACTTGCATTTAGGCACACTGGCTAGAGCTCACTACTCAAAGATAAAGGCTTACTACCTAAAAATATCATATTAAAACCATCTGAAGGGATGAATTGAGATGATAGCATCTAACAATGCCAGGTAACAGTTCTGGTGAAGCTCACGAATCTTACTCAGGATTTGCTTATTTTTTTTCCACTTCGCTCTACCCTACTATGCCCTTTTCTGCTTTTCACATTAGATTTACATTACTACTCTGCAATGACTCACAACTCGTATAATACCACTTCTATACTACATATACTTCACACACACCACTTTAAAATGATGAAAGAAATCCCTTATATATATATATATATCCACAATCAACAATTAGTTTATCCAACAGTCAACTTCATACAATATCAAGATATTTATAACTTGTCGACCAAATCCATCACCAAACCATTTTGTGCATCCTCCAAGAATGGTTAATACCAAGAGAGGATTCATACAACACTTAATCCAACAATGTGACTTATAATTAATTTCATCTTACACATCCGCAAATTCTGTCTTTACCGCCTTAGCCTTCTAACATAGATATTTGATAGATTAACACACCATACCTCCTATATCACTTATCAGTGAGTGCGCATCAAAACTAAGATACTGCAAACCTCTGCGAACCATCTTAAATGGTTCATAACCCAAAATACTTATCTGATGAGATGATTAACCCAATTTTTTATACCTTTGATTGGATCTCATGTTCTTTGCTTTGTTCTGTCGGTAGGGGCCAAAAATAGTGTTGCTTATGTATGAATTGGGTTGCATGATTTGGGTTGCCATCAATGACAACACCTACAAGAAAAAATTCTTAGCCATATGCCAACAATCTCCCCCTTTGGTATTGATGGCAACACTTAGTGAAAAACCTTCATCACTGCACTTTCTTCCCCTTAGATATTCTCCCTTTTAGATTTATGAGATGTTTTTCACTGTATTCTCTCCCCTTTTGACATCAATCACAAAGCATGGATTCCATATGCCAAAAAAAACTTCATGTCCTCAAAAATCTAATACATATATGTCGACAATTATTCTCCTTTAGACAAAATTTCAAAAGGCTTGAACACTTATTTGCAGTTTCCTTTAAAAGATTATCTTATGATTTTTCTTCACATCCAGAAAAAACTTCTTCCAACCATCAATTGCAGTTCCAATGCTAATAATCAAGCTATTATTTTTGGAAGTCTTGCTGATAATCTCAATAAGAGATTTAGGGATTGTGATTGCTTCTTCCAATTCTTCACCATCTTGCAAAATTTCCACCAACTGCTCTAGCCTACATTCAACTAAATCTTTTACTTTCGAAAAGGTGTCCACAATAACATTTTTGGAAAGTTGAATTTTTGTTTGAGCTGACTGTAACTCTCAGATTCTCCTTTTGATAATGCCATCTGGATCCTGAGACATGTCGGAGCTTTTTCCAATGTCATTCAATTCAATCTCAATCTTATCCAAATTCTCTTTGTAATTACTGACTGCATGGGGCCAATAGACAGAATAGTTATAGATTCATGTGGCTGAGTTAATGCACTATCTTATCTCATTCATCTTCTTTTTAAGCTTAAGCAAGAGATAGTCTAAATTTCTCTTTCAGGTGAGAGATAATTTCACCTTCTTCACTGCCTTTGTCTTCAGAGTCTATTGATTCTCTGTTGCATTCAATAATTTCTTCAAGTAGAACATCTTTTAGACTTTCCAATCTTATCTTGCAATTCTCAATGTGAGCATTCAAAACTTCCAGAATTAAGTCCTGATCATAGGATGGTCTGACTGACCATAACCTTGCAATATTTTGCATACCACCTATGCTTTGGATAAGTTGTTGAAGTTTCTCTTTTGAAAAATATTCTTCTCCTTCACTACCTTTTTCAATACTGGAGTTATTTTCCAGTGGTTTCTCAGGTTCTTTGTTCAGAATATCCACAATTTCCTTTTCAATCTTGGGAACTTTGCTTCTCGGAGGGTTATATTCAATATTCTCCTATCCTCTTTTCTGTCCTCTATCAGTGCTACCGAAAGAGGAGCCAAATTCCATTATCCTTACCAGAGAGGAAATGACTGATCCATACTTCACAAGTGCAGTATTACAAAACCTTTCAAACTCTTAATCCTAGTTAGCATACTCTTAGAATAAGAGTAAATTTGGGTACATACCGGTTTATCTGATGTCCACACTACATTGTTGATTCCTGGAAATAAGTTCAGAAAATACATAACTAGACAAGTAATTAGGGTACCAAACTTGAATGAATACCTCGATTCCTTTGTTAGTTGAACATTCTCCAACAAATGATCCTTTAGAAATCCACATAGTTTGAAGTCATAACCTTCAATTATAATTTTATGAGCAATGTATACTGCGCCAGTTGATGTAGCCCCTTGCCGATTTTGGTAGAAGATTTTATAGGTTATGTCGTGTGCAATGTACTTTGTAACGAGATTCCTGATTGTTGTTATCATCAGAGCTCTTTGGTCTTTGATTACACTAGTTAGGGTTTCGAATTCCTTGTTCCGGATATATTTATTTTTAGGAACATCACTGATTTTACAAAATCCAGTTAGTCTCTCAATTACCTCCTTCAAAATTAAGTAGGGTTTGTCCAAAGTTAAAACATCACCATGCAATCTTCTCAATAAGAACTTTACGAATTCCACATTTTTAAGGTACGAAAACTCATTCCACAAATCCAAATTTCGATGCTTGGCTTCACTCAATTGATTCAATTCATTAGGAAGTAATAAATTTCTCATAGACTTGATGTTTGCACTATTATATTCGTCCAATGTGATCGAATCTTTAATTTGCTCCATTTTTTTTTCACGTTTAGGTTTCACAACTGAACACCGAATTATATGAAGATTTTGAAAATGATTCGAAGTACCTGATAGATTTTCATGATTTGCTGACGAATCTGATTTTTCTACTTCAAAGTCCACTGGAAAAGTTCTCTCCTTCTTCCCTTCGATAAAGCAAGGTGACAAATGACAGCTTAGACTTGAATTTTATAGTTCGCACATGTGTAATAAATGCATTTGCCCTAAAATTTTTGGATACTCAATTTTCCCAAAGTAGCAACAAAAAAAAACTTATACGAACTTGTGAATTGGTTGAATTCACTTGCTAAAATTTTCAAAAATTTTGCACACCATAATTGCATTATCTCGACTAATCTCTTCGTTTTGGTACCATCTATAAGCAGGGGAGGAAGGATTTTCTTATAAAGCTCCCCTTAAGCCAGTGGCCTCAAATCAATTTTAGAAAGAATTACCGACAGTAGGTTCTAGTATGGAATTATTACCATCTTTAGATTCACTTTTCTTTACCCATGTCTTCTTCATTTGATCCCTCATTTCATCCACAATAATTTTTCCCTTTTCTTTATCATTTTTCTCTGTATTTTTGTCTCTGTTTACTAGACCTCTTCTATTTGTGTTTTTTTTTTTACATAATTTAGCAACATGACCATATTTGTTGTAGTTGTAGCACATAATGCTCCATTGTCCATTCCATTGGCTTTTTCTCATCCTACATTGTTTAGCAATATGTCCAAACTTCCCACATGTATAACATTCAACATTTCATTTATCAATAGAGTGACTTGAAACATTTCTAAATTCAATTGATTTATGACCATGCTTTTTGCATTTAAAACACTAACCAACAAATGATGAAATTCTTGAACTTATATTACTTCTACACTGAGAAACCATATGACCGAACTTATTATAGGAAAAACAATACCCATTAAATCTTTGTGCATTAGGTTGTCTTACCAGATACCTTCCATTTTTGTTTTGTCTGAAATTCTTTTGTGTTGATCTAGAATTTTCTCCCTTTTCATATCCAAGACCTCTCTTATCATTTCCACTTTGTTGTCCTTGGGTCAGTTCATCAAGCTTTACTGAACTAATCTTGAAATTTTCTTTGAATTTGTTAGCAATGCCAAGATCATTCATAAGAGTAGTAATTTGCTTACCAAGTTCTTCTTCATTGCTTCTGGTTCTTTGTAGTTCGCTTTCCAACTGAGTAAGTTCTCCACTTATTCTGCTACATTCATCAGATTTCTCTTTCAGGGTTTGAGTAATATTTTATTCACTTTTCTTCCTTTCCTCTATCTCTTTTGTCATCTTCATCATCATAGATTCCATCTCGTGTTTTAGATTGGTATTGTCTCTAGCGAGATTTTCACATTCTTTAGTTATTTCCTTCAAGGCTTGGTTCAAGTGAGCATCATCCATATCTTCACTTCCTTTCTACTTGATCTGACCATAGAGATCTTTCCTCTTCACCCTACATTTGACTTATTGATCCTTTAATGAGTGAATGAATTTCTCAACATCTCTAAGATTTTATTTCAATTCTTGAACTTTTGCTTTAGACTGATTAAGGTCATCAAGAGCTACCATAAGTTTTTGTTGAAGACTACCAGAGTCCATCACATCCAAGATCCACCTCAAGCTACAAAAATTCTCCAAAGGAACTAGCTCTGATACCAATGGTTGGACTCAAGGGAATATTGAGAGGGGGGTGCATCAATGGTCAATCATTTTTAACAGTTTCATCCATTCCAAAACATGAGAGAATTTCAATATTTTATTAAGGAAAGTTGTATGCATTAAAAGTAAACACTCATAAAATGACACAAATTTTTTTTGCGTGGAAACCCTGTTAGGGGGAAAAACCATGGTGGAGATTAATTCACAATTTGAGTACTCAAAATATAATGTTTATAAAAGGAATGCACTTGCATTCAGGAACACTTCCTAGAGCTCACTACTGAAAGATAAAGGCTTACTACCTACAAAATTCAGATTAAAACTATCTGAAGGGATGAACTGAGATGATAACATCTAACAATGCCAAGTAACAGTTCCGGTGAAGCTCATGAATCTTATTCAGGATTTGCTTGCTATTTTTCCACTTTGCTCTGCCCTTTTCTGCTTTTCACATTAGATTCACATTATTGCTCTGCAATGAATCACAACTCATAGAATACCACTTCTATACTACATATACTTCACACACACCACTTTCAAATGATGAAATAAATCCCTTATATATATCCACAATCAAGGATTAGTTTATCCAACAGTCAACTTTATATGGTATCAAGATATTTATAACTTGTCAGCCAGATCCATCACCAAACCATTTTGTGCATCCTCAAAGAATGGTTAATACCAAGAGAGGACCCATACAACACTTAATCCAACAATGCAACTTATAATTAATTTCATCTTATACATCCGCAAATTTTGTCTTTGTTGGGTCGACCTTCTAACATAGATACTTGAAAAATTAACCACCGTACCTCCTAGATCACTTATTAGTGAGTGAGCATCAAAACTAAGATATTGCAAGCCTCTGCAAACCATCTTCAAGGGTTCATAACCCAAAATACCTATCCGGTGAGATGATTAACCCAGTTTTTATACCTTTGACCGGATCTCTTATTCTTTACTTTGCTCTACCAGTAGGGGCCAAAAATAGTGTTGCTTATGTATGACTTGGGTTGCATGACTTGGGTTTCCATCATTGACAACACCTATAAGAAAAAATTCTTAGCCATATTCCAACACAATTAACTATGAATAAGGAAAATTGAACATTTCACACCATACCTTCACTCAATTGCACTCAATCCACAATGACATTACACTGGTTTGCATCTTAGATAGTTTCATTTAGCTTCATTTCATATTTAATTTATTTAGAATGAAACTTTCTTATGTTGTAGATTAAATCTCATTAAATATGGATTTTAATTGATCATTTCATCTTGTTATTATTTTAATGCTTTAGTATTTGATTAATTAGATTAACCATGTTCATAGATGGTTCTTGCACTAGTCATGGAGCAGGTGTTGGCATTTTATTTGTTACACCACAAGGAGATTTCATACCAAAATAATTCATATTAGGCTTCTCATGTATAAATAAAATCACTAAATATGAGGCCCTCCTTGTGAGACTTAAAATAGCAATTCAATGGAAAATCCAACATCTCCTTGTCTATGGGGATTCATAATTGATAATCAAATAGGTTAAGGATGAGTATAAAAAAGAAGATAAACATTTGCATCCTTACAAGTGCATGGTTGATATTTTTAAGTCATATTTTATAGACATCCAATTTGAACAAATTTCTCATCTTAAAAATAGAGCAACAAATGCTATGGCAACTATTGGATCTCTCTTAGATATGCCTCAAAATATTTAGTCTTGTGAGTTTCTAGTTGAGCATCTCATCATTCCTATATATGATACCCTTGAGTATGATATTTGTATGTGAGCTTATTGGTCTTGATCAACCTTGGTATTATGATATTTATACTTATCTTCATGATTAAACCTTTCCACCAAACCTCTCATCCACCCAAAAAAAATCATTCATTTAACATACCTCTCATTTCACTATCCTTGGTAATACATTATATCAAAGAGGCTTTGATGGAACTTCCTTACTATGGTATATAAATACATCAAAGGCCAATATTTCACTTAAATAGGTTCATGATGGTATCTACGATGCATGTACTAGTGGTATGATACTAGCTATAAAGCTTCTACGAATAGGTTATTAATAGCCCACTATGGAACATGATGCATGCCAATATGTCAAACAATTTCTAGATGTCAAAAATATGGAGACTTGATTGGTGTTCCTTCAAATTTTTCGCAGCCTATAACTACTCCTTGGCCTTTCTCTCAATGGGGCCTTGATCTTGTTGGCAATATTTCTCCTTCCTCTTCCAATGGCCATAAATTCATTATTATAACTACTAAATATTTTACTAAATGGGTTGAAGCCATCCCCCTTATATATACCATTGGAAAAAAATAGCTAAATTTATACTTCGTCACACCATTTTTCAATGTCAAAGTACCACATCCATTATCAAAGATAATGGTAAGTCCTTCAAAAACCAAGATGCTCATACTCTTTATGAGAAATTCCATATCTAACATCACTGATCCACACCATACTATCCGCAAAGTAATGGTCAAGCTCAAGCAGCTAATAAGACCTTTCTCAAAATACTTAAGAAAACTATCAATGAAGTTGATCATGATTAGTATCTCCACCTCCATCTCACTTTATGGGCTTATTACACTATTATTTGTACTTATGAGCCTTAGAATTGACTAGTTTCCTACTATAATTTCATGTTTTCTATCTTATTTTTTGCTAAGCTTTAAAGACATTATCAAAACCTTTTATATGCCTTAAAGTATTTCAAAGCATTTAAAGGTTATGTATGTGGTATTAATGAATTTATGTATGAATTTTGGATTTCTATAAGTTTAGTAGAATTTCTTGACTAATTATAATTATTAACAATGAAATGTGCCTTTATAAATAAGACTAACCCTTATAGCACAAAGACCTTTCAACCCACAATAGAAGGATTTCTAACCCATAGAAAAGGGGTGATGGTTTTGTACAACAAAAGATTCAATTGATTACAACATAAACATGTTTTCTAGAATAGGATAAAGATGATGGTTGGAGGACATGGACATAGTCGCCCATGTGGAATTCCATCCGCTCAATAAACTTGTAGGAGGAAGAAGTATGTCCTAACAAGGAATAATAGTTATGATAAATATTCTTTATCCAACATGTTCCTATGATATATAAGTCTTCTTAGAAGATGAAAAATCCTTATTTTATTTTGACACTCTTGCTTCTAGCAATCAGTTATTTTTGTTAAGCTTTAAAGACTCAAGTCCTCTTCATATCTTCCTAGAAGAGTTAATGTCTATTTGATAGTTTGTTTACAATATTATAATAATTTAACTCTAACATACCCTATTTAAGAAGGTGTGAAGTTGAGAGACCAAGAGGATGTTAGAAAATATGCTAGATCTTTGCAAAATATTGTATTGAATACCAGTTGCTACATTATGTTTTTGATGTTTGATATATTATAATAAAGAAGATTTCTCCTAATATATGATTTGTTGAGTTAATTGGAAAGATAATGTGGAATGTAAAACTCAAGCAAGGGCCACTTGAGGTACTAGTGATTCCACACAATAATTCATTAGTTAGATTATGCATTGAAGTTTTGAATTTTGATTCTTAGTTTACATTATAATTTGTTACTACTTTGAGATTTATAATTTAAATAATTTATTCTATATTCAATTTAATGATCAAGTTAAGTGCATGATGCAACATAGGAATTAATAAATTATAGTTCATAGAAGTAATAGGTAGCCTATCAACTAGCAATGACCAAGTTACTTAATATGTTTATTTAATAGAAGTTATTTTTAGTTATTGTTGCATTTATCTATACTCAACCAATTAAGTTAGGATTCCTGAGTGCACATATAGTGCTAGTATCATATTAAGTCTATGACTCCCTAGTTGAGAATTGAATGAAGTCATATTTTTAACAATGAACTACTTAGATATGAAGGACCTTTAGGTCCATTAAGACATGTGTATGATTAGTTACACTAGTTAATTATACATTAGGGGAATCTCTACATGTACTCCCATTGGTACCACTCTGCACTCCCTAGTTTTTGGCTCTGAAGCAATCTTTCCAATCAAGGTCGAATTACCATAATTGTGCATATATTTGTGTAATATTACTGATGATGAATTTTATAGGCTTGCACAATTATGAGAGTTGGAACTCCTTGATGAGAGATGCCTCTATGTATTGAATCACCCACAAGCTTACTAGAATCATCTTTGTAGAAGTTGCAATAAGAATATCAAACATCGAGAATTTGAAATTGGTGATTTGGTCCTAAAATAAAGTTAGAAACCCCAAGATCATGATATGGAAGATAAATATGAGCCTAATTGGAAAGGTCCTGAAATTATTGTTGCTAAATATGGCTAAAGTGCATACTAGTTTGCCACTCTAGATGGACATAAATTAGATGAGCCTCTAAATATCACTTATCTTAAACTATTCTATGCTTAGTCTACAAAGTATTTCCAAGCAAAACATCCAAAAAAATGAGAAAAATCAAAAAAGAAAGAAAGAGAAACTACACAAAATAGTAAAGAGAAAAATCATCATTTGGTGAAAACCACTTCTTGTGGCACCTTGGAAAAGTACCATGGTGAAAACCTTCTCGCAAGCACCATGTGAAAAGTTGGATTCCATTATCCTTTAGGTCCTCTCCAAAACATTTCCTTATCATATGATATCATCTTTACATATGTCATTTTTTTCATCATGTTATTTGTCCATCCCATTATCCCACTCATCCTTGTTTGATGTTGGAGGCAAACGATTATGCCTTGATTTTGATATTGATATTATTGTATTCCTTATTTTTATCCTTTCATATATTAGATAAATACCTTTCATTTTTTATCCACTACTTTATGTACTTTCTGCAAGTTTAGTGGCACTTAGTACCTTGACACATAGCACTTGGATACATATATGATTTTAACCATGTGCCAACTTGGATTTTTTAGCAATGTCGATACCATCAATCACTTGAATCACTTGCCTTGATGGCATCTATGTCTTTCAACAATCCTCTTCACCTTCATGATATATATCATTCCCCAAATTAGGCATCATCATTGCTTCATATTTTTCCTTCACGAGATATATCGTTCCATAGATTAGGCTTCATCATCATTCTAATATTTCAACATCATATCTTTCATCATTCTAGATATTTTTCATCATTTTGTAAGAAGTTAAATGCTTTATTTTGTTGATTGTTGCTTTTGTATCTTTGATCTTTTGATTTTCCACCCCTTTTCACATCTTCTTAAGGCCACCACGATCCCTCATATCTTGGCATGTCTTGGTTGTGGGGCATGATCTTATCTTTTGAGTGTTATGTTTTTTGGTTTAATCATATATTACCCACCAAGGTTCTCATTGAGCCTTGTTTTGTGTTGGGGCATCCTTATGTATGCTATGTTTACAAGTCTATCCTTTCCAAATTTGACACATTGTCACTCTGGTCTTCATACCTTGGTGCATAAAATCAGGTTCTATATCAAAAACCAGGTTACTCACACTATTTAGTAGGCTCTAGGAAAATTCACCATCAACAATTTATCACTGTGGCATATTAATCATGTATAAAATTCCTCTAACAATTAATTGTTGTTGTATATTCACCATGTATACATTTTTTAATATTTAAGTGGCCAAGAGCGCCCATATAAGAAAAAGTACAAAGATTTTGTTGAACTCCTAAAAATGGTATACACGGTAAATATACCATGGCGATGAATTTCTGGTGGTGAATTATTGCGAGTGAATTGTTGGCAGTGAATTTTCTTCAAGTCATTTAGTATAATGGTTCTCCTTTCCCTTATCGTTTTGAGAGCCTTCTCCGGTCACTTTTTGATCCCTTTTAGTCTATCAAGGGGGCATCATACTATCCTCATTTTCATAAACCTCATCCTTTTCCCCATCCTTTTTCCATCCTCTTCCATCCATTCATCCCATCCCCGCATCTATGTTTTCATTCTTTTTTGAAATGACATTGCTTCTTCTAGTCGCAACATCATCTCAAAGAGGGAAAAAATGTAGACACAAATTTTTCCTAAGTTCATAAAATACATTTTTCCTATCCTAACCCCTCTCACACAAGATTTAATTATTACATTAATTAAATCCTCCAAATATAACCACCCAACCCTCTCATAAAATCAATTCATTAATTTAAAATCCTTCTTGTACCTCCACCATCCACCTTTCAAACACTTAACTAATTTAATCGTAGTCATCCATTCTCTTTCAATCCCCACCATTGATCTCTATTTTCAAAAATCTTCAACTATGCTTAACCCTTAACCATTTTTATGTGCCATCTTGATTTTCATACCATTATGTTGCTAAAGTGAGCAGCCACATTCTCATATTTATGAGAAAATCAATCTCTTGCCCATGAATGGGGAATCCAAAATATGGTAATATTATTTTAATTTGTTTCATTTCCTTTTTTATTTTTCTTGCTCAATCAAAGGTCTTATCAAATATATATTTAAGGTTTTTTTAAATTGATTACAATATTTTTGTTAAATGTATATTTGATGGAGAAAATTATCATAATATTTAGCCATATCTATTTTCATTGCTATTGTTAGTATATTCCTTTATTGAATTGTGTGAAGATTTTCATGCATAATTAGGACCCTTTTGAAAACTTCTCTATGTGGGAAAAATCCCTCTTGCTCATTTAAAATTGGTTGATTAATCAAAGTCCTTAGCAATAAAGATATTTCTTTGGAGAATATTTTGTTTATATCTTGACTAAAGTCTTATTGTGAAGGATATTAACTGAAAATTAAAGATATTATATATTGTGTGTTGTAATAAGAATTGATACTTAGCATAGAGAATAAGTCACCACTTAGACATAAAATACAAGAAGCCAAAGGACCAAAATATGATGACATGAGTCATGATAATAGCATGAAGGGACAACAAACTCTAAAAGGGGTGAAGGGCAAGGAAAAGCACACAAAGTAAATAATAAGAACATAATGCATTACCTGAGAGTTAAGTAGCAAGGTTAGCGATATAATATTGGAAGAACAAATTAAATTCTTTAATTCATGAAAAAAACATTCACATCACAACTAATTGAATCCAAATAAATCAAAAGGTTGATGTACAAGACATTCTCATGGAAGGTTATAGGGAAAAAAATTGAAGGGACCTTCTCAAATATTCCCACTACAGTTGTCTATGTAGAGGATGTACATGCTAGAATTATGGAGATGGACCATAGTAGTTTCACAATTAAATTCAAACTCTAAGGAATATAATAAAGTGAATTATTGGTGATCAACAAAAACATTGAAAGGCTAAAAATTGATATTTTGGAAAACTTCCCAAATTTTAGCAATGAATACAATTGGATTTGGCATGAATTGGGTTGAATACATGGATAAGCCTTTCCTTGTCACCAAATAACCAATAAAGTGAGCGATAGGATTGTGTGGTAAAGGAAAAAACCCAATACGATAGTAAATAAACCTATCATTGCACTCATGGGAGAAACATTAATGGGTAGTTGCTTGCTGAGAGAAATTAGGGATCCTAGAGTAAGGTATGCAATAGAATTAATCACATATAAGATTTTCTTAATGGAAGAAAGGATTTTTCCCCCATAAATCGTATTCATGAATTGTCTATGATATAATTACCAATGGGACTTGGAATATAACCTCTATAAAACCCTAAGAGAATAACTCATGGACTACCTACAAAAGATGAAGAAAAATAATCATGAATTCAGGTTTGGTTCAATAATTATTTTTCTAAGTTTTATATTTTTAAGTGAATTACTTTTTTGAACACTTGGAATACTGAGAGGGGGGTGAATAGGCTTTTTTTAAGCCAGTTAAACATAAGCCATCCAATTATTAGAACAAATATTTAACTACAATGATGAATGAAAACATGAAGACATCCACAAAATCGCATGACACATGAACACCAGTATTTTTACGTGGAAAACCAAAAAAGGGAAAAACCACGGTGAGGGTTAGCTCGCAATATATTTATATCTAGATATAAGATATTATAGAAAGACTCACTACCAAGAAAAACTATCCAAAAGGTCTCACAACCCATAGAGAAAGAACAAAGAAAGCTCAAGCTTTGAATTTAATCTCCTATATATATCCATATCAAGTTTAACTTCAATTAGGCTGGCTTAATTAGAAGTAACACACAAAATTAAGCATGTCGTCCTCAAAAAATTTTACCCAAACTTTGTGCCTTAATCCATAGTTCAATTTACAACAAGATAAATCTACATGGACCTAAAATAAATCCCACATAAGATAAAGTTACTTTTTTGTCCTTCACAAAACATCAAACGTGTTAGGTCAGCCCAAAAATAGACCTAAACACAAAATCTTCATGTGTACATGAAATTCACCAAACATGTGACCTCGAAACTCGATCTTCCTTCAAATTCTCATTCAGTTGACACCTACAACTTATCTTCATCATCACAAAGCAAAATAATTATCTGTGAAGAAATACAGAATCTCCCACACTGATACATTGTACAAAAAGTAACTGTGATATACAAGGTTGAGCACTGTCATTCATATCTTTCAGGAAACTTCACAGAATGCCGAAATCTTGAATATAGCTACATCTGAAGAACTAAAACTATAGTTAGAATCACAGAGGGTTATACCAACTTGTGGTGAAGTGCAGACCCAAAAATTGATGCACTAAACCACAAAACTACCAAAGTAAATACTTAGCCAGTTTACTGAAAAGCCATGCTTTTTGAATCAACTTGCACTATACATATGTCACCAAAAATAATTCCAAGCTATGCTAAGATGATCATAACAATTTTGAAATCAATGACAACACTGGATCATGCAAATATATACATTTCATGCTCATGTTGTCAAATTGCATCATCAATTATAGTCTTCCAACTTCCAACATACTTGAGATATAAAAATGTGCATGGAGGTTAGATACCTTTATCAGAAATCAAATAAAGGAGAACATAGATGGGTTTCTAGATAAAACCATCCACAAATATGAATATAAATCATCTTACCAAATTTTAAAGAAGGATGTAGGAGAGAACAATTGAACCATAATATTGCATAGAAATTAGAAATTGGTAGGATAGGTGAAATTGTGTTGCTATCCTAAGGTTATAATTGTGTGTCTCCACGTTCTTTGGAAAGTTTTCTAGAGAACATGAGGGGAAAATATTTATTTATTTATTTTCCTATGACAAATTGCAATAGCATTCAAAGAGGTGGACCCACTATGGTGGTGGTTACAGAGCATCCCAGAACCATATTCCTTTTGGGCATCCAACTTTTGGGTGGGGACCACCCATAAGTGCATGCTCTTGCATGTTATTTGCATGTCATCCTAGGTTGGGTGCCCAAGTTTGCATGTTTTGGGTTTGAGCTGTCAAAGCCTTCAGAGAGTTATGGAGCACTTGGTATTGACCAATTTTGAATGGATATGGGCTAGGCGGCCATGTGAAGGCCATGTGATCATTTAATAATTTTCACCATGTTTCTTGGTTGTCCACTAAAGGGGCATGGTTTTTGCCAAGTGGTTGTACTTGTTGTTTTGGGATACCATTTGTGGTTTTATCTCCCACAAACTTCTATATATTGGAGCATTGAAATGGTGGTTCCAAGAGTTTGTTTCCAGGTTGTCAAAGTAATGAAGTATTGTCGAAATTCAAAAAGGATTTTGTATTGATGTACTTCATTGAAGATTAATGAAAACAATGGATCTCTTTGGTTGTGGAATTTTTTTCGAAAGGGTTTCTCCACATATATCTTGTGTCACTTGTGATCCTCAACTTGTGGTATTTTTTATTTTCTTTCATTATTGAAATTACTAATCACATATCATAATGTTGATAATCTTGAATAGATAATTTCAAATTTGTAAACACATATTTAAGTTCATATTACTGCAAGTTTTACCTTGAATTTCCAACAAAAATGAGGTAGTCTTCATACTGGAAAAATACTATATCCATTGGGAAGCCATGAAATTATGCTAAGGATCTCATTATAGAGAGGTTTAGTACATGGTGTCAATATATTGAAAAAATGGAAAAAAATATTTGAGAGAGAAAAATTCTAAAAAATAAAATTATGCTAAGGATCTCATTATAGAGAGGTTTAGTACATGATGTGAATATAATGAAAAAATGGGAAAAAATATTTGAGAGAGAAATTTTCTAAAAAGAAATAAAAGAGTACAAAATAAGCCCAAATAAAACAAGACCCTCTTCCTCATACAATTGAGGATGTAGAAAAAAACCACACAACCGCTAAAAATAAGCCAAGAGGAGATCAAAATGTCTAGGGTCTACAATTGAGAACATCCCATAACAAATAAAGGAAATTGGTTTTAGAGGATCAATCGTAAAAATGAAATAAAGGAAAGAAGAACCAAATGAAATAAACTCCATTACTGTATAAGACTCTAAAAGAAGAAATTATAAACACGTCTCTTTAAATGAGTTCAAAGAAGAAGATCACAAGTTAGAAAATAAACTCAAAAGATAGAATAAAAAAAGCACATAAAATGTTAGTTTATTATGAAATCAACTCAAAAGAGGAATAAGAACCTTAAAAAATAGGAGAAAAACCACTAAAATCCATTAAGGACAAACAACAACTACTAAAATATCTATATCAAGCTAGTAATCCATTGTAACTAGCTAAATCGTATCCTAGCATTAACCAAACTAATAAGAAGAAAATAACTAGAGCAATGGTGGGCTTCATCATAAGTAAACCATATTCAATAAATCAAATTATTGAAGGATTTCTAAATAAATAAGAATGATTCTAA
This sequence comes from Sequoiadendron giganteum, assembly GCA_007115665.2. Lineage (NCBI taxonomy): Eukaryota > Viridiplantae > Streptophyta > Pinopsida > Cupressales > Cupressaceae > Sequoiadendron > Sequoiadendron giganteum. Next base: position 27,346,089 of record CM021108.1, on the reverse strand, counting down.
AAAATAAAGCAATTGCATAAAGATAAGAGCTTTGTAGGTTGGGAATCTCGTTAAAAACAAAAGTATGGATGAGGTGGAAATGGATGAGGTGGAAACACTTGAATAGGTAATTTTGTCCTAAATCTTAAGAAATGAAAGGATTAAACAAAATTTATGAATTAGGTGAACAACTCAAAATGCCTAAAACATAATATTCTAAACTAGGGAATCAAAAGAGCAAAGAACCCAAAGAGATCACTCTATCACCCACTCCACTACATATATAACAATTTGCAGTTAGGGAAAATATATTTTAGCAATTAGGACAAGTAGTACCAATAATTAAAGGGAGAAAGACAATAAATATGAAAAAATAGACAAAATTTTTTTATCATTATAAATAGAGATTGAGGACAATCTCCAAAATAAAATAGGTAGAGGAAAGGAAGAATAAAGAGAAATAAAAATGCAAAAAATAATGGAAAAAAAGAAGAGGTACATATATATAAACTTCAACACAATTTGTCACTCCAATAAATCATAAAGTCAGTGAAATAATAAGAAAAATTAAGGCATATAAGACTCAACAAAAACAAGCAACTCCTATAATTATAATGAGCCTAAACATATCCAATACTCCTATAGGGCCAAAAATTATTTTTTCTCATATTTCAACAATTTAGAAAAAAATGGAGCTAAGTGAACCATTAAATGGTAGTGGAAATTAAGATCTAATGCATAAAAATTCTGGATTAGAATAAGGCATGGAAAAAAATGATCAAGATGGTATAACAACACCAATTATAAGTACAAGATAATTCTTTTGTAGTTGCAACAACTTAGCTAGAGGGAGCAATACAAATTCTGTTAGATCATATGCATGCATAGGAATAGGAAAATAAAAATCTTAAGAAAATAATAATCTTGTATTATGAGAAAGACAAGTTAATCCATATACAAAAACCATTGATAAATGGAACAAAGATTCAGATAGATAGATAGATAGATAAGCTAGAAGATGTTTACAATAATCTCTCTATATTATATCAATACTACATTTAAACTAGTTGTAAATCAAAATGACTTAGATAGATCATAAATAGTCTCAACTTTTGCAACTATCTATAATTTATATTATGATCAATTTGAATGGATTACAATGACATAAATTAATGATTATTTAATTATAGATAAGTCATTTGAATAAATAGAAATTAATCACACATGGAAGAACTACAGTTAGAAGTGAATATGCATTTAACACTACTATCAAATATTTTCCAAGACATCAAGTAGCTAATACCTACATTAATAGAGATAGTTATTTTGACCTTCACATAAAGATCTTACAATGATATTTTAGTATCAACATAATAAATTCAACATATGGTGTTGACTTGGGAGAATGCATATATGAGTATGTCAAAATAATTTAGACATATCTACTACCTTGATTAGAGACCTCAAAATATTTGTCTAATTTAGAAGAATATGTTTTTATAATATTGTAGTGTAGAAAAAAGTATCCCTTTTTCACTTAATTTGGGAAATAAATATTAATAAAAGAGCTTAATTATGTCTTAATTTAGTGTTGTAATATGTGTTTTACATATTCACATTAATCTTAGGGTCTTTTAATTAAAATGGACTTAATTGTGCCTTATTTTTGGTGTTGTAAGGTGTACCTTTACACTAACCTAGGGCCTTATTAATTAATTGAGGTTGATTTTCCTTAATTGGCCCCTTTAATTCAAATCCAAGCCTAATTAATTGCAATTTCCGAAGGAGAAAACCCAACACTCATTAATGATATAACATAGCACTCACCCTTGAAGAATGTGTGTCCTAGGTAAGTGACCTAGGACCCATTCGCCATAGGTTGAATGGGTCCTCACTTGGACTTAGGACCCTAATATAAACTATGTTTTTAGCAGGTTTTCAATGATTTTAAATGTATATTTAGATGTCGGCTTGTGATATTTGAATTTCGGGTATTAATGTTAAGATATGTATAAATAAGAGGTCATTTCACTATGTTTCACCTAGAAGACTTTCAAGCAACCTAGAGTTTTTATGCAAGCATCCCTATCACAATTTTATGAGTTCAAGATAAATTCAAGAGAATTTCAAGGCATTCAAGAGTAGATTTATTGAAGATTGTTATAGAAATCAAGATTGCATTATCAAGTCAAAGTCATGCAACATCATACATTTTATTTGAGCTAATATGGTGATGTAGAGTTCAAATCTATTCAAGTATTCAAAGGCATTGTTTCAAATAAAGTTTCATGATCAAGATTCACATCCATTGAGACCACTTCATGCAAGTTTCAGATCTACAATCCAATGTTCAAACAAAGGTTTGGTGTGTTGTGACATTGCTTGTTCATTCATCATTCCTTCATGCTATCTTATTTCATTTCAAGGTTTGATTACAAAAATGGGTTTTGACCAAGGCAAACCCTCATTCACCTAACAAATAAAATTTTTCTCTCTTTGATGTGTGATCACAAGTTTTTAGGTGGAATATTCGTTGAAGAGAAAAATTGAAGAAATTTACAAAGTTGTCAAAGTTGCAAGGAAAGTTGTCATTTCACAGAAAGTCTTCTACAAAATTTATTTTTCAGTTGTCCGACCGTGAGAATCAAGAATTTGAGAGTGCTGACACAACATAAGAGAACCTATAAAGTATTTTGCAAAGCTCTAGCCCATAACCATTCACCATAGGGCGAATGAGTCCTCAGTGAGCTTCAAAAATTGACTTTTGGTGATTGGTACACATCATTCTCCCTTTTTAGATCTGCCTTTTGATTGTTGTTTCCTAAATTTTTTAGTACAATCTTTCATTTGCATTTTATAGCTTGCATTTTGGAGTTTGTTCGATGGTTTTAATCTTTCTCCCCAAAGTTCTATTTGAATCACACACCCGTCCTTGCATAAAGGAGAAATTTTCTGATTCATACCTTGATTTGACTCACCTTTCTGGTTGTTAATCATCTCATCGTTTGGATCTCATTTCTTGAATGAAATAGAGGAGAATATGGTTATTTCTTATCATTTTGGTGAACCCCATTTCATATAACCCCATTTTTCTATGTTTCAAATATAATCTCTTTTTGAAAGAAGGATGATGTCTTGAGGACAAGACAATAAATTAGTTCATAGGAGGATTTTGGTAGATAGGAACTAGAAATAAAGGAAACTAACTTACAATCATGATGAGACTATTGGGGAAACATATATGGTAATGTAATTACCAGTTGAAAGATGATAAGGAACAAATAAATACAAAAGGATACATCCCTACAATAATAGGAAGTTATATTAGCACCAAATCCAACTACAAGAAGAGTAGTAAGAGAAAAGAGGACAATAAGCAAGGTAGAATAAAGTATATAATTAATTAAAAAATATATAATGAACGCAATATAAATAAAAGTACTACCCAAACATATGTGATATTTATATATATGTTTTTGTAGCTACATAATGCACATTGTATAAAGAATGTAGGTTATGAATATATGAGTAGATAGATCTTATGGTGAGTATGAAATTATAAAATTTACTCTATTTATATTATATGTGTGCTATCTACCATACTATTTTGGTTTCCTTCTTATTGCATCACCCTAGGGTTAATTTCTCTGACATGAATAATGTAGACCTTAAACCTACATGTTATTGTTAATAATAATCAAGGTGCTTCTTTTTGGATCCTAGATTGATTTATTTTATAATAATTCCATTATATAAGTGTATTTCATTAATTATTGATGATAACAATGTATTTTTACTATTCAAGCTAACATTATTTTCCTTCACATATATATGTATAGTTAACATATACAAATATAAAGGAAAATGTAAAATTACCATAAACTAAATATTAAATTCATATACAAAATACATGTCATAAACCAAGTTTATAATAAACCAATAAAAAAAGAGTTCAAATAAATATATAATAAGTATCCAAGTATCAAATGAATAGCATACCATTAAGTAATAAAAGGAGAAAAATCTTACTCAAGGGATTTTGTCTTGATGGAACTTCATCCATCTTCATCCTCACACTATCATATTTCTAATCATGGTACCCCGACCTTACCAAAATCTATATTTCTCTTGGAGCACCATAGCCATCCCTCTAATAGGTTATATTTTATGATTTTTTTTCTATCTCCAATTGAGTTACTTAGGTAGCCACTTGCGATTCTATTGATTGTTGTAGAATGATCATTTTAATTGCATCACCTCATTGGGTGAGAATATCCCTCCTTACCTTTTCCTATGCTATATTATCCTTGAGTCTATCTCTCTTGTCATTAATGACATAGAGACAAGCCTAGTGTCTCCTCTTATCGATCTATGCCAACTCTCTCTGTTGAATGAACAAGATAATAAAGAGGGGAGTGAATCAGTTGTAGAAAATTAAGATATCAAACCCTCAACAATATGCTTTCAATAAATCCTTATTTTCTTATAATGTTTAAGCATGAAAATCAAACAACAAAGAATTGAAATAATGACACCATACAAAAGAAAACATCAAATTTACGTGGAAAACCCAATGAGGGAAAAACCACAATGAGGATTAGCTCACAATCTAAGTAATTGCAAAACCACTACAAAGACTCACTATGCTATATTATCCTTGAGTCTATCTCTCTTGTCATTAATGACATAGAGACAAGCCTAGTGTCTCCTCTTATCGATCTATGCCAACTCTCTCTGTTGAATGAACAAGATAATAAAGAGGGGAGTGAATCAGTTGTAGAAAATTAAGATATCAAACCCTCAACAATATGCTTTCAATAAATCCTTATTTTCTTATAATGTTTAAGCATGAAAATCAAACAACAAAGAATTGAAATAATGACACCATACAAAAGAAAACATCAAATTTACGTGGAAAACCCAATGAGGGAAAAACCACAATGAGGATTAGCTCACAATCTAAGTAATTGCAAAACCACTACAAAGACTCAAGAATATGACACACTATCCAAAAAGGCTCACAGTCATGGCTCATTGCCACAAAAAGAAATAAAAGAAAATAGAAGAGAAATGTTGTAAACAAAGAATAATTTCTCAATGAAACAAGGAATCCACCAAAAATTCTCCAACACTATCATAGTCTTGCATGAGATATTTCAGACACCTTCAGTTCACTTCTTTCAAGAATCCAATACTTGAAGTTCACACTGCTTTGCTCAAATTCGCATCACACACATCACTTGCATCGATCTCACATCTATCTTGCTTCTCTCTTTCATCTCACAACACCATTACACTTATTTATATCAACCTCATCCTCAAAATCCTTCTCTAAGGTTGGCAACTATCTGTTACACTTAAAAAATTCAAATTAGGTCGGCACCTAAAGATTTCCGAGGTGGATAGGAATGAAAGGGGACAAAAACAACACTTAACTAAGACCCGAAATTAAGTCTCACACACCACGCTACACTTTCATTAATACTTGAACATCTTCGAATGTAGTGTAGACACCAAGTCGGTCGTTACCCATGAAAACACATTAAACATTAAGTGCATGCTTCCAAAACTTTTGATATACCTAACCATAAATCCTCTTGACACAAGTAAGAGAACAACACCATTAACTCTCCTTCAAAGCCACTAGTCCTGAAAAGCAACTGCAGAGAAATGTGGAGCAAATACATTTCTCCCCAACACATATGTTCAACACTCCAAAACTAGTTCACATATTGGTGAAGACAACTTCCTCTCACCAACTATCCAGAAACCAAAATTTTGAATATAAAAACCTTTGACAACTTTGAACAACATATCAGGTCTGTACAGGCATAGCATCAACATAGAGCACAATCCAAGCACATTCTAAAAACTTGCACAACAATATTTTCTTTGTTTATCAAATTTTCTCAAAAGAACTTGGAAACCAAGTACCAAAGAAATCATCTTAACTCATTACTTCACTCCAACTCATCTTCAGACATTGCAATAAAAAGATAGCTCCATGTACTCACAACACTTCCTCGATATATCAACTACACATGCACAACTTGCAACAACCTGTTCTCCTTTTTTCCCAATTTTTTAATATCCTCGACATCTTCATCATGCAACAACTTCTTTAACACGTAGTTGACATCAATGAAAACACCAGTTAGTATACTTCCTATTGACATCAATGACAATACCTTCATACTTGCAACAGACTCCCCATAGGCTATATCTCTTGCCACCTACTCATATGATTGGTATCTTCATGATATGTGTGGCACTTATCTACATTGGTATCTACGGGGACACCTAAGGGATGAGGAATCTAAAATTTCTCATGTTCGTCACATTGTAATAGTATTATGATGCATAATGTAGGATCTAATGAATCCTATAATCTATGAAGATTATTACACAAGTTACAAGAAAGCATCTAACACAACAATGAGTATATTGTCTCATGTTGTTCCATATCCTAAATTAAATAAATTTAATACTTTATGAAATCAAAGAGATGTATGCATCATGAAGAACAAAATAATAATAATTGAAAATAACATCTTATATTTAATAAAGGTGCTCCCCTTGAGCATGTTCTATTCTTCTAGGTAATATAAATATAATTCTTGATCCTATTGCTAAGCCATCTTGTAGTTAGAAATAGCTTATCTATTACGAATGGTTAATTGAAGAATACACCAAAATTTATATAAAGTCAACAATATTTGAATTTTATAATAAAATGTAGGCATGTCTCTAAGGTGCCCTAGCTACGCTTTATCTACCATATAAATATATTTGGGTGTGTGGTCTATTCCATACATATTATGTATCTAAAAATTATTAGGCCACTCTTTGACCTGAATCTCTCTCTACATTAAAATATGACAGCAAAAAAGTAAAATTAGTATCATACAAGAAATAAGATATATCAATCAATTGAGGAAATAATTAAAAAATATAAAAAATGATTAAATATGTTGCCACATGCTCTAGAATATAAAAATTTCTACCTTGTGTCCTTTTTTTTGTATTGGCCTTCTCATTGAACCCTAAATCCTAAACCCAAAAAAAATTCAATCTATTTATAACGGTTTTTTTGAGTATTATCCCATTTATTTTTTATATCTTTTCTCTCAAATCGTAGACCCTGAATTTTCCTATCATTGATATTTGATCAAAGAGTTTCTTAAATGGCTCCCCTTGGTCAATTTGTGCTTAATGTTGCACTTTTCCTCCCTTAATTTCTTTTCCATGAGCCTAAATTTGAAAAAATCTAAGTATGAGGGTTTGTGGATCAAATAAAATTTTAGGATTTTTGAACCCATTTCCACAAAGTGTTATTTTTCTCATTTCCCCTCATTTTAAGATTTTGGGATTTCTCTTCTAACATGCCTTTCTTCAAATTACCCATTTATCAATTTCCCCAATTTCCCTAGTTTTTTTACTCCAAAACTTTCCTTATCTTGGCCCACTTGTTTCCTAAAAGTCTTGATTTCCCTTATTTCACCTCGTTTTTATATTTTAGGATCTCCCTTCCAAACATGCCTTTCCTTATTATCATGTCCCTTTTTTGAGTTTTCTAAAAATAGCAAATTACTATTTTTAGTGAGTTGGTTATCCAAAAATAGTAAGTCAGGACTTATAAATAAACGAAAAAAATAAATCTTAAAATTGATTAGGAAAAACCTGATTTAATGATAAATATTAAATATTGTTGCAAGGTTGTTAACTTCCCCAAGTTGTCATGGGTTTTGGGAAGAGCATAGTTAACTTTTAAGAAGGCATCTTATGGTGGAAAATAGGTTTAAACAAGTGACAAATTTTGGAAGAGAATATTAGGAGGTGATGGAAAAATGGAAAAATGGAGTTATAAATATTTGCATGCAATATTGTTCTCTTCCCTTATTCATGAATTTGGGGCTCCCAACTTGGAAATTGAATATTTTCCTATAAAACATGAATTGGGATTCATTCTTGCATCATTCACTTTGTTATTTTTTGAAAATTTGTTGCTTTATCTTTAGGGTTGATAAATCTATGAAGATAGTTCTTCAAGGCTGATAATCCATGGAGTAAAAAGACTTAAGGGAAGTGGTTCCAAGGGTCTATTGTTGCAATTTCACCCAAAGGTTTCCATTGTGTTGAAGGTTTCCCATTCTTAGTGTTTTCCTAACATATTGTAGGAGATTTTTAGGAGTTTCGGGGTGAATAGTTTCAGATTTGATTTCACTTTGTTGTTTCTTGTATCAATAGCCTTTTTGGTTGTATATTTCTATTTTTAATCATTTTACACCTATCATTTCATGCATATTTTAGTTTTGGTGCCTTTGGTTTCCGATAGTGTAGTTCTACAACGCCTATTGGCACCTTGTTTGGGAGTATTTTCAATTTTATTCAAATATAAGTTGTAGGAATTCATTCCTAGTTTTGAGGCTGCTATTCTATTGTATTTTTTCTATGTAAACTTATTATTTCATCAATAAATAATTTGGCTTAAATTTTGGTGAATTTATCTTGAATTTTGTGAGCTTGTAGTACATTTCAGGCTTCATTTTGCTAATTGTTTGGGGTTTATTTGTAGCATAAATTTTTGGTTTATTATATCAGCTTTGAGGCCATGGGTTTGGTGGAAATTATATTTATTTTTCTTCAATTTAATTTCACCTTAAGTCTAGTGAGTTATTATTGAAGTTTGGGTGAAATTTGTGCAATAGGGTGCATGATCCATGAGGTTTATTTTTTGAAACTTCTAATGAATTTTGGTTTAATTTGGATAATTTGATTTCAAAGAATTTAACTTAATTAAATTAATTTCTTAGAATTTCCTTTGTTGAAATTTGATTAAATTATCAAACAAATTTAATCTGGGACATTACACTTATTGTCCCTATTTCCCCTATTTCCTTGATTGTAGGATTTTAGAAATTTCCTTATCTTAACATCCATTTCCTCAAAGTCCCTATTCCTCAATTTACCTTATTTTGGAACTTTATTACCTTAGAACCTATTTCATCAAAGTCCTTGTTTCCCCTATTTCCCCTCATTTTAGGATTTCAAGATTTCCTATTTCCCCAAGTTACCTAATTTTAGGATTTCCCTTCCCAACATGCCTTTCCTTCAAGTCCCTTAATTTTAGACTTAAAAAATGTTTTATTAAACTTGTACATATTTTAGACAAATCTTTTTGTGGACCTCTACCATGTGAATGTAGAGCATCACATACCTTCTTACATGACCTTGGATGCCAATAATTTTTTGAGAATGATGTGATGAGATTGGGAAAGACTTTCAAACATATTTCAACATATTTGGGCCCCTTAAGGACATCATTTTAGTACAAATGAAAAATTATTGTATATGGATATGTGAAGATGATGTAAGAAAGACATGGGAGACCTACAAACTTGTTGAAAACTCCTACATTCTCACTTAACTTGCATGATGATATTGTAATGATACATAGAGGATAATTATGAGCAGTTCCCTATTGTAGAGGTATTCTCCATTATTGATCAAGAATTTTCTAGGGTACCAATCAAAGGTACACTTTTAATTTCTAAAGTTAATTGGATGTTGCATGCCAAGAAAAGGTGCATAAAAAAAGGGTTTCTTCATGCACAAGTGTCTCAATGATTGTCTATAAGGTTAGTTTAAAGGATGGGTATGATTTATTTATTCCTAAGGCCACACTTTCTATTCTAGTATTGTAATAGCTAGTTGATTCATGCAAGGATTGTAAAGTGAATCAAAGTGTGTTTGGTGCAGTCTTTCCAATGAAACATATGGGTTCATCTTGTTTAATTATAGATTACTTATATTTTTGTATGAATTTTCTTGGTTACATAGAGGATTATGTTTGCTAAATAATAGAGATTGGATTATTGTCCATGAATGTACTCTTGGTTTTCATATTTTATTCACACATGTGTTTGTATGAGAAGTTTGAAGCTTGATTCTATTTCCCAATATGGTTAAGACATTGGTTTGTTGGTACTTGTCTACCACCAATTTTGAAAGATAAAAATATCTTTTTATTTATGTTGTAGTTTATTTTCCTACTATTCCTACATGCACTAATAAATTTTATAACTCTAGTTACATATTAAGAGGGTCACACTAGCCTGAGATCTTGATAGATTTATCCATTTAGAAGTATTTTCCAACTTATAGTGTAGTATTTCAGTAAAATATATCTTTAGTGAGCTCATGTTAAATAAAAACACAAAGGACTTAATGATGAGTTTGCAAGATGTAAGTGTTCATGAAAATTAAGGGATCCATTTTGGGGAGTGAAACTTGTTACATATGTGGGTACATTTGCATACTTATCTATATTTATTATTAATGAGGTCTAGTAGGCTTGTTCCTATGACCATTAAGACATGGTAGTTAAGGCTTGTTCCCGTGACCATTATGTTAGAAAAATGATAGGTGAATAATAATAATGAAAGCTTTAACATATTAATGTAAACCATATGGAGATTTAAACAACTATAAACAATGAAAATACAAAGAATAAAAAACACAACACATAAAATAGTGTTTATGTGGAGAAACCCTTTCGAGAAAAAAATCCACCAAAGAAGAGATGAATAGCTTGTATTAACAAGAAGTATTTTTATAATACATCCACTCTAACTCCTCTTCAATCTGGCAACATCTATGCACATGTAAAACCTCTCATAGTGTCTCCATCTCAACCCCTCAATATATAGACTCTTGGGGTCTCAAAATACCACCATAAAACATTACCATGGGTCAAAACAAGGTTCGAAAATACCATGGTAAAAATCAATTCGACCCCTTACATGCTAAAAATGGTCTCTTACATGACATTACACCTTCTTACAAGATGTCATAAGAATCCCTATAAAATAAAAGATACTCTTACATGCGTCATAAACCATGAATAGCTTATGCAAAGATTCTCTTATGCATTTCATAGATGATTCTCACGTCCAAAATGATATCTCCCACTTTTAGCCCTTACATTTGTGATATAATCCATCGTAACATTCTTAAAAATAGGCTTTCGATGTTATACTAGTACTAAGTGAGCATCTTTTGACAACTAATAACTTATTTTTCAAGGCACCGACATGTGGCAAAAGTTCCAACTCAATATCTCACACCCCTTTTGATGGAGCACAATTATTTAATAACATAAATGATATTTATCCATGGGAAAATGTAAAATAATAATAAATAAATCTTAGGAATTGTCAAGGTTGAGACACCTTAATTCTCAGTTCACATTAGGACATGATAGTTAAATCCTTATTCCAATTTATGTCCCCTCTTAAGGCCTCAAGAGAATACCTCTAGTTTCTATAGAGCTTGGAGAAGAAGATGATATGTGGTTGTCGCCCACAAAAGGATATAAAAGTCATGGAAAATCCTAACCTGGGAATTGGACATTCCAGCAGGTGACTAACATCTTCTTATGGTAGTTCATTTACTTTGTTAAACCAGGGAACGCATACTTGAAATGGAGCGGCACTGTATGTGCACTAAGAACCAATTTTAGCCACAATTTACTAGAAATAAATGCTTGAAAGGAATTCTACTTCTGATGCAGGAACGTAAGGCAAAGTCTTCTCAATTTAAGAATAACTTAATTAAAGAAGAAATCGTGACAACTATTACTGAGAAACAAACCATGAACTGGTCTTATGCTGCAGGAACAAACACAAGGATGGATTCCTTATGCTGCAGGAACAATATAAGATTGAGTTTGTGTTGAAACTTCCTGGAATGAAATTCTAATTGATAAACAATAGGAAATAAACAACTAACTACATATACTTACTAAGTGGGCCCCCTTAGCAAGCATCAACCAATTTATGCAAGAATTGAACTCAAAACTTCATCAGCTTTTATTCATAAACTTGGAATCATATACATGGTCATTCTGCTTGTAAGAAAACTAACACAAAACTCTGTTTATCATTATAATACCAACTCGAACATACTTTGTTTTGTTCTCTTGTCTATAAACTACTCTAATCTTATCCAATCTAATCTTTTTTTCTCTTCTAATTGTTCACTCATGTAGGAGGAATGCTTATTTATAGAAAAGCAACTAACTAAATAACTTAACAGAGAAAGATGTGGACGTAAATGCTTCCTAATATCGAGGAACATACTTCCCATAAATGAAAGCATATATGTTCAACCGATTCAAAGAGAATCTAGCATTCCACTCTTCCTAGATTGATGATCACTTAGGTTTCCTCCCAATGACCTAGACAAAGAGTCTTCGCTGGAACAACTTCCTCGATGTCGTGCTATAAATGGACTTTACTACAGGGCCAAGATCTATTGCGCATTAACTCGTTCATGCTAACTTCAACAACCTATGAAACACATGGTGACAAAGGCAAAAGAAAGCATGCATATAATAACACGATACTCATTCACTAATCACACACATTAAATCCATCTCATTTATCCAAAAACCACATGCACCATATCAGTCAATTGGGAGGTCAAATAGGGAAATGAATATAGACATACAAAGATATTAAGCTGCAGGAATATAGGAATGCGTTGCCATAGGATACTACCCGATTTTAGATAAAAAATTTATAATCAAAGAGCTTAAAACAACCATTAACAAAAGAGTAAGGGTATTTAAAAATACATCATGATATTCAAATTATGAGCATATTTTGGGCTCATCAATATGCCCTAATCCTATGCATTGGTTCAAAAACATCCTCTCCTTATTGACGAGTCTGCCTATTTACCTCAAATATATTATTCCCCTTTTCTTAATTTGAGTAATGGTTCAAGAGGAGAGGGCCTATAGTTTTTAGATCCAATAGACTAAATAAATCTATAGATAAAATTCACATATAAAAGGTCACACCCATGAATATCATGGAACTATACCCATGAATGTGTGGTCAAAGCTATGTTACAAATATAATTTAAAATTTTGTATACTAGTTTTGTATATTCTAACCAATTTTAAAAATTAAAAATAACATGAAAAATGAGGGAAATCGACACATTCTACCTCTAAACACTCAAAGACATAAGTCTAATGTCATATCTTATTAATCCATGCCAAGTTATATCCTTTTCATACCATTATCTTACATGACCAAATCAATATTTCTCTTAAGGTGAATTGAAAATGAGATGTTACTATTTACCTTTTACCTTATCATTTATAGTTGAGGTGAATTTCTCACTATGCATTTTTACGTACCTTACTCATTTACAATTAATACATGGGGACCTTGGACATGATGATCAATTTTTTTATTAATGAAATTACTTTTTGATGTAGTTTTTTATGAATTATGTGGTAGTGCATTTATTATCACCCTTTCTTTTCCTCTACTAGCATTTATGACTGGCATGCTTGTGATTGACATGACATACATTCTTGGTCATCCCATATGTTGATGCTTACATTTTTCACATCCTTTGACACATATTTTATTATGCTCGTGATGAGTTACTATTTCTTGGGGACGAGATATCTTTATGAGACAACAAAATTATCTTTGACATATATCTCATGTGATCATTATATGATGTTTCTTTAGATGATTTTTTACATGCTTGGCGTGCTTACATGTTCCTTATAACATTTATGTCTATCTTTATTTTATCATTTTCTATAGAAAAATCAACCTTTTACATATCTTGATGATTATATCCATTTCATGTGCTTACATGTTTAGCATATAATGATATTTTTTCTATACTAAACACTTCAACATGGTAATCAATATTCTCATTTCCTTATATTCCTTGCATCCTATGTATGCAATCAATTAGAGAGAGGACATACACTTCATGAGTTTGATGATTGTGATGCAATTATGATCATTTTTGGTACAAGATAGAGCTTCATCATTGTATCCAAATGGAGCCGTTTTACCACACTATCTATAACCAAACCATGCTTCATATCCAAACAAAGATACTTTGTCATCTCATTCATATTTGAATGGATTCCTTACATGTAAATTTTTAAATAGTCAGAGCCCTTTTTACATTTGCTCATATCCAAGAAAAGCCCTCTCATTGAGGTGTTAGTAGAGTCAAATCTTTATTTTGCATAGTTAGAGTCCTCAGTGTATCACTTTCCATAACAAGCATGATCTCTTACCTTTATCTTTATCTTTTTCTTTTACTTTTTTGAAGATAGTTCCTATTGAAGAAAGCTATAATTCATGATTTTATCAAATTGTGTGATATATTCTAGTTGTTGCATGCTTTTCTCTATTTTGTATTTTTTAGTAGAGTGTTAAAGACAAGAATATTTCACCCATTACATGTTTGAGAATGTTATCATTGCATATTTACCCAAGGTCGTAAAGTTAGTCCTTCAAGGGAGTTGACATATGAAAATTTGACCCTAACAATTTGAGAACTTCTTTAATGTTGTTTTTAATTATCAATGTCCTTACAAATATTTATGTCTTAGAGATTTCGGTGAATTAAAGTGCAAAGTTCACTTGTCTACTAGATCAAATTTATTCGTTTAGAGACTAAATTTGCATTGCTTGTGATTGATGTTGAAACACATTGGATCAACCCTCATAGAACTCTATCTCTTCTAATTCTAAGATAATAAACATACCAAACACATCAATTTTCTTGACATTGATAAATTGATTATATGCAACACATAATTCTTTATTATAATTCTTAAACAAAGTAGTGTCATATCCATTTATATTTGATTTCTATAAAAAAACACTTAAATTTATCATTTCCCAACTCCAATTAATTATAAATTAAATATTATATTTCGACTTAAATGTAATATATTTTTACACTTAACAAGGAAAAATACATCTCAACTAACAGTAGATAAAATAAATGGGAAACACAACCTTTTTAAATAGTGTTCAAAGCGTTACAAATTATCTACAAATAAGTTCAGCATTTGTGAGTCAATCTAAGCACATCTGAATCGCAGAACAATTGAAGCTATCTTATTTTCAGTGTTTCCTCCCTCCAAGTACAAGATGACATCCACAGCCCATGTTGTGGAGAAACTGATGTCCAATGGGCAGAATCATCTTCATGTTCAAGATAAGTACGTCTTTCCTCCAGGTGAACGTCCCGACATGTCCCAGGTCTGTCATTCTTATAAATTTCCAGTCATAGACCTCAAATGTTTGGATGGGCCTGATAGAATAAAGGTAGTGAATCAGATTAGGCGGGCATGTGAGGAGGATGGCTTCTTTCAGGTAGACATCCATGTTTCTCTTGTTCTTTTGTTCTTTATCTGTGTATCGCCTAAATTTAATATGGATCATTCAGATCATGAACCATGGAGTGCCAGAAACTGTTATGAAAAGCATGATGGACATTTCCAAAGAGTTTTTTAAAATGCCTGTGGAATACAGGGTTTGTCTCTATTCAGAGGACCCACAGCAGGATGTCAGGGTTTCTGCAAGCTTCATCGTCACCAAAGGTAAGTTCTTTAACTGGAAGGATACTCTAAGACACCCATGTCATCCGCTGGAGGAATTTATCAATTCATGGCCTCAAAAGCCTGCACTTTACAGGTAGTGACAAAAACCTTTAAAAAAACACCCAAAAAAACACAAACATAGTTTCTCACAGGAATTCACCAACAAGTGTGTGTGACATCTTTTTTCTCATTTCCCTTTTTAAAAACAGAGAGGTTGCAGGGAAGTATGCCAAGGAGATGAGAGTACTGGTTCTACGGCTTCTGGCTGCAATTTCTGAAGCTCTGGGACAAGATTCTGATTATTTGAATGCAATCTTTGGAAAGCATAGCCAGTTAATGCACATAAATTACTATCCTCCATGCCCAAATCCAGATCTTACCTTTGGCGTAGCACCTCATACAGATCCACGTGGCATTACTGTTCTGATGCAAGGAGATGTGAGTGGCCTGCAAGTGTTAAAAGATGGGAAATGGGTTGCAATAGAACCAATACCCAATGCCTTTGTGGTGAATGTGGCTAATCAACTTCAGGTTTATAGTAATATAAATGATATTCACTGTATATAGACTTCCTCTCTGTTTAAAACTTGTTTCTGGAGGTATGAATTGTGAATTGTTTTTGTGTGAGATTTTATTAGGTTATAAGCAACGGAAGATTCAAAAGCATCGAGCACAGGGCTGTAACCAATACAACTACTGCACGAATATCTATTCCCACCTTCTATGGGCCTTCGTCGGATGCCTTCATTGCTCCTGCAGCATCCATGGTGGATGAGGAGCACCCAGCTTTATATAGAGGATATAAATTTGAAGAATACATGAGGGCATTCTGGAGCCAAAGTTTGAAGGGCAAGCGCATTTTGGATCGCTTCAAGATCGAAACCAGTCCATGATTGAAAAGTGTGGCATATGGCTGCTGTTATTGGGGCATACTGTGCTGGTATGGACAGTTGGCACTATCTTGTATAGCAATGCTTTATCTGGGAAATAGGATGGAAGAGAATAACCTATTCCTCTACATGAACATTTGAGTGGTGGTAAGAACAGCTTTTTTTTGATAGTTCTAAAATAAAATTTTCTAAGCTTTTTTAGTCTGGTTTTGAGATGTGCATTCAAGCATGAGAAGTATGCATTGAAATAGGTATAAGGTATGGTATATTTAACTAACTAAATCTTGAGAGAAAATAATATTGAAAATTAAAATTGTGTTGGAAAATGAATCATATTTGAATTGAAGATGGACAGATCATAAAGAAGGCTGGTAGTTCAGTGACGGGAGATTCTAGATTTGATTCTTATTGATACATGAAAAGATTAATATGGTATCAGAATCCAGTAGAGCTGTATCCAGTTAGGAACTTCAAGTACTTGTACGGTGGTTCAAAGGAGTGTTGGAAAATGAACCACATCTGAACTGAAGATGGATTGTTCAAAAAAAAGCTGATAACACATTGATAGAACACCCTACAGCAGATAAGAAATCCTAAGTTCAATTTCTAACTGATCCGTAATTTCTTTTAACAAATTAAACATACATAACAAAAATACAAAAATCATAGTTGCCGCAAGACTGGTACTGGTACTGGTACTGGTACCGGTACGCCTTTTTTTTTAAATAGGAGACGGGGGTACTCGGAGACACCATTTTTTTTAATATAAATAAAAAATAAAAAATAAATAATTTATAGAAATCTGAAAATAAATTTAGTAATTTATAGAAAATCTGAAAATATGATGACATTGAACTTTCAAAACAATAATTTAATCACTCTTAGACACGTCAAATACATTATGCTTTAATTTTTAAAGTTTCAAATGTTTAAACTTTAAAGTTTTTTTAGGTATTTTAGTGGGAGACGTCATTTTTTGCAGCAGGAGACGACAGGGTACTCGGGAAACTTCAGCAGAAGTCTCCAGCCTCCCGGAGAAGTCTCCGGAGACGGTACCGGTCTCTGAGACGCGTCTCTAAGGGGGGGAGACGCGTCTCCCAGCAACTATGACAAAAATCTATAATATCTCTAAATTTTGCTCAAACTTATAATTGAAGCGGTTGCAACCTCCTATTTATCAACAATGCGCATTGGATTTGGATTTGTCCAAAACATTTTTTTAATAACTCTGGCGATAGTTTCAATGCTCATTTTGTTTGTTTCAAAGTAGTTTTACATTCTTTCTTTTAACTTGGACTATTTGAGATCTGTCTTTCTTCGAAAGAGATAAATTCTCTTGACTCATAAAAACATTTAAAAAAATTATTGGATTCCTTCTTAAATAAAGTTCTTAATTTTCAAAAATTGATAAATTTTACTTAAATATCTTTTATGAGATCATAGCCTTAATTGCTATAGAGATTTGATTATAATTTTTGAGCTGCAGTATCTCCCATACAACACAACTATAAACTTTCAGCCAGATAAATGGATCAGATGCCCCGAAAAAAATTATCCTATTTTTTCAGAAAAAGCAGCTCATCAATCCTTACTTTTTAATGGAAGTCAATAAAACGTTCATTCATTTATTTTAAAATTAAATATTACTTAAAAAGAGATATTCATAACAAGTTTATCAATCGAGGCTTCTAGCTAACCAGGACATTTAATACAGCTTTTCATAGTAGGAATTCCATAGAAAGTGCTGTGGTAGCGTAACAAATATTGCTTTCAATGAAGATAAATATTCTATGCAACTACATGTCTGGGGTCTGTCATTCTTATATGCAACCACGTCTGAGGTCTGCCATTCCTATATGTTTCCAGTGGGCATAAAATAAATGGGAAACAATACATCTCAACTAACAATAGATAAAATAAATGGGAAACAATTTCTTTTTTAATAGTGTTCAGAACGTGACAAATTATCTACGAATAATTTCAGCATTCCTGAGTCAATCTTAGCATATCTGAATCCCAGAGCAATTGAAGCTATCTTATTTTCATTTTATTCCTCCCTCAAGTACAAGATGACATCCACAGCCCATGTTGTGGAGAAACTCATGTCCAATGGGCAGAATCATCGTCATTTTCAGGACAAGTACGTCTTTCCTCCAGGTGAACGTCCCAACATGTCTCAGGTCTCTCATTCTTATAAATTTCCAGTCATAGACCTCAAAGATTTGGATGGGCCTGATAGAATAAAGGTAGTGAATGAGATTAGGAGGGCATGCAAGGAGGATGGCTTCTTCCAGGTAGACATCTAAATCTATTTTATTCTTTTGTTCTTTATCTGGGTATCGCCTAAATTCAGTATGGATCATTCAGATCATGAACCATGGAGTGCCAGAAACTGTGATGAAAAGCATGATGGACATTGCCAAAGAGTTTTTTGAAATGCCTGTGGAAGACAGGGTTTCTACAAGTTTCAATGTCAACAAGGATAAATTCTTTTGCTGGAGAGATTCTCTAAGACACCCATGTCATCCGCTGGAGGAATTTATCAATTCATGGCCTCAAAAGCCTGCAGCTTACAGGTAGTGACAAAAAACCCTTAAAAAAAATAAAATAACCAAAAACAAACATAGTTTCTCACAGGAATTCACCAATAAGTGTGTGCGACACCTTTTTTCTCATTTCACATTTTTAAAACAGAGAGGTTGCAGCCAAGTATGCCAAGGAGATAAGAGTACTAGTTCTAAGGCTTCTGGCTGCGATTTCTGAAGCTCTGGGACAAGATTCTGATTATTTGAATGCAATCTTTGGAAAGCATACCGAGGTACTGAATATAAATTACTATCCTCCATGCCCAAATCCAGATCTTACCTTTGGCGTAGCACCTCATTCAGATCCACGTGGCATCACTGTTCTGATGCAAGGAGATGTGAGTGGACTGCAAGTGCTAAAAGATGGGAAATGGGTTGCAGTAGAACCAATACCCAATGCCTTTGTGGTGAATTTGGCTGATCAACTTCAGGTTTATAGTAATATAAATGATATTCATTGTATACAGAATTCCCCTGTGTTTAAAACTTGTTTCTGGAGGTATGAATTTTGAATTGTTTTTGTGTAAGTTTTTATTAGGTTATAAGCAACGGAAAATTCAAAAGCGCCGAGCACAGGGCTGCAACTAATATAACTAATGCACGCATATCTATTCCGACCTCCAATGGGCCTTCGTCGGATACCTTCATTGCTCCTGCAGCATCCATGGTGGATGAGGAGCACCCGGCTTTATATAGAGGATATAAATTTGAAGAATACATGAAGGCATTCTTGTTAAATTAGTCAAATCAATCAGATCAGATTCAGGATGATGTACTGTGATTGTGACGTAGGTGTGAAAACTATATCTTAATTTTTTGTATTAAGAAATCTAAGTCTGAAAATCCTTCTCTTACTGTCAATGCTCAATTGCAGAACATTTATTAATTTCGATATTCTGCTTTGAGGATTTGAACACCCATAAGTATAGAGAGGGGGAGATACGTCTCTTGTTAAGAGAGACACGTCTTTAGGAAGACATGTCTCAAGAGGGATACGTCTCAAGAGAGACACGTCTCATGAGAGGACGTGTCTACATGAAGTGGAGACACGTCCTCTCATGGGAAGTGTCTTAGTTAGTGTCCCCCAACTTTATAACAACTGAACTTAATCGATTAAGGGCGATCTATATAAAATGAGATCAAACTGGAATTTGATCTGTTTTATAAATAATTTATATCCTCTAAAAATATAGATCGAAGTTATGCTTGGATGAAGCGATTTGATATAAATGATGATGATGCATAAATGCAATCATCATTTATATCTGACTGAAGCTATCTATCTTCAACACTCCCTCTTAGCTAGGGAAGATAACTCCAACCAAGTATATAGTGTTATCACCTTTACTCGTGATATCAGAAGATATGAAAATGCTTCTAAAAGTGTCAAGTCACATGACATTCTTCATAACACATCTTCATTATGGTATGTGCATTGGCATCAAGTCTCATGATGTCTACCATAATAATTCATGGCATATCCACAGATACATTTATCCACCATGATTATCTCATAAGGATCATAATGATCTTCAACTGATATCAAGTCTCATGATATCTATCAAAATGTCCACAAGATACTATCATGACATATCCATAGATATCAAGTCACATGATATCTATCATGATAGTTCAACTAATCATTGTAGAGTCGTCACTTTACAATGTCAAATACAAGTGTTCATTATTAGAAAGATCGTCACCTTTCAATAATGTACACAAGGGGAGAGAGGGCCCATAAAGTCATGGAGTCACACACATGACAAAAGAGTTTACACATTAAACATCTTTTATATACATTAGTACAACATAAATAATTTGAATTTCAATCTCAATAACAAATTACATTTCAACCATACCAAGTTTCTTCCTAAAGTGTTCAACTTTAACTCTGGAGAGAGGCTTGGTGAGAATGTCTACTGTTTGATCATTTGTACTAATGTACTCCAACAGGATCACATTCCTTTCTACCATGTCTCTCACATAGTGGTAAGGGATCTCTATTTGCTTAGATCTATCATGGAATACTGGATTTATTGAAAGCTTGATGCAACTTTGATTATCACAATGGATAATAGTAGGATTCAAGGGCTCACCAAATAATCCCACAAGCAATTTTCGGAGCCATACTGCTTCTCTTGCCCCCATAGAGGCTGCAATATATTCAGCTTTTGTTGAGCTTTGTGCCACTGAAGACTATTTTCTGTTGATCCAAGAGATCATAGCCAATCCTAAACTGAAGCAACATCCTGATGTGCTTTCCCGATCAGTTACACTTCCAACCCAATTTGAATTAGAGTATCCATGTAAATCTAGTTGGACATTTATGTATTTAAGATCATATCCAGTAGTAACTTGAAGGTATCTCAATATGTGTTTCACAACAACAAGGTGATTTTCCTTTGGCTCACACATGAACTGGCTTAGGGCATTCACTGCATAGAAGATATCAGGTCTGGTGTTAACCAAGTACATTAATGATCCAATTATCTATCTATAGAGAGTA
This sequence comes from Sequoiadendron giganteum, assembly GCA_007115665.2. Classification (NCBI taxonomy): domain Eukaryota; kingdom Viridiplantae; phylum Streptophyta; class Pinopsida; order Cupressales; family Cupressaceae; genus Sequoiadendron; species Sequoiadendron giganteum. The sequence continues at coordinate 27,324,690 of CM021108.1, read as the reverse complement.
GGATCTACAAATTTTGATTCTGTTGTTGCTTCTTTCAATTTGTGTAAGTTGGTTTCCATAGGTGTAGACATGGGTCTATAGTCCAACATCCCAAATCTTTTCAGAATATCAATGGTATACTTTCCTTGATTTACGATGATGCCATCTGATTTCTGCCAGACTTCTAACCCCAGGAAGTAATATAAAATTCCCAAGTCTTTCATGTCAAATTTTGAAATCAGGTCCTTTTTACCTTGAACAATAAGGTGATCTTCTCCTGTTATCAGCAGGTCATCAACATATAAATTTATTATTAGTATATCACCTTTAATTACCTTAAAACAGAGATTTGGATTTGCGTCATTCTTGGAAAATCCTAGTCCCAAGAGATAGCTGTCAATTCTTTCATACCAGGCTCTGGGAGCCTGTTTAAGTCCATATAGAGCTTTCTTCAATTTGCATACATGTGAGTCAGTTTTATGTATCACAAAACCTTCAGGTTGCTCTAGATAGACTTCTTCTTCAATGGTCCCATTCAGGAAGGTAGTTCTCACATCCATTTGATGGATCTTCCAGCCTTTAGCTATTGCAATAGCTATTACTGCTCTCATAGATATGTACCGAGCAACAGGTGCAAATGTTTCTTCATAATCAATACCTTCCTTTTGTGAGAAACCTCTAGCCACAAAACGTGCCTTGTGTTTTTCTATATTTCCATCAACAACATGTTTGATTTTGAAGAGCCATTTGGAAGAGACAACAAATTTCTCTTTTGGTCTAGGTACTATATCCCATACATCATTTTTCAAAATGGACTGATACTCTTTTGTCATTGCATCCTTCCACACTTGATGCTTGAAAGCTTTTGTAACACCAGTAGGTTATGAACTAATGATCTCATTCATTAAGGCAACATAGCTTGAGAATCTTTTGGGTCTCTTACTTTATCTAAAGGTTCCTTTGGGTGTTGAATGATTCTCAACTTCTTTAATCATCTTCCTAGCCCAAAGTGGTCTCTTTTTGCTATTGTCATTGGGATTCTCTTCTGGACTAGTTTGATTTTCACTTATGATTTCTTCAGGATACTCCCTCTGAATCTCAGGAGCAAGTTCTTCTTCTAAGACTTTAGGGGAATCTTGAATTTCTATCTCACTTGAACTCTTTGCCCTTTTGAAGAAAATGTCTTCCTCAAATATAACATCTCTACTTAGTTCAACTTGTTTCTGCCCGGATATGTATATTTTGTAGGCTTTTGAGGTTTCACTATATCCCACAAATAGCCCTTTCTTTCTAGAAGGTTCTAGTTTGGATCTCTTTTCTTTAGGTACATGAATGTAGACAGGGCAACTGAAGATCCTTAGGTGGCTTATGTCAGGTTTTATACCAGTAAATGCTTCTTCAGGAGTCTTGTTATCTAGATGTGAGTGGGGACATCTATTTTGGATGTAGACAACTCTCCTAGAGGCTTCTGCCCAAAACGAGGTTTCAATGTTTTGGTCAAACAACATTGCTCTAGCAATTTCTACAATAGTTCTATTTTTCCTCTCAACAACACCATTTTGTTGGGGCTTGTAGGCTACAGTAAACTCCCTCTTAATCCCAACATTTACACAAAATTCCTTAAAGATTTCTGAGGTGTATTCCTTCCCATTATCTGTTCTTAGGATTTTGATTCTCTTCCCGAAGAAGTTTTCTATAAGTGCTTTGAACTCCTTAAACCTTTTAAGGATTTCTATTGGCTATTTACACTTAAGAAAATATATCCAGGTCTTCCTAGAGAAGTCATCTACAAATATTACATAATATAAGAATCCCGCCATGGAGGGTACAAACATGGGTCCACATAAGTCAGATTGTACTAGTTCTAATACATTTTTGGTTTTACTCAAACTGTTTTGAAAGATCCCCTTTGTATTCTTTCCTAGTGCACACCCTTTGCATGCTCCTTCATGAATTTGTTTTAGTTTGGGCAATCTTGTTACTCATTTTTCTACAGAAGGTAGGGCACGGAAATGAAGATGTCTTAATCTTCGATGCCAAATTTCATTTGAGTCAGAGGTCTCATGAATGAGGGCGTGTTTAGAATCCGTGCACAGTTTGTAGAGATATCCTTGTCTTACACCTATAGTTTGAGCTTTCTTTATAGTGGAGTTCTTTGGCCATGCCAGAACTTTTCCATCCATAAAGGTAACCCTGTATCTGTTGTCTTCAAGAGTAGAAATGGATATTAGGTTCCTTTTTATTCCTGGTACAAACAATACTCTAGTGAGTTGTAGAGAGAGGCCAGATTTCAAATTTATGGTGCAAGTTCCAACCCCTTTTATTGGATGAGCAGAATCATCCCCAATAGTCACTTCTTTGTTAGTTTCTTCTTTCATAGTATCTAGGTGTTCTCTGAACCCTATGATGTGCCTAGATGAACCACTATCAATTACCCAGTTGTTGACTTTATTTGATACTTGACTTGATAGTGCTAAGTAGAAGAAAAATTTCTCAGAGTCATATTATTTATTTGTCTTTCTAACTTTAGCAGAGGATGCTTGTTGTTTTGTTCTATCAGGGCACTTCATTGCATAGTGTCCATATTGATCACATCTGAAACATTGAATTTGGGAGATGTCTTTCCTTTTCTTGAATGGTCCCTTTCCATAAGAATTCTTCTTTTTTTTGAAGTTTTTCTTCTTACCTTTATTATGAGAATTTTTATTTAGCACCTGAATATCCTCATCTATGGTTTTCTATTTGTTTTCTTTTGTCATTAGTCTTTTTTCTTCTTTTAAGCAATATGTTCTTAGTCTATCAAATTTAGGGAGTTTTGATATTGCACGTATTCCTTGAACAAATGACTCCCATGAGTTTGGTAGGCCACCTAGAGCTATTAGAGTTAACTCTTTGCTATCAATTTGATGTCCGACTATTGATAGTTGATTTCTTAATTCATTGATTCTCATGAAATAAGCATTAATGGATTCTCCATTGTTTATTTGAACATGATCGAGTTGCCTCTTTAGAGCAAGGGTCCTACTGGTGTTGTTTATTTCAAAGGTTTTCTCAAGGGATTTACACATTTGATATGCAGTCTCATGTTTAGATAGAATAGGTACTATATGGTCCCTAACTACATCTACTATAATTTTCATAGTTTTCTCATCGTTCTCAATCTATTGAGATTTCTCTGGATCACTCTTTAGTTCTATTTTGTTTTCTTTCACAAATGAGTCTAACTTATTTTCTTTCAGAATCATCATGATTCTGAACTTCCATGAAGTAAAGTTGTTTGCACCTTCAAGATGGTCCTCAAATCTGATTACACTTGACATTATGAAGAATGTAATGTGTATGTGATTTCTAGAGAAATTACGATTTTCTAAATAATCTGATATTTTGATTTGATTCAGATTTTCTCAACGTGGCTCTAATACCATGTTAAATTAATCAAATCAATCAAATCAGATTCAGGATGATGAACTGTGATTGTGAAGTAGATGTGAAAACTATATCTTAATTTTCTGTATTAGGAAATCTAAGTCTGAAAATCCTTCTCTTACTGTCAATGCTCAATTGCAAAACATTTATTAATTTCGATATTCTGCTTTGAGGATTTGAACACCCATAAGTATAGAGAGGGGGAGATATGTCTCTTGTTAAGAGAGACACATCTTTAGGAAGACGCATCTTAAGAGGGATACATCTCAAGAGAGACACGTCTCATGAGCAGACGTGTCTTAGTTAGTGTCCCCCAACTTTATAACAACCAAACTTAATCGATTAAGGGCGATCTATATAAAATGAGATCAAACTAGAATTCGATCTATTTTATAAATAATTTATATCCTCTAAAAATATAGATCGAAGTTATGCTTGGATGAAGCTATTTGATATAAATGATGATGATGCAAAAATGCAATCATCATTTATATCTGACTGAAGCTATCTATCTTCAACAATTCTGGAGCCAAGATTTGAAGGGCAAGAGCATTTTGGATCGCTTCAAGATTGAAATCAGTCCATGATTGAAAAGTGTGGTATATAGCTGCTCTTATTGGGACATACTGTACTAGTATGGACACTGGACACTGGACACTATCTTGTATAGCAATGCTTTATCTGGGAAATAGGGTGGAAGAGATTAACCTATTCCTCTACATGAACATTTGAGTCGTGGTAAGAACAACTTTTATTTGATAGTTTTAAAATAATTTTTTCTAAATTTTTTGACTTGTTTTTAGAAGTGCATTCAAGCTTGAGAAGTATACTTTGAAATAGATTTTAGATGTGCTACATTTAACTAACTAATAATTTTAGAAACTAATATTACAAATTAAAATTTGTTGGAAAATGAGTTACATTTGAATTAAAGGAGGACAGATCATAAAAAGGGTCGGTAGCTCGATGCTGGGAGGTCTTAGATTGACTCTTATTAGTATCTGAAAAGTTTAATATGATATTAGAACTCAGATTAGTAGAGCTGGGTCCAACTAGGAGTTATTAATTCTCTTGACTCATAAAAACATTAAAAATTTATGAGACCCCTTCTTAAATAAAGTTCTTAATTTTCACAAATTGATAAATAAATTTTACTTAAACCTCTTTTATGAGATCATAACCTTTATTGTTATAAAGATTTGATAACATTTTTTAGCAGGATCATCTCTTATACAACACAACTATAAACTTCAGCCAGATTTATTTTACAAACATCTCATCAATCCTTACTTTTTAATGGAAGTCAATAAAATATTCATTCATTTATTTAAAAACTAAATATTACTTAAAAAGAAGTTTATCAATCTAGCTAACCAGAAGGACATTTAACACAGCTTTTTCACAGTAGCAAATCCATAGGAAGTGCTGTGATAGCACAATAAATATTGCTTTCAATGAACAGATTAATATTCTATGCAACCACATATCTGGGGTCTGTCATTCTTATATGCAACCACATGTCTGAGGTCAGTCATTCCTATATATTTCCAGTGGGCATGTGAGGAGGATAAATTCATTATGATAAAAAATTACTTGTCCTGTTATTTTTCCCCTTTGTAAACAATGGAGTGACAGAATTTGTGTTGAAAACATGGAAACTGCCAGAGAGTTCTCTGAAGATTAGGGCCTGTCTCTAGTCAGAAAACATAAGGCAGGATGTCAGGTTTTGCTACACCCTTCGATGTCAACAGCAATAATTTTCTGGCTAGAAGGATTGTCTATGACACCCATGTTATCCTCTAGAGAAAGTCATCCGCTCAGTAACCTGCAGCTTACGGTGACCAAAAAATCAGTTCAAACCTTTCACAGAAATTTATAAACAATACGTGAATATGACGAATTTTAATTTTATTTTTTTTGAAAGAGAGGTTGTAGGGGAGTACTCTAAGGAGATGAAGAGAAATGGTTAAGGCTTGTGACTACGATTACTAAATCTCTGTGACAGGATTCTTTTTATTTCAAAAGCTTTAGATGTGTAGCAGGCAAGTTAAATTTTGGTGGATAATGTATGTATTAAAGTATGTGAGTACAGTGTGAGTATCGGTATGATTTCAAATGTATATTTGTGTGAGATCATATGTTATGTGTGAGTATAGGTGTGATGTCAAATGTATAACTGTGTGAGATCGTATAGAATTATGGGTAATTGGTAGATGGATTTTTTTTTGATTGATAAACGGTAAGGTCAATATATTAATCATTGAAAGTTTTCAGTTACATACAAAGAATTATAGTCATCCAATCACAGAGAGTTCAAACATATCAACTTTCAAAATTCATTAAATCCAAAAACGAACTATCTATGATTTTGCATCTGCATAATCTTCTCAGCGATGTGTGGAAGTCTTCCTCCTCTTGCGATCTAATGAAGAGGAACTCTGCTCTCTTTTTGCTTCCAGTAGGCCTTCCTCTTCTTCGTGGAGCATGAGATGATGATTCAGCCCTCTACCTGCTGCTTGGAGGTCTACCCCTTCTCCTCGATCCTCTCCTAGGATTAAACGGTTTCACCAGTTTGCCCTGAGTATCATCAATTTCATCATACCTAGGAACATTTGATGTCACCAGTCTTTGATCTCCTTAATTATGTACCTTCTGCTGCAAGTTTTGAAAGTTCATCAGCCTCCCCATTTGCCTCCCTGTACACATGTTTAATGGTGAAATATTCAAAGTATTCTAAAATGGCCAGTATTCTATCCAACAGTGATTTTAATCTCCAATTAGGAGTCACTGCTATTCATATTGCATTCACTGTAATAGTTGAATCTCCTTCCACCTCTATCTTCCTTATTCCCTTCCTTTTATATTCAACTAGTCCAATGTGTAGAGCATTAAATTTTGTTATGTTGTTAGTATCTATTGGAAGAGGAATCGCTATTTTGCCTATGGTATCTCCCCTACTATCTCTGATTAAGCATCCTGCTCCAGAAGGACCAAGATTTCCTTTTGATGCTCCATCAAAATTTAACTTCAACCATCCCTCTTGTGGTGGGTTCCAGGTTGCTCGTTTTTTTTTCCGGTCGTTATTCCTTGAGAAAGAAGGAACTTTGAGTCCTAACCACTTAAATGTCATTATTCCATCCCACTCGGTGAAGTTGCCCTTGATGTTGGGTCTTAATGCTATCTTGCTATTCATATTCTCCACAATTGAGCTTTCAATTATGTTAAGGACTGATTCAACCCGTCTTTCTTTGTTATAAAAAATCCTCCTATTCCTTTCCTTCCAAATTTCCCAGATTAGTGTTGAAGGGCTAATTTCCCATAAGCCACTTAGTAGTACATCCTTGGCCCTAATAGGCCAACTTTGGAATAGTGAAATGATATCATTAGGCAGGGTTGTAATCCAGCCCAACTTGGCACAAAGCCATCTCCAACATTTTCCGGAGAAAGGACAATTTAAGAGGAGATGATCTATACTTTCTTCCCGAGCTTTGCAAAGAACACCTTGAAGGGCCTACAAAGCCCATTTTCTTAAATTTCTCTGTTGTTAAAATCTTCTTTTTAGTTGCTAGCTAAGAGAAAACACCTGCTTTTGGTATAATTTTATTACTCCAGAATAGTTTATGTGATATGCCCAAGTCATTATTCTCCTCTTGACTAACCAATAAGTTATAACCTTCCTTTGCACTATACTGCCCGATCTTGGATGCCACCCAAATAAGCATATCATTTCCTTGCCTGGACACTAATTATCTATTCTTTAATACTTCTTTTAACTGAAATATCTTATTACTGGAAGTCCATCAAAGCTTTTCCATTCCCATCCTAGGGCTGGATCTCCATCTGGGAAGTTGACATAGTCCCTAATATTTTCTCCCCAATTTTGTTTGAGCCAAGTCTTTGTACTTTCAATTTTTATGGAACTGTCTATACTCGGATAACCTCCCCATGAGTCTTCCAAGAATAAACATGATCTACCATCGTGCACATCCCAAGATACAAAATCTGCCACTAAAGCCTTACATTTTAGGATGAAGTTCCAAATCCTTGATCCCTTGGGTGGATTGCTAACTCTTATAATGTCCTTTGGCTCTCCAACATTTAAGTATTTGGTCTACAATAACCTAACCCATCTTGATTAAGGATCTTTGATCATTCTCCAAACTAATTTAGCCCCCAAAGCCTGATTTTGTTTGTCCTGGTTTCTAAGTCCCATTCCTTCTAAAGATTTTGGTTTGCAAATTTTATCCCAAGCTATATTGGTAGATGGATATTGATTTTGTACAAAATTATGTCATTTGTCAATATGCTTGTTTATCAAGGCACTCTCTTCAAAATAGACACAAAACTAAATGAAAAATGGTATTGGAATGCAAATTTCATCATTATATTTTCTACCCACTTTGAAGTCCATATGAATCCTAGAATAATCATGTATCTACAAAATTAGCACTCGTAAATATACATATTAAGTAAATATCTTAGACACTTGAAGGATATCGCCATAGTGTCCTTATAAAGTAAAGGACCTTATAAGGATATGATTGTGTAGGTTCATTTTTTGTATATGTATTCTCCAAAAGATGAATCACTAGAAATGTCTATAACATGAAAATATGAGTGGTAGGTAATGCCTCCCACCCTTGAAAATTGGTTGTGTCCATAGGATACAAGAAATTGTTGGAAGAAGTGAAAAAAATACATAATGAGTAAATATGATCTAAGCATATACTCATATAATCATGTAATCATACGAGGATGTATAGCAATGACTACAAAAAATGCAACATGATAATCATGAGAAGTACATGTGTAGAGATGATATCAATGCAACAAATGGTGTAGTCCTTATTGACTAGAAACATTTATGTAAATAGAACATGATGAAGTCATAGCAAGGTGCAAAGTCATGATAAAAGGGAAGTTCAATGCTCATGAATATAAATATATGATTGTGAAAGCACAATATGTAAAACGAAAGCACAATGTTTTTAAAATGAAAAGCCTCAATGCCCTCTAATACAATCAAAAGGGAAGTGTGATACTTATTGTAATAATATTGTTTGTTATGATCCTAATATTATATATTACTAAGCATATATTATAAGGATAAGCACTTGTGACATGCTTAACCTTAACATTAGTTTTAGTTACTACCTTAACCTCTATTAATTAAGATAAAGGGATGTGTCCTTATATATAATTATCCCTATAAATTAGGAATATATCTCTCTCCCATATCATCATAACTTTTAATATTGAATTCATATATCATTTTCTAATAGTTGGAGGTCACCTTCTCGAAGTGTTCTATTATTTATTTAGTTTTTACATTTATTTTCAAAAATTATCATAATGAATAGTATAAACATAACAATTTGGGCCAATATATTTATTTTCATTACAATTTACACATTATTGCAAATTCAAATTTGATTTTTTCTAGGTTTATAGATATATACAAAATATAGGTTTAGGTTAAAGATTAGAGTTTTATAGTAAGTTTCATGTTTAAGTTATTGGAATTTCATTATTTTTCCATTAATTTGCTCTATGGGCTGCAAATCATAGATTTTTAATAAATATGTATATTTTTGGAAAGCTTATGAAAAATTAAGTGGGGCTAGTTATTTGTAATTTATTATTAGATAATATATATTCCTTAAATATGTGGTAAAAGTTTGGTAAAAAAACAAACATAAAATTATGTGATAGCTCATGTTCTAAAATTTTGTAGTTTCAACTCATTGGATACTATCCTCCCATAGTAAAAAATAATATATATTTTAAAATAAAAATACAATTGAAGTGGCATTATCTTTAGGAGTAGAGAACCTCTTTTATTGTTCACCACTTAAAATTGAGGGAAATATCCTACCAAGTTATGAAATTATAGTGGTGAATTTTAGTAAGGATAATTTATCTAACCCATTAACAACATTTTTAAATGATAGTTTAGATTAGGTTTAAACAAAAAACATTGTTAAAATTAAGACATTAATAAAACAACAAAGGTGGGTATAACCCCAATAGACAAAATTAAGGGCGAGATAATATTTTCAAGGTAAAAAATTAAACCCAACCAAAATAAGCATCCATAAGTTTGATGGTACATATAACTTCATGGATAAGTCTTATGAAACAATACTTAAAATTTATAATATACTAGATGATGCAATGGTCAAGATATCCTCACTATATTTAGAATTAAAACCTTATCTATGCTACCAATGGAGGGTGAGATGAAAAGAGTATTAATGAATTAGTGACCCTCTATGAGAAACCATGCAGGAGAAGTGATGTTACCCAACTAACAAATTTGAAACAATTAAGGTGTATAGCTAGATATAATGTTGAGCATATGAGATTGGAAATTAGAGCTCATGATGCCACACTTTATTAAAGGATACAATTATACATGAATGGACTTATGACTAAATTTAACATGATGTTCATTTGTTGGAACCTTGTATAGTTAGGAAAGCTATGCAACAAGCATTATATACCGAGAAACAAATATCCACCAGCAAAAATATGATACAAGGTTAATTCAAAGGATTAAATGACAAAAATGTGACTCCTATTAGCGAAAATGGGGATAAATTCCTTAACCTAGAAGACAAATTAGTAAATCTCTATGTCCAACATAAAGATAGAGAAAAGAGAAAAAGGTCTATATCAGGATTATGATAGCAAATGGTCAAGCTCAGTCATAGGTATCGTAGAAGTGAGAAAATACTAACAATTGTTAACAATGCTCGGTTGAAGAAGTACCTACAAAAAAACCAAATGTAGAACTCAAGCATGAGAATTCCAAGGAAAAATAAATCTCCATACATTCATTGAATGTCACAATACAAAGTAATTGATTATATAAAAAACAAAATGTGAAAATGTTGGATAATACGATTAGTACACAACTTTATTGATAGAAGATTAGCTAATAAGATCAATTGTCTTGTTTATCCAATCTGTAATTTTCAAGTCATGATAGCTGATGAGAAATGATTCTCTTGTGGTGGTAAATTCCATCATATAAAAATATCAATGGAAAAATATCAACTAGATTGAGGTGTGTTTGTCATCTTGATTAGGGCAGTAGATGTAGTTTTAAGCATGCAAAGACTTAAATATTAGGAACAATGTCTTTCAATTTTCAATACATAACCATGATTTTTAGTACACATGGGAAAAAGTATAAATCTTTTTTAATACAATCACCACCAAGTAAAATTATTAGCTCCCATGGGATAGAGAAATTTCTCAAGAAATTTTCTTATAGCATAGAGGCGCAATTAAATTTTATAGAACTTATTGAAACTTCGAGAGATCATTCAACATTGTCAATAGGTATTTCAAGAACCCAAGGTTTTACCTCTAATCAAAGACCATAATCCCTCTAATCAAAGACTGTAGTCATGACATTGAACGAATACCAAGAAGCATTGTTCATCCCAAAAAAAATACCTTTTAATCCCCAATGGTTATGATTAACAAGAAGGACAAGCCATGGAAAATGTGCCCACATTAAAAGGACTTGAGAAAGATCACTCATCAAGAGCCTCATAAACAAGATATTCTAGTCTAGTTAGAATTTCTTGAGTTAAATGAAGAAGACAAGTCTATTTTAGAACTCGAGGCATTCATTGAGAAATAAGTGAAATGGTTGTGAAATAGTCATCTCAAAATTTCTAATCAAGTGGAAGAATTTTCTAATAGAAGATGCAACATAGAATGATGGACAATTCATACAAAATTATAGAATTTCTAAGCATAGAGGGCAACACTTTTCTGCAAGGGATATGAATGTTATGATCCTTATATTATATATTCCTAAGTATATATTATAAGGATAAATTTTAGTGACATGCTTAACCTTAACATTAGTTTTAGTCACAACCTTAACCCCCCTTAGTTAGGATTAAGGGGTGTGTCCCAATATAGTTATCTGTATAAATAAGGAAGATAACTCTCTCACATATCATCATAACTTTTAGTATTTCTTGCATATATCATCTTCTGATTATTGGAGGTCACCCCCTCAAAGTGGGTTGCTATTTATTCATTACATTTATTTCCAAGAAATATCATAACATTGTTTTTTTAAACTGCAAGAATTGGTCGGGTATCCATCCCCCTTTAAACTGTAGTGCGCCTAGTAAATATTTTCACGTGACCAGTGACATTGGAGCGACACACCCTCCAGTACCACGAAGATGGTGGGGAGACTAGACCTCGTGACCTCTTTCTTGCAACATGATACTTTAGCCAATCGAGCTAGGCCCACCACCCCATATCATAACATTGTTGATAAAACATTATTTAATAAATTAATAAATTATTTATTATTACCTTATTATTAATGTTAATTTGGTTGGTTCTTTTATATTATTCGACTATCTCTTATATGAATATTGCTCCTATTTATCAACAAAATACTACTCATTCTCCATGATTCTAGTTTGATATTTAATCATTATTTATCCATGTGCTTGTGAATAATATCATGAAGAATTAGTAAGAAGTAATTTTGGAAAAAGATCAAAACGAAAATTATAGAGGCATACCAAATAGAACCTACCATATACACCATAAATATTAATACACTACTATTTAAAAAGGTTCAAACCCTTATGTCATCCTTCCTAGTCTTTGTGCTTATGTGAAGGTGTATTGCCACTTTACTAAAAATAAAAGATGAAAAGCATGAAAATTTTGAAAAAAATCATTAAAAAAAAAATGTTAGTTGATACAAGTTGGATCAAAGAAATCAACCAAATTTGTGAATGATGCTTAGAGTCTAAAGCAAATCAAATCCTACAAAGTGCCTACATAGTTGTTTGTTAAAAAAGGGATTTTTTTTTTAATGTTGAACTCTACCCAATTATTAATTTGTATATATCCCACCCTTATAAAGTTTGAATGAATATAACACTCGCAAAAGCATAACATTAGATTCAAAAGAAAATAAGAAAAAATAAACACTTTAATAGACATATGAAATATTTGCAAACTATTTATATTATATTAGTGTACAAGGAACTTTTCAAAAGTGCATGGTAGTATAACAAAAGAAGAGTTTATTATTATTTATTTTTGTACTAGAAAACTTTATCTTTTTCATGAGTATTGTGTATATAAATCATTTATTTGTTAAGTATCATAATAAAAAAGTAACATTTAGTAAAATTGTGCCTTTGATTTCCATTTATGGGTATATTTATCATGTCAAATAATTGCATCTAATGCCTAATAAAATTGCAACAACATTTATGGTATTGGCTCTATAAATTGTTGGGGAGAAATAAGGGTGCAAAATTTATATTCAAACATAATCAAGGGTGAAGCATGATACTTATTAAAATAATATTATTTAATAAACTACTACATTATTATAATATCAATAATTAACATCTTATTATTAATGTTAATTTGGTTGGTTCTTATGTATTAGTTGACTATCTCTTATATTTATATTGTTGCTATTGATCAAAAAAATATTGCTCATTGTTCTCCATTATTTTCATTTGGTATCAAAGCATTATTTATCTTCGTGCTTGTGAAGAATATCATGAAGAATTCACAAGAGCTAATTTTGAAATAAGCTTGAGAGGAAAGTTGTAGAGGCATACAAACTAGAGAAACCTACTAGGTGCACCAAGAATTCAAATACATTACTATTTAAGAATTTGTTCCCTAATGTCACCCTTGTTATAGTCTTTCTACTAATATGAAGCTATATTGTTACTCCTCTACAAAAAACAAAATAATATAAGCTTGAAATTTTTGAAACAAGTTGTGAAGAAAAATGGTTAGTTAATATATACCTTTTACACATGACTCACTAGATCAAAAGGGGTGCAAAGTGTATATTTTATGGTCATGAGTGATCCTCTCCATTGGCACTACTAGAATACAATGGTTCAACTGATCTATCATAGAGAAATCAAAACCACACACTCATCCATAATAGTTGCATATCATATGATATATATGTTTTTGAAAAGATAAGCAACGTTTACAAGGTGTTGTACCCTTTACACAGAGAGCCTCCAAGGCCAAAAGAATGCATAGTTCAAACAAAACTTGAACTAGAAGAACCAACATAAACAATTGGCTGGCAGTTGTAGAAACAACTGACAAACAACTGTCGAATAACACTAGAAACCCCAAGAACAGAGGGGGAAACAATGGAACTCAAGACCGTAGGCCTTGAAACCGAACGAGGGAGTCCCTTCTTCCTTCTCAACACAACAGACCAGTCATCTGCTGAGCGAGGAGAGAGAAGCGAATCCACAGTCTCCACCAAGGGAAATGAGCCATCACATAAGGGAGACGACTGCACAAGAGAGTAGACAAGATCAGATGAAGGATCAACATAGGCAACCAACATGGTTTGAGCAAGCTCAGTCAAAACATCATCAGCATCAGCAAAACGAGCCAACAAGGGCTCCTCAAACGAGACAGTGTTAGCATCAGCAGAACAAGCCAACAAGGGCTCCTCGGAAGGGATAGTCAAAATAGGAGCTAAGCAAGAATCAAGCTCATGAGAAGACAAAGGAGAGGCATCTTCCGTAGCAATAGGAGTAGGACCCACCGTAAGATGTTCCAATAGAGAATCTTTCCACCAAGTAGTAGCACCCTTTCTGCAGGCAAGTGGGCAACCAGAGGCCAAATGACCCACAAAGAAACATCTCCTACAATGAAAGGAGAGGCCCTCATAGTCCAAGAGCTGCTTCCAAGGTTCGTCCTCCACCAACAAGACCACATCACCATGGAGAGGTTTGGAGATGTCCAAATCTAGTAACATACGGGCTACCATAGTATGCCCAAGCTCCCAACTCATAGAGTCCACCATTAAAAAGCGTCCAATGGTGTTGCTAATAGCTTCATAACATGAATCCTCCCAAAACTAGAGAGGAAGGTTCGACAGTTGGACCCAAACTGGTCAGGTATTCAATGGCTCTATAAGGGGATTGAAAGAACGAGACCAAGGTTTGATGGATAGGGAATGAATCCCCCACATCCACCCCCTATCCAGAACACGGTCCCGCTCCGCAGAGGAGGCAAAGGCTGCTAAAAAGAAGCCCCTAGTGCTAGGATAAAGCTCTATCTCACTAGCAACCAACGACTTCCAAGACGTGGAAACCCAGTTATCGAGATCAGGGAGGGAGGGCCACAAGTCATTAAACCTGCAGACTACTCCTTACTTCAAATAATACTCTTCATTTTCAACAACCTCGGGTCCACATACCACTATAGGGGAATCCCAAGCACAGGGCAGAGGATGAACTCAAGAATGAGCAGAAGGACGAGCACCTCCTTGCGCAGCCTCAGAGAAAGACAACACCCGATTCACAGAACCCCCCGCAACCGCAATAGAAGTGACAACTCCCTGTTTACCAACATTGGCACCGGTTGGAAGAGAGGAAGGCACCCCTCCTGTACTCCTAGACAAACCCCCATAGACCACATCTGTCGTGACCAGAACAGATGTAGAAAGCCCACACATGGGATCCGCAGCCCTGCCCAAAACCTATAGAATGTCTGGAGGAACAGGGGGAGCCCTTGCTCCCAACGAGGCCTTTGCCACCTAGTGATCAATGCCCACGCCCAATAGCACCGAGCCATTGAAAGAGCCCAGTGGCAGGCCGTTTAAAATTTGCGGACTCCTGCCCAACGCTCCAACGACAAGAAATTTCATCATTGGGTATATGATATATATGTTAGATATGTATCATGTGATATATAATCATGCACACATGAAAATAATACAACATTAAATAATTAATTCACATACTTGGATCACCCCCCTTGTATTTTTCTATCTATTGTAATGGGTCAATATCTAGGGAGTGTCTCTTGCACATCCTTACTCACTACCTACTACTTGCTTTACCCCATTTGTTTCTAACGCCTCTATTATTGCATCCAATGGATATAAGGGTAGGGGTGCATATTCTATTGATAATATTGATATTCAACCATAGATCATAAGTCATCTATTGTTATAGAAGTTATGCCAAATCATCCTCCTTGTAATCTAACAACCTATAGTGTGAATGGTAATCTATCAGTCCCTCCTTGACAAAATGGAGAAAATTTGTCTCCATTGATGTTTATCATTTGTCCATCATGACATATCTCTACAAGGTTAACATGTAATAACTGTAGGAGTTATCTATTTAATTTACATTGCCAAGCAAGTAGGTTTGCCCTCTCTTTCCACCTACCCATATGATTGGTATTTTCACAATATGTGTGGCATCTATCTACATCAATATCCATGGGGACACCTAAGAGATGAGGAATTTAAAAATGCTCATGCTCCTAGTACTATATAATAATATTGTGACACATAATGTAGTATCTTGTGAATCTTACAATCTATAAAGAACATTATACAAGTTACAAGAAAACATGTATAATAACCCAATAGTTACATTGTCTCATGCTACTCCATATCCTAAGTTAAATTAATCAAATTATATGAAATCAAAGGGACTTATACATTGAGAAGAACTAAAATGATAATAATTTTGACAATAACAACTTATGTCCTTTGGAGAACCTACCAACTATAACATTTAACATAGGTACTCTTTAGCATGCCCTACTTTTCCAATGCAATATAAATATAATTCTTCATCCTACTACTAAGCCATCTCATTGTTAATAATGACTTATCTACCACAAATGAAAAATCTAAGAATACTTCAAATGTCATGTAAAGTCATTATCAACTCACTTGTGGGTAAGAAGAAAGTGTTGTATTTAACTCCCAATGCTCCATCAAAGTCATTAACAATTGAACTTCATAATCAAATGTAAACATTTCTTTGAGGTACCCTAGCCCCACTCTATCTACAACCTAAATATCTTTGGGTGTGTGATCTATTCCACCTATAATGTGTATTTGACAATTTATGCTACTCTTCGACCCCAATCATTCCCTATATTAAAAGATGACAACAGAAAAATAAAATCAATCTTATGCAAGAAAGAACATACACCGATCAATTGATAAACCTAAAAACATGATTAACTATGTTGGCACATATCTTATAATGATTTTTTTTTTTTTTATCTCATTTTTTTGCTTACCTTGACCTTCCCAACAAACTCTAGACCTTAAACTCAAAACATTTTGAATGTATTTTCAAATATTTTAGATTATCTCCCATTTAATTTTAATTAACCTAAATAAATCAAGATAATGTATATTTACACTTATAATATTAAAGATTCTCACGAAAAATACATGTCAATTGACAATAGATAAAATAAATGGGAAACGCAATTTCCCTTAAAATGCTTACCTTAAAAGCTCGTATATCAATTTCACCTGTCGGTCAGTGATCCAAATAAAGAAAATACGGGGAGACACAGAGAACTTTGAAAGTGTTCAAAACTTGACAAATATCCAAAAACAGTTTATAAATAGTATCTTTTATGATAATGGAGTTTTTCTATAGCGTTTTAATGGACTTTTGCATGTCTTTTCTTGAATGCAGACAAATGTTTCCAGCTCTCTACCTCTCCCGAACATTATTTAACCCAACTAAATACCCCAAGTAAATCTAAGAATACCTGAATCTCAGAGCAATTGAAGCTATAATTTTTTCATTTCCCCCAATTCTAAGTACAAGATGACATCCACAGCCCATGTTGGGTCCAATCTCAATGCTGTGGAGAAACTCATGTCCAATCGACACAATCATCTTCATGTTCAGGATAAGTATGTCTTTCCTCCGGGTGAACGTCCCGACATGTCCCAGGTATGTCATTCTTATAAATTTCCAGTCATAGACCTCAAAGATTTGGATGGGCCTGATAGAATAAAGGTAGTGAATCAGATTAGGCGGGCATGCAAGGAGGATGGCTTCTTCCAGGTAAGCATTTAGATTTCTTTTTTTCTTTGTTCTTTATCTGGGTATCGGCTGAATTCAATATGGATCATTCAGATCACGAACCATGGAGTGCCAGAAACTGTGATGAAAAGCATGATGGACATTGCCAAAGAGTTTTTTGAAATGCCTGTGGAAGACAGGGTTTCTCTCTATTCAGAGGACCCAGAGCAGGCTGTCAGGGTTTCTACAAGCTTCAATGTCACCAAAGATAAATTCTTTGACTGGAGGGATTCTCTAAGACACCCATGTCATCTGCTGGAGGAATTTATCAATTCATGGCCTCAAAAGCCTGCACTTTACAGGTAGTGACAAAAAACTAAAAGAAAAACAAAGAGTTTCTCACAGGAATTCACCATCAAGTGTGTGTGACCCCTTTTAGCTCATTTCACTTTTTTAAAATAGAGATGTTGCAGCGAAGTATGCCAAGGAGATAAGAGTTCTGGTTCTAAGACTTCTGGCTGCGATTTCTGAAGCTCTGGGACAAGATTCTGATTATTTGAATGCAATCTTTGGAAAGCATAGCCAAGTACTGCACATAAACTACTATCCTGCATGCCGAAATCCAGATCTTACATTTGGCGCAGCACCTCATTCAGATTCAGGTGGCATTACTGTTCTGATGCAAGGACATGTGAGTGGCCTGCAAGTACTTAAAGATGGGAAATGGGTTGCGGTAGAACCAATACCTAATGCCTTTGTGGTGAATGTGGCTGATCAAATTAAGGTTTATAGTAATATAAATGTTACTCTCTGTATACAGACTTCCCATGTTCGAAGCTTGTTTTGGGATGACTGAATTTTGAATTGTTTTTGTGTGAGTTTTTATTAGGTTGTAAGCAATGGAAGATTCAAAAGCGTCGAGCACAGGGCTGTAACAAATATAACCACTGCACGTATGTCTATTCCCACCTTCTATGGGCCTTCGTTTGATACCTTTATTGCTCCTGCAGCATCCATGGTAGATGAGGGGCATCCGGCTTTATACAGAGGATATAAATTTAAAGAATACATGAGAGCATTCTGGAGCCAAGGTTTGAAGGGCAAGAGCATTTTAGATCGCTTCAAGATCGAAATTAGTCCATGATTGAAAGTGTGGTATATAGCTGATGTTATTGGGACATCCTGTGCTGGTATGGACAGTGGACACTATCTTGTATAGCAATGCTTTATCTGGGAAATAGGGTGGAAGAGGCTAACATATTCCTCTAAATGAACATTTGAGTGGTGGTAAGAACAGCTTTTATTGATAGTTTTAAAATAAAATTTTGTAAGCTTTTTTACTCTGGTTTTTGGAAATGCATTCAAGCTTGAGAAGTATACTTTGAAACAGGTAGATGTGCTACATTTAACTAACTTAAAATTTAAAATATTTAAAAAATATAATAGATAATTTTAGAAACTAATATTGCAAATTAAAATTTGTTGAAAAATGAGTTCAAAGTGGACAGATCATAAAGAGGTCTGATAGCTCAGTGATGGGCGGTCCTAGATTAGATTTTTATTGGTACATGAAAAATTTAATATGGTATCTGAGTCCAGATCAGTAGAGCCGGGTTCTGTTAGGAGCTTCAAGTATTTGCATTGCGGTTCAAGAGAGTGTTGGAAAATGAGCCACATCTGAATTGAAGATGGATTGTTCACAAAGAAAGCTAATAGCTCATTGATAAAACACTCTAACAGAAAATAAGACATCCTAAATTCAATTCCTAACTGATTTATTAAAAAATTAACAAATTAAAAATACAAAAATCTATAATCTATCAAACTTATAATTGAAAGAGAGGTTGCAGGGGAGTAGTCTAAGGAGACGATGAGAAATGGTTAAGGCTTGTGACTGCGATTACTAAAGCTCCGTGACATGATTCTTTTTGTTTCAAAAGCTTTAGGTGTGTAGTAGGCAAGTTAAATTTTGGTGGATAATGTATGCATAAAAGTATTTGTGGGTACACTATGAGTATAGGTATGATGTCAAATGTATAGCCATGTGAGATCATATGTTATGTGTGAGTATAGATGTAATGTCAAATGTATAATTATGTGAGATCATAAGATGATGGTTAAGGAGTAAGCGTATGGAATTTTGGTTAATTGGTAAATGAATAGTATATAGAGAATATACACAAAACTAAATAAAAAATGGTACTAGAACGCAAATTTCATCATCATATTTTGTCACCACTTTGAAGAGTATATGAATCCTAGAATAATCATGCATCTAAAAAATGTAGCACTCGTAAATATACATATAAAGTAAATATCTTAGACACTTGAAGGATATCACGAGTGTCCTTATAAAGTAATGGACCTTATGAAGATATGATTGTGTAGGTTCATTTTTTGTATATGTATTCTTCAAAAGCTGAATTGCTAGAAATGTCTATAATATGAAGATATGAGTGACAAGTAATGCCTTCCACCCTTGAAAATTAATTGTATCTATAAGATACAAGAAATTGTTGGAAGAGGGGAAACAAAAACATATATAATGAGTAAATATAACATAAGCATATAATTATATAATCATGTAATCATATGAGGATGTATAGCAATGACTACACAAAATGCAACATGATAATCATGAGAATTACATGGATAGAGATGATATCAATGAACTTAATAATAATGTTGCCCTGGCACAGGCAATAGATGGTGGTGTAGTCCTTAGTGACTAGAAACATCTATGTAAATATAACGACATGAAGCCATAGAAAGGTGCAAAGTCATGATAAAAGGGAAGTTCAATGCTCATGAATATAAATATATGATTGTGAAATCACACTATGTAAAGAGGAAGCCCAATGTTTTTAAAATGAAAAGGTTCAATGCCCTCCAATACAATCAAAAGGGAAGTGTGATACTTATTAAAATAATATTGTTTGTTATGATCCTAATATTATATATTACTAAGCATATATTATAAGGAAAAACACTTGTGACATTCTTAACCTTAACATTAGTTTAAGTTACTAGCTTAACCTCTATTAAGTAAGATAAAGGGATGTGTCCTTATATAATTATCCCTATAAATAAGGAATATAACTCTCCCATATCATCAATAACTTTTAGTATTGAATTCATATATCATTTTCTAATAGTTGGAGGTCACCTTCTCGAAGTGTTCTACTATTTATTTAGTTTTTACATTTATTTTCGAAAATTATCATAATGAGTGGTATGAACATAATAATTTGGGCCAATATATTTGTTTCCACTATAAATTACACATTATTGCAAATTTGAATTTTATTTTTCTAGGTTTACAAATATATAAAAAATATAGAATTTTAGAATTTTTATAAAAATATTTTTTATTTTTGGAAAGCTTATGAAAAATTAAGTGGGGTTAGTTCTTTGTAATTATTATTAGAGACAATATATATTCTTGAAATTCATGATAAAAGTTTGGTCAAAAAACAAACATAAAATTATGTGATAGCTAATGTTCTAAACTTTTGTAGTTACAACTCACCGGATACTATCCTCCTATAGTAAAAAATAATATATATTTTAAAATAATAATACAATTGAAGTGTTGTAATCTTTAGGCTTAGAGAACCTTTTTTATTGTCCACCACTTAAAATTGAGGGAAAAACCTACCAAGTTATGAAATTGTGGTGAATTTTACTAAGGATAATTTATCTAACCCATTAACAACTTATTTAAATGATAGTTCAGATAGTTTTAAACAAAAAAAATTGTTAGAATTACAACATCAATAAAACAAGAGAGGTGGGTATAACCCTAATAGACAAAATTAATGCTAGGATAATCTTTTCAATGTAAGAAATTAAACCCAACCAAAATAACCATCCATAAGTTTGATGGTACATATATAACTTCATGGATAAGTCTTATGAAACAATACTTTAAAATTTATAATATGCTAGATAATGCAATAGTTGAGATATCCTCATTGTATTTAGAATTAAAACCTTATCTATGCTACCAATGGAGGGTGAGAGACAAGCAAGGAAAAATGCTTAGCTGGAAAGAGTTTATTAATGAATTGGCGACCCTCCATTAGAAACCATGGAGGAGAAGTGGTGTTACCCAACTAACAAATTTGAAACAATTAAGGTGTATAGCTAAATATAATGTTGAGCATATGAGATTGGAAATTAGAGCTCACAATGTCACACTTTATCAAAGGATACAATTATACATTAATGGAATTATGACTAAATTTAACATGGTGTTCATTTGTTGGAACCTTGTATAGTTAGGAAAGCTATGCAACAAGCATTATATACTGAGAAAAAAAATCCACCAACACAAATTTCATACAAGGTCAATTCATAGGATTAAATGACAAAAATGTGACTCCTATTAGCAAAAATGGAGATAACTTCCTTAACCTAGAAGACAAAATAGTAAATCTCTATCACCAACAAGAGATAGAGAAAAGAGAAAAAGGTAGATATGTCATGATTATGATAGAAAATGGTCAAGAGGTCATAAGCATCGTAGAAGTGAGAAAATACTAACAATTATTAGCAATGAGGTCGAAGAAGAACAAATGAAGATTGAAAATGCTCAGAAACGTTGTGATGAAGCTTCCCTATGATCTTAGCTAAATGAAACGTAGAGAACTGCCCTGCAACCTTCCTCTTCAAAGCAGCAAACAAAAGAAGGCATCCATCTTGGAAGAGCCCGTGTTGTTTCAATCTTTTTGCCTAAAAAAAAAACAAAGAGAGAATGAAACCCGACAAGTTTCCCTCGCAAAAATAAAAAATTTAATTTATCACTTGCTCATGTTTCCCTCTTCTTTTTTTAATTACCCACTTTAATATTAAATGTGACTAATTATTTAGTCATTTTTTTACCCAATGATCAAATTAGTCATTAGTTAGTCATTTATTTAGTCATTGTATGTGTGAATAAGTAACAATGTAAATACACTTCTTAATGAAACATTATATCAAGATTATATAGATAAACTAGTTTAAAAGCACAGAAAACTTGAAAGCGTCTCATTGTTTCCTATCTCCAAAGATTTATTAAATCACATAGGGCTCTTAGATTTGGTAAGCACTTGTGACTGTTAAAATGCCAATCTAGAGAATGGAATGATGCTAAATGCAATGATGCGATGATTGATGATATCTAATTGATAAAAAGAAGCTACTGTAATCTATTCTGACATGAAAACTGATAAATGAAAGCTACAATAAAACTACTATGCAGCCATGATTATGATTCTAACTTGCTATGATTGTTATGATACGAAGATGCTTGATTGCTTGATTGCTCTATTTCCTGCAGAATAAGATTGCACAAAGTTGGGATCCATTTCTTGTTGAGAAAGGTTGTATTTAAAGATTCACGGCAACAGATTTGCACAGGAGCAACAAAGTAGAGGCTTGGATTCAATCTGGAGGATTGAATGGTGAGAGATTGAGAAGATTGAGAAGATTTTGGGAATGGTTACTCCCCATGAAAACACCAGGCGAGATGATAGGAAGAATTGATGGAAGAGGATGAAGGAGTTGCCTGCAAATTTATCTTCAATTTGTCTCCAAATTTGCCCGTGAAGATTGAGTCAATTAATTTAGACATAAATTAGACATATAATATCTAATTTGATTTGTGCAACTTTTGAGTGAAAATAAGAAATAGCTGTAGAATGCATTTCCATTGAATATTTGGATTTATTCAATTTAGGCAAGAAGATATTTAATTTAATAAAACAAACTATAGAAGTCTATTTATTAATTAAATAAATATCGAGGAAGTGTGATAATTAAATAAAACAAAGTCGAAAACATGTTTATTTAATTTAGATGGTGATGTGATTAAGATAATAGAAGAATTTAATAATGATAATTAAATAAATTTTTTTATTTAATTAAGAAGAAATAATGTAATAAAGATAGAAGAAATAAAATGTGAACTATATAAATAAATATTTTCATTTATTTAATAGTAGAAGAATAAAAGGTTAATTAATCAAATAATTTGTATTTAATTAATTAGATTGTCCAGACCATTTTTAGGTGTATACATTTTGCCCCTCTTTGAAGTGATGTGTTTACACATTGTTTCAAAGAAAAAATTGTTCTTGCTGGTATTATTGATGAAAAAAATTTAGTATGCCCCAGATGTTGATTTTCAGGTGATGATGGATATATGCCCCCTTTGGGAGATAAATTGATGATTTTTTTTATTTTTTTGGATTTTTTAGAATTTTCTAATTTTTTTATGATTTTTTGATGATTTGATGAAGATTCATTGGTGAAATAATTTATCTCCCGATATAGAATATTGATTCTGCCAGATGATAAAATGTTGCCTTGCTTTGCCTCCTTGTGTTTGATGATTTTCGATTGTGTCAGCCTTTGATTTGATATTGATTGTTGATCCTGATAAATTAGAAGATTATTGATCTCATGATAGGTGGGATTCAATGATTGATTGATTGATTGACCTCATGATAGGTGAGGTTCATTGATAGATTGATTGATTGACCTCATGATAGGTGAGGATCTATGATAGATTGATGATTGACCTCATGATAGGCGAGGTTCAATAATAGATTGATTGATTGACCTCATGATAGGCGAGGTTCAATGATAGTCGCTCATGAGATTTGATCAAAGTCTCACCAAAGCCGATTAGATTGATAGGCTGATTGATTGATAATATTGCTGATTTGCGATATGTTATGATCATAGGAGGATTTTAGGGTTCTTCCCAAAGATGTGGGACATGATTCTGCATCTCGTGCAGGCTAATATAGATATCATTAGTCGATGTAGAAAATCTATAATGCAGATGCAAAACTAATATGAATGCAATCTAATTTAACCATGCAAATCTACATATGCAAGAATTGACATCTTAACAATAATTTTATTGTGCTTTGTATCATCATAGAGCTTTAAAAATGTTGAAAGTGAGTACAAGCATCAGTGGTATAATTTAGACCATGATGACCTGAGTACGACTTCCATGATTTTTGATATTGCAAGTGAACACAAGCATCGAGGTATAATTAAACTGAGATGACCCGAGCAATCCTTGCGTAAATAGACAAGAATCAATCATTTTAGTGTGTGAATTCCGAATGTCATCAGTGATACTTTTTAGAGCACGTCTCGTGACAATTCACACAATAATAATGACTGATTCACAGACAACAGACAAAGAAAATACCATTCTTCTTCTTAGCTTCTCTAGTTAAATACGTCATTGAGTTGCTCCAAAGAAATGATAACAATGATCAAAGTACATCTATCTAACCTTTGCTTAAAGTATTTCAATCATTATTCAGATTAGATCATCCCTTTTGGATTTTGATTTTCTGATGTTTTTGTGATTTTTCTGAGATTTTGGACCAAACCTAACCTTAAGACCTATCCTAAGGGCTTCGGGGGTTGATCAAAGATTAGCCTTGCCTACATTATACATGCAGAAACCACGTAGTTTGACTGACATAGACTAATGTTTTTGACTTTTTGAGATTGACTTTTTGACTTGTTTTTGGATTTTCTGTTGTGATACAGATGTCCAATGTGTTTTGATGGTGACTTGATGTTCCAAGTTGGGTTGTGCTTCGATCATGGCATTTGTTGTGTTTGTTTCATGTTGTTTGTCTATTTGAATTTTTATTTCCCCCAGCAAGATCAAGATTTTTCCCCCAAGCTAGGGTGAGACATGACCATATTGCAATGATATGTACTTGAGATTGTATTGCACCTTTTTCAGATTTTATGTTTTTTTTGTATTTTTTAGGATATTTTAAGATGAAATGAGATGATATTCCTGATTGAAGGAAAAAGATGCCCCACAATAGGGGTAATGCAACCAAGGATGAATGATAGATCAATATGAAAGATTCACTGCAAAACATGTCACACAAGCAACATATCTCTTGTCAAAAGATGATAATGGTTGATTGATTAAGATGCAAGGAATGATTGATTCCATAAGACATGATGATGATAAGTACTTAGGATCACTAATTTCCTCTAAGTACAATAAGATTGATGATTTTTGATGATTGATTGAAAAAAGATATGAGGATTGGATAATTTTTTGTAGCTAGGCTTAAATATGATTGCATGATAAGATTCGAGGTTGCAAAGGGACATGGTGACATGGATTTTGATAAGCTAGAAGATATGGAATGGAAGAAATCAAGGATAAAAATAATGAATGGTATGATCAAGATCAACTAGATAAGATACAGACACAAGGCCCAAGTATTTTTCCCCTATTCCTCATCAAGACCAAGGAAAGGAAGAAAGGATGTATTTAGTAAGAATGATGGAATATGGATAAGATGAAAGATATGGTATGGAAGATATGGATAAAGCACGTATAGAATAAGATATATGATGTTCAATAAGATCCTTAACCTTGTCAAGATCAAAGGTGGAAATGTAAGGAATGAGCATAGAAAGGATAATGACCATGAATGATAAGATGGACGAAACTTGTCCCTAAGTGTAGAGTGCAAGAGTAATATGGAAGATAGGATATGGATGATAGGGAGATGGAGGAAGGAATTAAGCATAAAGTTTCACAACCAAATATGCCTCTAATAAACCATGGCAATGGGAATTAGATACCTAAATGTTGGCAGATTAATGATATGATTGAAGAATCTAAGAACTTATGCAAAGGTTTGGATTAAAAGAGAATGATGGGGGATGAATGTTGGATAATGGATAGGAGGTTGGAAGGCTTGTTGATGGATAGATGGAAAGGATGTCAAGATCAACATTGGAACACACCTTGAAGGGTGGCAGAGTGATGGAGGAAAAATGGATTTGGAAGGTGATAGGCTATTAGATGGAAAATTAGAGGAAGCTTTTGGATTAGCAAATTTGGATGCCAATTTAGATTTTATTGCTTCTATGAGACTTTTAGGAATCCACATGACTTTTGATTTTGATTTTTTCTTTGTGGCCTTTGACATTTCTCTTTTTGATATATGGACCTTTGTGGTCTTTGAAAATTGCCATTTTGCTTTGATGGGCCTTTGTGGCCTTTCAGATTTTTATTTTGATTTTGTATCAATTTTTCTTTTATTTTTGCATGTCTCTTCGAGGAGACATGTTGATCTTTTGATACATGTGGATTTTGATATAGAAGCTTTTGAGATTTGGCACCCAAATTGCTTCCAAGAGAAATGGGCGGGGTGGATTGAGATGAATGATATGGAGGTATTATGGATGAGTTAATGTGGGTATAATTTTGAAAGGGCATCAAGGATGTGTGACTTTGTTGTTTTAGAGAAATAGGATATGGACCTAGGATAGAGGGAAGTTTTGATGCACTAGGATGAGGACCTAGGATAGATGGTATGTTTGGTGGATTAGGATGAGGACCTAAGATAGATTGTAGGTTTGATGAACTAGGACACTTAGGTGTATAACCAAGGCCGTGGTGATATGGGTTTCTTTGAACAGAAAGGGGTTCTAGGATACCTTGCTCATGAAGGCCTAAATCCTTTTCCTTTGTAATTCATACTTTGACATATGCATTTACCAATGGGATATGTATTGTTTGTGAAACAAGATGCGAGTCCATTTTGGGGAGGATATGATATGGATGAGAGGATAGGTGTTGGAAGTAAACCATGATGGATAAAGGTGGAGGATCCCAATTTATAGGTTTGGGATTCATGGATAGCTTGAATAGGTGTGATAGGCTCTTGACATGGGGATGATGGGATGTTTTGATTTTGACTTGGAAAAGAATTATGAAGTGGTATGAAAGTCATATCTTGATCATGAGAAGGATAAACATCTTCATGGGATGAAAGGTTATCCTTGAATGGAAGCATATCTTGATCTTGATGAGGAAGGGAATCATGAGATTTTGTAGAAAGCATGTCTTGATCATCAATTGTTAAGACATCATTAGATAGGATGGAAGAGCTATCATGCTCTTGTGATGCAATAGAATCATGAGATGGTATGGATTGATTAGATGATGTGGAAGAAGAACCTAGAAGGATACGTGTCTCTTAAGATGGAAGGGAATTATTTTGGATGAAAAGCAAAAGGAGGGGCTCACCATAAGATTCTTGAGAAATGGGATCTTGATCAAAGATTGGAAGAATTTGTGGAATGTTGATATCATTGGATGGAGTGGAAAGAAATTTTGATCTTGATGTGTAGGGGAGTCTATTCTAGCATGATTTGGATTGAGAGATTGACATGAATCATTGGATGTTGAAGATATGATAGAAGAGGATGATTGGATGGAACTGTTAACTTGAGTGAAATAATCTTGAGGTTTATTTTAGCTTATGGTGGATGGAGATAAATGCATGACATGATAGGATTGCTCAATATCATTTGAGTTTGAGGACTGAGATTTGGGCTTCTGATTTGATTTTTTCAAAAATTCAAAGATATTGAACTTGGATGATGTAGTTGTTGGTGGAAAGGGTGTTATGTCAAGATTTTTGTCAGAGGAATAAGAATAAATGTCTAGAAGCAAACATCTCTTTGTGGTTGTTTCCCTTTGCATATTCGAGATTTGTTGTTGAAGGTTTTTCATTTGATGAGCTAAAGCATTCAATTGATCCTCATCTATTTCGGCTATGGTGGTTTGAGTTTCAATTTCTTGTTCTTTGGATTTTTAGTCTTCGTGACCTTGTTAAAATGGACATAAAAACATTATTGTTTTTAGTAAAATTTTGATCTTAGTTTGGTATAGTGTCAAGGATATTAACTCAAGTCAAATAGAATGATAGATTCTATTGATTAGACTAAGCTGATAAGTTTGATTATACGGTTTAGTTTCTTTGATTTAGACTAATCAATATTCAACTTTTAAACCCAAAAGACAAATTTTCTATTCTATGTGAAGATTTTGCTTCACAAAAGTCATGGTGCTAATTTTAACTGATATAAAAAAATGTGTGATGTCTATCCTAGGATTGATAAATTTTAAACCAAATGGCTACCCTAGGATTGATAAATTTTAAACCAAGTGACTGTCCTACTATAATCAAAATCGAGTTGTTGATGAAAGTCCAACTCGACAGTTGTGTGCAAGATAACCATCCCCAAAGCCTTTGTTCTAAAGGTTGGGAGGTCTCTTGAGGGATTTTATCATTTGCCGCACCGAATGGAAACCCTATCTATGAACCATAGTGTAGAATCCAGCTGAGTCAGTAATCACACATTATAATACTCGCAGTGCAAGGGGAGGGAAGAATCTACCCCCAAGACACTCACCATATAATTTTCAAGGACCGTTTGCTCAAGGGATTGAGAAATCTAACCTTGAGTATGCACCTGGAAAATACAAAAATATGGGTGCCCTCTAGGGGGTGACACGACTGTGTGAGTCAACGCAATTTTAAGATGTGGGCTTTTGAGTATAACGATGACCTTTTTGACCTTAAGAGTGAGTTTGTTTGAAGTGTATTTTTGTTAAACAGACCAGTGGAAATCAAGGAGGACCATGTTTGATTCTTGAACATACACTTATATTTTAGACTCTAGGTCTTAAAGAAACAACTGTTTTACAAATGCTTGCTGTGTTTTCAAAATATTGATTCAGATAAGGTCATCCTAAAAAAAAAAACACAAAGAAAACAAGAAAACAAAAAGCTATTGGAAACCCCTGTCAGATAGTTAACATCAAAATTTGGATTTTTATCAGAACATAAACTTTCCTAAATCAAAATAGAGTCTTAAACCTACATAAATTGGAATTTACAATTGAATTTGTTCAAATCAAACCAAGATCTACCATCCAAAAGTGTCTCAATCAAACACATTTGATTAGTAAGTTAAGTTTCAGGATCAGTCATCATAAATCAAAGAAAAAAAACTGTATAATCAAAATTATCAACTTAGTCTAATCAATAGAATCTATCATTCTATTTGACTTGAGTTAATATCCTTGACACTATACCAAACTAAGATCAAAATTTTATTGAAAACAATAACATTCTTATGTCCATTTTAACAATGTCACAAAGACTAAAAATCCAAAGAATAGGAAATTGAAACTCAAACCACCATGGCTGAAATAGATGAGGATAATTTGAATGTTTTAACTCAACAGATGGAAAACCTTCAACAACAATTCCAAGACATACAAAGAGAAACCACAGAAAGATATTTTCTGCCAGACATCTACCCATATCCTCTTGACCAAACAATGAACATGAAACCTTCTTCACCAAAAATTACATCATCCAAGTTCAATGTCTTTGAATTTCTACAAAAGTTCAATAAGCCCAAATCTAAGTCCTCAAACACAAATGATATTGAGCAATCCTATCATGTCATTCATTTATCTCCATCCACCATAAGCCAAAATAAACCTCAAGATTCTTTCACTCAAGTTAACAGTTCCATCCAATCATCCTCTTCTATCATATCTTCAACATCCAATGATTCATGTTAATCTCTCAATCCAAAGCATGCTGGCATAGACTCCCCTACACATCAAGATCAAAATATTCTTTCCACTCCATCCAATGATATCAAAATTCCACAAATTCTTCCAATCTTTGATCAAGATCCCATTTCTCAACAATCTTATCACAATCCCCTCCTTTCACTTTTCATCCAAAATAATTCCCTTCCATCTCAAGAGACAAATATCCTTACAGGTTCTTCTTCCACATTATCTAATCAATCCATACCATCTCATGATTCTATTCCATCACAAGAGCATGGTAGTTCTTCCATCCTATCTAATGATGTCTTACCAACTGATGATCAAGACATGCTTTCTACAAATTCTCATGATTTCCTTCCTCATCAAGGTCAAGATATGATTCCATTCAAGGATACCCTTTCATCCCATGAAGATGTTTATCCTTCTCATGATCAAGATATGCCTTTCATACCACTTCATAATGATTCCATACTTAGTAAAGGGGAAGCTACTTCCTCTCCTACACCTCATGATACTTTTCCAATTCAATATCAAAACACCCCATCATCCCCATGTCAAGAGCCTATCACACCTATTCAAGCTATCCATGAAACCCACACCTATAAATTGGGATCCTCCACCATTATCCATTCCGGTTTTCTTCCAACACCTATCCTCTCAACCATATCATATCCTCCCCGAAATGGACTCGCATCTTGTTTCATAAACAATACATATCCCATTGATAAACGTATATGTCCAAATATGAATTACAAAGGAAAAGGATTAGGCCTTCATGAACAAGGTATCCTAGAACCCGTTTCTGTTCAAAGAAAGCCATATCACCATGGCCTTGATTATACACCTAAGTTTCCTAGTTCGTCAAACCTACCATCAATCTTAGGTCCTCATCCTAATCCTCCAAACATACCATCTATCCTAGGTCTTCATCCTAGTCCATCAAACCTTCCCTCTATTCTAGGTACATATCCTATTTCTCAAGAACAACAAAGGCACACATCCTTGATGCCCTTTCAAAATTATACCCACATTAACTCATCCATAATACTTCCATATCATTCATCTCAATCCACCCTTCCCATTTCTCTTGGAAGCAATTTGGGTGCCAAATATCAAAAGCTTCTATATCAAAATCCACATGTCTCCTCGAAGAGACATGCAAAAATAAAAGAAAAAAAGGTCCATAAATCAAAAGAAAATCTAAAAGGCCACAAAGGCCCATCAAAGAGAAAAGGAAATTTTCAAAGACCACAAAGGTCCATAAATCAAAAGAAAAATGTCAAAGGCCACAAAGGCCCACAAAGCATAAATCAAAGTCAAAAGTCATGTGGATTCCTAAAAGTCTCATAGAAGCAATAAAATATAAATTGGCATCCAAATTTTCTAATCGAAAAGCTTCCTCCAATTTTCCATCTAATAACCTATCACCTTCCAAATCCATTTTTCCTCCATCACTCCACCACCCTTCAAGGTGTGTGCCAACGTTGATCTTGCCATGCTTTCCATCTATCCATCAACAAGCCTTCCAACCTCCTACTAGTGGATGGGACTATGTCTTTGCAACTCAAACCATCCACAAGATTTTGAACTTCTACTTGAAATATTTCCATAGTAGTCTGGAACTCTAGACAATCTAGCTCATAATGCCTATTGGTTTTATGAATTCCGCACCATCCAGATAAGCCAACTTTAGCTAAGTAAACTCTGCTCGTGGATTTTTCCATACCACCCAGTTGGTCGAGAGGTGTGGGAACACCTCCATTGTTATGTCTAGTGTTCCATGTTCTATTCTGCCTTTGGGATGGCCTCCTATTTTAGTTTTGTCCCGAGCTTTGAGTTCGCTTTGGATTCTGCCCTGAAGATGAGCCCGAGTCACGGTTTTCCTGATTAAGATTAGCTTGAATGCTCCTTTGGGATGCCTACACTTGATGATTTTTGTTCCTCAAATGAGTCACTTCAATAGACAATTTTTTTATTAATTCATCCAACTCATTAATTCATTCCTTATTTGCATTACTTTGAGTCAGGACTGAATTTTGGAGGTAGACAAGATGCACTAGAGGTGGATTATGTTGGGCGACAGACGCTTCAGAGTTCTATAGGTATGAAGGGATTGGAGGCTACTGTGAATAGGCCTATTGATTTGAGGTCTATGGATAACTCGACATCGATGGGGCTTGGTTCATTGGCAACCCTGGATGTGGTACAATAGGCAGCTGAGGGACCAGATTCATCAAAGGAGTTTGATGAGCTAAGGCATGAGTGAGTCCATATATCTAACCAGAGTTGGCAGTAGGCCCCAGTGAAGGAAGTGGACCTGCAATATGCTACCCCAAATTAGTGCTTACCTTCACCACCTCCGCATAAGATTCCATCAAACTTGTCAGTGGTTGATGCATACGTTTGACTAGGGCATATGTGAGGTTGTCCAAAGTAGCATAATATACCAATCTGGTCGAAGCATTGTCAACAATGTAAGGTGGTTGCAACTTCATGTATGCTCTGTGAAACCTGTTATTGAATGAGTCGATTATCTCATAAACCTCCCTTCTTACTTACATGACTTGCTGATACAAGTTTGTGGGGCTGATCAGAATCTTAATTTTTTGTAGAAAGGTATTTTTCATGAGGTCCCAATAGGTGATGGAGCCTGTAGGTAAGTGGATGTACCAATAGAATGCCTCACCCCCTAATGAATAAGGGAAGAGTCTACAAAACACATCTTCATGTTCGATTTGCATGTCCTTTAATGTTGTTTGGAAGATCTTGATATGTTCTTTTGTTGTTCTTTGAGGATCATTCATGTGGAACTTGGAGCAAAAGTTTTATGAATTATTTGGCATGTCATGGTAGTCATTGAAGGAAATGGGTGATGGATTATTGCCCAATCAAGCCATTGGTGGAGGTGGGGCAGCTGCTAGGACAATGCCTTGGAAGTCAGAAGTGAATGGAGAAAAGGCTGGTTGGAGTGAAGGAGAGGATGGAGATGGAGATGGAGGGATGGGAGGAGATGGAGGTCGAGGGATGGGGTTGAAATTGAAGCTTCCATTTTATTGGCTCTTCTAGCCCTAGTAGGAGTCTTTAGCTCTAGGAATTCTCCCTTAACTGGTGTAGACCTTGTTACTCTATGGAATCTTTGAGGGGAGAAGGACCCTATTCAATCCAGCTTATCCCAAAGGCCCTCCTTCTAGCATCAGTTCTATTGATGGGTGTTTTTTCACTTCTCAACACAGACAACACACAAGTGTGGTGCCTCTCTTGAAAGGTGAAAATTTGCGATTGGGTTTCAAAAAATCACCCCAAGGCCTCTCAGGTGTCAGGTCATGATTTGCAAAAACAACTCAATTGATTTATGTGATTTGTTGGTAATCACAAAGGGCCTTTATGGTTTAACGATATTGGAAGTTTTGGGTCTGCAAAAGGAGTTTCATAAGGTCTAAAAAATGATGAATAGTAGCTACAAGTTTAGAACAACAAACTAAAAATCCTTGAGTTCATCAGATTTGGCTTTACAATGAAGTTGGAACTTGTCTTTAACTTTAGATTTTACAGAAATGTCAAAAGGGAAAAGGGGGTAGAAGTTTCCTAAATATGCAACTATGATGAACAATAACAATGGAGGATGCTACAACAAACACACTTCCACAAACTGAGTTCCACCTAACCAGGGACAACCCACAGTCTCATGAAACTAGTGCAATATTCAAGGGGTCATTGCAAATTTTCAGATTGTATATTCACTTATTAACCATGAATAAACAATTGAACTTAAGTGCAACATGATAAATGAGCCCAGACTAACTTTACACAGTAGTTTATCATCAAAAAACATCCAAAAGTATGGGCTGGAAATGCATCAAACACTATAGCATGCATCCACCATTAAAGCAAAACATGAACTACTAACCAGAAAGGAACTCAAACTTGAAATAACAAAGATGAAATTAACTCTTTGGAGATAGAATCATGCACACATGGAGAATAATACATAAGAAATAAACTCAATGTTTTTCTCATATATTTTCATCAACATGTCTCTACATAACTCATTTCCCTTTGAAAATGAGAGCATGCCCCTATTTATAGTTTTCCAAAAGAAGAATGAGTGGTCAAGATTCATTTACAATGAGTGGCTTAGATTCATTATGGATTAGGGTTTCACCTACCCCTAATACATTACAATATAAAAATAGACTTTTGTTTTTTTCCCTATTTTGTCCTCTAGCTACTTCCAACCTATATGACTATTTTGTCAAATATTCATCATCAATAATAGGCTTTCCAGCTTCCTTCTGAAGAGTATCATACTCCATGAACTTTTTGATTACATCCAACAACTTATTTTTTGTAGAGAACTTAGATTTGAGGATTTGGAAGGCCACCCTTTTGAATCTTTTGGTTATTTGATCATGGTGTTTGGTGCACTTCTGCATGGCTTTGACTATCTTCTCTGATTGAAGGCCCTTGCAACAAAATTCACAAATTCTAGTGATAGCATGTCACCATCCCCTTGCTCCATTTTCTTCTGAAATAAGGGCTTGATCTTCTCTGGATCTAGTTCCAAGGTGGGCATCTCATAATCTGTCATCATCTTCAAATAATCTCCACTATCCATCCAATGCTCTATAATCCATTCATAATCAATTTCTAATTTTTGTATTGTTTTTTCCAAAATCTCCTTCCTTTATTCAAGATTTAGCTACCAGGCCTCAACTAGCCAGTGATCTTCCTTTGGCAATGCCAACTCCTTCTCCCAGTTTCCCGAGAGGGCTTGAGGATGCTCTCTAGCTTCAGGTAGGTGATCCTATAAAGCTCGGGGAACTCCTTGCAGGTGTTCATTATGTCCTCCACCTCTTTTTGTAGGATAAAAAATTCATTGTGCATTCTAGTTGTACATTGTATGCACATGTCACCATTGTAGATTACCCTGTAGAAAAAGTCTAAGGTAGATTTGGTCTAGTTCTTCATTTTTTCCATTTTTCTCACTTCCTCCTTTGAGAGCAAGACATGTGCCATTGATTCTTTAGGAGCCTCTTCTTGTGTTTAAGTCCACTATTGAATGTAAGCAATAAGGTCTGCTACTTGTGCTTTCAGCTCTTCCTTTGTGGACTGGTCCTTGTTCATTTTCTGCAAAATAGTGGAGATGGACTCTTGAAATTCATCAATCTTCTTTCCACGAGATGTCAAGCCTAGATTGAATGTGGATATTTGGTAGTTTTGGCCTTGAAGCATACTTTCATCCCTATCTGAAGCACGAGTGGCCACTTGTAGTATCCTTGAACCTGTAGCATCAATGTAGATATGAGACCTAATCTTTGGCCTCTTTTACCTATGGGTTTTCACTTGTGCCCTAGCCAGGATTGCCTTTAGTCGGGCCTTGGGATCAACAACTATGGGAGCCTTCTTCTTTAATTGTTGCTCCAGCCACGCGGGGACCTCTATTTGACATTTTGGTGATTCATGATCACCGTCCTCTTCATATTCCTTGAAAGACCCCTCTTTATCATGTTCAGGAGCCTCTTCATCATTCCTTGTTTCCTAATCCGACTCCTTTTCTTGTATCACAGTCTCTTTTCTACCAGGCTTAGTAGATGCTACATTTTCTTCAACAATATTCTCTTCTTGCGGTGTCGTCCCTTTAGTAGCTTCATGCTCAATATCAATATTGCCCATAAGCTCAACATCCCTTTGTTTCATGGTTTCTTCTTCTTCTTTGTATTCCATTTCTTCTTCTCTTGGAAGCACTTTTTCATCCTTCAAGCCCTCATCTTGGCCAGTCTGTGGAGGCTTATCGATTATCTCTATATCAATATCTGTGTCTGTGCTAGCTTTTCCTTCCTCAGAGCGATGCTCCTTGGGCCTCGCCTCTTTATCTTGCTCCTGATCAGAGGTTTCAACTTCATAATACTCATCAATTTTATCATCACCCTCCTCTTCGGGCGCTTGTTATCCTTCTTCTTTAGAAGCCACCTTGTCGATATTTACACTTAGCCCACCTTCAAGATGCTCAAAATAATCATCCTTATTAGAGTCCTCTAGTTCCTCAGGAGCATCTCCTGGGGCAGCCCTGGTTTGCTCCATGCTTTGTTTCTCTATTTCTTCAAAGATCCGCATGGTAGCCTTCATCTTTGGAGGTTTGATAGGAGGTGGAGGAAGAGGCAAGGCCATAGCAATTTGGGCCATTATTGCTTGGACTTTGGGATCAAGGATCACCTTAGAGAGCTCAACTAGCACATTCTGCATGTAGGCAACAAAGGCGTGTGGCAAGGTGATAGATGCCATGGTAGTCATTGGCAATGAAGGTGGCAGAGTGGAAAGATTATGTAAATGAGGAGGAAGTGAGGCAAATGACAATGGGGAAGTGGTGGAAGAGGAAGAGTCCAACACCACCATGGGAGCGATTGATGATGCAGAGGTGAGGTGGACTGATATGTTCACAGTCGGTGGAGATGAAACAGGCAAAGACTTAGGAGTGGAAGGGGATGGTGTGGTGACGGTAACAACAATGGTTGATGGGAGAGTAGTACTAGTTGGTGGTGGTGAGCAAGGTCGTTTAGACTCTTCTTCCTCTTCATGTCGGTGCTCCTCCTCCTAGATGGTTGGCATTTTGAGAACAAAAGTTCTCATTCTTTTCGCCTTCTTTGACAGTTGCCCTTCTCTTGCCTTCCTGGCGTATACTTTATGCTTGGGCTTTCATTTAGGTACTATAGATGTTCAAATTATCTTGATTGATAACATGCACCTTATCCTGATTTACTAACATCAGTTCTCCCTGAATCACTTCTTTACTAACCAGTTAATTAAATAATCCTTATTTAATTAATTCATCATAATTCCTCTTTTAATTAAATAAATCATTTTATTTGATTAAATCATTATCTTCTTTCAATTAAATAAATCATTTTATTTAATTAATCATAATTCCTCTTTTAATTAAATGAATCATTTTATTTGATTAAATAATTATCTTCTTTCAATTAAATAAATCATTTTATTTAATTAATCATAATGTTCCTCTTTTAATTAAACAAATCATTTTATTTGGTTAAATATGCATACAAAGGACTTAATGACAAGTTTACAAGATGTAAGTGTTTATGAGAATTAAGGGATCCATTTTGGGGAGTGAAACTTGTTACATATGTGGGTACACTTGCATACTTGTTTATATTTATTATTAACAAGGTCTAGTAGGCTTGTTCCTATGACCATTATGACATGGTATTCAAATCCTTATTCCAATTTATGTCCCCTTTTAAGGCCTCAAGATAATACCTCTAGTTTCTATAGAGCTTGGAGAAGAAGATGATATGCCCTAATCCTATGCATTGGTCCAAAACTATCCTCTCCTTATTGATGAGTCCATCCATTGACCTCAAATATATTGTCTCCCTTTTCTCAATTTAACTAATGGTTCTATGGGAGAGGGCCTATAGTTTTTAGACCTAATAGACTAAATAAATCTATAGATAATTTCACATATAAAAGGCCACACCCATTAATATCATGGTTGTACCCATGAATGTGTGGTCAAAGCTCTATGTTACAAATAGAATATAAAATTTTGTATATTAGTTAAAAAATTAAAAATAACATAAAAAATAAGGGAAATTGACACATCTACCTCTAAACACTCAAAGACATAAGTCTAATGTCACATCTTATTAATCTATGCCAAGCTATATATTTTTCATACCATTATCTTACATGACCAAATCAATATCTCTCTTAAGGTGAATGTGAAAATAAGAGGTTAATGAGGCGGTTTGGTGCATGAGCTCTACTAGGGTTTTGAGTTTTCTGAGGTCATTTGTGGCCCCTCCTGCGTCATACTACACTGATTGCGCAGGATTTTGGTTCCTCCATTGCGTACGACCGCATTTACTGCAGTTTTAGGGGTTTATTATGCCTTCAACCAGCTCTAACTCGGCAATTCTTGTTGGTGTTAGCGGTTCGACGGCACAGTTTAATGGCTCCCCCATCGAACAAACGCCCTCAGAAATTTGTTCCGAAAGTCTTTCACGAGGTAAGCATTCTGACGCTCCTGCTGATGTAGTTTTACCTTTACCTGATTTTGATTCTGCATGCCAATGGCTTGAAAAACACACCCTTGTGGGTGATTTTTTTGGGAGGACTCCCCCTGAAAGTGTGCTAAAAGACTGGGTTAACAAGGCCTGGGTCCCTCATGGGGTCCGCCTTGATATGGTCCAAAGTCTAACCAAGGGTTTTTTCTTGTTTCGCTTTGCGGAAGTAAACCATGTCCAAGCTATTCTGGGTCATGGACCCTAGTATGTCCGTTCCTCCTTGTTGGTTTTCTAGTCCTGGACTCGGGATTTTGCTGTCTCTGAGGACACCAAAATGCGTGTGCCGGTCTGCATTGAGTTTCCCGAGTTGCCCTTGCCATGTGTGCCCTTCTTGCACCATATTGCTTCCTCTCTGGGGAAGGTTGTTTGCATTGAACCTGATAAGTTCTTTCAAGCCCGTCCTCAGAAGAGGGTTTGTGTGGAAGTTGATTTATCCAAGGATTTGAAAGAGACTGTTGACCTTCAAATCGGGGATATTCGCCACTCCCAGAAAATCACGTATTTTAACCTTCCCAACACATGCTACCGGTGCCAATCAGCTGATCATAAGATCAGGGACTACCCTTTGTCAGTTCCCCGTACTGTTTCTCAGCCACGGGGTGCTGAAAAGCCTCGTCAGATAGAGCCTTCGGTTAAGGCGGACACAAAGTGGACCACGGTCGCCAACCGGAAAAATAAGTCACATGGTTCTGGGTCGGCTCCCAAAGCCCCGGAACTGACCCAGCAAGTTTCAAACCCTTCAGAGAAGGGGAAGGCCACTCCCGCAGGAGTGGCTTCTACTGTTTTATAGCCCAGGCCGCCGACCACGCCCCAGGCTGCTACAGTTTTATGTGCTCAACCGGTATTATCCACCGGTGTGGAGACTCAACGACGTTCTCACAGCCAGTCTCCTCCACCAGAAGAAGGTGAATATGTGTCAGAAAAGCGGAGGTATTCTCCCTCTATTTAAATGGGTTCAGTTCCATAAGAGTTTTTGAAGAATAGCTTCTCTTCCTTGTGTGAAGAGGACCGAGATTCTGCAAGCATGGAAGACTTTCCATGAATTTTCTCTCATGGAATGTTCGAGGTCTCACAGACCTCTCAAGGAAGTATTCTGTTAGGAATACTTTGAAGAATTTTCTGCAGATTGAAGTGCTTTGTCTCCAGGAAGTTAAAATTTTAGGTTTTTTGCTTGCTTTGGCTTGCCGCTCTATTTGGCCAGCTAGCACTATGTTTTGTACTTTGCATGAGGCTGGTCGTGGTGGAGCAGCTACTCTTTTGGCCCCGCGGTTGGTTCCTTATGTGGTTGACCATGGGGTGGATCCCTCCCAGTGGGCTGTCTGGACTCTTCTCAATATTGAGAATCATTCCTTTGGGATTATCAATATTTACGCCTCTAATGATGCTGTGGAGCGCTGCTTGCTTTGGCGATGGCTTGCAGACTCTTTGCCAGTTGCCACCTGGTTGCTCTGTGAGGATTTCAACATGGTTGAAATGGCGTATGATAAAAATGGCATTGTACCTTTTCGTTGGGTTGCAGGCGAAAGGGAGGCATGGTTTTACATGCGCAATAAATTGGGGCTTTTTGATCCCAATCTGGGTTACCATCATTCTCATTCCCTCTGGCACACTTGGTGTAACTACAGAGCTGGTGCTGACAGAGTCTTTAAGCGCCTTGATCGTGCCATGATCTTGGCACAATCTTTTTTTTCTTTCAAAAGCTCTACTTTGCCTGTCAAGCCGTTTGTGGATGTGACCCTTTCGGATCACTTCCCCATTCAATTTCGGATTGAGTGGGATA
Organism: Sequoiadendron giganteum; assembly: GCA_007115665.2. Lineage (NCBI taxonomy): Eukaryota > Viridiplantae > Streptophyta > Pinopsida > Cupressales > Cupressaceae > Sequoiadendron > Sequoiadendron giganteum. The sequence continues at coordinate 27,285,138 of CM021108.1, read as the reverse complement.
CTTGGCAACCTCACACGTGTAAGACGTAATTCTTTTTGAACATGTCTCTACTCCGTCACAAGCCCACCATGTCCCACATTCTTCGAGTGTGGAATTTAGAGTGTCGTCCGTTTGGCAGTACGGGCTGGATTGCTTGGTGGAATGATGCTATCATTCGTACTGCGTGCTTCCTACGCATTTATGGGCGACAACTTGCTTTATTTCGCCGGCGCTCTTATGAGGCCACCACTGCTGACTTGCGTGCTGCTACAGAGGCCTTAATGGCTTGTCCTTTCTCTTCGTCACATCAAGTCTGGGTGGCGGACTTAAGACACTAGAAGCAAGTGGCTGATAGCTATTCTGCCAGGGGCGCTCAAATCAAGGTGCGGCTCCACTGGCTCAAAATTGGGGACTGTGCCTCCAAAGAATTTTTTTTAGCTCTTCGGGCTAGGCACTCCTCCCCAGGCATTAAAGCCATCAAAGATGGTAATCAAGTGCTCTTTGAGCTACCTGACATTCTCCAGGCTTTTTTCCGTCACTATGAGCAAGTTTTCACGGCTGAGGACCCCATGCCTGTGCGCCAACAAGCCCTTCAAAGCTGCCTTGCTGTTGTGCCACATAGGCTTTCTTCAGCCCAGATTAATTTTTGTGATCAATTATTAACAATTGATGATCTCAAGGAAGCTGTTTCCTCCATGGCCGATGACAAGGCTCCTGGGATTGATGGTTTCCCCTGTGAATTCTATAAAGTGCTTTGGGACTGTATTGGGAGTGACCTTCATCGTGTTTATCTTGAAGCCTTTCACAACAATTCTTTAGGCAATTTAATAAATAAAGGAAATATTAAATTCATACCTAAGTCTGGAGATCCGAAGGATATTTGTAACTGGCGGCCCATCACGCTTCTTAATGTCTCTTATAAAATTATTGCCAAAGCCTTGGCTCTAAAAATCCACCACCTCCTACCTCAGATTGTGCGTCCCGAGCAGACTGGATTCATCAAATCCAGGTTCATTCTTGACAACATTATTGTTGTTTGGGAAGGCATGGAGTGGGCCCGACGTTCGAACCAAAAAGTCGTGTTTATCAAAATCAATTTTGCTAAAGCATATGACCGCATTGAATGGCCTTTCATTCTTGCGATGTTACATGCATTGGGTTTTGGAGCCAATTTTCTTTAGTCCGTTCGCATGCTTTTTTTTGATGCCTCGGCTTGCATCTCCATTAATGGCCACCAGTCCTCTGCTTTTGGCCTCTTTCATTCTATTCGCTAGGGATGCCCTCTTGCCCCTGCGTTGTATGTTCTGGCAGCTGAGGGTTTTGGATATCTCTTGGCCAATGCTATCTCCCAACATCGTGTTAAAGGAATAACACTCCCAGATTCTCAAGAGCAACTTGTCAATGGGCATTTTGCTGATGATTCCTTCCTCACTCTCTTAGAGGACGAAGGTTCGATCACTGTTGCCCTTGAATGCTTTGACACTTTTTGTCTTGCATCTGGTTCTGCAATTCAATGGCACAAAACATTGTGCTACAGATAGTCTGTGCTTCCCACTCTTGCGTGGCTTCAATCCTATAACTGGAAGTGGATTGGTCAAGGGGAAATCTTCTACTTCTTGGGCATTCTGTTCGCCTTCCAGGCTCCCCCCCGGGAGCTCTGGCAAACCGTGCTCTCCAGAATTGAGCAGAAGCTGGCCTATTGGATTACCAAGCCTCTCTCGTCGACAGGAAAATTCTAGGTGTGCTCTAAAGTTTTGGTTGCCACCCATGTCTATTATTCTTCCTGTTGGGCTCCTTCTAAAGCAGCCTATAGCAGACTCGAGAAGTTGCTCCGCCATTTTCTTTGGGCCTCTTCTGAGACCCATAAGGGTTTTCATCGGGTTGCTTGAGAATTTTGCTGTCTTCCCAAGGAGTCGGGAGGGCTCGGCTTGCTTTCCACTCAACGACAGGGAACTGCCCTCTGTGTCAAATGGATCATTCGTGCGCTTACTGGGGATGAAGCCTGGAAAGTTCTCCTCAGACATTGCATTCAGTCTGGGTTTCCCATTCACAGACCCGCCTGGAAAGGCATCGACTTCCAAACCCTACTGGTGATGACGGAGCCGGTTCAAATTATTGGCTCCTTTGTGGCTAAAAGCATTTGGCGTTCTTGAGAAAATGTCAAGCCCTGGCTCCATTGGGCTGGTGCCGGGTTTCGTGATGGGCTCTCCATCAACCAGGATAATCTCTAGTGGTCTCCCCTTCTTGCCCAAAATGGTCAACCCCTGGCCAAGTCGCCTTGGCTCAAAGCTCTCTGATTTCATAGGAAGGGCATTCAGACACTGCACCAGCTCTTCCACCAGCCTACCATGAGTATTATGCAGTGGGATGTTTTTAAAGCTCATTACAGCCTTCAAAACTAGGACCATCCTACTTTTGACGGTCTGGTGAACGCCATTCCGGCAGAGATTCTTCACAAAGTTGGTATTCGTGGGCACAAACCTTGGTGGAAAGACTGGAAATGGTTTCTAGATACTCCTCTTAGGAGCTACAAGCCGTGGCTTGGTTACAGGTGGCTTTCACCCCATTTCCCTATGCTTAGCTCATTGAACCAGAGGTGGCTTCTTAACTCCTCGGCCTTTACTTGGCGTAGGAGGTTTGATGCCATTTGGTCTGCAAGTGTTAATCCGAAGCTGGCCCACTTTGCTTGTTGTATTCTTTTCCAAGGCTTTCCTGTGGGTTCTCGGCTGGTTCATTTAGGGGTCTCTGACCCTCGCTGCCCGTTTTGTGGGTAGCCTGAAAGCTTCAAGCACCTTTTTTGGTTTTGTCCCAGAGCTCAGCAGGTCTGGACTTGGATTCATGATTTCTTTCGGCCTTTTAGGCCTAAACCCTTTTCGTGGCATATGGTTCTTCTGGGGGACCCGCCTAGAACCCCGGCTAAGTTCACCCAGATTTGGCACACTTTCAGAGTGGAAATCCTTTTCAGTATTTGGAAAGACAGAAATGCTTGTATTTTTGCTCATTCGCATATAGATATTAATGTTTCTATTTATGCTAAAGCTGTTATATGCTCTAATGTTATGTTACAGATTCAAGTGCAAGCCAACAAGGTTGCACTGAAAGTGGCTCACCTGCAGGTTCTCCTAGACCACTGGGGCAATGCCCCTTGTACTGTGGCTCAGATTCCTGACTCGCCCTCCTCCTCCCGCCGTCGATCGCCCTCTCGGGGCCAGAAGTGGAGTGATTCCACGCAGGCTCGCTCCCAGCCTCCTCCTCAGAGGGATTCTCAGCCTCCCTGACAGACTCGTTCACCTCTGCCGCGACCTGGTCAAGGTTGTCACTCTAGTGGTGCGCCGAGGAACAGTGGTGGCAGCTCTGGGTGGCCTGCAGATGCTCCTCTTGACTTTGGCTCTGGTTGGCCCTCTTCTGGGAAAAACTTTCTGCGGCTTACTCTTGCAATCTCGCCTCAGCGCGAGGATAAAGAAAAAGAAGATAAAAATGATGATGGTTGGGGTGCTCCTCTTGACGTCACTCCTAACCCCGCTGATGTATGGGGTAGAAATTTAGATGACCAGGATCCCCCAGGATCTACTGGCACTGCCTTAGCTGCATAGTTTTCATTCTGTTTTTTTTTTCTGGGCTAGGCCCATGTGACTTTAGTTAATTTTGCTGGGCTAGGCCCATGTCGCTTTCGGGGTGTGTTTTCCTACCACCCAACCCTTTTTTGTGAATTCTGTACTTTATTTATATTAATATAGATATCTGGAAAAATTCATCAAAAAAATGAGAGGTTACTATTTACCTTTTACTTTATTAGTTCTGTCCACGGTAGAATACTAATGCATTCATTCAATCCAATTTTTTTAATTGATAGTGACGATTCAACCAATGAATATTTGGAATTAAAAACTTGACCAACACTTTTATATAGTCTATTTTTAACTGTCTATTTTTAAAATTGCTAAAATATCTTTTATCTTTCTTTTTATTGGTTCATGTTGTGAATAGTCATTGCAAAAATTAGGATTTTTCTTTTTCTTTTTTCTAAATTATGTGCAATACAATGCATTTAATTCATTCAATCAGAATTCAAAACTATTAATGACTTGAATGACATGAGTACTATTACATACATCACAATATAATTGCATTGTTGACTTAGAGGTAATATTTTACATATTTTATTTAATAATTGACAAGATTTTCAAAGCTTATTAAGTAAATGTGAGTACAGTCAATGCATATTTTATATTTATTTATAATGTGTATTAAATATCACAATATAATTTATCTATCTGTAATAAATATAAATAAAATTTATCTATCTACAATTAATATTTCAATAAAATCTATCCATTAAATATTAATGTAGATATTTTTAAAAATATACAAGTACTAATATAATTTAGCAAGACAAAAATTACATAAATATCACATTATCATATAAATATAAATATGGAGTTATTATAATAATATATTTTTATAATTGAATATTTTTTGAAGTTCTTGCAATATTAATTAACTATAATAATAACATTATACAACAACAAACAATCATATTACACCCCTACCTACTTCTATTAACTAAATGTTTAAAACAACCAAGCACACTCATATGATTTTTTATTTTTTATTTTTGCAGTACTAATCAACTATAATAATAACATTATACAACAAAAAACAATCACATTACACCCCTAGTTGCTTCTATTAACTAAATGTTTAAAACAACAAGCACACCCCACATGAATATTTTTTAAATTTTTTTACACCATGAATCAACTATAATAATAACATTATACAACAACAAACAATCAAATTACACCCCAACTTACTTCTATTAACTAAATGTTTAAAACAACCAAGCACACTCTACAATAGGCAGAACTTGACACAAATGCGTCTCTTGTCATTTATAGTTGAGGTGAATTTCTCACTATGCATTTTTACCAACCTTACTCATTTACAATTAATACATGGGGACCTTGGGTATGATGATTGAAATTTTTTATTAATGAAATTACTACTTTTTGATGTAATTTTTTAATGAATTATATGGTAGTGCATTTATTATCACCCTTACTTTTCCTCTACTAGCATTTATGACTCACATTCTTGTGACTGACATGACATACATTCTTGGTCATCCCATATGTTGATGCTTACATTTTTCACATCCTTTTGACACATATTTTATTATGCCCATGATGAGTTACTATTTCTTAGGGACAAGATATCTTTATGAGATAGCAAAATTATCTTTGACATATATCCCATGTGATCATTATATGATGTTGCTTTAGATGATTTTTTACATGTTTGATGTGCTTACATGTAACTTATAACATTTATGTCTATCTTTATTTTATCATTTTCTATACCAAAAGCAACCTTTTACATATCTTGATAATTATATCCATTTCATGTGCTTACATGTTCATGAGATAATGATCTTTTTCTATACTAAACACTTTAACATGGTAATCAATATTCTCATTTCCTTATTTTCCTTGCATCCTATGGATGCAATCAATTAGAGAGAGGACATTCACTTCATGAGTTTAATGATGGTGATGCAATTATGAATATTTTTGGTACAAGATAGAGTTTCATCATTGTATCCAAATGGAGTCCTTTTACCACACTATATATAACCAAACCATGTTTTATATCCAAATAGAGATACTTTGGCATCTCATTCGTATTTGAATGGATTCCTTACATGCAAATTTTCAAATAGTTAGAACCCTTTTTACATTTGCTCATATCCAAGAAAAGCCCTCTCATTCAAGCGTTAGTAGAGTCAAACCTTTATTTTGCATAGTAAGAGTCCTTAGTGTATCACTTTTCATAACAAGCATGATCTTTTACCTTTCTCTTTCTCTTTTCTTTTACTTTTTTGAAGATAGTTCCTATTCAAGCAAGCTATAATTCGTGATTTTATCAAATTGTGTGATATATGCTACTTGTTGCATGCTTTTCTCTATTTTGCATTTTTTAGTAGTGTTAAAGACAACAATATTTCACCCATTACATGTTTGAGAAAGTTATCATCGAATATTTACCCAAGGTTGTAAAGTTAGTCCTTCAAGGAGGTTGACATATGAAAACTTGACCCTAACAATTTGACAACTTCCCTAATGATATTTTTAATTATTGTTGTCCTTACAAACATTTATGTCTTAGAGATTTTGGTGAATTAAGTTGAAAAGTTTACTTTTCTACTAGATCAAATCTATTCGTTTAGAGGCTAAATTTGCATTGCTTGTGATCAATGTTGAACCATATTGGATCAACCCTTATAGAACTCTATATGTTCTAATTCTAAGATAATAAACATACCAAACACATTAATTTTCTCGACATTGATAAATTGATTATATGCAACACATCATTCTTTATTATAATTTCTAAACAAAATATCATATCCATTTATATTTAATTTCCAGAAACAAACACTCAAACTTATCATTTCCCAACTTCAATTAATTATAAATTTAACGTTATATTTTTACTAGGCCTAGATGAATCAATGTAATGTATTTTTACACTTCCAATGTTAAAGGAAAAATACATCTCAACTAACAATAGTGTTGAAAACGTTACAAATTATCTACAAATAATTTCAGCATTTCTGAGTCAATCTAAGTACATGTGATTCTCAGAGCAATTGAAACTATCTTATTTTCAGTGTTTCCTCCCTCCAAGTACGAGATGACATCCGCAGCCCATGTTGTGGAGAAACTGATGTCCAATGGGCAGAATCATCTTCATGTTCAGGATAAGTACGTCTTTCCTCCAGGTGAACGTCCCGACATGTCTCAGGTCTGTCATTCTTATAAATTTCCAGTCATAGACCTCAAATATTTGGATGGGCCTGATAGAATAAAGGTAGTGAATCAGATTAGGCGGGCATGCGAGGAGGATGGCTTCTTCCAGGTAAACATCTAGATTTGTGTTCTTATTTTTCCTTTATCTGAGTATCGCCTAAATTCAATATGGATCATTCAGATCGTGAACCATGGAGTGCCAGAAACTGTGATGAAAAGCATGATGGACATTGCCAAAGAGTTTTTTGAAATGCCTGTGGAATACAGGGTTTGTCTCTATTCAGAGGACCCACAGCAGGGTGTCAGGGTTTCTGCAAGCTTCATTGTCACCAAAGGTAAGTTCTTTAACTGGAGAGATACTCTAAGACACCCATGTCATCCGCTGGACGAATTTATCAATTCATGGCCTCAAAAGCCTGCAGTTTACAGGTAGTGACAAAAACCTTAAAAAATACACCCAAAAAAAACACAAACATAGTTTCTCACAGGAATTCACCAACAAGTGTGTGTGACATCTTTTTTCTCATTTCCCTTTTTAAAAACAGAGAGGTTGCAGGGAAGTATGCCAAGGAGATAAGAGTACTGGTTCTAAGACTTCTGGCTGCGATTTCTGAAGCTTTGGGACAAGATTCTAATTATTTGAATGCAATCTTTGGAAAGCATAGTCAGTTAATGCACATAAATTACTATCCTCCATGCCCAAATCCAGATCCTACCTTTGGCGTAGCACCTCATACAGATCCACGTGGCATCACTGTTCTGATGCAAAGAGATGTGAGTGGCCTGCAAGTGTTAAAAGATGGGAAATGGGTTGCAATAGAACCAATACCCAATGCCTTTGTGTTGAATGTGGCTAATCAACTTCAGGTTTATAGTAATATAAATGATATTCACTGTATATAGACTTCCCTCGTCTGTTTAAAACTCGTTTCTGGAGGTATGAATTGTGAATTGTTTTTGTATGAGATTTTATTAGGTTATAAGCAACGGAAGATTCAAAAGCATCGAGCACAGGGCTGTAACCAATACAACTACTGCACGAATATGTATTCCCACCTTCTATGGGCCTTCGTCGGATGCCTTCATTGCTCCTGCAGCATCCATGGTGGATGACGAGCACCCGGCTTTATATAGAGGATATAAATTTGAAGAATACATGAGGGCATTCTGGAGCCAAGGTTTGAAGGGCAAGAGCATTTTGGATCGCTTCAAGATATTAAAAATATAACAGCAGAGAAAACCCAACAGAAAACAGAGCAAATAATAAACACATAATAACTCACAGATTTCTATATTATTCATCAATAGCAATTACAGATTTATAGAACATGGGAACTCAACAATATCCTATAAGATTGGAATACAAGATGACAGCTATCTCCAGATTATGGACAACAAACTAAAGTTTATTGACAACTAACTATGTGACTAATGCTAATGACCAGGAACTATGGACAGATCAGACTATTCGTTGAAGACTCCTAATTGAACTTCTCTTGCATGCATGATTCAATTATTGCCTTATTCCAACACTCCCCCTTAAGGAATAATTTAAAATAACTCCAACTCTCACATGAGCACAACACTGCTCTTTTGAGATCTCATGCACCTCTCCTCCTCCAGCACCATAAATGGAGGCATGTCGAGGAACCCATATTTCCTCTTAACAACCTTTTTTAAATTGTGCTTTGATGATCCCCAACTCAACTAACTATTTTTTTTTTAAATAGTACAATTTCTTCATCCGCCTCATCAATGGTGTTATTGATGAAGTTTGCTTCTCCATCACCATTGGTTGCACTCCTTTTAAGTAGATCTGCAGCCTTTTTCTACAGTCCCAAGCATTATGTCCTTGTTTGCCACAATAGTAGCATTTACCAGTCTTTTTCCTTGCACCAAAACTTGATCCACCACTCTTAGAATATAATGCAATAGGATTATTCACTGAACTTTCACCACTATTCTTTGAATGTCTTTCTTCTTCAAGAAGTGCTGTAATCATGCTCCCAAGAGATTGTGATGGTAGATTCCCCAACGTAAATGCCACATTGCTAAAAGTTGATGTCATGCTTTTAAGTAAAATTGCCTTTGCATCATCTTCATCTACAACTGCTCCAATACCTGCAAGTTGTGTCATCAAAGACTTAAGCTTGTTAACATGGTCAGTAATGCTCTCACCTTGTGACATTTTAAAGTCAAAGAGTCGCTGCTTCAATAGCACTTTGGCATTATGTGTCTTTGGATCAAACAAATTTCCAAGTGCCTCCCATACTTCTTTTGATGTCTTGGACAGGTCCACTAAATGAACTTGAGAATTTAATAGACCCAAACCAATAAAAGACTTGGCTTTGTTGTCCTTAGTTTCCACTTAGCTATCTCTCCAGCATTTGCAGAAGGTTTCAGCTCTTTCCCTTGAACAATATTCCACAAATCCTTTTCAATTAAATGGAGTTGCATCTTAACCTTCCATGTGTGAAAATTTTCTTTTGAAAATTTATCCACAACATGTACTAGAGCCATTTTATAACACCACAATATACTTTGGACAATCAGTCCTTGCAAACAGCAGGCAGCTCCTTCGTAGCAGCAATAACAAACTTACATGCTCTGAGCACCAAGACCCACCATTGACTCTGATACCATATTAAAAATATAACAGCAGAGAAAACCCAACAGAAAACAGAGCAAATAATAAACACATAATAACTCACAGATTTCCATATTATTCATCAATAGCAATTACAGATTTATAGAACATGGGAACTCAACAATATCCTATAAGATTGGAATACAAGATGACAGCTATCTCCAGATTATGGACAGCACACTAAAGTTTGCTGCCAACTAACTATGTGACTAATGCTAATGACCAGGAACTATGGACAGATCAGACTATTCGTTGAAGACTCCTAATTGAACTTCTCTTGCATGCATGATTCAATTATTGCTTTATTCCAACACAAGATCCAAACCAGTCCATGATTGAAAAGTGTGGCATATGACTGCTGTTATTGGGGCATACTGTGCTGGTATGGACAGTTGGCACTATCTTGTATAGCAATGCTTTATCTGGGAAATAGGATGGAAGAGAATAACCTATTCCTCTACATGAACATTTGAGTGGTGGTAAGAACAACTTTTATTTTATAGTTTTAAAATAAAATTTTCTAAGCTTTTTTAGTCTGGTTTTGAGATTATCATTCAAGCATGAGAAGTATGCTTTGAAATATGTATAAGGTATGGTATATTTAACTAACTAAATCTTGAGAGAAAATAATATTGAAAATTAAAATTGTGTTGGAAAATGAATCATATTTGAATTGAAGATGGACAGATCATAAAGAGGGCTGGTAGTTCAGTGATGGGAGATTTTAGGTTCGATTCCTATTGATACATGAAAAGATTAATATGATATCATAATCCAGTACGGTGGCTTAAGGGAGTGTTGGAAAATGAATCACATCTGAACTGAAGATGGATTGTTCACAAAGAGAGCTGATAACACATTGATAGAACACCCTACAGCAGATGAAAGATCCTAAATTCAATTTCTAACTAATTCATAATTTTTTTTTAACAAATTAAACATACAAAACAAAAATACCAAAATCTATAATATCTCTAAATTTTGCTCCAACTTATAGTTGAAGCGTTTGCAACCTCCTATTTATCAACAATGCGCATTCGATTTGGATTTGTCCAAAACATTCTTTTAATAACTGTGGCGATGGTTTCAATGCTCATTTTGTTTGTTTCAAAGTAGTTTTACATTCTCTCTTTTAACTTGGACTATTTGAGGTCTGTCTTTCTTCGAAAGAGATAAATTCTCTTGACTCATAAAACATTTAAAAAATTATTGGATTCCTTCTTAAATAAACTTCTTAATTTTTAAAAGTTGATAAATTTTACTTAAATATCTTTTATGAGATTATAGCGTTAATTGCTATAGAGATTTGATTATAATTTTTGAGCTGCAGTATCTCCCATACAACACAACTATAAACTTTCAGCCAGATCAATGGATCAGATGCCCCGAAAAAAATTATCCTATTTTTTTTAGAAAAGCAGCTCATCAATCCTTAGTTTTTAATGGAAGTCAATAAAACGTTCATTCATTTATTTTAAAATTAAATATTATTTAAAAAGAGATATTCATAACAAGTTTATCAATCTAGGCTTCTAGCTAACCAGGACATTTAATACAGCTTTTCATAGTAGGAATTCCATAGAAAGTGCTGTGGTAGCGTAACAAATATTGCTTTCAATGAAGATAAATATTCTATGCAACTACATGTCTGGGGTCTGTAATTCTTATATGCAACCACGTCTGAGGTCTGCCATTCTTATATGTTTCCAGTGGGCATAAAATAAATGGGAAACAATACATCTCAACTAACAATAGATAAAATAAATCGTAAACAATTTTTTTTTTAATAGTGTTCAGAACGTGACAAATTATCTACGAATAATTTCAGCATTCCTGAGTCAATCTTAGGATATCTGAATCCCAGAGCAATTGAAGCTATCTTATTTTCATTTTATTCCTCCCTCAATTACAAGATGACATCCACAGCCCATGTTGGGTTCAATCTCAATGTTGTGGAGAAACTCATGTCCAATGGGCAGAATCATCTTCATGTTCAGGACAAGTACATCTTTCCTCCAGGTGAACGTCCCGACATGTCCCAGGTCTGTCATTCTTATAAATTTCCAGTCATAGACCTCAAAGATTTGGATGGGCCTGATAGAATAAAGGTAGTGAATGAGATTAGGAGGGCATGCGAGGATGGCTTCTTCCAGGTAGACATCTAAATCTATTTTATTCTTTTGTTCTTTATCTGGGTATCGCCTAAATTCAGTATGGTTCATTCAGATCATGAACCATGGAGTGCCAGAAACTGTGATGAAAAGCATAATGGACATTGCCAAAGAGTTTTTTGAAATGCCTGTGGAAGACAGGGTTTCTCTCTATTCAGAGGATCTACATCAAGCTGTCAGGGTTTCTACAAGTTTCAATGTCAACAAGGATAAATTCTTTCTCTGGAGAGATTCTCTAAGACACCCATGTCATCCGCTGGAGGAATTTATCAATTCATGGCCTCAAAAGCCTGCAGCTTACAGGTAGTGACAAAAAAACCTTTAAAAAATAAAAAAAACAAAAACAAACATAGTTTCTCACAGGAATTCACCAATAAGTGTGTGCGACACCTTTTTTCTCATTTCACATTTTTAAAACAGAGAGGTTGCAGGCAAGTATGCCAAGGAGATAAGAGTACTAGTTCTAAGGCTTCTGGCTGCGATTTCTGAAGCTCTGGGACAAGATTCTGATTATTTGAATGCAATCTTTGGAAAGCATAGCGAGGTACTGAATATAAATTACTATTCTCCATGCCCAAATCCAGATCTTACCTTTGGCGTAGCACCTCATTCAGATCCACGTGGCATCACTGTTCTGATGCAAGGAGATGTGAGTGGACTGCAAGTGCTAAAAGATGGGAAATGGGTTGCAGTAGAACCAATACCCAATGCCTTTGTGGTGAATTTGGCTGATTAACTTCAGGTTTATAGTAATATAAATGATATTCATTGTATACAGAATTCCCCTCTGTTTAAAACTTTGTTTCTGGAGGTACGAATTTTGAATTGTTTTTGTGTGAGTTTTTATTAGGTTATAAGCAACGGAAGATTCAAAAGTGCCGAGCACAGGGCTGCAACTAATATAACTACTGCACGCATATCTATTCCCACCTCCAATGGGCCTTCGTCGGATACCTTCATTGCTCCTGCAGCATCCATGGTGGATGAGGAGCACCCGACTTTATATAGAGGATATAAATTTGAAGAATACATGAAGGCATTCTGGAGCCAAGATTTGAAGGGCAAAAGCATTTTGGATCGCTTCAAGATCGAAATCAGTCCATGATTGAAAAGTTTGGTATATAGCTGCTCTTATTGGGACATACTGTACTGGTATGGACAGTGGACAGTGGACACTATCTTGTATAGCAATGTTTTATCTGGGAAATAGGGTGGAAGAGATTAACCTATTCCTCTACATGAACATTTGAGCCGTGGTAAGAAAAGCTTTTATTTGACAGTTTTAAAATAAAATTTTCTAAGTTTTTTGACTGGTTTTTAGAAGTGCATTCAAGCTTGAGAAGTATACTTTGAAATAGGTATTAGATGTGTTACATTTAACTAACTAATAATTTTAGAAATTAATATTGCAAATTAAAATTTGTTGGAAAATGAGTTACATTTGAATTAAAGGAGGACAGATCATAATGAGGGCTGGTAGCTCGATGATGGGAGGTCTTAGATTGACTCTTATTAGTACATGAAAAGTTTAATATGGTATTAGAACTCAGATTAGTAGAGCTGGGTTCAATTAGGAGTTATAAATACTTGCATTGTGGTTCAAGAGAGTGTTGGGAAATGAGCCACATCTGAAATGAAGACGAATTATTTACAAAGAGAATTGATAACTCATTGATAGAACACCCCAACAGCAAATAACACATCCTAAATTTGATTCCTAACTGATTTATAAAAAATGAGCAAATTAAACATACAAAACAAAAATACAAAAATCTATAATCTCTAATTTTGTTCAAACTTACAGTTGAAGAGTTTGCAACCTCCTATTCATCAACAGTGCACATTGGATTTGGCTTTGTCCAAAACATTTTTTGATAACTTTGGGGATAGTTTCAATGTTCCTTGTGTCTGTTTCAAAGTAGTTTTACACTCTTTCTTTTTAACTTGGATTATTTCAGGTCTGTCTTTCTTCAGAAGAGATATTAATTCTCTTGGCTCATAAAAACATTAAAAATTTATGAGACCCTTTTTAAATAAAGTTCTTAATTTTCACAAATTGATAAATTTTACTTAAACCTCTTTTATGAGATCATAACCTTTATTGTTATAGAGATTTGATAACATTTTTGAGCAGGATCATCGCTTATACAACACAACTATAAACTTCAGCCAGATTTCTTTTACAAACATCTCATCAATCCTTACTTTTTAATGGAAGTCAATAAAATATTCATTCATTTATTTTAAAATTAAATATTACTTAAAAAAAAGTTTATCAATCTAGCTAACCAGGACATTTAACACAGCTTTTTCACAGTAGCAATTCCATAGGAAGTGCTGTGATAGCACAACAAATATTGCTTTCAATGAACAGATAAATATTCTATGCAACCACATATCTGGGGTCTGTCATTCTTATATGCAACAACATGTGTGAGGTCAGTCATTCCTATATATTTCCAGTGGGCATGTGAGGAGGATAAATTCATGATGATAAAAAATTACTTGTCCTGTTATTTTCCCCCTTTGTAAACAATGGAGTGACAGAATTTGTGTTGAAAACATGGAAACTGCCAGAGAGTTCTCTGAAGATTAGGGCCTGTCTCTAGTCTGAAAACATAAGGCAGGATGTCAGGTTTTGCTACACCCTTCGATGTCATCAGCAATAATTTTTTGGCTAGAAGGATTGTCTATGACACCCATGTTATCCTCTGGAGAAAGTCACCCGCTCAGTAACCTGCAGCTTACGGTGACCCAAAAAAACAGTTCAAACCTTTCACAAAAAATTATAAACAATACGTGAATCTGACGAATTTATTTTGAAAGAGAGGTTGCAGGGGAGTACTCTAAGGAGATGAAGAGAAATGGTTAAGGCTTGTGACTGCGATTACTAAAGCTCTGTGACAGGATCCTTTTTATTTCAAAAGCTTTAGATGTGTAGCAAGCAAGTTAAATTTTGGTGGATAATGTATGCATTAAAGTATGTGAGTACAGTGTGAGTATAGGTATGATGTCAAATGTATAGTTGTGTGAGATCATATGTTATGGGTGAGTATAGGTGTGATGTCAAATGTATAACTGTGTGAGATCGTATAGAATTATGGATAATTGGTAGATGGATATTGATTTTGTACAAAATTATGTCATTTATCAATATGCTTGTTTATCAAGGCACTCTCTTCAAAATATACACAAAATTAAATGAAAAATGGCATTGGAATGCAAATTTCATCATTATATTTTGTACCCACTTTGAAGACCATATGAATACTAGAATAATCATGTATCTACAAAATTAGCATTCGTAAATATACATATTAAGTAAATATCTTAGACACTTGAAGGATATCGTCATAGCGTCCTTATAAAGAATAGGACCTTACATGGATATGATTGTGTAGGTTCATTTTTTGTATGTGTATTCTCCAAAAGATGAATCGCTAGAAATGTCTATAACATGAAAATATGAGTGGCAGGTAATGCCTCCCACCCTTGAAAATTGGTTGTGTCCATAGGATACAAGAAATTGTTCGAAGAAGTGAAAAAGATACATAATGAGTAAATATGATCTAAGCATATACTCATATAACCATGTAATCATATGAGGATGTATAGCAATGACTACAAAAAATGCAACATGATAATCATGAGAAGTACATGTGTAGAGATGATATCAATGCAACAAATGGTGTAGTCCTTAGTGACTAGAAACATTTATGTAAATAGAACATGATGAAGTCATAGAAAGGTGCAAAGTCATGATAAAAGGGAAGTTCAATGCTCATGAATATAAATATATGATTGTGAAAGCACAATATGTGAAGAGGAAGCACAATGTTTTTAAAATGAAAAGGCTCAATGTCTTCCAATACAATCAAAATACAATCAAAAGGGAAGTGTGATACTTATTGAAATAATATTGTTTGTTATGATCCTAATATTATATATTACTAAGCATATATTATAAAGATAAGCACTTGTGACATGCTTAACCTTAACATTAGTTTTAGTTACTACCTTAACCTCTATTAATTAAGATAAAGGGATGTGTCCTTATAGGTAATTATCCCTATAAATAAGGAATTTAACTCTCTCCCATATCATCATAACTTTTAATATTGAATTCATATATCATTTTCTAATAGTTGGAGTTCATCTTCTGGAAGTGTTCTATTATGTATTTAGTTTTTACATTTATTTTCAAAAATTATAATAATGAATGGTATAAACATAACAATTTGGGCCAATATATTTATTTTCATTACAATTTACACATTATTGCAAATTCAAATATGATTTTTTCTAGGTTTATAGATATATACAAAATATAGGTTTAGGTTAAAGATTAGAGTTTTATAGTAAGTTTTATGTTTAAGTTATTGGAATTTCATTATTTTTCCATTAATTTGCTCTATGGGCTGCAAATCTTAGATTTTTAATAAATATGTATATTTTTGGAAAGCTTATGAAAAATTAAGTGGGGCTAGTTCTTTGTAATTTAATATTAGACAATATATATTCCTTAAATTTGTTAAAAGTTTGCTCAAAAAACAAACATAAAATTATGTGATAGCTCATGTTCTAAAATTTTGTAGTTACAACTCATTCGATACTATCCTCTCATAGTAAAAAATAATATATATTTTAAAATAAAAATACAATTGAAGTGGCATTGTCTTTAGGATTATAGAACCTTTTTTATTGTCCACCACTTAAAATTGAGGGAAATATCCTACCAAGATATGAAATTATAGTGGTGAATTTTAGTAAGGATAATTTATCTAACCCATTAACAACATTTTTAAATGATAGTTTAGATTAGGTTTAAACAAAAAACATTGTTAGAATTAAGACATTAATAAAACAACAAAGGTGGGTATAACCCCAATAGACAAAATTAAGGGTAGGATAATCTTTTCAAGGTAAAAAATTAAACCCAACCAAAATAAGCATCCATAAGTTTGATGGTACATATAACTTCATGGATAAGTCTTATGAAATGATACTTAAAATTTATAATATACTAGATGATGCAATGGTCGAGATATCCTCACTATATTTAGAATTAAAACCTTATCTATGTACCAATGGAGGGTGAGAGACAAGCAAGGAAAAGTGCTTAGCTGAAAAGAGTATTAATGAATTAGTGACCCTCTATGGGAAACCATGGACGAGAAGTGATGTTACCCAACTAACAAATTTGAAACAATTAAGGTGTATAGCTAGATATAATGTTGAGCATATGAGATTGGAAATTAGAGCTCATGATGCCACACTTTATTAAAGGATACAATTATACATGAATGGACTTATGACTAAATTTAACATGATGTTCATTTGTTGGAACCTTGTATAGTTAGGAAAGCTATGCAACAAGCATTATATACTGAGAAACAAATATCCACCAACAAAAATTTCATACAAGGTTAATTCAAAGGATTAAATGACAAAAATGTGACTCCTATTAGCGAAAATGGGGATAAATTCCTTAACCTAGAAGACAAATTAGTAAATCTCTATGTCCAACAAAAGATAGAGAAAAGAGAAAAAGTTCTACGTCGGGATTATGATAGCAAATGGTCAAGCTCGGTCATCGGTATCATAGAAGTGAGAAAATACTAACAATTGTTAACAATGCTCGGTTGAAGAAGTACCTACAAAAAAACCAAATGTAGAACTCAAGCATGGGAATTCCAAGGAAAAATAAAACTCCCTACATTCATTGAATGTCACAATACAAAGTAATTGATTATATAAAAAAAAAAATGTGGAAGTGTTGGATAATACAATTAGTACACAACTTTATTGATATAAGATTAGCTAATGAGCTCAATTGTCTTGTTTATCCAATCTGTAATTTTCAAGTCATGATAGTTGATGAGAAATGATTCTCTTGTGGTGGTAAATTCCATCATATAAAAATATCAATGGAAAAATATCAACTAGATTGAGATGTGTTTGTCATCCTAATTAGGGGAGTAGATGTAGTTTTAAGCATGCAAAGACCTAACTATTAGGAACAATGTCTTTCAATTTTTAATACATAACCATGATTTTTAGTACACATGGGAAAAAGTATAAAAAATTTAGAATACAATCACCACCAAGTAAAATTATTAGCTCCCATGGGATAGAGAATTTTCTCAAGAAAGTTTATTATAGCATAGATGCACAATTACATTTTATAGAAGCTATTGAAACTTTGAGAGATCATTCAACATTGTAAATAGGTATTTCAAGAACCCAAGGTTTTACCTCTAATCAAAGACCATAATCCCTCTAATCAAAGACCGTAATCATGACATTGAATTAATACCAAGAAGCATTGTTCATCCCAAAAAAATTACCTTTTAATCCCCAATGATTATGCTTAACAAGAAGGACAAGCCATGGAAAATGTGCCCACATTAAAAGGAACTGAGAAAGATCACTCATCAAGAGCCTCATAAATAAGATATTCCAGTCTAGTTAGAATTTCTTGAGTTAAATGAAGAAGACAAGTCTATTTTAGAATTTGAGGCATTCATTGAGAAATAAGTGAAATGGTTGTGAAATAGTCATCTCAAAATTTCTAATCAAGTGGAAGAATTTTCTAATTGAAGATGCAACATAGAATGATGGACAATTCATACAAAATTATAGAATTGCTAAGCATAGAGGGCAACACTTTTCTGAAAGGGATGTGAATGTTATAATCCTTATATTATATATTCCTAAGTATATATTATAAGGATAAATTTTTGTGACATGCTTAACCTTAACATTAGTTTTAGTTACGACCTTAACCCCCCTTAGTTAGGACTAAGGGGTGTGTCCCAATATACTTATCTGTATAATTAAGGAAGATAACTCTCTCACATATCATCATAATTTTTAGTATTGCTTGCATATATCATCTTCTGATTATTGGAGGTCACCTCCTCAAAGTGGGTTACTATTTATTCATTACATTTATTTCCAAGAAATATCATAACATTGTTTTTTTAGACTGCAGGAATTGGTCGGGTATCCATCCCCCTATAAACTGCAGTGCACCTAGTAAACTTTTTTCACGTGACCAGTGGCATTGGCGCGACACACCCTCCAGTACCACAGAGACGGTGGGGAGACTAGACCTCGTGACCTCTTGCTTGCAACATGATACTTTAGCCGATCGAGCTAGGCCCACCACCCCATATCATTACATTGTTGATAAAACATTATTTAATAAATTATTAAATTATTTATTATTACCTTATTATTAATGTTAATTTGGTTGGTTCTTTTATATTATTCGACTATCTCTTATATGAATATTGCTCCTATTTATCAACAAAATACTACTCATTCTCCATGATTCTAATTTGGTATTGAATCATTATTTATCCATGTGCTTATGAATAATGTCATGAAGAATTAGTAAGAAGTAATTTTGAAAAAAGATCAAAATGAAAATTATAGAGACATACCAAATAGAAGAACCTACCATGTACACCATAAATATTAATACACTACTATTTAAAAAGTTCAAACCCTTATGTCATCCTTCCTAGTCTTTGTGCTTATGTGAAGGTGTATTGCCACTTTACTAAAAATAAAAGATGAAAAGCATGAAAATTTTGAAAAAAATCATTAAAAAAAAAATGTTAGTTGATACAAATTGGATCAAAGAAATCAACCAAATTTGTGAATGATGCTTAGAGTCTAAAGCAAATCAAAGCCTATAAAGTGCCTACATAGTTGTTTATTAAAAAAGGGATTCAAACTCTACCCAATTATTAATTTTTATATATGCTGCCCTTATAAAGTTTGAATGAATATAACACTCGCAAAAGCATAACATTGGA
This sequence comes from Sequoiadendron giganteum, assembly GCA_007115665.2. NCBI lineage: Eukaryota > Viridiplantae > Streptophyta > Pinopsida > Cupressales > Cupressaceae > Sequoiadendron > Sequoiadendron giganteum. The sequence goes on along the minus strand of CM021108.1, from coordinate 27,265,706 downwards.
TTCAAAAGAAAAATGAGAAAAAATAAACACTTTAATAGGCATATGAAATATTTGGAAACTATTTATATTATATTAGTGTACAAGGAACTTTTCAAAAGTGCATGGTAGTATAACAAAAGAAGAGTTTATTATTATTTATTTTTGTACTAGAAAACTTTCTTTTTCATGAGTATTATGTATATAAATCATTTATTTGTTAAGTATCATAATAAAAAATAACATTTAGTAAAATTGTGCCTTTGATTTGCATTTATGGGTATATTTATCATGTCAAATTATTGCATCTAATGCCTAATAAAATTGCGACAACATTTATGGTATTGGCTCTATAAATTGTTGGGGAGAAATAAGGGTGCAAAATTTATATTCAAACATAATCCAGGGTGAAACATGATACTTTTTAAAAATAATATTATTTAATAAACTACTACATTATTATAATATGAATAATTAACACCTTATTATTAATGTGAATCTGGTTGGATCTTCTGTATTAATTGACTATCTCTTATATTTATATTGTTGCTATTGATCAAAAAAATATTGCTCATTGTTCTCCATTATTTTTATTTGGTATCAAAGCATTATTTATCTTTGTGCTTGTGAAGAATATTATGAAGAATTCACAAGAGCTAATTTTGAAATAAGCTTGAGAGAAAAGTTGTAGAGGCATACAAACTAGAGAAACCTACTAGGTGCACCAAGAATTCAAATACATTACTATTTAAGAATTTGTTGCCTAATGTCACCCTTGTTATGGTCTTTCTACTAATATGAAGCTATATTGTTGCTCCTCTACAAAAAAAAAAAAATATAAGCTTGAAATTCTTGAAACAAGTCGTGAAGAAAAATGGTTAGTTGATATATACCTTTTACACATGACTCACTAGATCAAAAGGGGTGCAAAGTGTATATTTTATGGTCATGAGTGATCCTCCCCATTGGCACTACTAGAATACAATGGTTCAACTGATCTATCATAGAGAAATCAACATCACACACTCATCCATAATAGTTGCATATCATATGATATATATGTTTTTGAAAAGATAAGCAACATTGACAAGGTGTTGTACCCTTTACACAAAGAGCCTCCAGGGCCAAAAGAAAGTATAGTTCAAACAAAACTTGAACTAGAAGAACCAATAGAAACAATTGATTGGCAGCTGTAGAAACAATTGACAGACAATTGTCAAATAACACTAGAAACCCCAAGAACGGAGGGGGCGACACTGGAACTCAAGACCCTAGGCCTTGAAACAGAACGAGGGAGTCCCTTCTTCCTTCTCAGCACAATAGACCAATCATCTGCCGAGCGAGGAGAGAGAAGCGAATCCACAGTCTCCACCAAGGGCAAGGAGCTATCGCGCAGGGGAGACAACTGCACAAGAGAGTAGACAAGATCGGATGAAGGATCAACATAGGCAACCAACATGGTCTGAGCAAGCTAAGTCAGGACATCGTCACATCAGCAAAATGAGCCAATAAGGGCTCGTCAGATGGGACAGTGTCAGCATCAGCAGAATGAGCCAACAAGGGCTCCTCAGAAGGGATAGTCGAAATAGGAGTTGAGCAGGAATCAAGCTTGTGAGAAGACAAAGGAGAGGCGTCTTCCACAACAAAAGGAGTAGGACCCACCGTAAGATGTTCCAATAGAGCATCTTTCCACCAAGTAGTAGCGCCCTTTCTGTGGGAAAGTGGGCAACTGGAGGCCAAATGACCCGCAAAGAAACATCTCCTACAATGAAAGGGGAGGCCCTCATAGTCCAAGAGCTGCTTCCAAGGTCTGTCCTCCACCAACAAGACCACATCACCATGGAGAGGTTTGGAGATGTCCAAATCCAGTAACATACGGGCTACTGTAGTATGCCCAAGCTCCCGAGTCGTAGAGTCCACCATTAAAAAGCGTCCAATGTTGTTGCTAATAGCTTCATAACATGAATCCTCCCAAAACTAGAGAGGAAGGTTCAACAGTCAGACCCAAACTGGTTAGGTATTCAGCGGCTTTGTAAGGGGATTGAAAGAATGAGACCAAGGTTTGATGGATAGGGAATGAATCCCCCACATCCACCCCCTGTCCAGAAAATGGTCTCGCTCCGCAGAGGAGGCAAAGGCTGCTAAAAAGAAGCCCCTAGCGCTAGGATAAAGCTCTATCTCACCAGCAACCAACGGCTTCCAAGAGGTCCAAGAGGTGGAAACCCAGTTATGGAGATTAGGGAGGGAGGGCCACAAGTCATTAAACCTGCAGACCACTCCATGCTTCAAATAATACTCTTCATTTTCAACAACCTCGGGTCCACATACCACTACAGGGGAATCCCGAGCACAGGGCAGAGGACGAACTCGAGAATGAGCAGAAGGACAAGCACCTCCTTGCACAGCCTCAGAGAAAGACAACACCCGATTCACAGACCCCCCCGCAACCGCAATAGAAGTGACAACTCCCCGTTTAGCAACATTGGCACCGGCTGGAAGAGAGGAAGGCACCCCTCCTGTACTCCCAGTCAAACCCCCATAGACTGCATCTGTCGTGACCGGAACAGACGTAGAAAGCCCACACATGAGATCCGCAACCTTGCCCAAAACCTGCAGAATGTCTGGAGGAACAGGGGGAGCCCCTACTCCCAACGAAGCCTTTGCCACTTGGTGACCAGTGCCCATGCCCAGCAGCACCGAGCCATTGAAAGAGCCCAATGGCAGGCCGTTTGGAATTTGCGGACTCCCACCCAAAGCTCCAATGACAGGAAATTTCATCATTGGTTATATGATATATATGTTAGATATGTATCATGTGATATATAATCATGTACACATGAAAATAATACAACATTAAATCATTAATTCACATACTTGGATCATCCCCCTTGTATTTTTTTATCTATTGTAATGGGTCAATATCTAGGGAGTGTCTCTTGCACATCCTTACTCACTACCTACTACTTGCTTTACCCCATTTGTTTCTAACCCGTCTATTATTGCATCCAATGGATATAAGGGTAGGGGTGCATATTCTATTGATAATATTGATATTCAACCATAGATTATAAGTCATCTATTGTTATAGCAGTTATGCCAACTCATCCTCCTTGTAATCTAACAACCTATAGTGTGAATGGTAATCTATCAGTCCCTCCTTGGCAAAATGGAGAAATTTTTTCTCCATTGATGTTTATCATTTGTCCATCATGACATATCTCTACAAGGTTAACATGTAATAACTGTAGGAGTTATCTATTTAATTTACAATGCCAAGCAAGTAGGTTTGCCCTCTCTTTCCACCTACCCATATGATTGATATTTTCACAATATGTGTGGCATCTATTTACATCAATATCCATGGGGACACCTAAGAGATGAGGAATTTAAAAATGCTCATGCTCCCAGTACTATATAATAATATTGTGACGCATAATGTAGTATCTTGTGAATCCTACAATCTATAAAGAACATTATACAAGTTACAAGAGAACATGTATAATAACCCAATAGTTACATTGTCTCATGCTACTCCATATCCTAAGTTAAATTAATCAAATTATATGAAAGCAAAGGGACTTATACATCGAGAAGAACTAAAATGATAATAATTTTGACAATAACAACTTATGTCCTTTGGAGAACCTACCAACTATAACATTTAACATAGGTACTCTTTAGCATGCCCTACTTTTCCAATGCAATATAAATATAATTCTTCATCCTACTACTGAGCCATCTCATTGTTAATAATGACTTATCTACCACGAATGAAAAATCTAAGAATACATCAAATGTCATGTAAAGTCATTATCAACTCACTTGTGGGTAAGAAGAAAGTGTTGTATTTAACTCCCAATGCTCCATGAAAGTCATTAACAATTGAACTTCATAATCAAATGTAAACATTTCTCTGAGGTACCCTAGCCCCACTCTATCTACAACCTAAATATCTTTGGGTGTGTGATCTATTCCACCTATAATGTGTATTTGACAATTTATGCTACTCTTCGACCCCAATCATGCCCTATATTAAAAGATGACAACACAACAATAAAATCAATCTTATGCAAGAAAGAACATACACCGATCAATTGATAAACCTAAAAACATGATTAACTATGTTGGCACATATCTTATAATGATTTTTCTTTTTTAATCTCATTTTTTTTCTTACCTTGACCTTCCCAACAAACTCTAAACCTTAAACTCAAAACATTTTGAATGTATTTTCAAATATTTTAGATTATCTCCCATTTAATTTTAATTAACCTAAATAAATCAAGATAATGTATATTTACACTTATAATATTAAAGATTCTCACGAAAAATACATGTCAATTGACAATAGATAAAATAAATGGTAAACACAATTTCCCTTAAAATGCTTACCTTAAAAGCTCGTATATCAATTTCACCTGTCGGTCAGTGATCCAAATAAAGAAAATACGGGGAGACACACACAACTTTGAAAGTGTTCAAAACTTGACAAATTATCCAAAAACAGTTCATAAATAGTATCTTTTATGATAATGGAGTTTTTCTATAGCGTTTTAATGGACTTTTGCATGTCTTTTCTTGAATGCAGACAAATGTCTCCAGCTCTCTACCTCTCCCAAACATTATTTAACCCAACTAAATACCCCAAGTAAATCTAAGAATACCTGAATCTCAGAGCAATTGAAGCTATAATTTTTTCATTTCCCCCAATTCTAAGTACAAGATGACATCCACAGCCCATGTTGGGTCCAATCTCAATGCTGTGGAGAAACTCATGTCCAATCGACACAATCATCTTCATGTTCAGGATAAGTATCTCTTTCCTCCGGGTGAACGTCCCGACATGTCCCAGGTATGTCATTCTTATAAATTTCCAGTCATAGACCTCAAAGATTTGGATGGGCCTGATAGAATAAAGGTAGTGAATCAGATTAGGCGGGCATGCGAGGAGGATGGCTTCTTCCAGGTAAACATCTAGATTTGTTTTGTTATTTTTCCTTTATCTGAGTATCGCCTAAATTCTATATGGATCATTCAGATCATGAACCATGGAGTGCCAGAAACTGTGATGAAAAGCATGATGGACATTGCCAAAGAGTTTTTTGAAATGCCTGTGGAAGACAGGGTTTCTCTCTATTCAGAGGACCCACGACAGGCTGTCAGGGTTTCTACAAGCTTCAATGTCACCAAAGATGAATTCTTTGACTGGAGGGATTCTCTAAGACACCCATGTCATCCGCTGGAGGAATTTATCAATTCATGGCCTCAAAAGCCTGCACTTTACAGGTAGTGACAAAAAACTAAAAGAAAAACAAAGAGTTTCTCACAGGAATTCACCATCAAGTGTATGTGACCCCTTTTTTCTCATTTCACTTTTTTAAAACAGAGAGGTTGCAGCGAAGTATGCCAAGGAGACAAGAGTTCTGGTTCTAAGACTTCTGGCTGCGATTTCTGAAGCTCTGGGACAAGATTCTGATTATTTGAATGCAATCTTTGGAAAGCATAGCCAAGTACTGCACATAAACTACTATCCTGCATGCCCAAAACCAGATCTTACATTTGGCGCAGCACCTCATTCAGATTCACGTGGCATTACTGTTCTGATGCAAGGAGATGTGAGTGGCCTGCAAGTGCTAAAAGATGGGAAATGGGTTGCAGTAGAACCAATACCCAATGCCTTTGTGGTGAATGTGGCTGATCAAATTCAGGTTTATAGTAATATAAATGTTACTCTCTGTAACAGACTTCCCCTGTTCGAAACTTGTTTTGGGATGACTGAATTTTGAATTGTTTTTGTGTGAGTTTTTATTAGGTTGTAAGCAATGGAAGATTCAAAAGCGTCGAACACAGGGCTGTAACCAATATAACCACTGCACGTATATCTATTCCCACCTTCTATGGGCTGTCGTTTGATACCTTCATTGCTCCTGCAGCATCCATGGTAGATGAGGAGCATCCGGCTTTATACAGAGGATATAAATTTGAAGAATACATGAGGGCATTTTGGAGGCAAGGTTCGAAGGGCAAGAGCATTTTGGATCGCTTCAAGATCGAAATTAGTCCATGATCGAAAAGTGTGGTATATAGCTGCTGTTATTGGGACATACTGTGCTGGTATGGACAGTGGACAGTGGACACTATCTTGTATAGCAATGCTTTATCTGGGAAATAGGTTGGAGGAGATAAACCTATTCCTCTACATGAAGATGAGTGGTGGTAAGAACAGCTTTTATTTGATGATTTTAAAATAAAAATTTCTTGACTCTGGTTTTTAGATGTGGATTCTGAGAAGTATAGTTTGAAATAGGTATTAGATGTCCTATATTTAACTAACTAAATTTTTTGAAAGATATTTTAAATTTTAGGGAAAAAATGTAATAGATAGTTTTGTGAGAAAATAATGAAAATTAAAATTTATTGAAAAATGAGTTATATTTTAATTAAAGATGGAAAGATTAGAAAGAGGGCTGGTAGCTCTAAGCTCAGTGATGAAGGTTCTAGATTAGTTCTTATTGATATATGAAAAGTTTAATATGATATCAGAGTTGAGCTGGGTCTGGTTAGGAGCTCTAAATACTTACACTGTGGTTCACGAAGTGTTGGAAAATGAACCGCATCTGAATTGAAGATAGATTGTTCACAAAGAGAATTGAAGGTCCTAGATTAATTCTTATTGATTCATGGAAAGTTTAATATGATATCAGAGTCCAGACTAGTAGAGTTAGGTCCAGCTAGGAGTTCTAAATACTTGCATTGTGGTTCAAGGAGTGTTGGAACATGAGTCACATCTGAACTGAAGATGTATTGTTCACAAAAAGAACTGGTAGCTCATTAATAGAACACCCTAACAGCAGATTAGACATTCTAAATTTGATTCCTAACTGATACATACAAAATTAACAAATTAAACATACAAAACAAAAATACAAAAGCCTATAATATCTCTAAATTTTGATCAGACTTGTAGTTGTAGAGTTTGCAACCTCCTATTTATGAATAGTGCACATTGGATTTGACTTTGTTCAAAACAACTTTTTAATAACCCTGTGGATGGTCTCAATGATTCTTTTGTTTATTTCAAGGCAATTTTACATTCTTTCTTTTAACTTGGACTATTTGAGGTCTGTTTTTCTTCGGAAGAGATTATAAATTCTCTTTACTCATAGAAACATTTGAAACTTTATTGAACCCCTTCTTAAATAAAGTTCTTAATTTCCACAAATTGACAAATTTTATTTAAATTCTTTTTATGACATCATAACCTTTATTGTTATAGAAATTTGATTATATTTTTGAGTAGCATCATCTACCATACAACACAACTATAAACTTCAGTCGGATCAACCGATCAGATGCTCAAAATTTATTTTAAAATGTATAACAATATGAGTATAGGTATGCGCTAAAATGTATAGCCTATGAGATCATAGGTTATGTGTGAGTATAGGTGTGATGTCAAATGCGTGAAATCATATGATGAGGGTTAAGGAGTAAGAGTATAGAATTTTGGGTAATTGGTAGATGGATAGTATAAAACAAGGAAATTGATTTTGAAAAAAATTGTGTCATTTGTCAATATGTTTGTTTGTCAAGTCACTCTCTTCAAAATAGACACAAAACTACATGGAAAATGTTATTGGAATGCAAATTTCATCATTATATTTTGCCCCCACTTTGAATAGCATATGAATCCTAGAATAATCATGCATCTAAAAAATGCAACACTGACAAATATATATAAAGTAAATATATTAGACACTTGAAGGATATCGCCATGTTGTCCTTATAAAGTAATGGACCTTATGAGGATATGATTGTGTAGGTTCATTTTTTGTATATGTATTCTCCAAAAGATGAGTTGCTAGAAATGCCTATAACATGAAAATATGAGTGATAGGGAATGCCTCCCACCCTTGAAAATTGGTTGTGTCCATAGGATACAAGAAATTGTTGGAAGAGGGAAAAAAATACATAATGAGTAAATATAATCTAAGCATATAATCATACAATCATGTAATAATATGAAGATGTATAGCAATGACTACAAAAATGCACCATGATAATCATGAGAACTGCATGGGTAGAAATGATATTGATGAACTTAATAATAATTTTGCCCTTCGGAAGCAATAGATGGTGATGTAATCCTTAGTGACTAGAAACATCTATGTAAATATAATGACATGAAGCCATATAAAGGTGCAAAGTCATGATAAAAGGGAAGTTCAATGCTCATGAATATTAATATATGATTGTGAAAGCACAATATGTAAAAAGGAAGCACAATTATTTTAAAAATGAAAAGGCTCAATGTCCTCCAATACAATCAAAAGGGAAGTGTCATACTTCCTAAAATAATATTGTTTGTTATGATCCTAATATTATATATTACTAAGTATACATTATACTTGGATAAACACTTTTGACATGCTTAATCTTAACATCAATTTTAGTTACCACCTTAACCTCTCTTAATTAAGATAAAGAGGTGTGTCCTTATATAATTATCTTTATAAATAAGGAATAGAACTCTCTCTCATATCATCATAACCTTTACTATCGAATTCATATATCATTTTCTATAATTGGAAGTCACCCTCTCGAAGTGTTCTACTATTTATCTGGGTATCGGCGGGCATGCGAGGAGGATGGCTTCTTCCAGGTAAGCATTTAGATTTCTTTTTTCCTTTTGTTCTTTATCTGGGTATCGGCTGAATTCAATATGGATCATTCAGATCATGAACCATGGAGTGCCAGAAACTGTGATGAAAAGCATGATGGACATTGCCAAAGAGTTTTTTGAAATGCTTGTGGAAGACAGGGTTTCTCTCTATTCAGAGGACCCACGACAGGCTGTCAGGGTTTCTACAAGCTTCAATGTCACCAAAGATGAATTCTTTGACTGGAGGGATTCTCTAAGACACCCATGTCATCCGCTGGAGGAATTTATCAATTCATGGCCTCAAAAGCCTGCACTTTACAGGTAGTACAAAAAACTAAAAGAAAAGCAAAGAGTTTCTCACAGGAATTCACCATCAAGTGTGTGTGACCCCTTTTTTCTCATTTCACTTTTTTAAAATAGAGATGTTGCAGCGAAGTATGCCAAGGAGATAAGAGTTCTGGTTCTAAGACTTCTGGCTGCGATTTCTGAAGCTCTGGGACAAGATTCTGATTATTTGAATGCAATCTTTGGAAAGCATAGCCAAGTACTGCACATAAACTACTATCCTGCATGCCCAAATCCAGATCTTACATTTGGCGCAGCACCTCATTCAGATTCACGTGGCATTACTGTTCTGATGCAAGGAGATGTGAGTGGCCTGCAAGTGCTAAAAGATGGGAAATGGGTTGCAGTAGAACCAATACCCAATGCCTTTGTGGTGAATGTGGCTGATCAAATTCAGGTTTATAGTAATATAAATGTTACTTTCTGTAACAGACTTCCCCTGTTCGAAATTTGTTTTGGGATGACTGAATTTTGAATTGTTTTTGTGTGAGTTTTTATTAGGTTGTAAGCAATGGAAGATTCAAAAGCGTCGAGCACAGGGCTGTAACCAATATAACCACTGCACGTATATCTATTCCCACCTTCTATGGGCTGTCGTTTGATACCTTCATTGCTCCTGCAGCATCCATGGTAGATGAGGGGCATCCGGCTCTATACAGAGGATATAAATTTGAAGAATACATGAGGGCATTCTGGAGCCAAGGTTTGAAGGGCAAGAGCATTTTAGATCGCTTCAAGATCGAAATCAGTCCATGATTGAAAGTGGTATATAGCTGATATTATTGGGACATATTGTGCTGGTATGGACAGTGGACACTATCTTGTATAGCAATGCTTTATCTGGGAAATAGGGTGGAAGAGGCTAACATATTCCTCTAAATGAACATTTGAGTGGTGGTAAGAATAGCTTTTATTGATAGTTTTAAAATAAAATTTTGTAAGCTTTTTTACTCTGGTTTTTGGAAGTGCATTCAAGCTTGAGAAGTATACTTTGAAACAGGTAGATGTGCTACATTTAACTAACTTAAAATTTAAAATATTTAAAAAATATAATAGATAATTTTAGAAACTAATATTGCAAATTAAAATTTGTTGAAAAATGAGTTCAAAGTGGACAGATCATAAAGAGGTCTGATAGCTCAGTCATGGGCGGTCCTAGATTAGATTCTTATTGGTACATGAAAAATTTAATATGGTATCTGAGTTCAGGTCAGTAGAGCTGGGTTCAGTTAGGAGCTTCAAGTATTTGCATTGTGGTTCAAGAGAGTGTTGGAAAATGAGCCACATCTGAACTGCAGATGGATTGTTCACAAAGAAAGCTAATAGCTCATTGATATAACACTCTAACAGAAAATAAGACATCCTAAATTCGATTCCTAACTGATTCATTAATAAATTAACAAAGTAAAAATACAAAAATCTATAATCTATCAAACTTATAATTGAAAGAGAGGTTGCAGGGGAGTAGTCTAAGGAGACGATGAGAAATGGTTAAGGCTTGTGACTGTGATTACTAAAGTTCCGTGACATGATTCTTTTTGTTTCAAAAGCTTTAGGTGTGTAGTAGGCAAGTCAAATTTTGGTGGATAATGTATGTATAAAAGTATTTGTGGGTACATTGTGAGTATAGGTATGATGTCAAATGTATAGCCGTGTGAGATCATATGTTATGTGTGAGTATAGATGTAATGTCAAATGTATAATTATGTGAGATCATAAGGTGATGGTTAAGGAGTAAGCGTATAGAATTTTGGTTAATTGGTAAATGAATAGTATATACAGAATATACACAAAACTAAATGAAAAATGGTACTAGAACGCAAATTTCATCATCATATTTTGTCCCCACTTTGAAGAGTATATGAATCCTAGAATAATCATGCATCTAAAAAATGTAGCACTCGTAAATATACATATAAAGTAAATATCTTAGACACTTGAAGGATATCACCAGTGTCCTTATAAAGTAATGGACCTTATGAAGATATGATTGTGTAGGTTCATTTTTTGTATATGTATTCTTCAAAAGCTGAATTGCTAGAAATGTCTATAATATGAAAATATGAGTGACAAGTAATGCCTTCCACCCTTGAAAATTAGTTGTATCAATAAGATACAAGAAATTGTTGGAAGAGGGGAAAAAAACATACATAATGAGTAAATATAACATAAGCATATAATCATATAATCATGTAATCATATGAAAATGTATAGCAATGACTACAAAAAATGCAACATGATAATCATGATAATTATATGGGTAGAGATGATATCAATGAACTTAATAATAATGTTGCCCTAGCACATGCAATAGATGGTGGTGTAGTCCTTAGTGACTAGAAACATCTATGTAAATATAATGACATGAAGCCATAGAAAGGTGCAAAGTCATGATAAAAGGGAAGTTCAATGTTCATGAATATAATATATGATTGCGAAATCACACTATGTAAAGAGGAAGCACAATGTTTTTAAAATGAAAAGGTTCAATGCCCTCCAATACAATCAAAAGGGAAGTGTGATACTTATTAAAATAATATTGTTTGTTATGATCCTAACATTATAGATTACTAAGCATATATTATAAGGATAAACACTTGTGACATTCTTAACCTTAACATTAGTTTTACTTACTAGCTTAATCTCTATTAATTAAGATAAAGGGATGTGTCCTTATATAATTATACCTATAAATAAGGAATATAACTCTCTCCCATATCATCAATAAATTTTAGTATTGAATTCATATATCATTTTCTAATAATTGGAGGTCACCTTCTCGAAGTGTTCTACTATTTATTTAGTTTTTACATTTATTTTCAAAAATTATCATAACGAGTGGTATGAACATAACAATTTGGGCCAATATATTTGTTTCCACTATAAATTACACATTATTGCAAATTTGAATTCTATTTTTCCAGGTTTACAAATATATACAAAATATAGATTTAGGTTAAAAGTTAGAGTTTTATGGTAAGTTTTTATGTAAGTTATTAGAATTTCATTATTTTTCCATTAATTTGCTCTATAGACTGCAAATTTTAGAATTTTTATAAAAATATTTTTATTTTTGGAAAGCTTATGGAAAATTAAGTGGGGTTAGTTCTTTGTAATTATTATTAGAGACAATATATATTCCTAAAATTCGTGATAAAAGTTTGGTCAAAAAACAAACATAAAATTATGTGATAGTTAATGTTCTAAAATTTTGTAGTTACAACTCACTGGATACAATTCCTATAGTAAAAAATAATATATATTTAAAATAATAATACAATTGAAGTGTTGTAATCTTTAGGATTAGAGAACCTTTTTTATTGTCCACCACTTAAAATTGAGGGAAAAATCCTACCAAGTTATGAAATAGTGGTGAATTTTACTAAGGATAATTTATCTAACCCATTAACAACTTCTTTAAATGATAGTTTAGATAGTTTTAAAAAAAAACATTGTTAGAATTAAGACAACAATAAAACAAGAGAGGTGGGTATAACCCTAATAGACAAAATTAATGCTAGGATAATCTTTTCAATGTAAGAAATTAAACCCAACCAAAATAAGCATCCATAAGTTTGATGGTACATATATAACTTCATGGATAAGTCTTATGAAACAATACTTTAAAATTTATAATATACTAGATAATGCAATGGTTGAGATATCCTCACTGTATTTAGAATTAAAACCTAATCTATGCTACCAATGGAGGGTGAGAGACAAGAAAGGAAAAATGCTTAGCTGAAAAGAGTTTATTAATGAATTAGCGACCCTCCATTAGAAACCATGGAGGAGAAGTGGTGTTACCCAGCTAACAAATTTGAAAAAAATTAAGGTGTATAGCTAAATATAATGTTGAGCATATGAGATTGGAAATTAGAGCTCATGATGTCACACTTTATCAAAGGATACAATTATACATCAATGGAATTATGACTAAATTTAACATGGTGTTCATTTGTTGGAACCTTGTATAGTTAGGAAAGCTATGCAACAAGCATTATATATTGAGAAAAATATCCACCAAACCAAATTTCACACAAGGTCAATTCACAGGATTAAATGACAAAAATGTGACTCCTATTAGCAAAAATGGGGATAACTACCTTAACCTAGAAGACAAAATAGTAAATCTCTATCACCAACAAGAGATAGAGAAAAGAGAAAAAGGTAGATATGTCACGATTATGATAGAAAATGGTTAAGAGGTCATAAGCAGTGTAGAAGTCAGAAAATACTAACAATTACTAACAATGAGGTTGAAGAAGAACAAATGAAGATTGAAAATGCTCAGAAACGTTGCGATGAAGCTTCCCTATGATCTTAGCTAAATGAAACTTAGAGAACTGCTCTGCAACCTTCCTCTTCAAAGTAGCAAACATAAGAAGGCGTCCATCTTGGAAGATCCCGGTTGTTTCAATCCTTTTTCCTGAAAAAAAAACATAGAGAGAATGAAACCCGACAAGTTTCCATCGCAAAAATAAAAAAATTAATTTATCACTTGCTCACATTTCCCTCTTTTTTTTTAATTACCCACTTTAATATCATATGTGACTAATTATTTAGTCATTTTTTTACCCAATGATCAAATTAGTCAATTATTTAGTCATTTATAGTTGTGTTGCAAAAAAATAGTAGAATTTAGTCATTTTTAGTTGTTGTGACTAAAATTTTTAGTCACCTAGTCATTTATTTGCCAAATTTTTCTAGTGGATGGGACTATGTCTCTGCAACTCAAACCATCCACAACATTTTGAACTTCTACTTGAAATATTTTCATAGTAGTCTGGAACTCCGAAAAATCCAGCTCAGAATGCCTATTGGTTTTATGAATTCTTCACCATCCAGATAAGGCAACTTTAGCTAAGTAGACTTTGCTCGTGGATTTTTCCGTACCACCCAGCTGGTCAAGAGGTGTGGGAATGCCTCCATTTTTAGGTCTAGTGTTCCATGTTCTATTCTGCCTTTGGGATGGCCTCCTATTTTAGTTTTTTCCCGATCTTTGACTTTGCTTTGGATTCTGCCCTAAAGATGAGCCCGAGTCACAATTGTCCCGATTAAGATTAGCTTGAATGCTCCTTTGGGATGCCTGAAGTTGATGATTTTGGTTCCTTAGATGATTCACTTCAATAGAAAATTCTTTACTAATTCAACCAACTCATCGATTCATTCCTTATTTGCATTACTTTGAGTCAGGATTGAATTTTGGAGGTAGACAGGATGCACTAGAGGTGGATTCTGTTGGGTGATAGATGCTTAAGAGTTCTACAGGTATGAATGGATTGGAGGCTACTGTGAATAGGCCTATTAATTTGAGGTCTATGGATAACTCGACATTGATGGGGCTTGGTTCATTGGTAGCCCTGAATGTGGTACAATAGGCAGCTGAGGGACCAGATTCATCAAAGGAGTTTGATGAGGTAAGGCATGAGTGAGTCCATAAATCTGACTAGGGTTGGTGGTAGGCCCCAGTGAAGGCAATGGACCTGCAATATGCTACCCCAAATCAGTGCTTGCCTTCACCACCTCCGCATAAGATTCCACAAAACTTGTCAGTGGTTGATGCATACGTTTGACTAGGGCATATGTGAGGTTGTCCAAAGTAGCATAATATACCAATCTGGCTGAAGCATCGTCAACAACATAAGGTGGTTGCAACTTCATGTATTCTCTATGAAACCTGTTATTGAATGAGCCGATTGGCTCATTAACCTCCCTTCTTACTTACATGAATTACTGATACAAGTTTGTGGGGTTGATCAAAATCTTAATTTTTGTAGAAAGGTATTCTTCACGAGGTCCCAATAAGTGATGGAGCCTATAGGTAAGTGGATGTACCAATAGAATGCCTCACCCCCCAATGAATAAGGGAAGAGTCTACAAAACACATCTTCATGTCCTTTAATGTTGTTTGGAAGATCTTGATATGTTATTTTTCTATTCTTTGAGTATCATTCGTGTGGAACTTGGAGCAAAATTTTTCTGAATTCTTCGGCATGTCATGGTAGTCATTGAAGGAAAAGGGTGATGGATTATTGCCCAATTAAGCCATTGGTGGAGGCGGGGGTGGTAATGGCTGTGTTGCAACAACTTGAGGTGGAGGTGGGGCAACTGCTAGGACAATGCCTTGGAAGCCAGAAGTGAATGGATAAAAGGCTGGTTGGAGTGAAGGAGAGGATGGAGATGGAGGGATGGGAGGAGATGGAGGTCGAGGGGTGGGGTTGAAGCTGAAGCTTCCATTTTCTTGGCTCTTCTAGCCCTAGTAGGGGTCTTTAGCTCTTGGAATTATCCCTTAATTGGTGTAGACCTTGTTACTCTATGGAATATTTGAGGGGAGAAGGACCCAATTCGAACTAGCTTATCCCAAAGGCCCTCCTTCTAACATTAGTTCTATTGATGGGTGTTTTTGCAATTCCCAACATAGACAACACACAAGTATGATGACTCTCTTGAAAGGTGAAGATTTGCAATTGGGTTTCAAAAAATTACCCCAAGGCCTCTTAGGTGTCAGGTCATGACTTGCAAAAACAACTCAGTTGATTTATGTGATTTGCTGGTAATCACAAAGGGCCTTTATGGTTCAATAATATTGGAAGTTTTGGGTCTGCAAAAGGAGTTTCATAAGGTCTAAAAAATTATGATAGTAGCTACAAGTTCATAACAACAAACTAAAACTCCTCGAGTTCATTAGATTTGGCTTTACAATGAAGTTGGAACTTGTCTTTAACTTTAGATTTTATAGAAATGTCAAAAGGGAAAAGGGGGTAGAAGTTTCCTAAATATGCAACTATGATGAACAATAACAATGGAAGATGCTACAATGGACACACTTCCACAAACTGGGTTCCACCTAACTAGGGACAGTGCACAGTCTCATGAAACTAGTGCAAACTTCAAGGGGTCATTGCAAATTTTCAGATTGTATATTCACTTATTAAGCATGAATAAACAATTGGACTTAAGTGCAACATGATAAATGAGCCCAGACTAACTTTACACAGTATTTTATCATCAACAAACATCCAAAAGTATGGGTTGGAAATGCATCAAACATTATAGCATGCATCCACCATTAAAGAAAAACATGAACTACTAACTAAAAAGGAACTCAAACTTGAAATAACAAAGATGAAATTAACTATTTGGAGATAGAATCACACACACATGGAGAATAATACACAATAAATCAACTCAATGCTTTTCTCATATATATTCAGCAACATGTCTCTACACAACTCATTTCCCTTTGAAAATGAGAGCATGCCCCTATTTATAGTTTTCCAAAAGAAGAATGAGTGGTCAAGATTCATTTACAATGAGTGGTTTAGATTCATTTTGGATTAGGGTTTCACCTACCCCCAATACATTACAATATAAAAATAGACTTGTTTTTTTTCCTATTTTGTCCTCTAGCTACTTCCAGCCTTTATGACTATTTTTTCAAATATTCATCATCAATAATTGGCTGTCCAGCTTCCTTATGAGGAGTAGCATACTCCATGAAATTTTTGATTACATCCAACAACTTATTTTCTGCAGAGAGCTCAGATTTGAGGATTTGGAAGGCCACCTTTTTGAATCTTTTGGTTATTTGGTCATGGTGTTTGGTGCACTTCTGCATGGCTTTGGCTATCTTCTCTGATTCGGTGAAGGCCCTTGCAGCAAAATCCACAAAATCTAGTGATAGCATGTCACCATCCCCTTGCTCCATTTTCTTATGAAATAAGGGAGTGATCTTCTTCGGATCTAGTTCCAAGGCGAGCATCTCATAATTTGTCATCATCTTCAAATAATCTCCACTATCCATCCAATGCTCTATAATCCATTCATAATCAATTTCTAATTTTTGTAGTGTTTTTTCCAAAATCTCCTTCCTTTATTCAAGATTTAGTTGCCAGGCCTCAACTAGCCATCAATATTCCTTTGGTAATGCCAACTCCTTCTCCCAAGTTTCCTGAGAGAGCTTGAGGATGCTCTCTAGCTTTAGTTAGGCGATCCTATAAAGCTCATGGAACTCCTTGTAGGTGTTCATTATGTCCTCCACCTCTTTTTGTAGGGTCCAAAATTTATTGTGCATTGTAGTTGCACATTGTATGCACATGTCACCATTGTAGATTACCTTGTTGACAAGTCTGAGGTAGACTTGGTCTAGTTCTTCATTTTTTCCATTTTTCTCACTTCCTCCTTCGAGAGCAAGACATGTACCATTGATTCTTTAGGAGCCTCTTCTTGTGTTGAAGTCCTTTGTTGAATGTAAGCAATAAGGTCTGCTACTTGTGCTTTCATCTCTTCCTTTGTAGACTTGTCCTTGTTTATTTGCTGCAAAATAGTGGAGATGAAACCTTGAAATTCATCAATCTTCTTTCCACGAGATGTCGGGCCTAGATTGAATGTGGATATTTGGTAGTACTAGCCTTGAAGCATAATTTCATCCCTATCCGAAGCGTGAGTGGCCACTTGTAGTATCCTTGAACTTGTAGCATTAGTGGAGATATGGGACCTAATCTTGGGCCTCTTTTACCTACGGGTTTTCACTTGTGCCCTAGCCAGGATTTCCTTTAATCGGGCCTTGGGATCAACAATTATGGGAGCCTTCTTCTTTAATTGTTGTTCCAGCCATGCAAGGATGTCTATTTGAAATTTTGGTGATTCATGATCACCGTCCTCTTCATATTCCTCGAAAGACCCCTCTTTATCATGTTCAAGAGCCTCTTCATCATTACTTGTTTCCTAATCCGACTCCTTTTCCTGTATCACAGTCTTTTTTCCAGTAGGCTTAGTAAATGCTATGTTTTCTTCAACTATACTCTCTTCTTGCAGTGTCATCCCTTTAGTAGCTTCATGCTCAATATAAATATTGCCCGTAGGCTCAACATCCCTTTCTTTCATGGTTTCTTCTTTTTTGTTATCCATTTCTTCTTCTCCTGGAAGCACCTTTTCATCCTTCAAGCCCTCGTCTTGGCCAGTTTGTGGAGGCTTATCGATTATCTCTATATCAACATCTGTGTCTGTGCTAGCTTTTCCTTCCTCAGAGCGATGCTCCTTGGGGATCGCCTCTTTATCTTGCTCCTGATCAGAGGTTTCAACTTCATAATACTCATCAATTTTATCATCACCCTCGTCTTCGGGTGCTTGTTATCCTACTTCTTTAGAAGCCACCTTGTCGATATTTACACTTAGCCCACCTTCAGGATACTCAAAATAATCATCCCTATTAGAGTCCTCTAGTTCCTCAGGAGCATCTCCTGGGGCAACCCTAGTTTGCTCCATGCTTTGTTTCTCTATTTCTTCAAAGATCTGCATGGTAGCCTCCATCTTTGGAGGTTTGATAGGAGGTGGAGTAAGAGGCAAGGCCATAGCAATTTGGGCCATTAGTGCTTGGACTTTGGGATTAAGGATCACCCTAGAGAGCTCAGTTAGCACATTTTGCATGCAAGCAACAAAGGCGTGTGGCAAGGTGATAGATGCCATGGTAGTCATTGGCAATGAAGGTGGCAGAGTGGAAATATTATGTAAATGAGGAGGAAGTGAGGCGTATAACAACGAGGAAGTGGTGGAAGAGGAAGAGTCCAACACCACCACGAGAGTGATCGATGATCCAGAGGTGAGGTGGACTGATATGTCCATAGTCGGTGGAGATGAAACAAACAAAGACTTAGGAGTAGAAGGGGATGGTGTGGTGATGGTAACAGCGAAAACGATTGATGGGAGAGCAGTACTAGTTGGTGGTGGTGAGCGAGGTCAATCAGGCGCTTCTTCCTCTTCATGCCGGTGCTCCTCCTAGATGGTTGGCGTTTTGAGAACAAAATTTCTTGTTCTTTTCTCCTTCTTTAACGTCTGCCCTTCTCTTGCCTTCCTGGCGTATACTTTATGCTTGGGCTTTCATTTAGGTACTCTAGACGTTCAAATTATCCCGATTGATATCATGCACCTGATCCTAATTTACTAACATCAGTTCTCCCTGAATCACTTCTTTACTAACTAGTTAATTAAATAATCCTTGTTTAATGAATTCATCACAATTCCTCTTTTAATTAAATAAATCATTTTATTTGATTAAATCATTATCTTCTTTCAATTAAATAAATAATTTTATTTAATTAATCATAATTCCTCTTTTAATTAAATAAATCATTTTATTTGATTAAATCATTATCTTCTTTCAATTAAATAAATCATTTTATTTAATTAATCATAATGTTCCTCTTTTAATTAAATAAATCATTTTATTTGGTTAAATCATATTTCCTCTTTTGATTAAATAAATCACCCTTATTTGAGTAAATCTAACATCATTCCTTTTAATTAAATAAATCAAACTTTATTTAATTAAATCTAATGCCCATTATTCCTCTCGTTTGATTTAAAAAATCCAAAAATCTAAGTCAAATGTCAAATCAACTAATCTCCATCTAAGTGAATTAAATCCTAATTAAGTCTAACTCTAATCCATCAAATCCTCTAGATTTTGAAACTTGCACATGTAAATCAATGTAATTGATTTATAAATTCTTCTATTTTCATTCAAAAGGGTATCTCATTGGAATATTCTTCCAAATTGAAATCTCCCTCCCAAAAGGACTTGTCCTCCAACATGGAATTTAAGCCTCTTACAAGTCCTTTTTCTTGAGCCAAGTGGCATTAACTCCTCTTTCACATCTTCCTCCATAAGCCATCTTTTGAAATTCAAATTTCCACCTAATTGCATTTATTTGCACATTGATCAAAATGTGCTCCACCTCTCTTCAATAGCATGTTGAAAAGTGGCACATTATTATTGGTTCATCTTTAATCCCACATTCTTCATGTTTCTCATTCCTCCATCCTTCTTTCCTATAAATAGAGAGCTTCTCTGTTGATTTTGGATCCACAACTTTATGCAAGATTACCATCTATAGATTTGAGCAAGTTCATCCACCATTTTCATCCAAGTTTTCATATTTTTCATAAATCTTAGCTAGGTTATTGACAAATTTCATCAAGGAATTAGGAAAGGGCTACTTTGCACATAAAAGTAGCACCAATTCCCCCATGGGATGCTGGTTTGAATGTTTTGAGCAAGATTTAATAGCTTTCATTTGATTAATTTCACTTTGTTTCTTGTTCTTTGCATTTGGATGAATTGCATGGGGAATGATTGTTTTAGACTTGTTTTATGACTAACATTGGGTTGTTTGATGATGTTTGAGCAGGTCTAGACCAACCATTCACATTTTGGTGCTAGAAGGAGGGCACAAATATTAAAATCAACACATTTTTTGGCCATTTTCATCATTTTTCTCTTTTTTTATCTTTCCAGGACACAAAGCGATATTGGGCCAATTAGTGATGCCATCGTCGTCTTCATTTTTACATAGAGTGACACTTTTTTAGCAGAGCGACGCTCAAATCCTCAAATAGCAACATTGAAGTCTCAAATAGCAATGTTGAAGTCTTAAATAGCGATGTTGATCATGTTCAAATGGCGACACCATTGTTTTTTTGCTTTTATAGTCAATCTTAAAATGGCCATATCTTGGTCATACAAAGGTCTTTTTTGAAGTTTTTTTGAAATGGGGTAGAATTTCATAAGCTATGCAATGGTGTAGGTATTTCTCAATTTTTGTAGAGTTAAATTTTTCAAATTTTCACCTAAAGTCAAATCACATTGTAACTTGGTCTAAGTTTTAGGGTTTCTATGCTTAATCATTCATCTAACCCTCATATCTTCTTGTTTCTTGATCTCATCTAACATTTTGAATATTGATTGTAGGTTTTAAGAGGAACATGGAGCATTGAAGTGAAAGAAAAATCATTTGATATCCGTTGTAATAAGTGTTTTTTAACACTTTGGGGACACCTATAACCCAACCTTTGGAATGTTGTTGACTTTCAGTTTAGAACTTAACTAAATTTTGTTTGGGTTTTAAAAGGAACATAAAAAAGCTTTCTTTTTCTCAAAGTTGGTTAAAAAGAACATTATAAACTCACTAGATTTGAATTTGGGTTTTAAAAATTGAACAATCAACTTTCACACTCAAATTTGGTGCTTTAAAAAGAACTCACTAAATTTCTTTTGAGGTCTAAAATGAACATGTGCTTATCTTGTTTTGTAATATTTTTTACAAACTAATACCATTGAATTGCATATACACTTCTCTCGCACTTTATAGTGGTCTTGAGAATCAAAATCATTTTTTGTGATATTATGTTGTCTAAAAGATTGCCTCCACATTTCAAATTTGGGCTCTTAAAATTGAACAAAGCTTGCTAGTGTGAGAAAGGCCTCACATGTGCTCTCTCCTTGTTCACGCAAACAAGGATTGATCGAACTACGGATGTACTTGTTTGCTTTTGTGTGCCTTTAGAGGGCATGCCTTGGTGGGAAAAATTACTCACCCTAAGGAAATGACCCAAGTGGTAATGAGCATAAGCCAAGCTCTTCCAAACCATTATATAAATTTGTGGTTATGATAAAAATCGTAAACAATGGGAAGCGGTGCATGATAACTCTCCCCTAATGTCTTTATGATGCATAAAGCCCTTGTTCTAAGGGTCGGGAGATCTCTCACAAGGATTTTATCATTGCACCCCCTAAAATGGATGCCCTTACTACAAACCTTTATTTAGAATCCAAAATCCCAATATTTGTTGGCGTTAGGAGGTCGAACCTCTGGAGCTATCCCACATATTTGCAATTCTTTGTAGAGATGAAAAGTTCATCATGGGAGATTCATGAGAATTGAAGCTTGGCTGACCCGTAGAAGTGAGTGTCATGGAGGGGAGCTAGTGTGGTCAAGCTTCTAATCATCCACTCTAATACGCACAACTGGATTTATCCAAGTGGGAATTCAACAAATATTTTATTTTCCATCCTAGGGTTGTGCAATCTTTGAGTCAGTTAAACACATTCCTTGGATCCAAAATATTGAAAATAAACATTCAACAAGGACCAAAATTTCAAACCCTTTAGTAGGAGAAAATACCTTTGAAAATCCAAGTGCCACTGCTTGTCCCTAGGGATTTCATCCTTAGAGGCTTCTAAGTATTTGGATTTATATCTCAATTTTCCCTCTAAAGTCAACATTAGGAAACTATGCTCTTGAAACCTTGATTTTCACATAATGGAACTTGTGGAATGAAAATGAATTGAGGCATAGAAATTTAGTTTGAAACTTAAGCAAGACATTAGATGTGGTAAAATCAATTCATTAATCAAGATGAAATCAATTGAATCCCACACATGTGATTGTTTATATTTTGTCTTATGGTCTTTCGAGCAAAAAATGATCTTTTGGTTTGAAGTAATCTTATGGAAAAACTTGTTCTTCAAAACCTTGGTCTTGTAAACAAGTCCCTCTTAGGTTCACTTAGGATCAAAACAACCAATCATATCATCCATATCAAACATCAATCAAATCCCATTTCACAAATAACTTTTGGAACCTTGGAAAAAATCATTCATATTAGACTTTTGGTAAATCCTTCAATCAAAATCAAAATCACTTTGTTTGGCTAAATGTGTGTGGATGAATCCTTCCTCACACATTTAGTTGAATTATCACCTTTGTGGACAAGTTTACCACTAGATAACATCCAAAATCTTGGGATTTATAAGTTCATTATCCAAATCCAAATCCAATCCAAATTAAAAAATCCAAAAAATCCTAAAGTCTAGTATTCCTCCAAAGTTCTCAAAAGTTCAACACCCATATCACTCACCCTTTCTTCTTTCATCTCATCATTGGTCCTAAACACCTTAGAGGTTCACTTTTGCAACAAGGTCAAAACATAAGAAAAACATGGAATATAAACTCGATTCATACATCATTAATAATCCAAGTCAACCAAACTATCAAGAACTTACAATGCCAATTGATTATTGTTGATGGTGTTTTTATGCACTTCACAACACAGGTAATACGTAGGTGCATTACCTCTCTTGAAAGACAATTTTCCACAATCAGATTGCAGAACACTATCCCAAGGTCTCTCGGATGTCAGGTCTTGACAGTGCTTGGAATAGTTTAGTTGTTTGTGTGATTTGCTGGAATCACAAGGTGGCCTTACGTGGTTGAAGTTGTAGGGGAATTGAGTCAATAAATGGAGTTCTAGAGGTCTGAAATTGGTGTGCTTTGCTGCAGGTTCAAACAACAGTCTTGGACTCCATTATTTTGTTGGATTTGGCTTTATAATATGCAAAGAACCTCAACACAAGTTGATTCTAAAAAAATGGAAAAAAGGAAAGGGCGAGGAAGAAAGATGTTTCCTGGACCTGCAACTACCGATGAATAGTGATCATGGAGGTTCCTGCTGTGGACAGTTTCCTTAAACGAGATTTCACTTAACCAGACTCCTCACAATATCATGAAATCTGTGCTATCTTCTAGGGATTGCAGATGTTCATCATTCATTCACCATGGAAACATGAATAAAAGATAAAGTTTAATGAGCAACAATGGAATCAAAGTCCAGACTAACTTTGCACAGTCATCTACCTTCAGCAAATGACCAATAGTATGGACAAGGAAAGCATACACACAACAATTACTTCCAAAACTAGAAATGACATATTAAATCTACCAAGTCTAAACTGAAGGTGCTAGAACAACAAAATAACATAAAGCAAAGCTATAACTAAAAGGGAGAGGAATCATGAAACATATTGAGAAACCCAGAAAATACACAAAAAATGGCTGTATCTGCTATTTATAATTTCTTCAGCATGCCTTTACAACAACTCAACTCTCTTAGAATGAGAGGAGGAGAGCCCTATTTATAGTTTTCACAAAACAAAATGAGTGGCCAAGATTTGATTCCATTATGTGGCCAAGATTCATTTTACATTAGGGTTTCACCTACCCCTCAATATATTACATTTATAAAATACTTTCTTGTCTCTTCCCTATCTCATCATCTAGTGACAACACTATAGCAAATTTGTCTTTTAGTGATTTTCCCTTTGCTGTAGCTATTCTTCAAGGAACTATTCATTGATGAATGGGTTGCCCTCTCGCTTCTTCAACGCGGCATACTCCATGAAATTCAAGATCAGAGACTGGAACTTTTCTACCTCCAAGATATCAGCCTTCAAGATCTAATAACTCCACTCCTGGGAATTGCTGCCAAGCTTCTTCCAATCTGCCTCATATTTGACATCATTTTCTTAGCAGGCTTTCGATTGTGCAAAGACTCGGGCTGTGAAGCACATGAAATTAGTGGTGATTTCGGTGGACATCCCATCTTCCATAGCCTTGAAGAAGTGGGGCTTGATGTTCTCGGAGTTGATCTCGACTGTGGGCACTTCATACCCCCTCATCAATTTGAGGTATTGCGTACACTCCTCTCTAGATTCCCTGGCCCGTTCAATATCGAGCGCTATCCGCTCCAAAACCTGCTCTAGCCGCCTCTTTCTGTGGTCAAAGTCTCTCTTCCAAGTATCCACTAGCCAGTGGTCATCGTCTTTGAAGGCAAGGTCCCTCTCCTAGATATCACTTGGCAAAGCGAGAATAGCTTCAATCTTTGGGTAGGCTGCATTGTATTTCGCGGGGAACCTCTCACAGATTTTCCTCATGTCCTCTAGAGTTTTCTGGACCTCCAAGAATCTATTCGCTGCTCGGACAGCCATGTTGATACTCGTGTTTCCTAGGTCCAAAACCTACCAGAACCAATTTGCTGTAGTTCTACCTAGGTTCCGCCTCTTTTCTAGTTTATCAATTTGCTCTCTGGACAGCAGTTGAGGTGGGACCGATGATGTCGTGGGCTGATCATCCAGAGACGACCACTGCTGAATATATGTAGTTAGGTCTGCCACCTGCCCCTTCAACTCCTCCTTGGAGATCTTATCCTGCTGGATAAGGTGCACTACAGTGGCGACCGACTTCTGGAGATGCTCGACCTTCTGCTCCCTTGTGGCCACTCCCAAATCGATGGTGGAGAGGTTGTAAGTGATACCTTGTTCTCCAACCATCGGCGTTGCTAATTGCATGGCCCTTGATCCCGAGGCGTCCATGGTTATCCTCGATCTGATCTTTGGCTTCTTCTCTTTTCTGGTGCCTATTCGTGCTCTGGCCATGATGGCTTCCAACCTTGCCTTGGGATCCTTTGTTGCGAGAGTCTTTTGTTTGAGCTGCCTTTGCAACCAATCAGGCATTTGAGGTTCCTTGTCTGGTACTTCATTCTGAGTCCCGCTGTCCTCCTTCTCGAGCTCGATATCTCTGATGACGAGTGCTTTCTCACTCGTTCCTGCATCCTCTTTTCCTTCATCAGAAATGTGTTCAAATGTTTCATGCCCGGCGGGGGACTCAGTTTGTAGCTGCTGCTTGGGTGAATCTACTTTCTTAGCATCCTCCTCCACGTTCAAAGTATCTTGATGCTTCTCAAGGCTTTCTGTTTGCTTGCTTTCCTGGAGGAAAGTTTCCTCACCATGCTCTGGGGTCCGGCCATGTTCCTTGATGGGAGACCTGTTATCTTCCGTTTCTGGAGCAGCAGTCTCCTCTTCCTGTGCAAGCCGATCCTCGGCCTCCTTGTCCTCAATTTCCTTAAGCTGTTTACCCCATTCTTCATTGAGTTCGGGATCATTTGACTCTCTGATCAGCACGGTGTCAAGGTCCTCACTGCTTTCACTTTCCCCACTGGAAGATTCACAAACTACCTCATTAATTTCCCAACGCTCGTACAAGGGATGTTCGTGATACTCAAACTCTTCATACTCCGGCGCCTTCTCAGCCTCTAGTTGCTGTCGTTCACACTCTTCCGATATTTACATGGTGGCCTCCATCTTCGGTGATTCGGTAGAGGGAGATGCCATTGGAGTAGAGGCCATAGCTTGAGCTATTGTTGCTTGGACTATTGGATTGGCGAGCATCCCCGAAAGCTCAGAAGGCACATTCTGCATATACCTCACAAAGGAATCTGGAAGGCTTGGGGCTGGCGTTGTGGCAGCAGAAATGGAAGGGAGGGAGAGGTCATAGCCGAGGTGGCGGCGGATGATGAATCCACAGGAATGACCTGCGATACTGGAGGAGATTGAGCAAGGTGGATAGAGATATCCACCACGGGCGGGGAGGAAGCGGAAGCTGGAATTGAGGCAAGCGGGGTGGCGGCGGTGATTATAATGGGCGGAGATCCAAACAAGCTAGATCTTTTATTCGCGATCCTGAGGGGCGAACCCTTTGGAATCACCGTTGTCTCTGTGCCTCCTGTTGTTTTTCTTTTCTTCTAAGAGTGCTCTGGCTTGGAAGACTTACGGGTGTAGACCCTTGGTTTGGGTAGCTGCTAGCTAGCCTGTTTTCCTTTTTTGGTCTTTGGAGGTGGTGGGGTCTTAGATGTCTCCCCAGTTGCAGTAGCGGCCTCTCCTCCTTCGGGGCCACTTGGCTCACTTACATGCTCTCCTGCGAGCTTGGTATATGTCAGGATGACCCCTTGTTGTTTCAATTGGGCCACCTTTCTGTCGATCCATGCCCTCGTTCGTACTTCAACGGACCTTGTGAGCACACTAATGTCACTGAGTTCTGGTGCATCCCAGTTGATGGCGGGCAGCGGCAGGTTGGAGATTGTATCATACACCGGATCCACTATTGCCTCCTCATCCTCTTCCAGTTGATCAGGTACAGGGCATACGTTCACCCTTCGCACATGGAGGATGGTCATGCGCATGTAATACCGCAACCACACCTCGAGATCGTCCTTGCAGTTGGCCCAAAAGTCCTCAATGTTATGGAGGTGGGCATATCCGCGCCCCAGCGCCTTTCTGACATGGCCATAGGGATCCATCCATGGCCTAGCTGTGTATTGTTCAAAATTATATTCCGCCAACTCCCTTTCTGAATATCCCACACACTGGGAAGTGTGGACCTTATACATCCCCTGTCCAAGGTTCATGGGGTAGACGGGGCCTACTAGATGCTTTTCACTTAGGACACTATGAATGTGTCGCAACTGCCGAGTCAGTTCCAGGAGGACAATCCAGTCGTTTGGGTACCGGGGCAGCTTGTTTGGTTTATCCGAGAAACCCTCTGCACGGATGTATGTGAACCTCGGGAATTGGATATACCAGAAGGCATATTGTCTGAGGAGGACCCTAGCACTGTGAGATGTTCTCCTTTGGAAATCTTCTCCTACTAATCGGATCACATGGGCAATGAACGCATCATTCACCCTGCAGTAGTTTGTTTTGAAGTTTCTGAATTGCAATTGAGGGTACTTGTCATACGATTTGAGCTCCGGTCCTGATGGATCACTTGGCATTAGTGTCAAACCTTGATAGTGTCACCAAGTGGTGAGGGAGTACACTAAGTATGATGTCATGAAGAACTTGTTAGTCCTCTTCATGGTGGTGAACTGCTCATGGAAGCAGTTGCTGATGATCTCTCCCCAATAGAAGAAGGTGTCCTTTCCTCAGAGAATCTATTCTATGAAATAGAACATCCATTCCTGGAAGAAGACTGCGCTAGGAAGGCCTCTGATTCAACTAAGGAGGGTTACCAAATCATGGTAGTCCTCGGAGAAGTCACTGCGGTAGAGCTCCTGAGGAAGCTTCCTAGCACTAGCCCATTTTTCTTTCAACCAGCAGTGATTGATAACCCTTTTGCACTCCAATGGGTCCTACTCCCACACCTCCTTACAGTCTTCCAAGGTGGGGACCTCCATGCTCTCAGACGTGGGAATGTGGAAGGTCTTGGTTATGCCTGACGGAGACATATCTGCAAGGATATTCCCCTCGTGATCCACTATTGTTCTAGTATCGGATTGATATGCTTCGACACATGCCATCACCAGCTCTGGGGCCACTAGGGCCGGCGAGAAACCTACAGCCTTGGCAAGTCCACTGCTCTTTATCAATTTGGCACCTGTAGTCTTCGGGTTCATTCTGACCCTTTGCGTAAATTCATCAACATCGACCTGTCCGATGTTGGTATCTATGACCTCCCTCCAAAGGGTAGTGACCCTGGATTGAATGGGGACCCCCTGGAACTTGTACCTCATTAGTTCCTTGTCTTCCTTCTCCCTTACTGGCTTAGCTGGTCCCTTCCCCTTTTTGGAAGCACCAAAAGTCTCTGGGCCAGATTCCATAAATCCTACACAATAGACGAGAATCAGTAACAACGAACTTGGAAAAATGGCTAACGCTGAATACCTACATGTCAAGATTAGTACAAAAATCATAATTAATATTTTAACAATCTCAGAGGCAAGGTATTTCATCATTAGAGGGCAGTGCAAACAATCGGGAGTTCCTGGGCCGGAAATCCTTTGGCAGAATACCGTTTGAAACGACAAAATGAGAATGGAGTTCCCATATGCACTTCTCATAGTTGGATTTGAATATTGGAGGTTGGAAATGGAAGAAAATCAAATTTTAGCAAGTGGTCAAAATCCGTTTTGGATTTGGAGGTCATTTGATGCCCTATTCGGAGGTTCGGGGATCATCTACAGGGAAGCCGTTTGAAACGGTGCAGAGGAGATGGAATTCCGAGCAACGGAATCCGGATCTCAGATTACCGTAACCGGGAAGCCG
Organism: Sequoiadendron giganteum; assembly: GCA_007115665.2. Classification (NCBI taxonomy): domain Eukaryota; kingdom Viridiplantae; phylum Streptophyta; class Pinopsida; order Cupressales; family Cupressaceae; genus Sequoiadendron; species Sequoiadendron giganteum. The sequence continues at coordinate 27,237,225 of CM021108.1, read as the reverse complement.
CAAGGTGGACGGCCATGTGGAATGGCGAAATGCAGGGGAAAACCCGGGAGGGGAAACCTGGAAGAGGAAATCCGGAAGCAACTGAATGGTTCGGGAGAAACAGACGACAAACAGGACACCGGGACCCGGAGGTCGGAAAGATGCTCTGTGCCCGCCGTTTAGAACAGCGTAGTAGGAAAGGAATTCTGGGGGAGGAATTCTGGAGGCCAGAATCCAGAGGAAGATCAGAGGAAAAAGACCAAAGCCTATGGGTTCCGGCGGACAGGAGACCGGGGTCCGGGATCCGAGAAGACGCAAGGTGGACGCCGTTCGAAATGGTGAGATGAGGAAAGAATTCCGAGAAAGGAATCCCAGGAAAGGAATCCCGGGGAAGGACTTCTGAGAAAGGAATCCTAGAGGGGGAATTTCGGGGATGAATTCGAAGAAAATCATGAAGTTTGATGGTAGACGAAAAAAGGAGGGTCCGAGATCCGAGGGTCAGGAAGATGCTCGGACGGCGCCATTAGGAACGGCGGGGGCACAAAGGAATCCCGAGAAGGGAATTCTGGAGGTAGGAATCCGAAAGGCGGGAAAGGTTGAAAATCCGAAGAAAGAGGTGGTACGGATGGCTGCAGGAAGACCCGGGCCTGGAAGATGCCAGCGCCATTCCGAAGAACAACCGCGACGCAGGGAGGTTCCAGATCGATTTCCTGGGCGTTTGAAGGTGGATTCTTAGATTCCAAGACATGGGTTTTGCGTGCAGGGGTGAAATCTACTTAGTTTATGTCTCATTTTAAAATTTTACCTCAGGAAAATTCCAAAAATCATAAAAAGGAAACTAGGGCGCGTGGACGGAGAACCTACCTCGAAAATCCGAAGAACAGGTTGCCGGGCTCACGGAAGTCGCCGAGAAAACACCTCAAAAATCAATAGGAGGAGAGCTCAAAATCGCCGGGAGCTCTTTCAATCTTTTCTATCACTCGAACTTTGAAAATGACAGCCGAAAAAAATGTTTTTATAGCTAAAGACAGCCATTAATGCTGCATTAATGACTCTGTAAGGTTGCACGTTCGGTTGGTGAACTCCAGAAAACACAGAGGCGGCAGGAGGTCCGGGAAGCCGTTTGGTAGACGCCGTCGGAAATAGCAACGCTCGAGGGGAAACCCGGGCAGGGAAACTCGGCAGAGGCAATCTGAAAGAGGAAGTCCGATAGGGGAAACCCGAAAGGGGAAACCCGACAAGGGAAATCCGGAAGGGGAAACCTGGAAATTACCACAGATGCCAGAATTTCAACAAGGAAAACCCAGAAAACCCAAAACTTAAAATACGACATTGGGGAATGTGCCACCCCCAAAATTTGGGGGCACAAAAATGGAAATGCAAAATGAGGCGAAGCGAAAGGGACCAAAAAAGGAAAGAGGGAAAAGAGGGTCCCCGTTCCGAACGGGGCGTGTGTGCAAAAAGGGCACAACAATTATTAAAACTCACATTTATACAATCCATACATGACATCATTATCTCCTACAAACTTCAATGATACAACAAATGTGAGTATGCCCAACCTGAATTTTGGACCACCTTTCCCTATGGCAGATTTAAATCAAAGTCAAAACCTACAAATCTATCAAACAAACAATCAATGCATGAGTCTTATTAAAAAAAAAATTATACCACCAAATCCATACATGCCAAATGTGACTATACCAAATACAAGCTTACCAAACATGAACATATCAAATCCACACTTGGTGACCTTTGGGATATATATGTTTTTGAATCACAAAAATGTTGTTCAAAGTCTTAACAATATGTTAGCAACTCCATGTATTGATCCAAGTCAAGGTAACCTCATGCAAAATCAAAGTTACCCAAATCAAAGCAACGTGTTTCCCAATGACAACAATGTTCCATGTCAACCTATAATGCAAAATATAAAAATCATCCCAAATCATAACATTGTTCAAAATCAATTTTTTCATGATCCCATACAAACACCACAAGTATACATTCCAAATATGCTTGAACAAAAACCAAATCAACTATATCAAGTGTGTCAAAAATCAAGATCAAATTTTGCGAGATCAAATTGCTATACTTAGAAAATTTATTGATTCATATCACCAAGAGGCATCTCCACCCCAAAATCAATACACTCTTCGATTGGTTAAACCATGTCATCAAAGCATTGAGTTGTGTCCACAACCACATCAAGAACAATATATCCAATGTAAAGAGGTTGGATATCAAGATCAACAACATCAACAACAAACCCAATCACCCCATCTCAAAGATCAATCATCGTATCTCCCAGATCAATCACAACTATCCATCAATGTGCACCTTGAAGATGTTTCTACCTCATCCAATGATCAAATCAACATATATCAAGAGTCAATTTTTAATCACGATCAAAACCCCCCAAAATACCCAACAATGATCCAATTCAAGAAATGTTAACATCATTTGATCCTATGGTTGAAAACAATGACAATCTCTCTACCATAACTGTTGAGGACAATGATCAAGATCTATCCATCAATGAGCACCTTGAAATTTGTTTTACCCCATCCAAAGATGAAATCAACATGCATCAAGAGTCACTTTTTGATCATAATCAAAATTCACCAATAATGTCCAACAATGATCTATTTCAAGAAGTGTTAGAATTATTTGATCCTATTGACATAATCCAAGATCCATCCACCAATGATCATGTTAAAAATGTATTTACATTACCTAATGAGTTAGAGGACATATCTCAAGAATTTATTCCAAACCATGATCATCATCTTTCACCAAAGTCTAGCAATGGTCCTTTCCAAGACATATTGACATCCTTCAACCTCATGGTTGCGAATATTGAAGGAATCCTCAACTTAACACTTGATCCAAATCAACTCAAAGATCAAAAGGATATGAGCCACTTCACATGCCTAATGATGATGTCCAAGAACCCTTTGTAATGAATCCATCCTATGAAATTGAACCATGTCAAGAACTTGATCCAAATCATGTCAAAATGCTTTCCAAAATCAGTCAAGATCAAGAATTTATATCTTCAAGATACTATAATGATCTAATTGACACTCTCCAATCTATACAAGATGTCAAAAATGATGATCATATCCATATAGCACATACTCCTCCATCTACCCATGAGATGATTTCTTTGGATGGACATGTAGACGATGTTCATTCAAAATAAGAGTCTCATACTCTTGATATAATTACCAAGGAACAATAGTCTTCTATGTTAGAAACCCTAGATCAGACTCGATTTCATGAAAGTGCTCCAGAAAGGCCAATAAGGCCTACAGGCAGCCCAGGGGGCTAAAAACTTTCGGCCCCTGGTCCTGCATGCGACCACGGGTTGGCAGACAGGGGGCTGGAGCGGAGCCCCTGGTTCTCCATACGACCGGCGGCATGCAGAGGAAGCGGCTGGGAGCTGGGCGCATAGCGCCCGGTCGCCCATACGACCGTGCGCTAGCGTTAAGGGCCCGCAGGGGCTGAGCGAGTGGAGCGGCAGATGGAGGGGGGAGCCACCGGCGGCAGCGGCGGGCCGGTGGCCGCCCAGTGGAAGAGCCTACATAGATTGTGAGCATCGGCTCGAAACCCAAGAAACGTAATTTTTTGATTTTTTTTGCCTTTTTTTCGAAATTTGTGCCTCGAAAAGCGTGTTGGGGAGGCCGTACAGCTTCCCTGGCCAAAATTTTTTTGCCTTCCGGATCAACTTCCCCAAAATGGATGAAATGAAAGGTGATCTTAGGGTTTTTGGCTACTGCGAATGCAATGGTGACCTCCGTTTCTGCTCAAAATGCTCCGAAAAAATGGCGACCTCCAGAGCTTCCAAAAAATCACCAAAACTGAAACCCTCACAAATCTGGCAAACGATGGCCAAAATCTACAAAATAAAAGCCAAACCTGACTTTTTCCAGTGCTCTAAATCCAATGGTGAAGCTCGATCTGATCCAAGATGCTGCATAGATGAATTCAAGGCATGAAATCCTCGAGGAACCCCAAACGAACTCTGCAATGAATTTCTCCAGAATTTGAGAAGGGGCTGCATGTCAAGGCTCTGGTACCATGTTAGAAACCCTAGATTAGACATGCAAACCTAAACACCTTCCACATAAGAGAAAAATAGAAAAAGCAGAGCTTTGCATGTCAATGTGCAAAATGATATATTCAGGAATTCAATGTTACAATGAGATGATTTGCTTTATAAAAGCAATGTATGCAACCCTAATGTTGACCTAAAATTAGCTCAACCTAAGTAAAGCTATGCAAGTGTAATTAAATATTAATTACACTAACATTCTACTCTTAAAATTTGTACACATGATCAAGATATAGAAAAATATAGACATATCAAGAATGGGTCATGAAGAAGGCTTCTACATAAGTTGCAAATCAGAAAAATCCTATGAAGGCATATAAAAAATGAGTCATAAGGAAGACTGTTATGTGGACAGTGAATCATGAGCACCTCTTGAAGAAGCATTAAAATTAGATATTTCATAAGATCAAGCCAAAGATATCAATCAAGAAGTCATCCCACAAATGGATGATCCTATCACTTATAAACTGGGATCACTTAAATTTTTTAGGGCAAGCTATTTTATCAATGAAGAAGATATCACCTTTGAAGATCCATGACAGAGCAGAGAAGGAGTAACCCCTTGTTTCCAAGGTAAATCATAGATCCTATTGCAAATAAAAATTTTCAACAGAAGAATTATCAAGGTAGAGGATTAGGCCTACATGAATAGGGTATCCTAGAATGAGTGCATATTATTGGAAATCCTAAGCATCAAGGTCTTGTTTATTCGACAATTAAGGGATCTAAACATATCATTGATACCTCTGTAATACTGGGGGTAATTTTATCTAATGCAAGCATCAACATAGGGAGCATGAAGAATCCTTATGATGAAACCAATGCCAATACTACAACCAACCACGTCATGAATCTTCATCCACCCATCACCCCATCCACAAATTGGGACCAACATCAAAAAAAGATTTGAATCAAAGCACAAAGAACATTATCAAAGAAAAAGAAGCTAAGAAGCATGCCAAACAAATCAAATACAAGTGGATACCAAAGAATACAAAGAATGATTATCCCTATCAAAATCCATTAGTCAAAGAAACTATGGGGCAAAATAAACAAGGGAAAAGTATCCATGAAATATGTCCATAAAGGAAAAAGAAGGCTTCTCAAGTGACGTACAAAGTATATCAAATAGTTGGTCCTAATTCCATGCACACTTCCGTATCCACCCATTATTGCTCATCTTCCCAAGTTTGGAGAGTCAAAGGTTCCAAGCTATCAATCGATCCATCTTTTATTCCTAAACATACAACACCATCCAATCCTCCATGCATGATATCCAATTCTCATTTGACCATGTATTGGAAGCAACCCTTCATCATAAGGATTCAGAAGGCATGTTCTATTGTGATGTGTGCACAAAGACAAAGTTAACTCTGGTATCAAAAAAGCAAATCATGAATCTCAAAAGTTTCTTTCAAGTGCACATATCTTGGAGAATCAACTTATTCAAACATGATATCAATGACACATTATGAAAAAAAAATCTACATCGACACCACCAGGTGGTTCAACATGAGCTTAAAATCTTTCAAAAAAATCAAAAAAATCAAAATCAATATAAAAAATCCAGAAAAAATAAAAAAAAAAGGATTGAAAACAATAAAGATAAAAATCATCCTCCAGTGAAAACTTCATGGGTGGCACTTTGGGCAAGTACCATGATGAAAACCAGGAAAATAGGTGTCATGTGTAGAATCAAGCATCTACGTGCACCATTTCAGGAGAAAGCATCTTATCACATCCATAATGAATCCAAAATTCCATCCATCTCATCCATAATAAATCCATTCATCCATGAACCATTTACCCAATCGATTTTCATATATCTGCATCCATCTTCCAAATTATCTTGATCTTGACAAAGTTTAGTGCACACTTTACACTTGCTTATGGTAAACATCTTGACATGGGTCATTTTCATTGATCCTATCCTACCCAATATTATCTGAGCCATGAAGCATCATCCAAATAAGCATTATCTATCCTGTTAGAGCTGAAAATTTCCATCAAAAACCATAAGGTTTTCCCATTTTAATCCCATTATTTCCCTATCTTTTTATAAAATATTCATATTCCCCATCTAAACCTTATACCGCTGCCTTAATATTTATCTTTTTATATCATACCGCTTTACTGTGACCTCCCACAATGGGCTCGCGGTATGGCGGTAGCGGCTAAAGGAGAGGGAATGAAGTGTTTACCTCCACACCACAAGCAGTCAATTCATTGACCGTGGTATCGTGGTGGCGGTAAGAAAACCATTAGCATTGGTAGTCAAAGTAGATACCGTAGTACCGCACATGGTTAAACCACAGACCGCGGTGACCGTGGTAACTGTTAGCAGACCGTGGTGAGGTGACAAAGATAACAGTTGGCCGCTACTACAGTACCACTGGCAGTTAGGCCAGTGACCACGGTAGCGTGGTGAATGTGGGGATAGCCATCGCGGTGAACAAAGTCAAATGGGAGGAAGTGGTTAGCAGAGACAGTTACGGTGAAGGAGGCCCACCGCGGTAACACGGTAAACAACGAAGTTAACCGCCAAGGTTAGGTACCGCGATACCGCGGGTGGAAAAGTCCAAGCCCGCAGTATAGCGGTAAATGAAATAAAGAAAGCCATAGAGACATAAAGTATTAAAAGCGGATAATGTATAGAATGAAATGAATAGAGGCGGGAAAAGATATGATCGAAAAATCAAAAGAATGACTATTGTAAAATATTTAATTTTTTGATTAGGCAACTAATTAAATATCTTAATCTCTATGATAGAATATCAAATAGAATGTAATAGAAAATTGAAGGGTTGTGACTCTTCAAATTTTATTGTATAAATCTATTGTAAAAGAGATAGAGAAGGGAGGGGAGAGTAGAAAGGAGATTTCTGGAACTGGGAATGTAAACAATGACAAATCTTTCTTGAAACAGAGCAATGGAAACTAATGTTTTTAATTGGTGAAAAATTTCTGGTTCAATTGTTGAGATGTTATAGTTTATATTAATTTTTATCTTGGTTCTCTCCAATTCAAAGAATTTCGATCATTTGAGTTAATGTATCAAGCATAAATTTTGATTCATCAAGGTGCATATTTTGACTTTGCGTGATTTTTATTTGTTGGTGTCTCTAGTTAGAATTAAAACCCTTCAAGTAAGTCACAGTGTTTGAGACTTTTCTTTTGGATAATTTAAGAAGAACCAGGATAGAAAAAACATCCCAGCATAATTTATGCAAGCCATAAATAAATGAAATTACATGTCAGTCATAAGATTTTATTTTATAAAGTGCCTAACAACTTGAAATTAAACCAGAGAAGGAAAACACATGTCATTTTCTATTTTTGACTCCATTGCCCAATAGATAGAAGGCACTGATCTGTCATGTCCCAGAGGATAGAATTCATTATAAACAATTTATTCAAATACCTTTGATTTGTGCAGTAGGAGTAGTAGTAGGTGTAGTGATTTTATCTATCCACTACCATTTTCCATTGTGGATAGATTGATCAACCAGGAAACATATTTCAATCTACATTGTTCATTTAGGTACACCCGCCTTGGTCTAGCAGAACCTAAAGAGCAGAAGGTACAATTGCATCAATTGGCCTTGTACATTGGCCAAAAGTGTAGTAAGAGCTTGGAAAATTCTTCTGGTTGAAACCTACATTTTTGAGACCCAACACATCCATCCATCCATCTATCCAAAAATCCACCCATGGCCTTTAAAACATTGCTAGACATTGGGGGAAAATATTTACATCTTTCTTTTGGAATAAATCTTGATCTATATCTTCTAACTTATGTGGTGATCCAAACATTGGAAAACATGAAATAAAATTGGTCAAATCATATGGGAGTAAAAAATTAAAATCACTAGCCCATGACATATTTTGATGAGAAGAGGTTCCTTACCAAGCTTTATCTTTCATCGAACATCAATCCAACAAATCAATATTAGTTGCATCTAACTTGCACTTCAACATCACATCAAATCATCAAAACAATTTTGTTCCAAATCAGGCTTCAAAATCTTGATCAATCAAAGCCAACCAATCCATCATCATCTCAGGATATCCTTCCCAATCCTTGTGTTGCTTAACACTATCCTTGCATTGTTGTGTATCCTAAACAATGTTATCATCAGAAATCCATCAATCTAATCAATCAAACCTAGCTTGGTTTTCAACACAAATCCAAAAATAGAGCACTGATATCATCACTATCCATATCCAAATCGTCAAAATCATGCAAAAATACCCACAAACATCCAAAACATTTCAAAAACCCAAAAATAGGTAAAAAAGTCAGAAAAACATAAAAAAAAGATATTTGAACTATGTCGTCTCTGAGCTTAAATGTAGGCAAGACTAATCCTTGATTGGCCCCTGAGACACAAAATCCAAAAACATTGATAAAATCACATAAAACACAAAAACATTGGAAAATTTAAAAATCAAAACATTTGTAAAACATCTTGAAAATACCAAAAACAACCTCATAACATTTCAAAAAAATAAAAATAAAAATTCTTGGGCATGTCATGGTAATTGGCGAATGTGGTAAGAGGTGATGCATTTTGTGGATGCCAAGCATTTGGTTGAGCCATTGGAATAACTTGAATTGGTGGAACTGGCTGAATTGGTGGAATTGGTTGGTGAATAGTGCACGAGATTGGAATCTATGTTGGTGGTGTTTGGAATAACCTGAAAAGATCCTCCACACTTTGTACTTCGGCACTGGATGAATATAATTGCTCACTTACTGCTTCTTCTCGTGACACTTCTTTATGCTTCTTTGGCTTGTTTCTATGAGGAGATAACTCCACAAATTTTTTAGGAGAACTTGGAGTTGACCTGGTAATTCGCTGAAATCTATCTAGCGAGAATGAACCAATTCGATCCAACGTGTCTTCAATTTTATCTCCTCGTATCTTGAAGTTCAATCATGCATGAACAAGATGGAAAAAATGATAAGTGGCTTGAGAGAAGAAGATATGTTTGACGATCAATGGGCTGCAAAGATGGAAACAAAATATGGAATAGATTTCGCATCAACGCTTGATCCATTGTTCACAGTCATTGAGGAATTGCTTGATGAAATTGAAACAAATGGAAGGCTACTTGATAAACAAGCAACTATGACAGAGACATAAAATGAAGAAAAATTCAGGTTGGGGCTTGATCCATTGTTAGGTATTCAAAAGGAGCCAATGCATGAAATGATCCAAATTTATGAATGTCATTTTAAATCCAATCCCCTCCACACTCCACCCAGTTTGGAACATGATGTTGATCTCCATGTTTTAGATGCAAGTGGTATGGTTCACCATCAACTTCGACCTCTTGATGAAGCAATGAATGACGAGCAAGAGTTCATGTCTGCGGATGAAGACCACTAGGTTGTATCTTTCCCTACTGTTGATTATAAGGAATATCATTTTGATTATGGAGATTTAGGAAAGATAACTTGTTTATGGATTAATCATGGTCTGGGTGAGTTTCCCCAGTTACTAATCTTTCCCAAAGTTTTGCTTGAGTTTCAAGTTTGTCCTTTGAAAGAATATTTTTTCGAGTTTAAAGATAAGTTTGCTAAACTTCGCACCATGACCATTGCTTTGTTGTTCCTGCACATCCTGAGAAATCATGCTAGGAGTTGTATATAATTGGGTCTTTTGACTGTTGTTCACTTAAATATATTTTTTTTGTTTAAAGTAGGTTTTCTTTCACGGTTTGCTTTAGATTAGTTATTTCGCTTTCTTAGTTAAGTTTGCTTGTCAGCTTTGTTTTGCATCCAATAAAGAGGCTCCCATTTGTGAAAGGAATTGTATCTTAAGAACTCTAGCATCTGTGCTAAATTATGTTCAGTCCATTTCTTGGATATTATTTTATGAAGTACTTTGAATCCAAGATTGTTCTTTTTCAACTTCATCGTTTGGTTAAGGTTAGTACTTGACTGGAAAGGGAATCATGTATTGTATCTTGACATTGAGTCTTACTATTATTATATCTCACACTTAAGAAATTATCTGAGTCATTATGGTTTCCTAGGTGAAGTCATGGCTAAACAAAAAGAAAATAATTAAAAAATCTTACTTCAACGCCACTATAATGCTCAAGCCCATGTGAGCTTTATTGCTTACAAGCCAAAGTGTAGAAATTTGTGAAAAGAAAAGAATATCAAAATGAATGAAAAGAAAATGAGAAAAGGAGTAAAAGCACTTGGCCATAGGTGTGCAAACATCTCTACAGGTGTACACTTAATGACAAAAGAAAAATAAATCACTGGAAGTAGAGCAATCTTTATGAGATTATAGCGATAACCTTGCCGGGGCTATTGACGCCCGCTGGTAGCAAGGCTCTATCCAGGGTGCTTTTGAAGTTAAGACAAAGTCACACAAAGGGTCATGATGGAACCAAAGAATCATATTGGTCTTATGAGATGGAAATGAACGCACATGCACACACTCGTAACTGAAGGATGAAAGATCTCAATACAATTTAGGTTTCCTCTTTCTTTTTGAGTACTCTTCTTAACCAAAAGGTAAGTTAGAAATAATCTAAGATTCTAGGTTTGAAGTAGATTCTATCTTTTGAAATGTTCAAGAAAATTTATTCACGTTGGCACTAGATGTTGTGACCTTTTCACACATTGCCCCATTGCAAATGGGGACCCTCATGTTTTTTTTTTTTTTAAAAACTTTTTTTGGTTTTTGTCTTGGCATCGCAACTGCTAATTACCATGTTTCTTAAACAATAAGGAGTTTGAGGTTTTCGAAGGGTCACTCAAGCCAAGTAATGAATTTGAGCCCAAATCAGCACACATACGTCATCGAAGTGTTTAGAAGGCCTTGTGGATGAAGATCGACTTTCATTTCGGTCAATTCTAACACCTCCTAAATTTTAGGGTTTCCACCTCGGGCCCCTATTTTTTAGGGACTTTTTTTTTGGCATTTTTAGCCCATTTTGGACTTCCTATTTTTTAGGGGTTATTTTTAGAAAGTTTCTATTTTTGGCAGAGTTTCTATTTTTGGAAAATGTGCAGGTCATGGCTTCGTCGGGATCAACTCCAGAAACCTCTAAAATGGAAAAAAATTGAAAAAAAAATCTAAAAATTTGCCTAAGGCATGGACATGCATATGCTAAATTCGCCCAAGCATGAAGTAAGGAAAATGTCATGGACATTGGTAGAGTCCGCCATTGGAAAAAGGAAATAGCAAATGGACAAGGAAGTTCGCCCCAAAGTTAAAGATGGCATGGAGACTAGCAAAGTCCGCTCCAGGATGTTGGGAGATGGCACAGAGAGGTGGCAAGTCCGCCCTAGGAAGGGAAAAAATGGCCAAGGCACAAGCAAGTCCGCCATGTCAAAAATGGTGTGGACATAGGTAAAGTCCACCCAACAAGATGGAAAGATGGTTGACCAAGCTTGAAGTCTGCCATATGTCAAGTGGCACAAGGTACAAGCAAGTCCGCCCAGCCTAAACTCAAAAATGGCAAGGCATCAAGGAAGTCCACCATTGGCAAGAAGAAAATGGTAAGGCATCAAGCAAATCCGCCCATGGAAAAATGGCTAAGTCCAAGCCAAGTCCACCCCAAGGAAGAAGAAAATGGAAAAGGCTAAGGGAAGTCCGCCCAAGACAATGGCAAGAGGATAGTAGAAGTTCGCCCAACAATATGAAAAATGTCCTGGCACATGAAAAATTACGCCCTTGGTTGATCATGACTTGAACATAAGCAAGTCTTCCCTACCAAGGATGAAACAAATCATAGGCAAGTCCACCTAGCACATGAAGGAATGGCATGAACACCTGACAAGTCCGCCCAAGCATGTCCAAGACAAGGTGAACTCCGCCCAGGGTAAAGTTGGCATGAAGTTTGTAAAGTTCACCCTCCAAAGGAGAATGTCAAGACAAGCTCCAAGTCCACCATGAAGATGAAAAACACAAGGTCAAGTACGCCTAGCCAAGGAAATTTGAAAATTTGGCCAAGTAAAAAAAAGAGGTTGGAAAAACTCAAGTGAAGTCCGACCTCCCTCTTCAAAGCAATGTCCAAGAACCAAGAAAGTCCGATGTGAATAGAAAGCATGTCCAAAGCAAATTCAAAGTCTACCTTGCCCAAGGGAAGATGAAGTCCGCCAAGAAAAATTCAGAAAATTGACTAAGTGTTGGAAAGAAAACAAGAGGACAATAAAGAGGAAGTGAATAAAATCCTTGTCCAAGGATGGAGTTCACCCTACATAGCACAAGCCAAACTCATAATTGAAGGAAAATCCATAGGCAAAGTTCATTTGAGTATAGAGATGGCCAAAATCTGGGCTAACTGTTGAGTGGTCCACATGAAGGTGTTACAAAATAAATAGAATTTTTTTGGCCAAGTATGGGAAATACTTCGCAGGGAAAGTACCAATTTCCTCCATTATGGCGAAAGCACAAGGGAGTTTTTTCTCCAAATTCAAGGCGCTTGTAGCAATCAGGAAGGAAAACCTTAATGACTTCCAGTCTAAACATGTGCTCCAAGGTGAGACTTCCAACCGCAAGTGAGAAGAAGAAATCAAAAGGAATCCAAGATCAAAGGCTAGGAAGGAACAAGCACCAGGGACAAAGCCATCAACAAAGAAAATATTCTAAGGCAAGAACATGAAAAAATGAACATGGAGACCAAAGAGGACATCCAACCTACTGAAGTGGCACCTCGACCAATCAAATTGTTCCAAGTCAACACGTCCAGATTCAATGAATGTGACACTCCACCATGCAACAACTTTCTATTTTATTGTTGGTTCATATTTAGCAGGAAGGACAAGTGTCCCAAAATTTAATTTTCTCATTGGTCAAGAGGTAGTTAGTTATGATAAGGCCTAATTAGGTTTTTATTTTGTAATCTCGGCCGTTGATTCTAAATCAATCTTGGCCATTCAATTGTAATTGGGGAGCATATAAATTGAGCTCATCTCTCATTTGTAAAGCATGGGAGCATGTTGCAAAACATGTTGAGATAAGTAAATTGTTGCATATGACTGCCAAAGTAATAAGTAATGCATTGTTGAAATTGATGGTGATGATTTCTCTTATTTTGGAGTTGGCATGGTTCTTATCCCTCATCATATTTTAGATTTTATTTCATGCATGTTAGATGAATGCAAGATTTGATAAGTATTGATTTATGGTGTAAAATTTGCTCATAATTTCTTTGAATGGATGATTTTCATTCAATGCGTAAAGTTAGACTGATATTTTGATGTGTATGCTTCAATGTTTACCTCGAATAATGTTGTTCTATTGATGGTATTGTTCATAGTAAATAAATCTTAAGCACAAAACCCAAGAAGATTGCACCCACTTTGTGTAGTTGTCATTAAGCGCGGCGAAGCAAAGCATGGTTATTGGTTTCACCAAGTTAATACCATCTCTTGGATTCTTAGGAAGTAGATTAGAAATTCTAAATCCTTATATCCTTTTAGTTTGTTTGATCTAGGACCCAAACAATAGAGATTTATTGTCTAGAACTTCATTGTGAATTAAACAAGCCTAGCGTAAGTCCCCTCGTGATTACAACAAATCACATTGACCATAGAGCTTATCCACACCCCAATTTATGAAACATTGGAATTACCGTGTGACCTTTCTTGCAATCTTAGCACAAGAGGTAGTTTTTCAAGAGAGGATAGAGTGTCTCTAGATACTTTATTCTAGAGTGTTTGGTGTGTCACAAAACATGCATCAACATAGAATTGGCACTAGAAGGAGGGCCGAACATTAGGTTGTCTATTTTCACAAGTATGGAAATTCAGCTGGATGGAACCAGTATGAACTTTGAAATGCCAAATCAGAGATATGTTAGATCTCTTTTATATCAAAAAATTCAAAAAAAAAGAAGTGAAAAGTTAGAAAAAATTCCCAAAAAAAGGAAATATATCAAATATGGAATATAAAAAAAGAGATTTCTCAATGGGTGGGCGTTCATTCCATATTTCTTTCTCTCAAGACAGACTCATGGATATTGCTCAAATCCAGGAAAATTTGAATGCGGAGCTGCATCCCAGGAATTTGTCTAAGTTTTCTTTGCTAGGAAGATTTCGAATTCATGAGACCTCTGAGCACGAGGAAATTAGTTGCTTGACATTCCTCTCAAGGGTAGAGCTTGTTCTCCAAGGTAAAATTTTCTGGTGGGATGTTCCTAAGCCAGGAATGTTGGATGTAGAACCTGATGATTATAGCATTCCAAAAGCTAGAAATGAGGCCTTCACGAGGTTCATACTTAGAATCCAATATCAAATAGAACTAGGTACTGTTCACTTGAAATGTGTTTTGCTCCCTTGTTGGTGTCGAATTCACAATGTACCTCATCTAGAGTTCACTTGCACATTATGTGAACAGGCCATCAACCATGCCAGATGTCGCCTCAGATTACTAGAGTTACCATATGGATGATTTAAGGACAAGGCATGGATTGAATATGTCAAGCGAACATTTTTAGCACCAAATGAAGAATGCACCACAATGTCATCTAACAACAAGAAGAATAAGTCACAACAAGATAATGTGATTGAGCTTAGGGATCAAGTAGATGAAGATTGTTCCTACATCACACTAGAATGAGAGGCCATTGGAATAGAGATCAAAGAAGAAATGGAATACATCCAAGCAAGAGGAACCACCCAAGGTAACTGCCAGCATGCATAAGTGAATGAATATATAGAATTACAAATTGTTGAAGATCCTCAAGAACCAGGAATGAAGGACTAAGCTCAAAGTAGAGATGGTGTGAAAAATTTCCAACGTTCATTCATCCAAGAAGAACATGAAGAGGTAAGTGATTCCAGAGCACTTCAAGAAGGAATGGTCCATGATGAAAAATTTCAATCATGCATGAACAAGATGGAAAAAATGATAAGTGGCTTGAGAGAAGACGATATGTTTGACGATCAATGGGCTGCCAAGATGGAAGCAGAATATGGAATACATTTTGCGTCAGCGCTTGATCCATTATTCACAGTCATGGAGGAATTGCTTGATGGAATTGAAACAAATGGAAGGCTACTTGATAAATAAGCAACTGTGACAGAGACAAAAAATGAAGAACAATTCAGGTTGGGGCTTGATCCATTGTTAGGTATTCAAAAGGAGCCAATGCATGAAATGATCCAGATTTCTGAATGTCATTTTGGATCCAATCCCCTCCACACTCCACCCAGTTTGGAGCGTGATGTTGATCTCCATGTTTTAGATGCAAGTGGTATGGTTCACCATCAACTTCGACCTCCTGATGAAGCAATGAATGACGAGCAAGAGTTCATGTCTGCAGATGAAGACCACCAGGTTGTATCTTTCCCTAATGTTGATTATAAGGAATATCATTTTGATTATGGAGATTTAGGAAAGATAAATTGTATATGGATTAATCATGGCCTGGGTGAGCTGCCCCAGTTACTAATCTTTCCCGAAGTTTTGCTTGAGTTTCAGGTTTTTCCTTTGAAAGAATATTTTTCCGAGTTTAAAGATATGTTTGCTAAACTTCACACCATGACCGTTGCTTTGTTGTTCCTGCACATCCTGAGAAATCATGCTAGGAGTTGTATATAATTGGGTCTTTTGACTGTTGTTCGCTTAAAATTTTTGTTTTTGTTTAAAGTAGGTTTTATTTCACGGTTTGCTTTAGATTAGTTTTTTTGCTTTCTTAGTTAAGTTTGCTTGTCAGCTTTGTTTTGCTTTCAATAAAGAGGCTCCCATTTGTGAAAGGCATTGTATCTTAAGAACTCTAGTGTCTGTGCTAAATTATGTTCAGTCCATTTCTTGGATATTATTTTATGAAGTACTTTGAATCCAAGATTGTTCTTTTTCAACTTCATCGTTTGGTTAAGGTTAGTACTTGACTGGAAAGGGAATCATGTATTGTATCTTGACACTCAGTCTTACTATTATTATATCTCACACTTAAGGAATTCTCTGAGTCATTATGGTTTCCTAGGTGAAGTCATGGCTAAAAAAAAAGAAAATAATTAAAAAATCTTACTTCAACGCCACTATAATGCTCAAGCCCATGTGAGTGTCATTGCTTACAAGCCAAAGTGTAGAAATTTGTGAAAAGAAAATAATATCAAAATGAATGAAAAGAAAATGAGAAAAGGAGTAAAATCACTTGGCCATAGGTGTGCAGACATCTCTTTAGGCATACAGTTAATGACAAAAGAAAAATAAATTGCCGGAAGTAGAGCAATCTCCATGAGATTATAGCGATAACCTTTTCGGGGCTATTGACGCCCACTGGCAGCAAGGCTCTATCCAGGGTGCTTTTGAAGTTAAGACAAAGTCACACAAAGGGTCATGATGGAACCAAAGAATCATATTGGTCTTATGAAACATAAATGAACGCACATGCACACACTCGTAATTGAAGGATGAAAGATCTCAATACAGTTTAGGATTCCTCTTTCTTTTTGAGTACTCTTCTTAACCAAAAAGGTAAGTTGGTAAGAATTAATTTAAGATTCTAGGTTTGAAGTAGATTCTATCTTTTGAAATGTTCAGGAACATTTATTCAGGTTAGTGCTAGATGTTGTGACCTTTTCACACATCGCCCCATTGCAAATGGGGACCGTCTTGTTTTTTTTTGGTTTTTTGCTTTTTGTCTTGGCTTCACAACTACTAATTACCATGTTTCTTTTACAATTTGGAATTTGAGTTTTTGAAGGGTCACCCAAGTCAAGAAATGAATTTGAGCCCAAATCAGTGCACAAATGTCATCAAAGTTTTTAGAAGGCCTTGTGGATGAAGATCGATTTTCATTTCAGTCAATTTTGACACCACCTAAATTTTAGGGTTTTCACCCCGACCACCTATTTTTTAGGGACTTTTTTTTGGCACTTTTAGCCTATTCTGGACTTCCTATATTTTAGGGGCTATTTTTAGAAATTTTCTATTTTGGAAAAATTTCTATTTTTGGCAGGGTTTCTATTTTTGGAAAAATGTGCAGGTCATGGCTTCGTCAGGATCAACTTCAGAAGTTTCGAAAATGAAAATGGGTGAAAAACTTTGAGAAATTTGAAAATTTGCTTAAGTGTTGAACTCGCCCAAGCATGAAGAGATTAATGGCATGGACAATTGGCAAGTCCGCCCTTGAGAAAATGGCATGAACAGTTGGCAAGTCCACCATATGCAAGATGGCTTGGACACAAGCAAAGTCCGCTAAAAAAAAATGTCCGACCAAGCCTAAAGTCCACCCAAAGAACAAGTTGAAGGCTTAAAGAAGATGGCATAAACATTTCGCCAAGTCCGCCCAACACAAGTAGAAGATGGCACAAGCCATAGGGAAGTCAACACATGAGGAAATAGCATGAAGTTGACCAAGTCCACCCAAGTTTGATGGCTTGGGAATGAGGGAGGACGAAGACCAACTGTCCTTTCAGTCAATTCTGACACCTCCTAAATTTTAGGGATTTTCACCCCACCCCCCAATTTTTTAGGGACTTTATTTTTGGCATTTTTGGCCTATTCTGGACTTCGTATTTTTTAGGGGCTATTTTTAGAAAGTTTCTATTTTAGGAAAAAATTCTATTTTTGGCAAGGTTTCTATTTTTGGAAAGTGTGCAGGTCATGGCTTCGTCAGGATCAACTTCAGAAATCTCCAAAAAGGAAAACATTGAAAAATCTTAAAAGAAAAACATGTGCTAAATTCGCCCAAACAGAAGAAAGAAGATGGCATGGACAATGAGCAAGTTTGCCATGGAAGGTAAAAAAAAAAATCCGACCAAGCAGGAAGTCCGCCCAAGTATGTCCGACCAAGCCTAAAGTCCGCTCAAAGGAAAATGTCTAGCCAAGCAGGCAGTCCACCCAAGTATGTTTGGCCAAGCCTAAAGTCTGCTCAAAGGAAAATGTCCAGCCAAGCCTAAAGTCCACTCAAAGGAAAATGTCCGGCCAAGTAGGAAGTCTGCCCAAGTATGTTCGGCCAAGCCTAAAGTCCGCTCAAAGAAAAATGTCCTGCCAAGCATGAAGTCCGCCAAAGAAAACTTAGAAAATTGGCTAAGTGTTGATTCCTTGGGGAGAAAAACTCTGAAAATTGGCTAAATGTTGAGAATAAATTTTCAAAACTTGGTTGAGTGTCAAGAAAATTCTCTAAGCAATGAGAAACTCTGCCCAACATGGCCAACCAATCATGAAGTTCGCCAAGGCTAAATTGAAGATGTCCAAGACACAACCAAATCTGCCAAGGATAAATGAAGGAAGATGTCTTGCCAAGTCCAAAGTCTGCCCAAGAATGGCCTGCTGATCATGAAGTCTACCTAGCTAGCAAGGAAAGTGGCTCACTGATGATGAAATCCTCCTAGGTCAAAGATAACAGTGCCTAAGACACAATGAATTCCGCCATGAAATGGCATGGAAAAGGTGAAGTCCACCATGCTATAGGTTCAAAATGAGCTCTGCCTTGACACTTGTCCAAGATCATTCAAAGTCCGCCCATGATAAAAGCAAATTGTCCAACCAGCAGCCAAGTCTGCCTAAAAAAAAAAAGAATTGGCTTGCCTATGAGGAAGTTCGCTCAAGCATAATAGAAAAATGGCATGACATGTGCCAAAGTCCGCCAAGGTTAGAGACAAATATGGTAAAATTTTCCAAGAGGAAACAAAAATAAAAATGGCTAAGTATGGAATTTTTTCCTACAACAAAAGAATCAAATTTTGAGTGTGTTGGAAAGAAAATGGGGAGAATGAAGAGGAATGAAGAGGAAAATAAAGAGGAAGTGAATAAAGTCCTTGTCCAAGGATGGAATTTTTCCTACATAGCACAAGCCAAACTCAGAATTGAAGGCAAATCCACAGGCAAAGTTCATTCGAGCATAAAGATGGCCAAAATCTTGGCTAAGTGTTGAATGGTCCACGTGAAGGTGTTACAAAATGAAATTGAATAGCCAAAATTTGGCTAAGTACGGGAAATACTTCACAGAGAAAATTCCAATTTCCTCCATTGTGGTGAAAGCACAGGGGAGTTTTTCTCCAAATTCAAGGTGCTTGTAGAAATCAAGAAAGAAAACCTTAATGACTTCCAGTCTAAACATGTGCTCCAAGGCGAGACTTCCAATACTGGTGAGAAGAAGAAATCAAAGTCTCAAAAGGAATCCAAGATCAAAGCTAGGAAGGAACAAGAACCAAGGACAAAGCCATCAGCAAAGAAAATATTCTAAGGCAAGAACATGAAAAAATGAACAAGGAGACCAAGGAGGACATCCAACCTACTGAAGTGGCACCTCGACCAATCAAATTGTTCCAAGTCGGCATGTCCAAATTCAATGAACCTGGCACTCCACAAGCTAGCACATCTAGATTCAATGAACCTGGCACTCCACAATGGGGCAATTTTCTATTTTATTATTGGTTCATATTTAGCAAGAAGGAAAAGTGTCCCAAAATATAATTTTCTCATTGGTCGAGAGGGAGGTAGTTATGATAAGCCCTAATTAGGGTTTTATTTTCTAATCTCGGCTATTGATTCTAAATTAATCTTGGCCATTGAATTATAATTGGGGAGCATATAAATTGAGCTCATCCCTCATTTCTAAAGCATGGGAGCATGTTGCAAAACATGTTTAGATAAGTAAATTGTTGCATACGACTGCCAAAGTAATAAGTAATGCATTGTTCAAATTGATGGTGATTATTTCTCTTATTTTGGAGTTGGCATAGTTCTTATCCCTCATCATAGTTTAGATTTTATTTCATGCATGTTAGACAAATGCAAGATTTGATAAGTATTGATTTATGGTGTAAAATTTTCTCATAGTTTCTTTGAATGGATGATTTTCATTCAATGCGTAAAGTTAGACTGGGATTTTGATGTGTATGCTTCAATGTTTACCTCGAATAATGTTGTTCTATTGATGGTATTGTTCATAGTAAATAAATCTTAAGCACAAAACCCTAGAAGATTGTACCTACTTTGTGTAGTTGTCATTGAGCGTGGTGAAGCAAAGTGTGGTTATTGGTTTCACCAAGTTAATACCATCTCTTGGATTCTTAGGAAGTAGATTAGAAATTCTAAACCCTTATCTCCTTTTAGTTTGTTTGATCTAGGATCCAAACAATAGAGCTTTATTGTCTAGACCTTCATTGTGAATTAAACAACCCTAGCGTAAGTCCCCTCGTGATTACCAGTAAATCACAATGACCATAGAGCTTATCCACACCCCAATTTATGAAACATTAGAATTACCATGTGACCTTTCTTGCAATCTTAGCACAAGAGGTAGTTTTTCAAGAGAGGATAGAGCGTCTCTGGATACTTTATTCTAGAGTGTTTGGGGTGTCACAAAACACACATCAACAGTTCCTTACCAAGCTTTATCTTTCATCGAACATCAATCCAAACAATCAATATTAGTTGCATCTAACTTGCACTTCAGCATCACATCAAATCATCAAAACAATTTTGTTCCAAATCAAGCTTCAAAATATTGATCAATCAAATCCAGCCAATCCATCATCATCTCAAGATATCCTTCCCAATCCTTGTGTTGCTTAACACTATCCTTGCATTTTTGTGTATCCTAAACGATGTTATCATCATAAATCCATCAATCTGATCAATCAAACCTAGCTTGGTTTTCAACACAAATCCCAAAAAAGAGCACTGATATCATCACTATCCATATCCAAATCATCAAAATCATGCGAAAATACCCACAAACATCCAAAACATTTCAAAAACCCAAAAATAGGTCAAAAAGTCAGAAAAACATAAAAAAAAAAGATATTCGAACTATGTCGTCTCTGAGCTTAAACGTAGGCAAGACTAATCCTTGATTGGCCCTTGAGACACAAAATCCAAAAACATTGATAAAATCTCATAAAACACAAAAACATTGGACAATTTAAAAATCAAAACATTTGTAAAACATCTTGAAAGTACCAAAAACAACCTCATAACATTTCAAAAAAATAAAAATAAAAATCCATCTGTCCCATTTCACTTTCATCCGATGTATACACCTAAAAATGGTTTGGATAAATCTGATTAATTAAGTACAGTCATTTGATTAATTAACCTTTAATTCTCTACTTATAAATACATAGAAATATTTATTTATATAGTTCATATTCTATTTTTGTCCATCTTAATTAAATAAAAAAATTCAATAGTTTGTTTTATTTAAATATCCAATTCTTCCATCTTAATTAAATAAACTAAAATCACATAGTTTGTTTAAATATCATCTCCCTTTTATTAAATAAACAAATTTCAAAATGTATCTTCTCTTCGAAACTGAATAAATCAAATATTCAATTAAGCACATGTCTACAACTTTTCTCTCAACAAAGTTGAAAGCTTCAAGTTGTATTCAATTGTATTTTTCCAATTAAGCACATGTCTATAAATTTTCTCTCAATAAAGTTGAAAGCTTTAACTTGCATTCAATTTTACTTTATCTTGCTAGCCAAACTTTAAACAGTTGGCTTCATGGATCCACAATTTCTTCCTAATCATTTGCCATAATGTTTTTCTTAGAGAAAACATTTCCCCTTCTTCCTCACCAAATTTTTCATCTTCTACCATTGATTTATCCAGATCAAATCTGAACCATTGCTTGCTGCCACATTAGGAATTGCCTTTGAAAATCTATAAAAGCAACCTCTTGCTATAGGAAATGGATGGGACTTTTATGTAATTTTACTCTTCAGGAATCATATGGGATCATTTAGCATACATCATTTATCAATTATCAAGTAGAATCACTTTAGCACTCATATTAGATTACAATCATGTCACAACATATCATGTTAGTTGCATCCTAGTTTATCATTTCATATCATATCATAGTATCACAACATATCATATCATTATCACAACTTTCATCATCAATCATCTTATCATAGCACATCATATAGATAATCATTCTCATTCTCTAAGTTGTCATTTTAACAATCACAGTGCACACAATCCGAGAGCCACTTTGATTTAATAAATCCTTGGATTTAGAGAGTAATGGAACAATTTTAGATATTTTATTATGTTTCAATTAGATTAAATCTGTTTTGAATTCTTTAATAGTGTTTCATTAAGGTGTGTTGTTATTTACTTCACTTACACATATTTCCCACACACATAAATTGGTGCCCACCATGGGGCAAAATCCCCATACTTAACATTTTTCTAGAAAGTGACTTCAGATTTGAGGTGTTTATATTTTAGTGCGATCGAGAGTTTTTACAACGCATTTGACAGATATTTTAGCACATCTAAATATTATTTCGGTGCATCAAAACACCATTTCAGTGCATTCAATCACCATTATAGCACATTCGATAATTATTCCAACGCTTTCAAATATTATTTTAGTGCATATGCTTAAAGTTTTGGCACATTGGACTATTTTTACAGAAAATTGAATCATTTTTTATATTAATCTCTATTTTCTATGGTGCAGGTACAAGGTACTCTGGTCAAAGAAGTTGTTGGAAACATTTACGCTGGTCAAAGATAAATTCTACAAAATTACTAATGGTGTTTGCGGGGTTTTCAAGGTTATTATTACTTTCCTTTATTAAATTAGGCATCTAGCTTAAGTAAAAGGAAAATTGAACCCCCTGTTTGTTGTGGTTGAAGTGATAAGCTTATGCTCTCCCCTTCACTGGGTGATCAAAATACTAGACTCACTTTTCATTCTTTTATTAACACCTTTAGAGGGCCTGTCGTAGTGGGAAAAAGTACTCACCCTACGGGAACGACCTAAGTGGGAACAACCAAAGCCAGGTTTTCCAACCCACTATAATCAAAAGAGAATTCGGGGAAAGTCCTAAATTCAACGAAAGTGTGCAAGATAACCATCCCCAAAGCCTTTGTTCTAAAGGTTGGGAGGTCTCTTGAAGGAGTTTATGTATTGCCACATCAAACAAAAAACTTATTTATGAACTTTAAGTTATAATCTAGCTGTGTCAGTTTGTAAACAATTTCTATACCATAGTGCAAGGGGAGGGAAGAGTTTTCCCTCAAGACACTTACCATATAACTATCAGAGACCCTGATCAAAAGTGGAGGATTCAACTTTTGGTTAAGACTCAAAAAAGGAAAAAAAATGGGAACCTTCTAGGGGTGACACAGCTGTGTGAGCTGACATAGTTCCGAGTGTGGGTTGTGGTATTTTTAGTGACTTTTTGAGATAGAAAAGTGCTCAAACTATCTTTATTATGTTATACGAGTGAAAATTGAAAGAATCAGACCTGATTCTAGAACACACACTATCTGTTTAATACGTAGAATTGAAACAACTGTTTGCAAACTTACTTTTGTGTGTGTAAATCATTTTCAAAAGGATACCATCCAATCAAAACAATCATTTTCCAAAGTCCATAAGCAAACCAATTAGATACAAGGTCATCAAATTAGAAGTTTATTCCCTGGAGTCAAATAAATTCATTGTCAAAAACTAGAACAAAATAGACTGTCAAAATCCTGAATACTTCCAGAATAGCGCATTCTCTTTCTGTTATAGCACATGCAATCTGTTTAACAACGCATTGACCCATCTTTTAGCACATAAGAGGAACAATCTAGCGCATAGGGGCAACAGTCTAGCGCATCAAAATAAAATTTTAGCACATTGGAGGAACAGTCTAGCACATCCAACTTGTTTAACAGTGCATCAAACCAATTTATCAGCGCATCTATCAGTTCTTTTAGTGCATCAGAGGACTGTTATAGCGTATACACCAAAGCAAAAACCAGAGAGTTTTTTTTACTATCTATCGGATTTTTTACACCAAAATTCAAATTTTTTAGCAGAACAAAAACGTTTCTCAAATTAAACTAGAGTCTTAAAATTTTGAAAACTGAACCTTACAAGTGAAATTCTTCAAATTAAACTCAGATTTTCCATCCAAAAGTGTCTAAATCAAACAAATTTGATTAAAAAGCCAAGTTTCAATATCAGGATCTGTCATCCTATTTCAAGAAATGAAGCTATATAATCATACTTATCAACATATTCTTATCAATAGAAGCTATCATTCTATTTGACTCAAGTTAACATCCTTGACACTATATCAAACCAAGATCAAAACTTTAGTGGACAAATATAACACTTTTATGCCAGTTTTAACAAGGTTACAAAGACTAAAACTTCAAGAAAAGGAAACAAACATGTACGAGATTGAGGAGAATCTATTCAACAGATCCAACAAAATTAAAATGAAGAAATATCTAAAGAATAACTACAAAATGTGTAACAAGACCCCAAATTCCATAATTTTATGGAGAAAATTCTGGAAAAGGATGGGGGAAAATTATTTTTTAATGTTAGCTGATTTGGGTGTGAAAGTTCCAAAGGACTTTGATATCAATAGACTGACCAGAACATCTAAAAGGCTGGGACTGAATCAAAAAATATAGATGAAGTAGATGCAATAAAACATCAATTCCAAAATATGCAAACAGGAACAACTAAGAGATACTTGGTACAGGATATTTGTCCATATCCTTTTGCCCAAAACGTGAATATGATCCCATTTCCAAAACACTGTGAGTTTCCCAAATACGATAAATGCAATGGAAAAATAGATCCTCTTGACCATGTAAGAGAGTTTTGAGCAATGAGTTTAGAATTTTCTCATGAAGATATATACATACTTGATGAGGCTATTTCTAAGAAGCTTAGGCAGACAATGTATGGAGTGGTTCTCTAAGTTAACTCTAGGAATTAGATCTTTTGAAGATCTAGTCAAAAAAATTATAATTCAATATTCGTACAATATACAACATGATATCACAATGAAGGATCTTTGCAATAATAAACAAAAGAAAGGTGAAGCATTTCTCTCATTTTTGCAAAGATGGAGAAGGTTTTTTGCAAGATATCCATGTTCCATACCTGAAAAGGAAAAGATGGAACTATTCATTGATAATTTAAATGATGACATGAGTTATAGACTTGAACTTCAATGTCCACATACCTTCGAGAAAATGATTGAAAATGGTATCAATATAGAATAATATTTGGTCAAAAGAGGAGTTCTAAAAACATACAATGAAGGATCAAACAATGCCAATTCCTCTAATCACAACAACAACAATGATAAACCCAAGTTTTGGAAAAAATATAGAAATGCTGAAAAAAATGATGATGTGACTGAAATGCAAAACACGAAACCAATATTCAATATAACAACAACTGCAACTAAGACAACCCTAGACAACAACCAAGGCAACAATCTAAATTCCAATCAAAACAACAATTCGAACAATGCTGGATTGAAGTCATCACCATTCCAAAAATTATCAAATCAGAGGAAATTCATGTCTTTAGGACAACCATTGGAATCCACATTAAAAGAAATTTTTGAAGAAAAACTTGTGACATCACAAGAGCCACAAAATTGGAACCCACAAGTCAAACCATTTTGGTGGAATGACACACATTATTGTGATTGCCATAAAAATAAAGGTCACAAGACGAACAATTGTTTTCAATTGAAACATTTGATCCAAGATCTGATTGAAAACAAGAAAATATTTGTTGAAGGACCACAAAAAAAGAATGATCATGGAGCTTTTGAAAACCCTTTACCTAATTATGACAAAGGTGAATCATCTTCTTCAAATGGTAAAGGCAAAAATATCAACTACATTTATGATTCCACTATTCTCCATATCGAGGTAGTTGAGGATCAAAAAAATAATGCCCTAATCAATGATGAACATGACTTTGTTGCTACTTAAAATTAAAGAACATACATTTTTTGTTGCTGGTAATTGTATTGATGACATGACGACAACTGATTATCGAAACCATAACACAAAAATTTATGACAACAATAGCATCATTACAGCTGATCATCAAACCACAAGCATTGCTGAAAATGAAAATCAGATAAATGTCATAAAAAATCAAAGAGAATCAAGAATATATGTTGGAAATAGGATGCCATTTAATTGCAATCCTAAACATTATTTATTTCATGTATCTCCTAAGTCCTTGGAGTGTGTTCAACAACACTAGGATTAGGAAGAGAATAATATTTGATGAAATAATCATGTTTATTGACTTTTGCAATTAATTCTAAATGTTAAAAGCATGTGGGGATGCCTTGGAATTAGCTCCTACAAAATAGGAGCACATGGGTGCACACATGGGAGGTGACACTCACCTTGAGTTCAGTTAACTACTTGGTAAATTGAGTACACTTCAGAAATGCATCCTAGGTTCCTACAAAATAGGGATTTTGATATATGCATGTTGAGGTCCTATAAAATAAGGGGTGATGTGTATGAGGTTTAGTTCAGTGAAGTTCAGTTGAAGTTCAGTTCAGTTTAGTTTAGTTCAGTTTAGTTCAGTTCAGCTCATTTCAGTTTAGTTCAGTTCAGTTCAATTTAGTTTAGTTTAGTTTAGTTTAGTTCAATTAAGTTCAGTTCAGTTATGGTTCAATTATCTTCAGTTAGATTTAGTTGAATCCTAGTTGAATTCAATTTTAACTTGGAATGCATGGCTAATAACTTGAGTTCCATGACAAATAAAAGGGACTACCTTCAGTTAACAGGGGATGACCATTCTTGTACGAATGGTGTTGAGAAATGTTTCAGTTAACAAGAATTAACTTGGACCCACCTTGGGCACCCAAGTTGACTTCTTGGAATTAAATCCTTTACATGTTAAGATATTTCAAATGGCTGAGTTAAGTGGGCCCTCTTTTGGGTGCCAACTTTGAGGATAAGCTTTGGAGATATATTTGAAATAAAGGTTGAGTTATGACTTCAGTTTGGGACGCCCAAATGGATGAAGGAGATGATTTGACATTGTTCTTCATGATAGAACTCTACTTGCAAGAGATAGGTGTACCTTTTAGGGATAGGGCTTGAGCATTGTTATCTCATTTAGAGTTTACAATGTTGATTAAAGCCTATTTATCTCAAGCAAGTTGAAGAGAGTTATTATCAGTTTTATTGCAAGTTGTGAAGAAGTTTTGGTGAAGGCAAAAGAGGCATTCTCAAGAAAGAATTGGAGCTATTGTAATCTACTTCAAAGATTGAATAATAGATTAATTCTTGGTGGAGTTTTTTACCTAAAAGGGTTTTCTCCATGGTATATGCTTGTGTAATCTTTCTAATATCTTGTATACTTCTTCTATCAACTTCTGTCTACATTCTACAAACAGTAAAATGGATTAATTAGATAATCACCCACAAAGAATCTGTAACAAAGGAAAATCACATTTAGATCAGCAATATTAAATTTTTACAAAGTATTAAGCTAAGAAAACACCTCAATTTTCAACAATTGGTATCAAAGCCAGGTTGGGTAGAGTATTGAAGGATTTTTTGGCTTAGTGGGAGCTTTTATTATTTTTGTTATTTTTTGATTTTGGATATAAGTTTTGTTACAATGAGTTCTACTTCTCATTTAGATATTGAAAGGTTCAATGGATCTGGGTATGAGATGTGGAAATTAAAAATGGAAGATCTCCTTGAAGAGAGAGATCAATGGTTAGTTGTAGGTAATAAGACAAAGACACCTTCATCTATGTCAGATGAGGATTGGGCTAAGATTGATAAGAAGGCAAGAGGAACCATAAGATTATGTCTTGCTAATGTTGTTCTCTTGAATGTTTTAGATGAAAAGACTGCATTTGATTTGTGGAAGAGGATAGGTGATATCTATCAAACTAAAAGCCTTACTAATAAACTGTATCTAAAAAGAAAATTATAATTTTTAAAGATGAAAGATGGTGATTCTATTGCACATCATTTAAATGCTTTTAATTTGATTATGAGCCAGTTAGCATCTATAGATGTAAAGCTAGAAGATGAAGATAAATGCATTTTGTTATTTTTTTCTTTACTAGAGTCTTGGGAAAATTTAATTGTTGCTATCAGTGGTAGTAGTGTAGATCCGAAGATGGACAATATAATTCCTAATCTCCTATCAGAGGAGATGAGGAGGAAGTCTAAAATGGAAATCCAAGATGCCTTGTTTGTAAAAGGTAGGCCTGAGAAAAAGGAACCTAAGGGAGACAAGGAAGGAAAGAGTAAGGTTAGAGGATGGTCTAAAACCCCTGGTAAGAGTAAGGTAAAGTGTTGGAATTGTGGGAAACTGAGACATGTGAAGAAGGATTGTAAGAACAAGAATTTTTTTTTTGATTCTTCTACAGAGGAATCCTCAGATGACAATAATGATGCATTGGTTATTTCAGCTAATATAGTTTTTGATAACTCTTTTCTTGATGTTACAGAGTGATCTTCATGGAAAGGATGGTTTTCATGATGCCATGTGTGAATTGTTACCACGATTCAGTGGGAGTTGTTGGAAGTGATGAGGATGCATAATTGGTAAGGTTATCTTTAGGTGATATGGAGTTATGTTTTCTTGGTTTAGAGTGGTTTCTATTATGTCATGGTTTACTCTTGATACACGTTTAGAGTTTGGCATGGTACTTGTTCTCTTGAGACTATGATGCTTATGCAAGTTATGATGCATGTGATCTCCTTAGAGGAGATGGTTATATCATGAATGCCATATTTATGTTCCCTATTTATGATTGGAGCTTTGACATTGATCGTAGTAGTTCTCTTTGTATTGGGTACATTAATCATTTTCTTGATTACTTCATGATTGTGTTGTGTTGCATTTGGAGTTTGGCATGGATTGGTTGGCTATAGGTCCTCATGAATACTTAGAGAATTAGGTGAGGCTTGAGTTCTCTTATGGTAAGAGATATATGTTGAAATAGTTACTTGTAAGAAAAAGGTTTTTCAACAGTAAAGACCGAGAAGTCTACACCTTGGTTGGATGTGAGTTCAACACACTCGATAGTTCTTTATTTGAGAGGTATTTGCTTGTTATATCTTTCAGATGTTTTATGTTTCATGCTTTGATTTCTCATGGGATTGAGTTGATTCATGGTTGATTATGGAAAATCATTTAAGGATGGTTTAGCATGAGTTTATATGTTTTATCTTTCATAGATATGGATCTTAAGCTATGGATAGTTAGTTTTGGAGGATTCATTTTGAGGGATGTTATGACATGGTTTATGGGCTGATTTCTAGTTATGGGGATGGTAACCTTGAGTTTGATCTTCTTAAAGATTATGGTTTTACTTGACCTTTTGGGAGTTCTATTGTTAACAACGGATTCTTTGATTGTGTTAAGGCCATGGATAATTTTAATTTAGAAGATGGGTATCACAATTTCAGGAATAGCTTGGTTACATGTTTCAATGGGAGTTTTTTGACAGTGATGGTGTGATGTTTATCTTGTTGCCATGTATAGCTCGGTATCACGGTTTAGTGGGAGCTTTGGTAGGATATGGTTATCTTCATGAAATTTGAAGAGGATGTAGTTCTTTTTGGTTTTGAGTATTAATCATTTGCTTGGAGTTTCATGATTATGTAGGTTGCATTTGAAGTTGGCATGAATTTTTTAGTGAGTACTCATGGATACTACGGAGAATTGGGAAAGGTATTGATTGAGAAAGTTGACAGTTTAATCAATGCTACAAAGAGGTTCTCATGGTGCAGGAAGGCCATTGGCCTTGAGTCCTGTACTTGTTTAAATGACTCCTTGTTTAGAATAATTGCAATGATAATGTCAAGTGGGAGAATGTTGGAAATAGGATGCCATTTAATTGTAATCCTAAACATTATTTATTTCATGTATCTCCTAAGTCCTTGGAATGTGTTCAACAACACTAGGATTAGGAAGAGAATAATATTTGATGAAATAATCATGTTAATTGACATTTGTAATTAATTCTAAATGTTAAAATCATGTGGGGACGCCTTGGAATTAGCTCCTAAAAAATAGGAGCACATGGATGCAGACATGGGAGGTGACACTCACCTTGAATTTTAGTTAACTAGTTGGTGAATTGAGTACACTTTAGAAATGCATCCTAGGTTCCTACAAAATAGGGATTTTTATTTATGCATGTTGAGGTCCTATAAAATAGGGGGTGATGTGTATGAGGTTCAGTTCAGTGAAGTTTAGTTTAGTTTAGTTTAGTTTAGTTATGGTTCAATTATCTTCAGTTAGATTTAGTTGAATACTAGTTGACTTCAGTTAACTTGGAATGCATGGCTAATAACTTGAGTTTCATGACAGATAATAGGGACTACCTTTAGTTAACAAGGGATGACCATTCTTGCATGAATGGTGTTGAGAAATGTTTCAGTTAACAAGAATTAACTTGGACCCACCTTGGGCACCCAAGTTGACTTCTTGGAATTAACTCCTTTGCATGTTAAGATATTTTAGATGGTTGAGTTAAGTGGGCCCTCTTTTGGGCACCAACTTTGAGGATAAGATTTGGAGATATCTTCAGAATAAAGGTTGAGTTATGACTTTAGTTTGGGACACCCAAATGGATGAAGGAGATGATTTGACATTTTTCTTCATAGTAGAACTCTACTTGCAAGAGATAGGCGTACCTTTTAGGGATAGGGCTTGAGCATTGTTATTGTAACTCATTTGGAGTTTACAATGTTGATTAAAGCCTATTTATCTCAAGCAAGTTGAAGAGAGTTATTATCAGTTTTATTGCAGGTTGTGAAGAATTTTTGGTGAAGGAAAAAGAGGCATTCTCAAGCAAGAATTGGAGCTATTGTAATCTACTTCAAAGATGGAATAATGGATTAATTCTTGGTGGATTTTTTTTACCCGAAAGGGTTTTCTCCACAATATATGCTTGTGTAATCTTTCTAATATCTTGTCTACTTCTTCTATCAACTTCTGTCTACATTCTACAAATAGTAAAATGGATTAATCAGATAATCACCCACAAAGAATCTATAACAAAGGAAAATCACATTTAGATCAGAAATATTAAAGTTTTACAAAGTATTAAGCTAAGAAAACACCTCAATTCTCAACAATATCAGTCAGTCAACACAACAACAAGGGGACAAGCTAGGGTAGTGCTGAAAGGAGCTACAAATAAATCATTTGATGCACCATCCATAATCAAAGAAATTGCTGCCCCTAAAAATCAATACAACATAATCGATCACTTGAAGAAAATACCAGCATAAATCTCAATATTAGAACTCTAGAAAATATCACCAGCACATAAAGAAATCCTAGAACAAGCTCTTGTTGCCACAATAGTACCTAATAACTTGGAATTTTTCCAGTTCCAGGCTATGGTGGGACACTTAACCACTCCTCGTTGCCTATATTTTTCTGAGCATGATGATGTATCACTAAACCTTCCACACAATTATGCCCTCCACATTGAAGTTCTCATTCACAAACACCAAGTCAAGCATGTTCTTATAAATGGTGGAGCTGGTTTGAATATCTATACTTTAAAACAGATCTGTGCACTAGGATATTCTAGTAATGCTATTTATCCAAGAAGGAAAATCACAATAAAGGCATATGATGATGAAGAGAGATCTTCTAAAGGATTGATTTTTCTACCTATCCAAGTGGGACCAATTGTGAAGGACATAATATACCAAGTGTTGGACAAAGATCTAACATATAATATAATTTTGGGACATCCATGGATTCATGAGATGCAAGTAGTGTCATCCACCTATCATCAGTGTTTGAAGTTCCCAATCAATGGACAAGAAATAACTATCTCAGCTGATTCAAATAATCCCCAACAATGCAAAATGCTTAAGGAAGCTCAAGATACTTTTATCCCTCATAAAAAAGAAGCTAACACTCCAAATTCATCAAATAATGAGAAGCAATCGAATGTTGTGTCAAAATGGGTTGAAAAGAAGGACCAATCAAAGGACAAATGTATTGCTGATTCTACTACATCAAACAATGAAAACTCTTTATCAGGAAAATCCAAAGGAAAGATCCAGTTAAGAGACAAAGGTATGGGAGATTATTCCATTCAACAATCTTTGTGTCTTTCACAATTGCTGCCTTCCCCAAGAACATATGGGCATCAGAAAAACTCAAAGAAACAATTATCATAACCTATCATAGTTTTATATGGTAGATTTGTAAAGGTAGGCACTTTGATTGGTGAATTGGAGGATAAGGCTGTCCTAAATTGGCTCTACAAAGATGAGAAATCATCTATATCAACAACCACTAAAATACAAACGATAAATATGGTAAAGGAAATAAAATCATAGAGAAGATGGGGTATGAAGGACAAGGACCTATCGGTAAAAGGAAGGATGAAACTGTAGAACCTATTCAACCTCTCACACTTCAAGCCAAAGACAAAACTGGATTGGGATATACAGAAGAATCAAAAGAAGAAGCAACCCTGAAATTTGTTGAACAAATACTACAATTGCAAGCTAGTTATAATTATGAGACAAAATATAATGAGTATGAGTGGGATTCACTATCAGAGGTATCCTTTGAATACAAACAAATGGATGTAATACAAAGGTATGCACCTGCACTTGATTAAGGACAAGGCTCAGGGACTAGACCCCTTGTGTTGGGATCACAGAATATCGATGACTCGAGCGATGAGGAAAAGACTCCGAGCGAGACATAATTGGAGGAGAGTA
The DNA here is from genome assembly GCA_007115665.2 of Sequoiadendron giganteum. Lineage (NCBI taxonomy): Eukaryota > Viridiplantae > Streptophyta > Pinopsida > Cupressales > Cupressaceae > Sequoiadendron > Sequoiadendron giganteum. Next base: position 27,204,672 of record CM021108.1, on the reverse strand, counting down.
ACATCATAAACCTTGACACCTCTACTGAAAAATTTGATGAAATTTCTATTCGAAATTTCATTGCTGTTGACCTTCATCAATTCGATGATCTTTTACCCTTACTAGACCTTGAACTTATTGACTAGGATCAAACTAAGCTTTCTAACATTCCTATCTTTGTGAATGATGATGCCATCATTAACTATATTTGTCCCAACAACCTCGACACAAGTTCCAACCACAAAACTCACAATGAAGCTTCAAGTCAGGGGGGTGTCAAATCTTCCAACTGCAAAAATGAAAATATCAATAAAAGATCTAATAGTGAAAACCATTTAATGGCAGTATTAAATCTAGAAAAAGTAAAAATAAAGAGCGTATATGACAGTGAAAACCTCACTGAGGCACTGAAAGATGGGGGATTTTACACTCTTCCCAAACATTATCATGAGAGATCATCAGTGTTGGTTGTGCCAACTCAGTCTATCAATGTGGGCACAAAAGACAAAGTAAATACATTACATCTGGGAGCATCAATGACTGAACAGGAAAAGCCAACATTCACCAAGTTCTTTGAAGAAAGGAAAATCAACTTTGCTTGGTCTTACTTTGATATGCCAGGATTAGATCCAGATCTCCTAATGCATCATCTATCTCTACCTATGGGGGTGAAACCTGTAAAGAAAAAGCTAAGAAAAATGCATTCACATATCGCCTTGTTGGTGAAGGTGGAACTCAAGAAATTGTTAGATGCTGGTTTCATTCATACAATTGATTATGTTGAGTGGATATCAAATATTCTACCTATTTCTAAACCAGATGGCAGTATCAGGATATGTACCGACTTTAGGGATCTCAACAAGGCATGTCTGAAGGATGACTTTCCTTTACCAAACATTGACATTATTGTAGACTTGATAGCTGGACACACCATGTTATCATTGATGGATGGCTTCTCAGGTTATAATCAAATAAAAATAGCATCAAAGGATCAAGAGAAGACTATGTGGATGATCTATTAGAAAAATCATATACTAGAGAAGGAAATCTTGAGTTCCTAGACAAAATTTTCACTCATCTAGAAAGGTTTAACGTCAGATTAAATCCCAAGAAATGTGTGTTTGATGTAACATCGACAAAGATTGTAGGGTACATTGTTTCAGAGAAAGGTATTGAAGTGGATCCCGCCAAGGTCAAAGTTATTATGGAGATGCCGACACCTAGAAACATCAGTCAACTACGGTCTCTATAGGGAAGGCTTTAGTCAATCTAAAGGTTCATTTCTCAACTAGCAGATAAGAGTCATCCATTCAATCACTTGCTACATAAGAATGTATTTTTCAAATGGGATGAAAAATGTGACACTAACTTCAATCAACTAAATAAATATTTGATGTCTCCACCTATACTAGTGCTGCCTATAAAAGGGAAGCCATTACTACTTTATATAGCAACAATGAAGATTTCATTGGGGATTTTATTGGCACAGGAAGATCCTACAGGAAAGGACAAGCTATTTACTATATCAATAGAACTTTGAATGGTTATGAGATTAGTTACAATTTCATTGAGAAAGGTTGTTTGGCGATAGTTTTTGCTACGCAAAAGCTATGCCATTATATGTTAACTCACACAGTTAAAATCATAACAAAGATCAATCCACTAAAATACTTAGCAAAGCTGCTTTAACAGGAAGGCTAGCCAAATGGGTCATGATCTCGAGTGAGTTTGATATCCAATATGTAGATCACAAATCCATCAAGGGACAAGCAATAGCTGATTAGTTAATTGAAGCACCTCTACAAGATGATCAACCAATGAGCATTGAATTTCCTGATGCAGACATTCTCACCATCACACCACAAAAATGGATGCTATATTCTGATGGTTCATACACACAACATGGATTAGGTGTTGGGAACTTATTTATCACACCTCAAGGACACACCATTCCAAAGTCCTACAAACTCATTTTTACTTGTACTAATAATGTAGCTGAATACGAGGCATTAATCATTAGCATCAAAGTAATAGTAGAATGGAATATCACAGAGCTGCAGGTCTATGGAGATTCATAACTGGTCATCAATTAGGTAAATGGTGATTATCAAACAAGGGATGACAAGTTGCTGCCATATAAGAAAATGATGGATGATTTAAAAAAGTACTTTTTCTAGATCAAATTTGAACAAATACCAAGGGAAGATAACAAAGCTGTTGATGCTATGGCTACAATTTCTTCTCTCTTACAGATACCAAAAAGTCAAAGACGTTATGAGTTTATGGTGGAAAAAGTGTCTAATCCTACCTATGACAATCCTGAATCCCAAGTAATATGCAATATCGTTGACCCCAAAACCTCCATCTATGGGAAGATTTATACTTACTTAAAAGACAATACCCTCCCTTCTGATCTTTCAAAAAACCTAAAATGAAATTTCATTCGCCAAGCCACATGACATACCTTGATTGCTGACATACTTTACCGTCGAGATCTTGATGGTACTCTCCTACGGTGTCTAGAATGTAACGAATCCAAGTCAGCGTTGCATGAGATTCATACAGGTATCTGTGGAACATACTCAAGTGGTCTAACTCTAGTGAAGAAACTCCTCCGTTTAGGGTATTACTAGCCAAACATGGAGAAGGAGTCTTATCAGTATGTAAAGAAATTCCAAAAATGTCAAATCCATGGAAACCTTATACATGTACCAGCACAAGAACTACAACCTTTCACAACAACATGGCCTTTCTGTCAGTGGGGACTAGACCAGGTGGGTAAAATCTACCCTTCATCAAATGGACATAAGTTTATCATTACAACCACAAAGTACTTTACAAAGTGGATTGAAGCTGTACCCCTAACCATTGTCATAGGAAAACAAATTTCATCTTTTATCTTAAATTACCTTATCTGTCGGTATGGTGTTCCTTAGTCCATCATCACCAAAAATGGTAGACCTTTTAATTGTTAGAATTGGCTATGGCTGCCAAGATCTTGAGACCAAATGGAAAGCACAAAAAGAGAGAATAGAATGTGACAAGAAATAATTGTATTCTTATCAATTGATTCAGTGATATGAGATGATTGATTGTTGGTCATAGGAGACCCCTTGGTTATATATCCAAGGTGAGAACATAGAAGGGCATAAGATTATGACAAGTGTCATAATCTTATGACATGAGACAACTATGAAAAGATATCACTCCACCTAAAGTGGAAAAGTGATAATGTGATAATCACCACAAATTGTGGATCACCCACAAAAGGTGGAGAGGTAATCACATGATATGTCCACAAAAGGTGGAGGTGATAAAGTAATAACATGATAAGTCCACAAAAAGTGGAAAAGCTCCAACTACCTCCTATGTGGTCCCTAAGTAAAATTAACCAAGGTGGAATTATGACCTAGGACAAGGTACAAGGCTGAAATGAAGAGAATATAGACTGCGAAGATGCCATATGATGAGATGGTTCTGAATCTAGAAGTCATTTCCCTGATCCTGGACCTAAAAAAGCACAAAGAGCTTGTCTTTTATATCCTGATGTTGATGCTTGACCTTTGTTTTTCTTAGACTGTTTTGAAGAAGAAGGAGAAGAAGATTCATACATTCTAGAAGGAAAATCAATGTGATTCCTTTTGAGAATATTTTTCAACTCATCAATATCCTTCTTATAAAAATAATGTTCTTCATGTCCATCCTTCTTGCAATATGCACAAAAAGGCCTCTCCTTCTTAGATGATTCTCCTTTTGAGGATTCTGATTCTTTATGTGGCTTGTTCTTTATCCTATTTTGCTTCTTATCAAGATTCCCTGATTCTTGTTGTACGTTAGACTCACTAGAAACCAATGTATGTGGCTTGGAAGACTTGATTAGATTCATGTTCATTAACTTAGCTTCCTCTTGGATTAGGAGATTTGCAAAGTCATGAAACTTAGGATCAACATATGATCTCCTATAGAAAGTCGATGGGTATGAAAGCCAAAAAAAAATACTGAATACTTAGGACCAAGCTTGGATAACACATTTCAAATCAATTTTAAATCCTCTTTATCAATGTTGCATTCTTTCAACTGTGTTCTTAATTGCTTGATTTTGGAGATGTAGTCTTGGATGTGGTAAAAAATTTTAGGATCAAGATTCATCAAATCATTATCAATATGATATTCCCTAATCTTATCTATTTTACCATACAATTTTTCAAAAGTATCCCATGCTTCTTTAGGTGTTTTACATGATTCAATATGAAATTGTAAATCAAATGAGACTAATGCACATATGCATCCAAGTGTTTTCTCATGATCAATCTCTGATTTTGCCAATTCTTTAGCATCCGTAGGTTGTTGAATGGTGTCCTTTAGATGACCTATTAGGACTTTTATCATTAGATAATTCCATACTGATTTTATCCATGTAGCATAATTATGTGGAGTTAGGAGTTCAATTTGAGATTTCCCCATTACAAGAAGATAAACCAAGCAAAATAATGCAACCAAGCATTGCAAGATTACCCCTCCAAATTACTCAATCAAGAAACCCCCCCAAAAAATATATGATTTGGAACTTTATACTTAGTGTGTTTACAGTTGCCACTTGCCAAAACAATGAAGTGGAATTTTGATCTTGGTACATGCAAATTTCCAAATAGGCCTCAAGCTCAAAGTGAAAAATTTATAGTAGATGAGATAAATCCGATTAATCCACTAGAAAGTAAACAAAAAATTATGCACTTTAAAAAAAAAAATCACCCAAAAATGTTACCGTAGGAGAAAGATATGAGCTTCCGAAGTTCCCAAAATGAGGACAAAGCAACAAAACTTGTGAGAATTTCTAATTTCTAGAAAAAATAGACACCAAAACCAAAAACTGATTGCACCACTGCGAAGAGAACGAAAAATTAGCCCAAATTAAAAAAACAATTCTCGAAAAAAGGAGCCAAAATGACCAAGTTATGAGGCTTTGAAGATCAGCTGCAAAATTGAAAATGCAAATGAGAGGGGGTCCAAAATTTTTCAAAGGATGTTGACGTCACTGCTGATGCAGGATGATGTTAGCAGTTGACTAGCTTAAAAATTGAGGGTTTCCCGCCCATCATGAGAAAATTCGCATGCTTAAGATTGACGACCGTCGAATGGAATCTTTGATTTGACTTGAGAATATTCTCCTGGTCTAAAAATTCGTCGTTGGTTTCTTTTGCCAAATTTTTTTTTGCTGCTGATTGAAATTCCCACCTGTTTGTTAAGACTTCACCGGATTTTGAATTGTGCAGCCGGATGTCAATGAGCCCGCCGATGATATAAAGTGATCACCGATTGGAAAATTGCCCGCCGGTGATTTTAATAGCCACCGGTGGTTACAAGTGGGACCTGCGGGCCCGTGGCCTTATACCACATGGCTTATGTGGGTTGCGTACCTTCTGGTACACCTGCAACTTTGCAAGTAGTTTGCGTGTGTAAACTTTAATTTCTTTTTTTTTTTTTTTTTGAATAAATTTTTTTACAATGAAATTTAATCCGACACTATTTTAATTTTTCAAAAAAAAAATTCAATTTTTTTTCGAAAATAAAATAAAATATTTTTATTTTCTGAAATCTTACAAACTATATTTATTGCGATCTAGGGGGCCATACAACTCTTCGGGCAATTTGTTTTTGCCTCATCGAACAATTGCTCCAAAATGGATGAATTGGTAGTCGATCTTAGGGTTTTTGGCCATTCTAGATGTGATGGCGGGGTCGGATTTGACCCTAAATTATCCAAAAATGTAGTCACCTTCTGGATCTGGCAACCACTCCTCAACTTCAAACCCTCATAGATTTGGCCTCATATGTCCAATTTGGACCAAAAAAAAGGCAAAATCAACTTTCTCAAACCTTCCAGACACAATGGTGAGCTTAGATTTGCAACAACAAGCTCTTATATGAACCTGCAATAAAGAGCTAAAAATGGAACCTCCCCAAATTTGGTATCTCTCTTCAGAAAAAAGACTCTCCAATGGTACCCAACCCGCTCTGATACCATGTTAGAATTGGCTATGGCTGCTAATATCTTGAGACCAAATGGAAAGCACAAAAAAAGAGAATAGAATGTGACAAGAATAAACTATATTCTTATCAATTGATTCAATGATATGAGATGATTAATTGTTGTACACAGGAGACCCCTTGGTTATATAGCCAAGGTGAGAACATAGAAGGGCATAAGATTATGACAAGTTTTGTAATCTTATGACATGAGACAACTATGAAAAGCTATCACTCCATCTAAAGTGGAAAAGTGATAATGTGATAATCACCACAAATTGTGGATCACCCACAAAATGTGGAGAGGTAATCACATGATATGTCCACGAAAGGTGGAGGTGATAAAGTAATAACATGATAAGTCCACAAAAGTGGAAAAGCTCCAACTACCTCCTATGTGGTCCCTAAGTAAACTTAACTAAGGTGTAATTATGACCTAGGAAAAGGTACAATGCATTTAATTACACCAACATGAAGAATCAAGATGTCCAAGAACTATGTGAGCATTTTCATATCCAACATCGATTTTCAACACCGTACTATCGCCAGGGAAATGGCCAAGCAGAGGCTTCAAACAAAACTATTCTAAAAATCTTGAAGAAAATGGTCAACGATGTTGGACAAGATTGGCATGTACAACTGAATCTTGCTTTATGGGCATATCGAACTAGTATCAGAACATGTACAAGTGCTACACCATATGCTTTGGTATATTGATCAGAGGCTATTCTATCTATTGAGGTTGAAATACCATCACTTCGTGTGTCGCTAAAAGGGATTATATCAGATGAGGATTATCGGGTGTCTAGACTTCAGGAGCTGGAATTGTTAGATGAGCATCATTAGAAAGTGGCGGATCACTTGAAGGCATACCAATAGAGGATGTCCAAAAGCTACAATCACAGAGTCAAACCAAGGGAATTTTAGGTAGGTGACTTGGTATTAAAGGAAAACTCTCGCAATCAACATGATCGTGAGAAGAAAGGTAAGTTTGAACCAAATTGTCTAGGTCCCTTCATCATCATATTGGTCTATGGATCAGGAGCTTACAAATTGTCAACACCTGAAGGGGATCTGTTTGATGAACCTATCAACAAAATCCATCTAAAAAATTTCTATACTTGAATTATCTAGTGCACGGTGAAAGTTCTAAAAAATAAAAATAAAAAACAAAAAAAATTGAAAAATTTCAAAAAATCATAAAAATTCAAAAATTCATCAATTTATCTCCCGAGGGGGTATACATCCATTATCATTCAAAAATTAGCATGTGGGGCATGTCAGAATTTTTTTCTCAACACTAGCAGAAAAATTGATTCTTTGAAGCAATATGTAAACACATCACTTCAAAGAGGGGAAAAATGTATACACCTAAAAATGGTCTGGATAAATCTGATTAATTAAATACAATCATTTGATTAATTAACCTTTAATTCATCTAATTATAAATAAATATAAATCTTTATTTATATAGTTCATATTCTATTTTCGTCCATCTTAACTAAATAAACAAATTCAATAGTTTGTTTTCTTTAAATATCCAATTCTTCCATCTTAATTAAATAAACTAAAATCACATAGTTTGTTTAGATATCATCTCCCTTTTATTAAATACACAAATTTCAAAATGTTTTATTTAATAATGTATCTTCCCTCCAAAATTGAATAAATCAAATATTCAATTAAGCACATGTCTACAACTTTTCTCTCAACAAAGTTGAAAGCTTCAAGTTGTATTCAATTGTGCTTTTCCAATTAAGCACATGTCTACAACTTTTCTCTTAATAAAGTTGAAAGCTTTAACTTGCATTCAATTTTACTTTATCTTGCTAGCCAAACTTTAAACAGTTGGAAATAGTTGGCTTCATGGATCCACAATTTCTTCCTAGTCATTTGCCACAATATTTATCTTAGATAAAATATTTCCGCTTCTTCCTCACCAAATTCTTCATCTTCTACCATTGATTTATCCAGATCAAATCCAAACCATTGCTTGCTGCCACATCAAGAATTGCCTTTGAAAATCTATAAAAGCAACCTCTTGCTACAGGAAATGGATGGGACTTTTATGTAATTTTACTCTGCAGGAATCATGTGGGATCATTTAGCATACAACATTTAGCAATTATCAAGTAGAATCACTTTAGCACTCATATTAGATTTCAATCATGTCACAACATATCATGTTAGTTGCATCCTAGTTTATCATTTCATATCATATCATAGTATCACAACATATCATATCATTATAACAACTTTCATTATCAATCATCTTATCATAGCACATCATTCCCATTCTCTAAGTTGTCCTTTTAACAATCACAATACACACAATCTGAGAGCCACTTTGATTTAATAAATCCTTGGAGTTAGAGAGCAATGGAACGATTTTAAAGATTTTATTGTGTTTCAATTAGATTAAATTTGTTGTTTGAATTCTCTAATAGTGTTTCATTAAGGTGTGTTGTTATTTACTTCACTTACACATATTTTCCATGTCATCCATAATAAATCAATCGTCACCTTCATCCTTTGGCAAAACAAACATAAACAACCACAACAATTAGCAATAATAAACTTCAAATGCAAAATAAAAATCAAAACAACAAAATTTTAAATACAAAATCAAAATCTTGATCATTCACAAACATGTCAATTGGCCTTATATCAACAACCTTTCAAAAAAACTATCAACTTGCCACCATCCACTAACATGTCCTAGGATGCATCCTTCCTACAATGGGAATTATCTTTGGCAAATCACTTTGGATACTTATCCTAAAAAAAACACATCCCCTTGGCTAGAGGTATGAAGAACATTGGCTTGTTTGTTCACTTGATCTTTTCTTTGATTTATCTTATTGCGCTCATTCCAATGATCTCTCGATGATGTCTAATCAAAATGATTTAGAGAGAATGGAATGGGGAATTTATCATTAACTTTCATTTGTTGTGCTTGCTGGGCGTTCTTGTAATATAACCTTGGCGAATACTTGCTTTGTTAGGTATGTATGGAGGGTGTTTTGAATAGCTTGTTGACTATTACATTGGAATGTTATGCCTTTCTGTGTTTTGGTCTAAGATGTTTGAAAAATCTGAAGTACATCCTAGTGAGGTTTATGTATGTTAGGTGTGAACAATAATACTCTTATCTGTTTGTCGAGTCAAAGTCCATCACACTAGATACCCCGCCATCCTGGTTATCTATACCTTGATGCATCATATCTATGTGTTTTATCAAACATAAGGAAAGTTGTCCATTTCATATCCCAATCCCTGATAAGAAAATCATCATCATTCATCATCATATCTAATAAAGTCTTAATGCTTCATAAACTTGTTGGACTCCTGGATCTTTTAGGAATCAAGGGTTAATCCATCCATCTTATTCTTCTTATTCTTCTATCTTTACTACCATTTCTATCTAAAATTGTGTGATATCTCAAAATATAAATGAGGCTACCCATGGTCGATGACTATCTATACATCATCAAAATTGTCTACGTCAAATAATTGATCTTTCTAAAGAATTATCTTTCATCCTCTAATCAGTAGAACCACTCCTCTCACATTTTATCATGATCTCGATCTGAAAATTAACATTTCTTCTCAATCTCTCGAGGGGGAAGTGTACCAACATAATTCTTCTTGCTAGGGCAGCAGTGGGGCATCTGAAAAAATAAAATAAAATCTGAATTTTGATCTCGACAAGGTTATTCTTTGAACCAACGCAACAGGCACATTGCTTCAAAGAGGGGAAAAATGTAGATGTTCAAATTATCTTGATTGATATCATGCACCTGATCCTGATTTACTAGCATCAGTTCTCCCTGAATCACTTTTTTACTAACTAGTTAATTAAATAATCCTTATTTAATTAATTCATCATAATTCCTCTTTTAATTAAATAAATCATTTTATTTGATTAAATCATTATCTTATTTCAATTAAATAAATTATTTTATTTAATTAATCATAATTCATCTTTTAATTAAATAAATTATTTTATTTGATTAATCATTATCTTCTTTCAATTAAATAAATCATTTTATTTAATTAATCATAATGTTCCTCTTTTAATTAAATAAATCATTTTATTTGGTTAAATCATATTTCCTCTTTTGATTAAATAAATCACCCTTATTTGATTAAATCTAACATCATTCCTTTCAATTAAATAAATCAAAATTTATTTAATTAAATCTAATGTCCATTATTCCTCTCATTTAATTTAAAAAATCCAAAAAACTAGGTCAAATGTCAAATGAACTAATCTCCATCTAAGTTAATTAAATCCTAATTAAGTCTAACTCTAATCCATCAAATCCTCTAGATTTTTCAACTTGCACATGTAAATCAATTTAATTGATTTATAAATTCTTCTATTTTCATTCAAAAGGGTATCTCATTGGAATATTCCTCCAAATTGAAATTTCCCTCCCAAAAAGACTTGTCCTCCAACATGGCATTTAAGCCTCTTACAAGTCCTTTTTCTTGAGCCAAGTGGCATTAACTCCTCTTTCACATCTTCCTCCACAAGCCATCTTTTGAAATTAAAATTTTCACTTAATCGAATTTATTTGCACATTGAACAAAATGTGCTCCACCTCTCTTCAATAGCATGTTGACAAGTGGCACATTTTTATTGGTTCATATTTAATCCCACATCGTTAATGTTTCTCATTCCTCCATTCTTCTTTCCTATAAATAGAGAGCTTCTCTATTGATTTTGGATCCACAACTTTATGCAAGATTACTATCTACATATTTGAGCAAGTTCATCCACCATTTTCATCCAAGTTTTCATCAATATTAGCTAGGTTATTGACAAATTTCATCAACAAGCACATAATCATCAACAATCTTCATCAAATTTCATCAAGGAATTAGGATAGGGCTACTTTCCACATAAAAGTAGCACCAATTCCCCCATGGGATGCTGGTTTGAATGTTTTGAGAAAGATTTAGTAGCTTTTATTTGATTAATTTCACTTTGTTTCTTGTTATTTTCATTTGAATGAATTGCATGGGGAATGATTGTTTTAGACTTGTTTAATGACTAACTTTGGGTTGTTTGATGATGTTTGAGCAGGTCTAGACCAACCATTCATAGGTACACCCTTCCTCTTTTGGGATCTAGTGATAGGTGGGGACTTAGGAGCCTCACCAGATGAACCCGCAACACCACCACCATCTGTTTCACTCTCGAGCTCATCCTCGAGCTCCCTGCATGCTAATTTTGCACCTTGTTCATGCAACAACATTATTTTCTCATCAACCCTTTGTTTGGTCCTTTGTTCAATGGGGCAGGTGATAGTGTCCAGGTCAGTGACCTCTTCTTCTACCTAGTCAATTATTAGCAATGAGACATTGACCAAGGCATTGTATCTTTCATGCACAATATTGTCATCCTTGACAATCTGATCTGACATGGGAAACAAATCAATTGAATTCATGAACTAGGCGGTCATCCTCATATAATGCCACATCCAAACCTCCTTGTCATCATCATACTTGGCCCAAAAGTGTTCAATTTGAGGTCAGTGGGTGTATTGTTTCCCAACTTATTTCTTCAGTTTTCCATGAGGGTTTACGCTTCCCCTATCTGTATGTAATTCCAAATTATATTTCACCATATTTTTCTTGGAATACTTGGTGCATGGGGAAGTAGGGTATGAGTACATTACCTATCCAAATGTAAGGGGGTATGGGACCCCAACTTGGTGTTTGTTGCTCAACAAGGTGTGAGCAGTCAGTAGCTTTCGAGTAAGCTCTATCAAAATGATTTTGTCATTGGGGTAGCATGACAGCCAGTAAGGCCTCCCAAAGAATCCTTCTACCTTGATGTAGGTGAATTTTGGGAATTGGATGAATAGATATCCAAAACCCTTTATGACTACTTTAGCACTGTGCGACACCCTCTTGTGATAGTCTCCACCCACCATTATGATTATGTGTCCAATGAAGGCATCATTGACTCATTTGTAGTCCTTATTCTTGTATTGTAACTAGGGGTAGCAACTGCATACCTTCAGTTGTCCCTTCTTGGTTCCCAATGTTCCAACATAGAATAATCCTTTTCATGGGAGCTTAAATTCTAGGAGGTAGACTAAATATGAGGTCATGTAGAATTTGGAGGTCTTCTTCACTGCCATGAATTGATCATGCAAGCTATTTCTTATCATTTTTGCCCAGTGGAATTTGGAATTTTTGGAGGTCTTCTTCACTGCCATGAATTGATCATGCAAGTTATTGCTTATCATTTTTGCCTAGTGGAATTTGGAATTTCCTCGGAGGATTTATTCTACGAAGTAGAACATCCATTCTTTAAAGAAGGTGGCAGTAGGTAGACCCACTACTCTGCTCAAGAGCGTGACCAGGTAATGATATTCTTCCAAAAAATCACTCCTATACAATTTTTGAGGCACCTTGCTAGCACTACACCTCTTATCCTTTAACCATACCTGATTTATTGTCCTCTTACATCCAATAGGGTTGTGCTTCCACATTTTTTTGGCGAATTCCTTTTCAACTTCCTCCATCTCCTCAAAGGTCGGGATACCAAATGTCTTGTCGATAGATTTGGTAGATAAGTCTGCAAGCACCCTTCCATCTTTGGATTTTTTTTTGGTACTGGCATGGTAGCATTCTTGGCAGGCCATTACTAGTTCTAGAGAAATCAATGTGGGAGGAAAACCAACTGCATTTTCAAGGGAAATTTCTTTTATTCTTAGGGCCTCGTCTATAGTGGGATTGATCATTACCCTCTATTTGAATTCATTTATGTTTACATGCCCGAGGTTGGTGTCAGAGATTGTGTCCTAGTTGGACACAATCTTAGAAGTGCATTCCACTCCATGAAACTAGTACTTCATCTGTTCTTTCTCTTCTTTCCCTCTGGGGGTTTTGGTTGGTTTCTTTCCTTTTCCAACTTTCCCCACTGGTTTCTTCAATGGCCCCTCAAAAAATTCCATAAATCCTGCACACAAAGAGTGTAGTAAGTGCATTGATAGATCAATAGGACACATGTTAGTTAAATATTGAAAATTCATGGTTAGATGCATTCATATATACCCTTGAAAGATCATAACATTCATCATCGTTTACCATTTGAAGGTTGTTTGGATAGTTTATGAGAATGTAGGTTTGGGGATGTGGGTTTGGGGATGCGCGTTTCCCCTCTGCAGAAGCCATGGGGTCAAATGTCATTAGGGAATGACACAGGGATAGGAGAAATCTGCAGATTGCCACCCAAAGGTTAATTCTACATAGTTTAGTTGTGGAGTAAATTCTATGGAAAATTCATTTATCATGTGTGAAATTTCAGATGAAAGCACCTTCAATTATTTTATTTTATCAAATTGGCCCCTTTTGGTCTATGCGGGTGTGAGGAATGTGAACATCGTGGGGTGGAAAGCTCCTAAGGTTTGAATTCTAAAGAGAGGCTAATGGCAAACAACAACTCACATGAAGAGTTCTGCATGGCAGAACCCACATGGCATTTTTCCTTAACCAATTTTGGTATGAGCTTCCTTAGTGTGCATGATGTTGAATTTTTTCAGCTTAGCTTAGAGGTTGGATCACTTTTAGAAGTGTGAGAATCGGACATTTGGGTGCCACGTAGCAAGGCACCATTGGTTTTTTTTTGCAAAAGAGTGGTTTTATAAGGACACAATTTTGGTAGCTTTAGCCCCCATGGGGACTCACTGAAGAGGTTTTCCTGAAGGTTCATGACTTGTGCACTTTAATAGCATCAACAAAAAATGGTGAAATCAGAATCCAAATAGTGGAAAGATGTGATAGCTTCACCGTTAGGGTAATGACCCTAGAGTGACGACCACCCGCAGATTACGGTCGACATCAGCGGGCCCATAGGGGTCACTCATATCTAAGTTTCGCATTGGTGATCTTAAAGTTTCAGTTTGAGGAAGCATAGCATGTGTGGCTCTTAAGGTGGAGAGACACAAAGGCTTCACCATTATCGGACTGTAGCAGAATGAGAGCAGCCCATAGGTGGAGTCCTGTGTGGGGATTTCCACGTGATACTATGAAATTATCCTTTTTCATTCTAATGTTCTAAGGGAAAGGATTGCGGGGGGACCAAGGCAAACTGTACTAGTATTTCTACCGTTAAGGAATGGCAATGGTGAGATGGATTCTCGCGTGAGTATGCGTGAGGGTTCTACTTCACAATGAGATTTTTTATTTGTTTCATTAGCAGATGAATGTGAAGTTGAGAGGTTAGTTGGCCTTTCCATTCACACAACATCCTCTGAGGGTGATTATTATCCTAAAATCCATATTACACACCACAAAAATGGCACCGTTTGAATGATCATAGGGTTTGGTTTACCATGTTTTGAAATTAAATGATTCATTTACCCCAGAACCCTCACCAGCTTATCAAAAATTAATAGATAGAACAAGGACTTAATGCTTACCATTCAGCCGATGGAAGCAGATACAATCAAATCCTTGAAAGTTATTACGCATCCCAGTATCTCCTCTACTCCTCTCGTATATATATAAGAAAGAGAATATTAATGGCCGCATTAACTCCCAGGTACAACAATAGCTAGGTAGGTGAGGGTTGTGGAAACCCACACCAATGCAACTATTTAGTAAAGAGCTAGGTGATAAATATGAGTGCGGGACCTACTATGGGGGTAGGCGCAGTGTGAAGGACACAGGGAGCGGTGAAGCCTAGATGGCGACCCGCTAAGGGAGACCTATAGTTGCGGGTATGCTAGGCCTAATGGACGCTACGACCAAGGATGAAGGGAATCTCATAAAAAAAAATCTCTATGGGCCCGAGACTTAGTGAATTTTTGGCAAGTGAACTTGGCCAAGATGAACTTAAACCAGTGGCTTATTTTAGAAAAAAATTAAATGATGCTAAGAAGAAATATTTTGTCTATGATCTTGAATTCTATGCATTCGTTTAATCTTTGAAGAAGTGGAGGAATTTCTTGCTTCCTAAGGAGTTTGTTGTTTACACCGATAACCATGCATTACAATTTATTATAAGTCAACACAAAATAAATCAAAGGCATACAAAGTGGGTAGAATATCTTCAAAGTTTTAATTTTGTGTTGAAGCATAAGAGTGGGCAAGCAAATAAGGTTGTTGATGCATTAAGTAGAAGAAGTTTATTGTTTCATGAAATTTAGGCTAACAGTGTTGGTTTTGATAGTTTGAAGGAGTTGTATGTGGATGATGTTGGATGTTGTGGTCAAGTTGTTGATATGTGGTTGTCATTGATGTCAACACTATTAGCATAAATGTCTTTTAAGACTATATATGTTGAGGATATTGAGAAAATTGTAATAAAATATCTTACAGGTTGTCTGTGAAGTAGTGAAGATTAGTATGGTAGAAAGTTCAGTATGTTGATAGTGAGATGTTGCAGATTAAAGGGTTTTTTTTCAAGCCTATCTAGTTTCTACTCTAAAATTTTCAAAGGTGCGCATGAATATTTGAGCAAGTTGTAAGTTTATGTGTTCTAACAACTATTCTATTACTGCAAATGGTGTTCATGGATGAAGATAATGTGTATATGATAATATGAGTTGTTGTGTATGTTACTGTGGAGTTCATGGACGTTTCTAGATCAGGTTCTATCTGTGTTGCACGTCGACATTGATCATTGTGCTCGTGATCCGATATTTTCTCTTGCATGTTCATGTTTTTCATGTTCATGGCCGACAAGGTGTTGGAAGTGTGTTGTGGATCTTCGAGGGATAATCTTTGAAAGTGTTTTGTGTTCAAGAAAATTATTTTGGATCTCTACTATGTTGTGGTCAACTTTGGTTGATGCGCATTGATAATATTTATTGTTTTGGGCCAACATTTTGAATTCATTCTATTATTGTGTTGAAGCCAACATAAATCAATGTAATTTCTTATTGTGGATATATATAAGCAATTGTTTTTTCATTTGATAAGTAATAAATGTAAAGTGTGTGAGTGTTATGTCTGAAAAGGGTTCAAATCATTCGAAGGAAGAGAAGAGTGTGAAGAAGAGTGAAAGAAAGTGAAGAAGTGTTCATGTGTGGTTGTCACCCACAAAAGGATATAAAAGTCATGGAAAATGCTAACCTGGGAATCAGACATTCCAGTAGGTGACTAAAATCTTCTCATGGTCGTTCATTTACTTTATCAAACCAAGGGATGTATACTTGAAATGGAATGACACTATATGTGCACTAAGAATCGATTTTAGCCACAACCTACTAGAAGTAAATGCATGAAAGGAATTCTACTTCTGATGTAGGAGCGTAAAGCAAAGTACTATCAAATTAAGCACAACTTAATTAAAGCGGAAGTCATGACAACTATTATTGAGAAACAAACCATGAACTGGCCTTATGCTGCAGGAACAAACACAAGGATGGATTCCTTATGCTGCAGGAATAATACAAGACTGAGTTTGCGCTAAAACTTCCTGGAATGAAATTTTAACTGATAAACAACAGGAAATAAACTACTAACTAAAGATACTTACTAAGTGGGTCCCCTTAGCAAGCATCAACCAACTATGCAAGAATTGAACTCAAAACTTCATCAGCTTTTATTCATAAACTCAGAATCATATACATGGTTGTTCTGCTTGTAAGAAAACTAACACAAAACTCTGTTTATCATTATAACACTACTCTTAACATACTCTGTTCTGTTTCTACTCTCTATTCTAGTCTAATCTCTCTAATCCCTATTCACTCGCGCAGGAGGAATGTTTATTTATATAAAAACAACTAACTAACTAACTTAACAGAGAAAGTTGTGGACATAGATGTTTCCTAATACCGAGGAACATACTTCCATAAATGAAAACATATCTATTCAACTAATTCAAAGAGAATATATCATTCCACTCTTCCTAGATTGATGACCATTTAGATCTCCTCTCGATGACCCGGACAGAGAGCCTTCGCTAGAATAACTTCCTTGATGTTGTGGTGGAAATGGTCTTCACAGCAGGACTGAGGTTTGCTGTGCATTGACTTGTTCATACTATCTTTAACAACCTGTGGAACACATGGCAACATAGGTGAAAGAAAGCATACATATAATAGCACGATACTCATCATTAATCACACACATTAAATTCATCTCATTTATCCAAAAACCACACGTATCATATCAGTCAATTGGGAGGTCAAAAAGGGCCATGAATATAGACATAAAAAGATATTAAGTTGCAGGAATATAGGTATGCATTGTCATAGGATACTACCCGATTTAAGATAAAAGTTTATAATCACAGAGTTTAAAACAACCATTAACAAAAGAGTAAAGGCATTTAAAAATACATCATGATATTCAAATAATGAGCATATTTAGGGCTCATCATTTGCCCCCTACTTATGCTAATGCTGGTCCTCCAGCATTAACTTTCCTGGTTGTTTCCCTGAAGTCAGTAGAAATAATATGGCCTTGCATTGAAGTCCCAAACTTGTAGTAGAAGCCTTTGTAAGTCTACCACCTTTCATACCTGCGAGCTTCATTAGTTTCATTAATATCCGTGGCTAGATAAGGATACAATGGCCACATCAAAATAGGGGGGTGAAATGTTAATGGCAACCACAGTTCAAACCTCTCTTGGAGACCCAACTGTATGTACCTTTTTGATCTTCTGATGGCTGCTCTAAAATTCAAAGGACTATGAGGCTCAAACTTTCTTAGGCCAACTGTCAATTTCTCCCATCTAGTTTTATTTCTGGAAGATGAATGTTTCCAAAAAAAGTATGGTTGGCCTTTAAATTCATCATATAACTATTTTCTAAGATCAAATATTTTTATTCTTGCTACAGAATCATAAAATCCATATGTAACAGAAAACCAAGTTCTAAGAACTGTTTGAGGATCTGAGCTTTCTGGTCTCAGGGGAATTGGTTCTTTCCTTTCAGCTTCCTCATAATCTTCTAATTGTTTCCCATAATTAATCTCAATAGCCACCCAAGAAATAAGTGACCTCAAATGAATGTCACCAATGTAAAGGAGCGGATTCCACTATGTTTCAAAAGGTATTAACAAACCATGTAAATAAAATTCACACAAAGAATTTATTAACCAATTAGGTGTTGTCTGATAGGCATCATAAAACTCTTTAGCAAAATGAATGACAGGATCCAGACTTTTGGAAATTCTTATTAATTGAAACCATAAAAAATTCTCCTTCAGGCACATTGCATAAACCCTAGGAGGTGGTCTACATTCCATGATTTGCCCAACTATTCTCATCATGTCATTCATTTTCTCCTTTATTTCCTGGATTTCCTGTCTTTGATTTTCAATTTCTTTTTCTCCTCTTCCCACAAACTTTGTTGCATTTCTGTTTTAGCCAGGTGACAGAGACTTAGAGTTTGAAGTGTTACAGGCCTCCAGGAAATTTTAAGATACTCTAAATACTCAATCAGTAATGTTCTTTTGTATACAACCAATGCACGACAAGGTTATGAGGACAATGGTATTTCATTGAATATCTCGGTTTGTTCAGGTTCTTCTTCTTGCTGTTCAGGAAGGGATTGTGATTCTTTTGAAATTATCTCAACTGCATTTTCCAAATCATTAAGGCTTGGCATCCTCTTTTTATTACTACAACCCTGCAATATTTCCTCAACATCCCCTATTTCTGTTTGTAACTCCTCAGGAATAACAGAGGAGCTGTGCGGGACATTCTCAGATACACTCTGAGAATCCTCTTGACCAAGCCCCTCAGACTCTTTTGAAATGATTATAATTTTTGGTTGGACTAGTGTTGAGGTAGTTTTACCCTATTTTCTTGTTGAAGCTCTTCTAGGCAATGTAGTAGATGTAGGAGGTTCTTTTGCAGCTTTCCTCTTTCTAACTTGCCTAGGGAATTCAGACTTAGCAGGAGAGGACGATGATGAAATTGTCGTGACAACAAGTGTTTCTGCAGGAAAAATATGGGTAGCACATTTTCTCTTTATTGTTTGAGGGTTTGCTTCTAGGGTATGCTTAGCACTAGATGTTTCACCTACTTTTGTCTTCCCCTTTTGTTTTCTTGTAGCAGACCTAGTTTTTATCTGGGTAGAGGGCTTAGGTGTGGAGGCTACAAGGCTAGGTGTTGTAGGAGTAGATGTTTCATGTTCTACTTCCCTACTTGTAGACTCTACTCTCTTTCTCTTTTTCTTGGGCTATGCAGGGAGTGTTCTAGGAGGTTCTGGAGGTTGCAGTCCTTTTTGGGCAGCAAATTCTTGCAAAGAAAGGGGTGATACATCCCTCAAAATAACGTTCAATCAACAGTTTAATCAGGGCATGGTGTGTGATGGAATTATCTTTTCTCTTTTGAGTTTCATAGGCACTACGCTCCAAAAGATTTAACAAGAAATTTGGGACGTTGACAACTAACCTGTGCCTCATATGACTTAACAGTTTAAAATGGTAGGAATACAAATAAGAAAAGCATCCTTCACAAGTCAAATACCTGAATATGAAAGAAGCATATTTTGAATATGGATAAGGCAATGAGACCTGTTTGCATCCTTGCTTTGAAACCTCCAAGAGTCCATCCGTTGGCAATGTGAATTCTGCCCTGGAAGAGACATCATCCCTTCCTAAAGAGAAATTCTCTCCTACTGCTGGAAGTCCAGTCACTTCAGAAATTCATTCCTATGTTACAACAACTGTTAAACCCCATACTGTAGCCTCTCCTTCTGAAAGAGTTCTCAGAAATTCACCTGCAGCTTCTTCATCGAAAGAATCTATCCTTGGGAAATAGTTCAACCATCCACAAATACTGAATGCCTGGACTAACTGAGGATCTTGTGTTAAGGCCTTGTGAGCTGCTGACTCATGTCTTACCAACCGACCACCCATATTCAAAAACTAACTCTGCTAAAAATCCCTGAAACTTAACCTCTTATGAGAATTTGAAAACCACCTTTTCTTTGCTCTGTTTCTTTTCTTTTCAGCTTGTTTTCCTTTCTTTTCTCTCCAAAAATGATATAAAAAACAATTGCATGCAATGATTTTTAGAAACTACTTAATTAAATAGTTAACTTGTTGATCAGGGAAAAAGCATGCATTCACTCGCTTTCATTCTTGGGAAGTAAATTTTTTTTTTTTTTTTATCAAACGTGGCGTTGGCAAAAGAAAAAGTTTTGAAACAAACAATCCCCGCCCCCTACTTAAGATTTGACATGTGTCCTCACATGTGTGAAAGGATAGACGAAGAAGGAGCAGTAATGACTGATAGACACTTGTAATAAATGAATAAATAAAATAAATGAATGATGTGACAAACAAAAATAATATCGCGTACCTTGTATTAAATGCTTGCAGATGTTGGGAGAGATCACAAAACAGTCGGAAATGACTGCTTGAAAAAGAAATCATAAATGGAAATGGTACGGTAGGATGGGTGACATGGATGGGTGATATAGAAAAGAAAGATGAAATGAATGATGGTGATGGGTGGTGATGGAGAAAGTGGTTTTCATAGAAAGAAAACCTTTATTATGGATGTACAACATAGTTTTCAAAGAGATGCTACAGGAAGAAGACCAAAGCCTTTTGCTGCATGAATGTCAGTGGTTGCATCCG
Source organism: Sequoiadendron giganteum (assembly GCA_007115665.2). NCBI lineage: Eukaryota > Viridiplantae > Streptophyta > Pinopsida > Cupressales > Cupressaceae > Sequoiadendron > Sequoiadendron giganteum. The sequence goes on along the minus strand of CM021108.1, from coordinate 27,184,098 downwards.
AAACAAACTATTTCATAAATTGTTCTTTTGATGTAGGCTTATGATACAACCGAAAATGGTGTCCATTAACCAACAGTTTGAAGTGGACAGGATAGATTGTAGCCAACTGAACCGAACCATTATCAAATACATTTTCAATTTCATACAGACCAAGCCATCTTGTTGTAAGCTTACCTTGATTCTCCTTATACCTGGAGTCATAGAGTAGTGCCCAATCACCAGTGGAGAAATGCTTAGTTCGAATATTGTGGTCATGCCATTTCTTCCTTTGCTGCTGGATGGCTTCAGTGTGTTGCAGGGCAACTTTCCTCAGTTCATCCAATGCATTCAGTTGTAGGAGGTGTTCCTTCTGGGAATCTAAAAGAACAATTTGAAGCTGAAGAGCAGTCCTTAAGGTTTTATGCTCAAATTCTATTGGCAACATGGAATTTTTGCCATAAAGTAACTCAAAAGGGGTAAACCCTGTAGTTGTTTTCCATGTTGTCCTATAGGCCCAAACTACATCTGAAGATGACTGCTCCAATCTTTCTTGTGTAACTGGACTATTTTTGTAAGGATTGCCTCCAATTCTTTGTTAGTAACTTCTACCTGACCATTGGCTTGAGAGTGATAGGGGCTTGATTTTCTGTGCCTGATCTTGTAGTCATTCATCAATGCAGTGATTAGGTTTGAAGTAAACTAAGCTCCTTGATCAGTAACAAGCTCTCTTGGGACTCCAAATCTAGTAAAAATCTATTCATAGAGGAACTCAGCAACTTTATTGTCACGTGCATGTGAAATTGCTTTCACTTCCACCCATTTGGTCACATAATCAGTGCAAACTAAAATGTAGGATTTTCCATTGGATGGAGGATCAATAGGCCCAACAAAATCCATTCCCCACTTATCAAAGGGACTAACTACCACTTGTGGATACAGGGGCATTTCATCAGACCTTGTTGGTCTCCCCATTCTTTGACATCTGTCACATTTTTTGGTGTAGGCCACAACATCCTTGTGTAGTGTGGGCCAATAGTACCCTGTATTAAGCACTTTCATTGATGTCCTTTTAGATGCAAAGTGCCCACCACATGGCTCATCATGACAAGCATGCAAAATGTCATATGTCTCATCATGAAAAAACATGCAAAATGTCATATGTATCATCTTCTCTAACACACTTTCGCATGACTTGGTTAGGCCCTGTGTAAAACAAACAGTCTGCAATCCATGAAAAGTTAAAACTTTTCTCAATCAACAACTTCCTATCCTTTGGTGAGAAGTGAGCTGGTATTTTGTTGGCTGCTAAATAATTTGCAATATCTACATACCATGGTGTTTGAGAAGCAATAGAAAATAGATGTTCATCAAGAAATCTATCATCAATTACCTCAGATGTGGCAAGTGTAGTTGTTTGAAGTCTTGATAAGAAATCAGCCACCACATTTGCCCTGCCTGGTTTGTCAATAACTGTGATATCAAATTCTTGCAACAATAATAGCCACCTTGCTAATCTTCCAGATATGGAAGGCTTATTCATGAGGTACCTTATTGCTACATGATCTGTATGAACAAATATTTGGTAACCAATGACATAATGCCGAAACTTGTTTAGAGCATACACAACTGCTAGCAATTCTTTCTCTGTGACAATATAGTTTAATTCTGGGCCTTGAAGGTTTTTGCTAATGAAATAGATGGCATGTTCTATGGAATTTTCCTTTTGTCCTAACACTTCCCCTATGGCATAATCAGATGCATCTATGTGTATATGAAAGGGCAAACTCCACTTGGGCCCTTGAAGAACAGGTGCTTTAGTAAGTAAGTTCTTAAGCTGTAGGAAAGACTTGTCATAGGCCTCAGTCCAGTTAAATTCACAATCCTTAGTTAGTAAGGCATACAAGGGACTGACTATTTTGCTGGAATATTTAATAAATCTTCTATAATATCGAGCATGTCCTAAGAAGCTTCTAACATCCTTTTGTTTTATAGGTGTTTGAAAAGTTAGAATGACTTCTATTTTTGCATGATCAACTTGAATTCCTGTTGGAGAGATATGATGGCCTAAAAAAATTCCTTCTTGCATCATCATAAAACACTTCTCACTATTTAAATACAAATTGTGGTCCT
>CM021108.1:27133930-27181889 GCA_007115665.2 Sequoiadendron giganteum | reverse complement strand
TTTAGTTTAGTTTAGTTTAGTTATGGTTCAATTATCTTCAGTTAGATTTAGTTGAATACTAGTTGACTTCAGTTAACTTGGAATGCATGGCTAATAACTTGAGTTTCATGACAGATAATAGGGACTACCTTTAGTTAACAAGGGATGACCATTCTTGCATGAATGGTGTTGAGAAATGTTTCAGTTAACAAGAATTAACTTGGACCCACCTTGGGCACCCAAGTTGACTTCTTGGAATTAACTCCTTTGCATGTTAAGATATTTTAGATGGTTGAGTTAAGTGGGCCCTCTTTTGGGCACCAACTTTGAGGATAAGATTTGGAGATATCTTCAGAATAAAGGTTGAGTTATGACTTTAGTTTGGGACACCCAAATGGATGAAGGAGATGATTTGACATTTTTCTTCATAGTAGAACTCTACTTGCAAGAGATAGGCGTACCTTTTAGGGATAGGGCTTGAGCATTGTTATTGTAACTCATTTGGAGTTTACAATGTTGATTAAAGCCTATTTATCTCAAGCAAGTTGAAGAGAGTTATTATCAGTTTTATTGCAGGTTGTGAAGAATTTTTGGTGAAGGAAAAAGAGGCATTCTCAAGCAAGAATTGGAGCTATTGTAATCTACTTCAAAGATGGAATAATGGATTAATTCTTGGTGGATTTTTTTTACCCGAAAGGGTTTTCTCCACAATATATGCTTGTGTAATCTTTCTAATATCTTGTCTACTTCTTCTATCAACTTCTGTCTACATTCTACAAATAGTAAAATGGATTAATCAGATAATCACCCACAAAGAATCTATAACAAAGGAAAATCACATTTAGATCAGAAATATTAAAGTTTTACAAAGTATTAAGCTAAGAAAACACCTCAATTCTCAACAATATCAGTCAGTCAACACAACAACAAGGGGACAAGCTAGGGTAGTGCTGAAAGGAGCTACAAATAAATCATTTGATGCACCATCCATAATCAAAGAAATTGCTGCCCCTAAAAATCAATACAACATAATCGATCACTTGAAGAAAATACCAGCATAAATCTCAATATTAGAACTCTAGAAAATATCACCAGCACATAAAGAAATCCTAGAACAAGCTCTTGTTGCCACAATAGTACCTAATAACTTGGAATTTTTCCAGTTCCAGGCTATGGTGGGACACTTAACCACTCCTCGTTGCCTATATTTTTCTGAGCATGATGATGTATCACTAAACCTTCCACACAATTATGCCCTCCACATTGAAGTTCTCATTCACAAACACCAAGTCAAGCATGTTCTTATAAATGGTGGAGCTGGTTTGAATATCTATACTTTAAAACAGATCTGTGCACTAGGATATTCTAGTAATGCTATTTATCCAAGAAGGAAAATCACAATAAAGGCATATGATGATGAAGAGAGATCTTCTAAAGGATTGATTTTTCTACCTATCCAAGTGGGACCAATTGTGAAGGACATAATATACCAAGTGTTGGACAAAGATCTAACATATAATATAATTTTGGGACATCCATGGATTCATGAGATGCAAGTAGTGTCATCCACCTATCATCAGTGTTTGAAGTTCCCAATCAATGGACAAGAAATAACTATCTCAGCTGATTCAAATAATCCCCAACAATGCAAAATGCTTAAGGAAGCTCAAGATACTTTTATCCCTCATAAAAAAGAAGCTAACACTCCAAATTCATCAAATAATGAGAAGCAATCGAATGTTGTGTCAAAATGGGTTGAAAAGAAGGACCAATCAAAGGACAAATGTATTGCTGATTCTACTACATCAAACAATGAAAACTCTTTATCAGGAAAATCCAAAGGAAAGATCCAGTTAAGAGACAAAGGTATGGGAGATTATTCCATTCAACAATCTTTGTGTCTTTCACAATTGCTGCCTTCCCCAAGAACATATGGGCATCAGAAAAACTCAAAGAAACAATTATCATAACCTATCATAGTTTTATATGGTAGATTTGTAAAGGTAGGCACTTTGATTGGTGAATTGGAGGATAAGGCTGTCCTAAATTGGCTCTACAAAGATGAGAAATCATCTATATCAACAACCACTAAAATACAAACGATAAATATGGTAAAGGAAATAAAATCATAGAGAAGATGGGGTATGAAGGACAAGGACCTATCGGTAAAAGGAAGGATGAAACTGTAGAACCTATTCAACCTCTCACACTTCAAGCCAAAGACAAAACTGGATTGGGATATACAGAAGAATCAAAAGAAGAAGCAACCCTGAAATTTGTTGAACAAATACTACAATTGCAAGCTAGTTATAATTATGAGACAAAATATAATGAGTATGAGTGGGATTCACTATCAGAGGTATCCTTTGAATACAAACAAATGGATGTAATACAAAGGTATGCACCTGCACTTGATTAAGGACAAGGCTCAGGGACTAGACCCCTTGTGTTGGGATCACAGAATATCGATGACTCGAGCGATGAGGAAAAGACTCCGAGCGAGACATAATTGGAGGAGAGTAACATCATAAACCTTGACACCTCTACTGAAAAATTTGATGAAATTTCTATTCGAAATTTCATTGCTGTTGACCTTCATCAATTCGATGATCTTTTACCCTTACTAGACCTTGAACTTATTGACTAGGATCAAACTAAGCTTTCTAACATTCCTATCTTTGTGAATGATGATGCCATCATTAACTATATTTGTCCCAACAACCTCGACACAAGTTCCAACCACAAAACTCACAATGAAGCTTCAAGTCAGGGGGGTGTCAAATCTTCCAACTGCAAAAATGAAAATATCAATAAAAGATCTAATAGTGAAAACCATTTAATGGCAGTATTAAATCTAGAAAAAGTAAAAATAAAGAGCGTATATGACAGTGAAAACCTCACTGAGGCACTGAAAGATGGGGGATTTTACACTCTTCCCAAACATTATCATGAGAGATCATCAGTGTTGGTTGTGCCAACTCAGTCTATCAATGTGGGCACAAAAGACAAAGTAAATACATTACATCTGGGAGCATCAATGACTGAACAGGAAAAGCCAACATTCACCAAGTTCTTTGAAGAAAGGAAAATCAACTTTGCTTGGTCTTACTTTGATATGCCAGGATTAGATCCAGATCTCCTAATGCATCATCTATCTCTACCTATGGGGGTGAAACCTGTAAAGAAAAAGCTAAGAAAAATGCATTCACATATCGCCTTGTTGGTGAAGGTGGAACTCAAGAAATTGTTAGATGCTGGTTTCATTCATACAATTGATTATGTTGAGTGGATATCAAATATTCTACCTATTTCTAAACCAGATGGCAGTATCAGGATATGTACCGACTTTAGGGATCTCAACAAGGCATGTCTGAAGGATGACTTTCCTTTACCAAACATTGACATTATTGTAGACTTGATAGCTGGACACACCATGTTATCATTGATGGATGGCTTCTCAGGTTATAATCAAATAAAAATAGCATCAAAGGATCAAGAGAAGACTATGTGGATGATCTATTAGAAAAATCATATACTAGAGAAGGAAATCTTGAGTTCCTAGACAAAATTTTCACTCATCTAGAAAGGTTTAACGTCAGATTAAATCCCAAGAAATGTGTGTTTGATGTAACATCGACAAAGATTGTAGGGTACATTGTTTCAGAGAAAGGTATTGAAGTGGATCCCGCCAAGGTCAAAGTTATTATGGAGATGCCGACACCTAGAAACATCAGTCAACTACGGTCTCTATAGGGAAGGCTTTAGTCAATCTAAAGGTTCATTTCTCAACTAGCAGATAAGAGTCATCCATTCAATCACTTGCTACATAAGAATGTATTTTTCAAATGGGATGAAAAATGTGACACTAACTTCAATCAACTAAATAAATATTTGATGTCTCCACCTATACTAGTGCTGCCTATAAAAGGGAAGCCATTACTACTTTATATAGCAACAATGAAGATTTCATTGGGGATTTTATTGGCACAGGAAGATCCTACAGGAAAGGACAAGCTATTTACTATATCAATAGAACTTTGAATGGTTATGAGATTAGTTACAATTTCATTGAGAAAGGTTGTTTGGCGATAGTTTTTGCTACGCAAAAGCTATGCCATTATATGTTAACTCACACAGTTAAAATCATAACAAAGATCAATCCACTAAAATACTTAGCAAAGCTGCTTTAACAGGAAGGCTAGCCAAATGGGTCATGATCTCGAGTGAGTTTGATATCCAATATGTAGATCACAAATCCATCAAGGGACAAGCAATAGCTGATTAGTTAATTGAAGCACCTCTACAAGATGATCAACCAATGAGCATTGAATTTCCTGATGCAGACATTCTCACCATCACACCACAAAAATGGATGCTATATTCTGATGGTTCATACACACAACATGGATTAGGTGTTGGGAACTTATTTATCACACCTCAAGGACACACCATTCCAAAGTCCTACAAACTCATTTTTACTTGTACTAATAATGTAGCTGAATACGAGGCATTAATCATTAGCATCAAAGTAATAGTAGAATGGAATATCACAGAGCTGCAGGTCTATGGAGATTCATAACTGGTCATCAATTAGGTAAATGGTGATTATCAAACAAGGGATGACAAGTTGCTGCCATATAAGAAAATGATGGATGATTTAAAAAAGTACTTTTTCTAGATCAAATTTGAACAAATACCAAGGGAAGATAACAAAGCTGTTGATGCTATGGCTACAATTTCTTCTCTCTTACAGATACCAAAAAGTCAAAGACGTTATGAGTTTATGGTGGAAAAAGTGTCTAATCCTACCTATGACAATCCTGAATCCCAAGTAATATGCAATATCGTTGACCCCAAAACCTCCATCTATGGGAAGATTTATACTTACTTAAAAGACAATACCCTCCCTTCTGATCTTTCAAAAAACCTAAAATGAAATTTCATTCGCCAAGCCACATGACATACCTTGATTGCTGACATACTTTACCGTCGAGATCTTGATGGTACTCTCCTACGGTGTCTAGAATGTAACGAATCCAAGTCAGCGTTGCATGAGATTCATACAGGTATCTGTGGAACATACTCAAGTGGTCTAACTCTAGTGAAGAAACTCCTCCGTTTAGGGTATTACTAGCCAAACATGGAGAAGGAGTCTTATCAGTATGTAAAGAAATTCCAAAAATGTCAAATCCATGGAAACCTTATACATGTACCAGCACAAGAACTACAACCTTTCACAACAACATGGCCTTTCTGTCAGTGGGGACTAGACCAGGTGGGTAAAATCTACCCTTCATCAAATGGACATAAGTTTATCATTACAACCACAAAGTACTTTACAAAGTGGATTGAAGCTGTACCCCTAACCATTGTCATAGGAAAACAAATTTCATCTTTTATCTTAAATTACCTTATCTGTCGGTATGGTGTTCCTTAGTCCATCATCACCAAAAATGGTAGACCTTTTAATTGTTAGAATTGGCTATGGCTGCCAAGATCTTGAGACCAAATGGAAAGCACAAAAAGAGAGAATAGAATGTGACAAGAAATAATTGTATTCTTATCAATTGATTCAGTGATATGAGATGATTGATTGTTGGTCATAGGAGACCCCTTGGTTATATATCCAAGGTGAGAACATAGAAGGGCATAAGATTATGACAAGTGTCATAATCTTATGACATGAGACAACTATGAAAAGATATCACTCCACCTAAAGTGGAAAAGTGATAATGTGATAATCACCACAAATTGTGGATCACCCACAAAAGGTGGAGAGGTAATCACATGATATGTCCACAAAAGGTGGAGGTGATAAAGTAATAACATGATAAGTCCACAAAAAGTGGAAAAGCTCCAACTACCTCCTATGTGGTCCCTAAGTAAAATTAACCAAGGTGGAATTATGACCTAGGACAAGGTACAAGGCTGAAATGAAGAGAATATAGACTGCGAAGATGCCATATGATGAGATGGTTCTGAATCTAGAAGTCATTTCCCTGATCCTGGACCTAAAAAAGCACAAAGAGCTTGTCTTTTATATCCTGATGTTGATGCTTGACCTTTGTTTTTCTTAGACTGTTTTGAAGAAGAAGGAGAAGAAGATTCATACATTCTAGAAGGAAAATCAATGTGATTCCTTTTGAGAATATTTTTCAACTCATCAATATCCTTCTTATAAAAATAATGTTCTTCATGTCCATCCTTCTTGCAATATGCACAAAAAGGCCTCTCCTTCTTAGATGATTCTCCTTTTGAGGATTCTGATTCTTTATGTGGCTTGTTCTTTATCCTATTTTGCTTCTTATCAAGATTCCCTGATTCTTGTTGTACGTTAGACTCACTAGAAACCAATGTATGTGGCTTGGAAGACTTGATTAGATTCATGTTCATTAACTTAGCTTCCTCTTGGATTAGGAGATTTGCAAAGTCATGAAACTTAGGATCAACATATGATCTCCTATAGAAAGTCGATGGGTATGAAAGCCAAAAAAAAATACTGAATACTTAGGACCAAGCTTGGATAACACATTTCAAATCAATTTTAAATCCTCTTTATCAATGTTGCATTCTTTCAACTGTGTTCTTAATTGCTTGATTTTGGAGATGTAGTCTTGGATGTGGTAAAAAATTTTAGGATCAAGATTCATCAAATCATTATCAATATGATATTCCCTAATCTTATCTATTTTACCATACAATTTTTCAAAAGTATCCCATGCTTCTTTAGGTGTTTTACATGATTCAATATGAAATTGTAAATCAAATGAGACTAATGCACATATGCATCCAAGTGTTTTCTCATGATCAATCTCTGATTTTGCCAATTCTTTAGCATCCGTAGGTTGTTGAATGGTGTCCTTTAGATGACCTATTAGGACTTTTATCATTAGATAATTCCATACTGATTTTATCCATGTAGCATAATTATGTGGAGTTAGGAGTTCAATTTGAGATTTCCCCATTACAAGAAGATAAACCAAGCAAAATAATGCAACCAAGCATTGCAAGATTACCCCTCCAAATTACTCAATCAAGAAACCCCCCCAAAAAATATATGATTTGGAACTTTATACTTAGTGTGTTTACAGTTGCCACTTGCCAAAACAATGAAGTGGAATTTTGATCTTGGTACATGCAAATTTCCAAATAGGCCTCAAGCTCAAAGTGAAAAATTTATAGTAGATGAGATAAATCCGATTAATCCACTAGAAAGTAAACAAAAAATTATGCACTTTAAAAAAAAAAATCACCCAAAAATGTTACCGTAGGAGAAAGATATGAGCTTCCGAAGTTCCCAAAATGAGGACAAAGCAACAAAACTTGTGAGAATTTCTAATTTCTAGAAAAAATAGACACCAAAACCAAAAACTGATTGCACCACTGCGAAGAGAACGAAAAATTAGCCCAAATTAAAAAAACAATTCTCGAAAAAAGGAGCCAAAATGACCAAGTTATGAGGCTTTGAAGATCAGCTGCAAAATTGAAAATGCAAATGAGAGGGGGTCCAAAATTTTTCAAAGGATGTTGACGTCACTGCTGATGCAGGATGATGTTAGCAGTTGACTAGCTTAAAAATTGAGGGTTTCCCGCCCATCATGAGAAAATTCGCATGCTTAAGATTGACGACCGTCGAATGGAATCTTTGATTTGACTTGAGAATATTCTCCTGGTCTAAAAATTCGTCGTTGGTTTCTTTTGCCAAATTTTTTTTTGCTGCTGATTGAAATTCCCACCTGTTTGTTAAGACTTCACCGGATTTTGAATTGTGCAGCCGGATGTCAATGAGCCCGCCGATGATATAAAGTGATCACCGATTGGAAAATTGCCCGCCGGTGATTTTAATAGCCACCGGTGGTTACAAGTGGGACCTGCGGGCCCGTGGCCTTATACCACATGGCTTATGTGGGTTGCGTACCTTCTGGTACACCTGCAACTTTGCAAGTAGTTTGCGTGTGTAAACTTTAATTTCTTTTTTTTTTTTTTTTTGAATAAATTTTTTTACAATGAAATTTAATCCGACACTATTTTAATTTTTCAAAAAAAAAATTCAATTTTTTTTCGAAAATAAAATAAAATATTTTTATTTTCTGAAATCTTACAAACTATATTTATTGCGATCTAGGGGGCCATACAACTCTTCGGGCAATTTGTTTTTGCCTCATCGAACAATTGCTCCAAAATGGATGAATTGGTAGTCGATCTTAGGGTTTTTGGCCATTCTAGATGTGATGGCGGGGTCGGATTTGACCCTAAATTATCCAAAAATGTAGTCACCTTCTGGATCTGGCAACCACTCCTCAACTTCAAACCCTCATAGATTTGGCCTCATATGTCCAATTTGGACCAAAAAAAAGGCAAAATCAACTTTCTCAAACCTTCCAGACACAATGGTGAGCTTAGATTTGCAACAACAAGCTCTTATATGAACCTGCAATAAAGAGCTAAAAATGGAACCTCCCCAAATTTGGTATCTCTCTTCAGAAAAAAGACTCTCCAATGGTACCCAACCCGCTCTGATACCATGTTAGAATTGGCTATGGCTGCTAATATCTTGAGACCAAATGGAAAGCACAAAAAAAGAGAATAGAATGTGACAAGAATAAACTATATTCTTATCAATTGATTCAATGATATGAGATGATTAATTGTTGTACACAGGAGACCCCTTGGTTATATAGCCAAGGTGAGAACATAGAAGGGCATAAGATTATGACAAGTTTTGTAATCTTATGACATGAGACAACTATGAAAAGCTATCACTCCATCTAAAGTGGAAAAGTGATAATGTGATAATCACCACAAATTGTGGATCACCCACAAAATGTGGAGAGGTAATCACATGATATGTCCACGAAAGGTGGAGGTGATAAAGTAATAACATGATAAGTCCACAAAAGTGGAAAAGCTCCAACTACCTCCTATGTGGTCCCTAAGTAAACTTAACTAAGGTGTAATTATGACCTAGGAAAAGGTACAATGCATTTAATTACACCAACATGAAGAATCAAGATGTCCAAGAACTATGTGAGCATTTTCATATCCAACATCGATTTTCAACACCGTACTATCGCCAGGGAAATGGCCAAGCAGAGGCTTCAAACAAAACTATTCTAAAAATCTTGAAGAAAATGGTCAACGATGTTGGACAAGATTGGCATGTACAACTGAATCTTGCTTTATGGGCATATCGAACTAGTATCAGAACATGTACAAGTGCTACACCATATGCTTTGGTATATTGATCAGAGGCTATTCTATCTATTGAGGTTGAAATACCATCACTTCGTGTGTCGCTAAAAGGGATTATATCAGATGAGGATTATCGGGTGTCTAGACTTCAGGAGCTGGAATTGTTAGATGAGCATCATTAGAAAGTGGCGGATCACTTGAAGGCATACCAATAGAGGATGTCCAAAAGCTACAATCACAGAGTCAAACCAAGGGAATTTTAGGTAGGTGACTTGGTATTAAAGGAAAACTCTCGCAATCAACATGATCGTGAGAAGAAAGGTAAGTTTGAACCAAATTGTCTAGGTCCCTTCATCATCATATTGGTCTATGGATCAGGAGCTTACAAATTGTCAACACCTGAAGGGGATCTGTTTGATGAACCTATCAACAAAATCCATCTAAAAAATTTCTATACTTGAATTATCTAGTGCACGGTGAAAGTTCTAAAAAATAAAAATAAAAAACAAAAAAAATTGAAAAATTTCAAAAAATCATAAAAATTCAAAAATTCATCAATTTATCTCCCGAGGGGGTATACATCCATTATCATTCAAAAATTAGCATGTGGGGCATGTCAGAATTTTTTTCTCAACACTAGCAGAAAAATTGATTCTTTGAAGCAATATGTAAACACATCACTTCAAAGAGGGGAAAAATGTATACACCTAAAAATGGTCTGGATAAATCTGATTAATTAAATACAATCATTTGATTAATTAACCTTTAATTCATCTAATTATAAATAAATATAAATCTTTATTTATATAGTTCATATTCTATTTTCGTCCATCTTAACTAAATAAACAAATTCAATAGTTTGTTTTCTTTAAATATCCAATTCTTCCATCTTAATTAAATAAACTAAAATCACATAGTTTGTTTAGATATCATCTCCCTTTTATTAAATACACAAATTTCAAAATGTTTTATTTAATAATGTATCTTCCCTCCAAAATTGAATAAATCAAATATTCAATTAAGCACATGTCTACAACTTTTCTCTCAACAAAGTTGAAAGCTTCAAGTTGTATTCAATTGTGCTTTTCCAATTAAGCACATGTCTACAACTTTTCTCTTAATAAAGTTGAAAGCTTTAACTTGCATTCAATTTTACTTTATCTTGCTAGCCAAACTTTAAACAGTTGGAAATAGTTGGCTTCATGGATCCACAATTTCTTCCTAGTCATTTGCCACAATATTTATCTTAGATAAAATATTTCCGCTTCTTCCTCACCAAATTCTTCATCTTCTACCATTGATTTATCCAGATCAAATCCAAACCATTGCTTGCTGCCACATCAAGAATTGCCTTTGAAAATCTATAAAAGCAACCTCTTGCTACAGGAAATGGATGGGACTTTTATGTAATTTTACTCTGCAGGAATCATGTGGGATCATTTAGCATACAACATTTAGCAATTATCAAGTAGAATCACTTTAGCACTCATATTAGATTTCAATCATGTCACAACATATCATGTTAGTTGCATCCTAGTTTATCATTTCATATCATATCATAGTATCACAACATATCATATCATTATAACAACTTTCATTATCAATCATCTTATCATAGCACATCATTCCCATTCTCTAAGTTGTCCTTTTAACAATCACAATACACACAATCTGAGAGCCACTTTGATTTAATAAATCCTTGGAGTTAGAGAGCAATGGAACGATTTTAAAGATTTTATTGTGTTTCAATTAGATTAAATTTGTTGTTTGAATTCTCTAATAGTGTTTCATTAAGGTGTGTTGTTATTTACTTCACTTACACATATTTTCCATGTCATCCATAATAAATCAATCGTCACCTTCATCCTTTGGCAAAACAAACATAAACAACCACAACAATTAGCAATAATAAACTTCAAATGCAAAATAAAAATCAAAACAACAAAATTTTAAATACAAAATCAAAATCTTGATCATTCACAAACATGTCAATTGGCCTTATATCAACAACCTTTCAAAAAAACTATCAACTTGCCACCATCCACTAACATGTCCTAGGATGCATCCTTCCTACAATGGGAATTATCTTTGGCAAATCACTTTGGATACTTATCCTAAAAAAAACACATCCCCTTGGCTAGAGGTATGAAGAACATTGGCTTGTTTGTTCACTTGATCTTTTCTTTGATTTATCTTATTGCGCTCATTCCAATGATCTCTCGATGATGTCTAATCAAAATGATTTAGAGAGAATGGAATGGGGAATTTATCATTAACTTTCATTTGTTGTGCTTGCTGGGCGTTCTTGTAATATAACCTTGGCGAATACTTGCTTTGTTAGGTATGTATGGAGGGTGTTTTGAATAGCTTGTTGACTATTACATTGGAATGTTATGCCTTTCTGTGTTTTGGTCTAAGATGTTTGAAAAATCTGAAGTACATCCTAGTGAGGTTTATGTATGTTAGGTGTGAACAATAATACTCTTATCTGTTTGTCGAGTCAAAGTCCATCACACTAGATACCCCGCCATCCTGGTTATCTATACCTTGATGCATCATATCTATGTGTTTTATCAAACATAAGGAAAGTTGTCCATTTCATATCCCAATCCCTGATAAGAAAATCATCATCATTCATCATCATATCTAATAAAGTCTTAATGCTTCATAAACTTGTTGGACTCCTGGATCTTTTAGGAATCAAGGGTTAATCCATCCATCTTATTCTTCTTATTCTTCTATCTTTACTACCATTTCTATCTAAAATTGTGTGATATCTCAAAATATAAATGAGGCTACCCATGGTCGATGACTATCTATACATCATCAAAATTGTCTACGTCAAATAATTGATCTTTCTAAAGAATTATCTTTCATCCTCTAATCAGTAGAACCACTCCTCTCACATTTTATCATGATCTCGATCTGAAAATTAACATTTCTTCTCAATCTCTCGAGGGGGAAGTGTACCAACATAATTCTTCTTGCTAGGGCAGCAGTGGGGCATCTGAAAAAATAAAATAAAATCTGAATTTTGATCTCGACAAGGTTATTCTTTGAACCAACGCAACAGGCACATTGCTTCAAAGAGGGGAAAAATGTAGATGTTCAAATTATCTTGATTGATATCATGCACCTGATCCTGATTTACTAGCATCAGTTCTCCCTGAATCACTTTTTTACTAACTAGTTAATTAAATAATCCTTATTTAATTAATTCATCATAATTCCTCTTTTAATTAAATAAATCATTTTATTTGATTAAATCATTATCTTATTTCAATTAAATAAATTATTTTATTTAATTAATCATAATTCATCTTTTAATTAAATAAATTATTTTATTTGATTAATCATTATCTTCTTTCAATTAAATAAATCATTTTATTTAATTAATCATAATGTTCCTCTTTTAATTAAATAAATCATTTTATTTGGTTAAATCATATTTCCTCTTTTGATTAAATAAATCACCCTTATTTGATTAAATCTAACATCATTCCTTTCAATTAAATAAATCAAAATTTATTTAATTAAATCTAATGTCCATTATTCCTCTCATTTAATTTAAAAAATCCAAAAAACTAGGTCAAATGTCAAATGAACTAATCTCCATCTAAGTTAATTAAATCCTAATTAAGTCTAACTCTAATCCATCAAATCCTCTAGATTTTTCAACTTGCACATGTAAATCAATTTAATTGATTTATAAATTCTTCTATTTTCATTCAAAAGGGTATCTCATTGGAATATTCCTCCAAATTGAAATTTCCCTCCCAAAAAGACTTGTCCTCCAACATGGCATTTAAGCCTCTTACAAGTCCTTTTTCTTGAGCCAAGTGGCATTAACTCCTCTTTCACATCTTCCTCCACAAGCCATCTTTTGAAATTAAAATTTTCACTTAATCGAATTTATTTGCACATTGAACAAAATGTGCTCCACCTCTCTTCAATAGCATGTTGACAAGTGGCACATTTTTATTGGTTCATATTTAATCCCACATCGTTAATGTTTCTCATTCCTCCATTCTTCTTTCCTATAAATAGAGAGCTTCTCTATTGATTTTGGATCCACAACTTTATGCAAGATTACTATCTACATATTTGAGCAAGTTCATCCACCATTTTCATCCAAGTTTTCATCAATATTAGCTAGGTTATTGACAAATTTCATCAACAAGCACATAATCATCAACAATCTTCATCAAATTTCATCAAGGAATTAGGATAGGGCTACTTTCCACATAAAAGTAGCACCAATTCCCCCATGGGATGCTGGTTTGAATGTTTTGAGAAAGATTTAGTAGCTTTTATTTGATTAATTTCACTTTGTTTCTTGTTATTTTCATTTGAATGAATTGCATGGGGAATGATTGTTTTAGACTTGTTTAATGACTAACTTTGGGTTGTTTGATGATGTTTGAGCAGGTCTAGACCAACCATTCATAGGTACACCCTTCCTCTTTTGGGATCTAGTGATAGGTGGGGACTTAGGAGCCTCACCAGATGAACCCGCAACACCACCACCATCTGTTTCACTCTCGAGCTCATCCTCGAGCTCCCTGCATGCTAATTTTGCACCTTGTTCATGCAACAACATTATTTTCTCATCAACCCTTTGTTTGGTCCTTTGTTCAATGGGGCAGGTGATAGTGTCCAGGTCAGTGACCTCTTCTTCTACCTAGTCAATTATTAGCAATGAGACATTGACCAAGGCATTGTATCTTTCATGCACAATATTGTCATCCTTGACAATCTGATCTGACATGGGAAACAAATCAATTGAATTCATGAACTAGGCGGTCATCCTCATATAATGCCACATCCAAACCTCCTTGTCATCATCATACTTGGCCCAAAAGTGTTCAATTTGAGGTCAGTGGGTGTATTGTTTCCCAACTTATTTCTTCAGTTTTCCATGAGGGTTTACGCTTCCCCTATCTGTATGTAATTCCAAATTATATTTCACCATATTTTTCTTGGAATACTTGGTGCATGGGGAAGTAGGGTATGAGTACATTACCTATCCAAATGTAAGGGGGTATGGGACCCCAACTTGGTGTTTGTTGCTCAACAAGGTGTGAGCAGTCAGTAGCTTTCGAGTAAGCTCTATCAAAATGATTTTGTCATTGGGGTAGCATGACAGCCAGTAAGGCCTCCCAAAGAATCCTTCTACCTTGATGTAGGTGAATTTTGGGAATTGGATGAATAGATATCCAAAACCCTTTATGACTACTTTAGCACTGTGCGACACCCTCTTGTGATAGTCTCCACCCACCATTATGATTATGTGTCCAATGAAGGCATCATTGACTCATTTGTAGTCCTTATTCTTGTATTGTAACTAGGGGTAGCAACTGCATACCTTCAGTTGTCCCTTCTTGGTTCCCAATGTTCCAACATAGAATAATCCTTTTCATGGGAGCTTAAATTCTAGGAGGTAGACTAAATATGAGGTCATGTAGAATTTGGAGGTCTTCTTCACTGCCATGAATTGATCATGCAAGCTATTTCTTATCATTTTTGCCCAGTGGAATTTGGAATTTTTGGAGGTCTTCTTCACTGCCATGAATTGATCATGCAAGTTATTGCTTATCATTTTTGCCTAGTGGAATTTGGAATTTCCTCGGAGGATTTATTCTACGAAGTAGAACATCCATTCTTTAAAGAAGGTGGCAGTAGGTAGACCCACTACTCTGCTCAAGAGCGTGACCAGGTAATGATATTCTTCCAAAAAATCACTCCTATACAATTTTTGAGGCACCTTGCTAGCACTACACCTCTTATCCTTTAACCATACCTGATTTATTGTCCTCTTACATCCAATAGGGTTGTGCTTCCACATTTTTTTGGCGAATTCCTTTTCAACTTCCTCCATCTCCTCAAAGGTCGGGATACCAAATGTCTTGTCGATAGATTTGGTAGATAAGTCTGCAAGCACCCTTCCATCTTTGGATTTTTTTTTGGTACTGGCATGGTAGCATTCTTGGCAGGCCATTACTAGTTCTAGAGAAATCAATGTGGGAGGAAAACCAACTGCATTTTCAAGGGAAATTTCTTTTATTCTTAGGGCCTCGTCTATAGTGGGATTGATCATTACCCTCTATTTGAATTCATTTATGTTTACATGCCCGAGGTTGGTGTCAGAGATTGTGTCCTAGTTGGACACAATCTTAGAAGTGCATTCCACTCCATGAAACTAGTACTTCATCTGTTCTTTCTCTTCTTTCCCTCTGGGGGTTTTGGTTGGTTTCTTTCCTTTTCCAACTTTCCCCACTGGTTTCTTCAATGGCCCCTCAAAAAATTCCATAAATCCTGCACACAAAGAGTGTAGTAAGTGCATTGATAGATCAATAGGACACATGTTAGTTAAATATTGAAAATTCATGGTTAGATGCATTCATATATACCCTTGAAAGATCATAACATTCATCATCGTTTACCATTTGAAGGTTGTTTGGATAGTTTATGAGAATGTAGGTTTGGGGATGTGGGTTTGGGGATGCGCGTTTCCCCTCTGCAGAAGCCATGGGGTCAAATGTCATTAGGGAATGACACAGGGATAGGAGAAATCTGCAGATTGCCACCCAAAGGTTAATTCTACATAGTTTAGTTGTGGAGTAAATTCTATGGAAAATTCATTTATCATGTGTGAAATTTCAGATGAAAGCACCTTCAATTATTTTATTTTATCAAATTGGCCCCTTTTGGTCTATGCGGGTGTGAGGAATGTGAACATCGTGGGGTGGAAAGCTCCTAAGGTTTGAATTCTAAAGAGAGGCTAATGGCAAACAACAACTCACATGAAGAGTTCTGCATGGCAGAACCCACATGGCATTTTTCCTTAACCAATTTTGGTATGAGCTTCCTTAGTGTGCATGATGTTGAATTTTTTCAGCTTAGCTTAGAGGTTGGATCACTTTTAGAAGTGTGAGAATCGGACATTTGGGTGCCACGTAGCAAGGCACCATTGGTTTTTTTTTGCAAAAGAGTGGTTTTATAAGGACACAATTTTGGTAGCTTTAGCCCCCATGGGGACTCACTGAAGAGGTTTTCCTGAAGGTTCATGACTTGTGCACTTTAATAGCATCAACAAAAAATGGTGAAATCAGAATCCAAATAGTGGAAAGATGTGATAGCTTCACCGTTAGGGTAATGACCCTAGAGTGACGACCACCCGCAGATTACGGTCGACATCAGCGGGCCCATAGGGGTCACTCATATCTAAGTTTCGCATTGGTGATCTTAAAGTTTCAGTTTGAGGAAGCATAGCATGTGTGGCTCTTAAGGTGGAGAGACACAAAGGCTTCACCATTATCGGACTGTAGCAGAATGAGAGCAGCCCATAGGTGGAGTCCTGTGTGGGGATTTCCACGTGATACTATGAAATTATCCTTTTTCATTCTAATGTTCTAAGGGAAAGGATTGCGGGGGGACCAAGGCAAACTGTACTAGTATTTCTACCGTTAAGGAATGGCAATGGTGAGATGGATTCTCGCGTGAGTATGCGTGAGGGTTCTACTTCACAATGAGATTTTTTATTTGTTTCATTAGCAGATGAATGTGAAGTTGAGAGGTTAGTTGGCCTTTCCATTCACACAACATCCTCTGAGGGTGATTATTATCCTAAAATCCATATTACACACCACAAAAATGGCACCGTTTGAATGATCATAGGGTTTGGTTTACCATGTTTTGAAATTAAATGATTCATTTACCCCAGAACCCTCACCAGCTTATCAAAAATTAATAGATAGAACAAGGACTTAATGCTTACCATTCAGCCGATGGAAGCAGATACAATCAAATCCTTGAAAGTTATTACGCATCCCAGTATCTCCTCTACTCCTCTCGTATATATATAAGAAAGAGAATATTAATGGCCGCATTAACTCCCAGGTACAACAATAGCTAGGTAGGTGAGGGTTGTGGAAACCCACACCAATGCAACTATTTAGTAAAGAGCTAGGTGATAAATATGAGTGCGGGACCTACTATGGGGGTAGGCGCAGTGTGAAGGACACAGGGAGCGGTGAAGCCTAGATGGCGACCCGCTAAGGGAGACCTATAGTTGCGGGTATGCTAGGCCTAATGGACGCTACGACCAAGGATGAAGGGAATCTCATAAAAAAAAATCTCTATGGGCCCGAGACTTAGTGAATTTTTGGCAAGTGAACTTGGCCAAGATGAACTTAAACCAGTGGCTTATTTTAGAAAAAAATTAAATGATGCTAAGAAGAAATATTTTGTCTATGATCTTGAATTCTATGCATTCGTTTAATCTTTGAAGAAGTGGAGGAATTTCTTGCTTCCTAAGGAGTTTGTTGTTTACACCGATAACCATGCATTACAATTTATTATAAGTCAACACAAAATAAATCAAAGGCATACAAAGTGGGTAGAATATCTTCAAAGTTTTAATTTTGTGTTGAAGCATAAGAGTGGGCAAGCAAATAAGGTTGTTGATGCATTAAGTAGAAGAAGTTTATTGTTTCATGAAATTTAGGCTAACAGTGTTGGTTTTGATAGTTTGAAGGAGTTGTATGTGGATGATGTTGGATGTTGTGGTCAAGTTGTTGATATGTGGTTGTCATTGATGTCAACACTATTAGCATAAATGTCTTTTAAGACTATATATGTTGAGGATATTGAGAAAATTGTAATAAAATATCTTACAGGTTGTCTGTGAAGTAGTGAAGATTAGTATGGTAGAAAGTTCAGTATGTTGATAGTGAGATGTTGCAGATTAAAGGGTTTTTTTTCAAGCCTATCTAGTTTCTACTCTAAAATTTTCAAAGGTGCGCATGAATATTTGAGCAAGTTGTAAGTTTATGTGTTCTAACAACTATTCTATTACTGCAAATGGTGTTCATGGATGAAGATAATGTGTATATGATAATATGAGTTGTTGTGTATGTTACTGTGGAGTTCATGGACGTTTCTAGATCAGGTTCTATCTGTGTTGCACGTCGACATTGATCATTGTGCTCGTGATCCGATATTTTCTCTTGCATGTTCATGTTTTTCATGTTCATGGCCGACAAGGTGTTGGAAGTGTGTTGTGGATCTTCGAGGGATAATCTTTGAAAGTGTTTTGTGTTCAAGAAAATTATTTTGGATCTCTACTATGTTGTGGTCAACTTTGGTTGATGCGCATTGATAATATTTATTGTTTTGGGCCAACATTTTGAATTCATTCTATTATTGTGTTGAAGCCAACATAAATCAATGTAATTTCTTATTGTGGATATATATAAGCAATTGTTTTTTCATTTGATAAGTAATAAATGTAAAGTGTGTGAGTGTTATGTCTGAAAAGGGTTCAAATCATTCGAAGGAAGAGAAGAGTGTGAAGAAGAGTGAAAGAAAGTGAAGAAGTGTTCATGTGTGGTTGTCACCCACAAAAGGATATAAAAGTCATGGAAAATGCTAACCTGGGAATCAGACATTCCAGTAGGTGACTAAAATCTTCTCATGGTCGTTCATTTACTTTATCAAACCAAGGGATGTATACTTGAAATGGAATGACACTATATGTGCACTAAGAATCGATTTTAGCCACAACCTACTAGAAGTAAATGCATGAAAGGAATTCTACTTCTGATGTAGGAGCGTAAAGCAAAGTACTATCAAATTAAGCACAACTTAATTAAAGCGGAAGTCATGACAACTATTATTGAGAAACAAACCATGAACTGGCCTTATGCTGCAGGAACAAACACAAGGATGGATTCCTTATGCTGCAGGAATAATACAAGACTGAGTTTGCGCTAAAACTTCCTGGAATGAAATTTTAACTGATAAACAACAGGAAATAAACTACTAACTAAAGATACTTACTAAGTGGGTCCCCTTAGCAAGCATCAACCAACTATGCAAGAATTGAACTCAAAACTTCATCAGCTTTTATTCATAAACTCAGAATCATATACATGGTTGTTCTGCTTGTAAGAAAACTAACACAAAACTCTGTTTATCATTATAACACTACTCTTAACATACTCTGTTCTGTTTCTACTCTCTATTCTAGTCTAATCTCTCTAATCCCTATTCACTCGCGCAGGAGGAATGTTTATTTATATAAAAACAACTAACTAACTAACTTAACAGAGAAAGTTGTGGACATAGATGTTTCCTAATACCGAGGAACATACTTCCATAAATGAAAACATATCTATTCAACTAATTCAAAGAGAATATATCATTCCACTCTTCCTAGATTGATGACCATTTAGATCTCCTCTCGATGACCCGGACAGAGAGCCTTCGCTAGAATAACTTCCTTGATGTTGTGGTGGAAATGGTCTTCACAGCAGGACTGAGGTTTGCTGTGCATTGACTTGTTCATACTATCTTTAACAACCTGTGGAACACATGGCAACATAGGTGAAAGAAAGCATACATATAATAGCACGATACTCATCATTAATCACACACATTAAATTCATCTCATTTATCCAAAAACCACACGTATCATATCAGTCAATTGGGAGGTCAAAAAGGGCCATGAATATAGACATAAAAAGATATTAAGTTGCAGGAATATAGGTATGCATTGTCATAGGATACTACCCGATTTAAGATAAAAGTTTATAATCACAGAGTTTAAAACAACCATTAACAAAAGAGTAAAGGCATTTAAAAATACATCATGATATTCAAATAATGAGCATATTTAGGGCTCATCATTTGCCCCCTACTTATGCTAATGCTGGTCCTCCAGCATTAACTTTCCTGGTTGTTTCCCTGAAGTCAGTAGAAATAATATGGCCTTGCATTGAAGTCCCAAACTTGTAGTAGAAGCCTTTGTAAGTCTACCACCTTTCATACCTGCGAGCTTCATTAGTTTCATTAATATCCGTGGCTAGATAAGGATACAATGGCCACATCAAAATAGGGGGGTGAAATGTTAATGGCAACCACAGTTCAAACCTCTCTTGGAGACCCAACTGTATGTACCTTTTTGATCTTCTGATGGCTGCTCTAAAATTCAAAGGACTATGAGGCTCAAACTTTCTTAGGCCAACTGTCAATTTCTCCCATCTAGTTTTATTTCTGGAAGATGAATGTTTCCAAAAAAAGTATGGTTGGCCTTTAAATTCATCATATAACTATTTTCTAAGATCAAATATTTTTATTCTTGCTACAGAATCATAAAATCCATATGTAACAGAAAACCAAGTTCTAAGAACTGTTTGAGGATCTGAGCTTTCTGGTCTCAGGGGAATTGGTTCTTTCCTTTCAGCTTCCTCATAATCTTCTAATTGTTTCCCATAATTAATCTCAATAGCCACCCAAGAAATAAGTGACCTCAAATGAATGTCACCAATGTAAAGGAGCGGATTCCACTATGTTTCAAAAGGTATTAACAAACCATGTAAATAAAATTCACACAAAGAATTTATTAACCAATTAGGTGTTGTCTGATAGGCATCATAAAACTCTTTAGCAAAATGAATGACAGGATCCAGACTTTTGGAAATTCTTATTAATTGAAACCATAAAAAATTCTCCTTCAGGCACATTGCATAAACCCTAGGAGGTGGTCTACATTCCATGATTTGCCCAACTATTCTCATCATGTCATTCATTTTCTCCTTTATTTCCTGGATTTCCTGTCTTTGATTTTCAATTTCTTTTTCTCCTCTTCCCACAAACTTTGTTGCATTTCTGTTTTAGCCAGGTGACAGAGACTTAGAGTTTGAAGTGTTACAGGCCTCCAGGAAATTTTAAGATACTCTAAATACTCAATCAGTAATGTTCTTTTGTATACAACCAATGCACGACAAGGTTATGAGGACAATGGTATTTCATTGAATATCTCGGTTTGTTCAGGTTCTTCTTCTTGCTGTTCAGGAAGGGATTGTGATTCTTTTGAAATTATCTCAACTGCATTTTCCAAATCATTAAGGCTTGGCATCCTCTTTTTATTACTACAACCCTGCAATATTTCCTCAACATCCCCTATTTCTGTTTGTAACTCCTCAGGAATAACAGAGGAGCTGTGCGGGACATTCTCAGATACACTCTGAGAATCCTCTTGACCAAGCCCCTCAGACTCTTTTGAAATGATTATAATTTTTGGTTGGACTAGTGTTGAGGTAGTTTTACCCTATTTTCTTGTTGAAGCTCTTCTAGGCAATGTAGTAGATGTAGGAGGTTCTTTTGCAGCTTTCCTCTTTCTAACTTGCCTAGGGAATTCAGACTTAGCAGGAGAGGACGATGATGAAATTGTCGTGACAACAAGTGTTTCTGCAGGAAAAATATGGGTAGCACATTTTCTCTTTATTGTTTGAGGGTTTGCTTCTAGGGTATGCTTAGCACTAGATGTTTCACCTACTTTTGTCTTCCCCTTTTGTTTTCTTGTAGCAGACCTAGTTTTTATCTGGGTAGAGGGCTTAGGTGTGGAGGCTACAAGGCTAGGTGTTGTAGGAGTAGATGTTTCATGTTCTACTTCCCTACTTGTAGACTCTACTCTCTTTCTCTTTTTCTTGGGCTATGCAGGGAGTGTTCTAGGAGGTTCTGGAGGTTGCAGTCCTTTTTGGGCAGCAAATTCTTGCAAAGAAAGGGGTGATACATCCCTCAAAATAACGTTCAATCAACAGTTTAATCAGGGCATGGTGTGTGATGGAATTATCTTTTCTCTTTTGAGTTTCATAGGCACTACGCTCCAAAAGATTTAACAAGAAATTTGGGACGTTGACAACTAACCTGTGCCTCATATGACTTAACAGTTTAAAATGGTAGGAATACAAATAAGAAAAGCATCCTTCACAAGTCAAATACCTGAATATGAAAGAAGCATATTTTGAATATGGATAAGGCAATGAGACCTGTTTGCATCCTTGCTTTGAAACCTCCAAGAGTCCATCCGTTGGCAATGTGAATTCTGCCCTGGAAGAGACATCATCCCTTCCTAAAGAGAAATTCTCTCCTACTGCTGGAAGTCCAGTCACTTCAGAAATTCATTCCTATGTTACAACAACTGTTAAACCCCATACTGTAGCCTCTCCTTCTGAAAGAGTTCTCAGAAATTCACCTGCAGCTTCTTCATCGAAAGAATCTATCCTTGGGAAATAGTTCAACCATCCACAAATACTGAATGCCTGGACTAACTGAGGATCTTGTGTTAAGGCCTTGTGAGCTGCTGACTCATGTCTTACCAACCGACCACCCATATTCAAAAACTAACTCTGCTAAAAATCCCTGAAACTTAACCTCTTATGAGAATTTGAAAACCACCTTTTCTTTGCTCTGTTTCTTTTCTTTTCAGCTTGTTTTCCTTTCTTTTCTCTCCAAAAATGATATAAAAAACAATTGCATGCAATGATTTTTAGAAACTACTTAATTAAATAGTTAACTTGTTGATCAGGGAAAAAGCATGCATTCACTCGCTTTCATTCTTGGGAAGTAAATTTTTTTTTTTTTTTTATCAAACGTGGCGTTGGCAAAAGAAAAAGTTTTGAAACAAACAATCCCCGCCCCCTACTTAAGATTTGACATGTGTCCTCACATGTGTGAAAGGATAGACGAAGAAGGAGCAGTAATGACTGATAGACACTTGTAATAAATGAATAAATAAAATAAATGAATGATGTGACAAACAAAAATAATATCGCGTACCTTGTATTAAATGCTTGCAGATGTTGGGAGAGATCACAAAACAGTCGGAAATGACTGCTTGAAAAAGAAATCATAAATGGAAATGGTACGGTAGGATGGGTGACATGGATGGGTGATATAGAAAAGAAAGATGAAATGAATGATGGTGATGGGTGGTGATGGAGAAAGTGGTTTTCATAGAAAGAAAACCTTTATTATGGATGTACAACATAGTTTTCAAAGAGATGCTACAGGAAGAAGACCAAAGCCTTTTGCTGCATGAATGTCAGTGGTTGCATCCGAAACAAACTATTTCATAAATTGTTCTTTTGATGTAGGCTTATGATACAACCGAAAATGGTGTCCATTAACCAACAGTTTGAAGTGGACAGGATAGATTGTAGCCAACTGAACCGAACCATTATCAAATACATTTTCAATTTCATACAGACCAAGCCATCTTGTTGTAAGCTTACCTTGATTCTCCTTATACCTGGAGTCATAGAGTAGTGCCCAATCACCAGTGGAGAAATGCTTAGTTCGAATATTGTGGTCATGCCATTTCTTCCTTTGCTGCTGGATGGCTTCAGTGTGTTGCAGGGCAACTTTCCTCAGTTCATCCAATGCATTCAGTTGTAGGAGGTGTTCCTTCTGGGAATCTAAAAGAACAATTTGAAGCTGAAGAGCAGTCCTTAAGGTTTTATGCTCAAATTCTATTGGCAACATGGAATTTTTGCCATAAAGTAACTCAAAAGGGGTAAACCCTGTAGTTGTTTTCCATGTTGTCCTATAGGCCCAAACTACATCTGAAGATGACTGCTCCAATCTTTCTTGTGTAACTGGACTATTTTTGTAAGGATTGCCTCCAATTCTTTGTTAGTAACTTCTACCTGACCATTGGCTTGAGAGTGATAGGGGCTTGATTTTCTGTGCCTGATCTTGTAGTCATTCATCAATGCAGTGATTAGGTTTGAAGTAAACTAAGCTCCTTGATCAGTAACAAGCTCTCTTGGGACTCCAAATCTAGTAAAAATCTATTCATAGAGGAACTCAGCAACTTTATTGTCACGTGCATGTGAAATTGCTTTCACTTCCACCCATTTGGTCACATAATCAGTGCAAACTAAAATGTAGGATTTTCCATTGGATGGAGGATCAATAGGCCCAACAAAATCCATTCCCCACTTATCAAAGGGACTAACTACCACTTGTGGATACAGGGGCATTTCATCAGACCTTGTTGGTCTCCCCATTCTTTGACATCTGTCACATTTTTTGGTGTAGGCCACAACATCCTTGTGTAGTGTGGGCCAATAGTACCCTGTATTAAGCACTTTCATTGATGTCCTTTTAGATGCAAAGTGCCCACCACATGGCTCATCATGACAAGCATGCAAAATGTCATATGTCTCATCATGAAAAAACATGCAAAATGTCATATGTATCATCTTCTCTAACACACTTTCGCATGACTTGGTTAGGCCCTGTGTAAAACAAACAGTCTGCAATCCATGAAAAGTTAAAACTTTTCTCAATCAACAACTTCCTATCCTTTGGTGAGAAGTGAGCTGGTATTTTGTTGGCTGCTAAATAATTTGCAATATCTACATACCATGGTGTTTGAGAAGCAATAGAAAATAGATGTTCATCAAGAAATCTATCATCAATTACCTCAGATGTGGCAAGTGTAGTTGTTTGAAGTCTTGATAAGAAATCAGCCACCACATTTGCCCTGCCTGGTTTGTCAATAACTGTGATATCAAATTCTTGCAACAATAATAGCCACCTTGCTAATCTTCCAGATATGGAAGGCTTATTCATGAGGTACCTTATTGCTACATGATCTGTATGAACAAATATTTGGTAACCAATGACATAATGCCGAAACTTGTTTAGAGCATACACAACTGCTAGCAATTCTTTCTCTGTGACAATATAGTTTAATTCTGGGCCTTGAAGGTTTTTGCTAATGAAATAGATGGCATGTTCTATGGAATTTTCCTTTTGTCCTAACACTTCCCCTATGGCATAATCAGATGCATCTATGTGTATATGAAAGGGCAAACTCCACTTGGGCCCTTGAAGAACAGGTGCTTTAGTAAGTAAGTTCTTAAGCTGTAGGAAAGACTTGTCATAGGCCTCAGTCCAGTTAAATTCACAATCCTTAGTTAGTAAGGCATACAAGGGACTGACTATTTTGCTGGAATATTTAATAAATCTTCTATAATATCGAGCATGTCCTAAGAAGCTTCTAACATCCTTTTGTTTTATAGGTGTTTGAAAAGTTAGAATGACTTCTATTTTTGCATGATCAACTTGAATTCCTGTTGGAGAGATATGATGGCCTAAAAAAATTCCTTCTTGCATCATCATAAAACACTTCTCACTATTTAAATACAAATTGTGGTCCTGACATCTTTTCAACACTTTCTCCAAATTTGCTAATGCTTCTTCATAAGTAACTCCATAAGTGGTGAAGTCATCCATATAGATTTCTATAGAATCATGAGAAATGTCAACAAAAATATTAATTACTGCCCTTTGAAATGTTGCAGGTGCATTAAACAGGCCAAAAGATAGGATAGAGTAAGAAAAAGTCCCCCATGGACAGGTAAAGGTTGTTTTGTCTTAATCCCCAGAGGCAATTTTAATTTGATTATACCCACTCTATCCATCCAAAAATGAGAAATATTTTTTACTAGACAATGAGTCTAGTACTTGATCAACAAATGGCAGTGGAAAGCGATCCTTTTGAGTTGCTGTGTTCAGCTCTCTGTAGTCTACACAAACTCTCCATTTTCCACCTTTTTTAGGAACAATCACCAATGGAGATACCCATTGACTGTTTGAAATGGGGTAGATAAAACCAGCATCAAGCAATTTTTGGAGCTCATTTTTTACTATTTTCCTGAATGTTGGGTTTATCCTTCTTTGAGGTTTCCTAATAGGTGAACAATCTTCCTTAATATAGCTCCTATGGGTATAGAGTTGAGGATCTATTCCCTTCATATCCCCATAGTCCCATGCAAAATATTTGTGTTGATCTTGTAGCATTGTGACTAGGGCAGTTTGTTGAGATTGAGGCAGCTTATTATTGATATTCAGACAGTGTCCTGGAGACAACTCAATTTGCTTGGTAAGATCATTCATGGAGTCTACTGGTAAAGGTGGTGTTTGTATTTCTTATGGAAGAAAATGTTGATAGACTGCAGGGATTTTAAATGGTGAGTTCTCAGGATTTAGCTGTTGTAGGAAGCTCCGCTGAGTACAATAATCTAAAATAGATGGGCTACTCATATCAGAATTGGACTGCAAAATTTGTAAAAGAAGGTCATCTTCACTCTAAAGTTGGGAAAACGGATTAGTTTGCAGCATCATTAAGTGAGCCAATGAACTGACTTCTTTAGTTTCCTCACCTAAATCTAGCCAAATTGGTTGAGACAAGTCTGGCTAAGGCTGAGCAAGTGGGTATAAAGCCAATTTATTTGTTGACTGACCATCAGAAATTGTCATGTTTCCTGAACGACATCCTATAAAAGCATCAACTGTGGCTAACCATGGTCTACCTAGGATGATAGGATATCCTCTCAAAGTTTCCTTTGTGGACAATATGGTGAAAGATGTTGGGTATTCACAAGACTCAAGGTTGACAATTATATCTTCTACCATACCATCAAGTGTGACAGTGGAACTATTAGCAAGCTATAGGACGATAGGTGTAGACCTAATGGTTAGGATATTCAAATACTCCATAGTATTCTTGGTCATTACATTAATGGCTGCACCAAGGTCAACCAAAGCATTCTTTACCATCTGACCATTAATATTTAGTTGTACCACAGGACTTCCAGGTTCAGCATATTTTGGCATGACTACCTTCCCTAACATAATATCTGCCAAATGTCCTAGAACATGGATAGTTTGGGGATCCTTTTTCTTTCTTCTAGGTTTCTTCAAATAGGCCTCCTTAATGGGTTTTCCATAGATTGGAACATCTTTAATGGCTTGAAAAAGAGGGATTTGAATGTGTACATTTTTTAGCTGATCCAAAATATCAAAGGTAGGCTCTTCTATAGACTTGGGTGTGTTCAGTGTTGACTTGCAATCTCTGAGCAAAAGGTGGTTTTGCTGGATGCTGCAGGACAAGATCCTTAGAGACAGTATCTGATATAGGTATCTGTTCTACAGGACTATTCAGTTGTTCAGAGGGAAGGTTTGGAATTTCAGTAATTACTGGCGGCTGTGGAGCAAGTAGGGTGGTTCCAAACCTAAGATGGATATCATTAATATTCAAGGCATAGGCTAGATACTGATTGGCTTCTACAAAATACATAGGCTGATATTTCTGCTGCTTATTATTAGGATTTTTCAATGGTTGAGCAGGCATAGGTGTTTGTTTTGGAGGGCCAGTATTGGCTGCAGGTGCTGCAGGAGGTGGCATGAGGGCCTGAGTTTGTGGTTGCTGAAGCTGCAAAAAGTTAGTGGATTGGTTTTGCCATTGTTGAGAACCTCTCCATTGAATATTCTGCTGCCAGTTACCTTGGGGTGGAGCCCATTGTCCTTGTGGCTGCTGCCAACCTCCTTGAGGAGATTGCCATTGTGGACTTTGATAGTTAGGCCATTGTGGTTGAGAGGTATTCCATGGTGGTGATGGGCAATATGTAGGTTTTCATTGGTTACTATAATTAGAGTAAGGATTACCAAAAGTCAATGGGTCTTGAGGCATACCTTGTCTTTGAGCCCATGGGCGCCTTTGTGCAACATATAATACTTGGTCATCATCACCTTCTACTGCCTTAAATTCAGTAGGTAATTGCTTAGCCTCCATGTTATCCACCATGTTACATCTGCAGTAATGCTTCTTTTGTTGGCAATGTGGATAGAATTAGGCCAAGATTGCTTCAGCTTCCTCATGTTTCTTTCGAGCTTGCATAGTATCCAACTGTGTAACCATATTATTTATGATATCTTGCTTGAAATCAAACAGCAAATTTGAAATCTCCATCCATGAAAATCCATTAGTAGAAGACTTTCCCATTCTGGCCTGATGACCTCTTCCCTTCTTGAGACTTGCTTGAGAGTAGTTGCGGCATATGTTCTTAATATCATCCCAAGGCACTTGGGTTATATCTCCTCCTCCCATCAGATCCAGAGCATCAATATAGGAATCATTGATCCCCCTCAGAAAAATTAATTTTTGAGATTCTTCATTGAGAGTATGGTCTGAATTATTTTTCAAGGAAAATAAAAACCTTGAGATATAGTCTTCCAAGCTTTCATCCTCCTTCTGCTGAATTCGAAATATATCATCACCCTTACTACCACTCTTGCAATATTCCTTATACTTCTTAAGAAAATTTGTTTGCATGAGTGCCCAACTACCAAAAACATTCCTCCCCAAACTCATGAACCATCTTAGAGCTCCTTCCTTCAAAGTAGCAGGAAACAACTTCAGCTTGTGAGGATCTGTGGTATAATCATAGCTTCGACAGAGGATGTCGAACTCAAACAAGAAAGTGTCTGGGTCCTCTGTAACTAGTCCATAGAACTTGGGAAGTAATGAAGAAGGAATATTTTTGAGGTTATCATTATCTTGCTAGGCTATAATAGGGAATTCAAAAGCAAGAGGTTGATTAGGTGGATTTTTTGCCATATCTGTTTGATGAAGTATCAGAGAAAATGGATTTTCTTGGGGTTCTTTGCCAGCTAGGTCAAAGGGAAATTCAGCGAGTGGGTCTTTAGCAAATGGATTGATATCTTGGTTTCCTTCTTCCTCAAATAGATTATAAGCTGGTTCAAAATTGTTATCAGTGAAGGAAGGGTTTGGGAGGAATCTTCCTAAAGTGTCTCTTCTTCTATGCATGTAACAGACTTAACTGAAAATTGAAGGATTTGAAAATACTTGAATAAACACACTAAACTACTACTAACAATGACTATGACAGGTTCTTAGCTTGAAACCATCCCTGACAACATCGCCAAAAATGGTTCTCGCCCACAAAAGGATATAAAAGTCACGACAAATCCTAATGTGGGAATTGGACATTCCAGCAAGTGACTAACATCTTCTCATGGTCATTCATTTACTTTGTCAAACTAGGGGATGTATACTTGAAATGGAGTGGCACTATATGTGCACTAAGAATAGATTTTAGCCACAACCTACTAGAAGTAAATGTGTGAAAGGAATTCTACTTTTGATGCAAGAGCGTAAAGAAACGTATTATCAACTTAAGCATAAATTAATTAAAGTAGAAGTCATGACAGGTATTATTGAGAAACAAACCATGAACTGGCATTATGCTACAGGAACAATACAAGACTGAGTTTGTGCTAAAACTTCTTGGAATGAAATTCTAACTGTTAAACAATAGGAAATAAACTACTAACTAAAGATAATTACTAAGTGGGCCCCCTTAGCAAGCATCAACCAACTATGCAAGAATTGAACTCAAAACTTCATCAACTTTTATTCATAAACTCAGAATCATATACATGGTTGTTCTGCTTGTAAGAAAACTAACACAAAACTCTGTTTATCATTATAACACTACTCTTAACATACTCTGTTCTATTTCTACTCTCTAGTCTAGTCTAAGCTCTCTAATCCCTGTTCATTCATGCAGGAGGAATGTTTATTTATATGAAAACAACTAACTAACTAACTTAACAGAGAAAGATGCAGACATAGATGTTTCCTAATTCTGAGGAATAGACTTCCATAAATGAAAACATATCTATTCAACTAATTTAGAGAGAATCTATCATTCCACTCTTCCTAGATTGATGACCATTTAGATCTCCTCCCGATGACCCGGACAGAGAGCCTTCGCTGGAACAACTTCCTCGATACCGTGGTGGAAATGGTCTTCACAGTAGGACAAAGGTTTGTTGTGCATTGAATTGTTCATACTATCTTTAACAACCTATGGAACACATGGCAACATAGGCGAAATAAAGCATACATATAATAGCACAATACTCATCATTAATCACACACATTAAATTCATCTCATTTATCCAAAAACCACACGTATCATATCAGTCAATTGGGAGGTAAAACATGGCCATGAATATAGACATACAGAGATATTAAGCTATAGGAATGCATTGTCATAGGATACTACCTGATTTAAGATAAAATTTTATAATCATAGAGTTTAAAACAACCATTAACAAAAGAGTAAAGGAATTTAAAAATACATCATGATATTCAAATAATGAGCATATTTTGGGCTCATCAATGTGCTTAATCTGTATTCAGGCATTAGTAGATGCTACTTTCTCAGTTCAAATTCTTCAAATGGATTTAATCTGAATGTTTTTTGTAAGACAATGAGTCTTCCTTTGAGTAGTGAGCTCTAGGAAGTGTGCCTAAATGCATGTGCATTCCTCATATATTTGTCTTATACTTTTAACAGGGTATAACTTATGCATTAACCTCCACTGTGATTTTTCCCCTAATAGGGTTTCCACGCAAAAATCTTGGTGTTATGTGTATTACTGATGTGTTGTTGATTTGTGCTTTCACTATTATTAATCAGATCTTAGAATAAAGTTTAATAAGTTTAATAAATTTGAAATTCTATGACAACTGATTCACCCCCCCTCTTAGTTGTTTTCCATTGTGTTGCCAACAATTAGTATCATAGTAGGTTCCTTGGAAGAATTTTAACAACTCGAGGTGATCCGGGATGGTGACATAAAAGAAGGATAGTCTGAGATTTGATGGAACAAATTATTCTTTGTGGAAGACTCTAATGGAGTGTCATTTGAGATGCATTGGTGAATCCTAATGGAACATTACAAGAAATAGGTATGTTATTCCTCATAATGGTCCTACCACTACTATTGAGATTAGGAATGTTGAATATAACATCAGGGCTAAGGAAGCATTGTTGAGTTCTTTGACTAATTATGAGATGATGAATGCTATGGATCTGAGAACTTCTTATGAGATTTGGAAAAATTTGGAAAATTTATATGAAGGTGATGCTAATGTGGAGATGGCTAAGCTATAGAGTCTAAAAGGAAAATATGAACTGTTGAAAATGGGAAATGATGACAATATTACTACTTTCATGCAAAGAGTGAATGGACTTGTGTGTGGTATCAGATGTACTAGTGGCCAGGTGGATGAATCAGAGATTGTTGCTAAAGTTCTTAGAACCTTGCTTGATGCATACAAAATTAAAGCTATAGCCATTGAGGAGTTTTGAACTGTGATAAATGTAAGGAGAGATATGTTGGTTGGTAAACTTACTGCTTTTAAGTTGATTGAATTTGGTGATGCCCTTCCTAAGACAAAATCTATATTTAAAGCTACTACTTCCGGGAGAGACAAGGAAAGATATGATCTAGGTGAAAGTTCTTCTAGAAAGGTATTCAGCTATGAGGAAGAAATGAGACAGATTGAAGAAGAAGAAAGAGAACTGAATGATCTTGAAGCACTTATTGTCAAAAGAGAAGCCAAAGGATAAGGTAAGTATAAATTAAAGTTTCCTATTAAATGTTTTTCTTGCAATAAGATAGGTCATTTTGCATCAAAGCATCTAGAAAGAGTTCTTATGCCAAGACCTTACAAGCCTAAATTTCAAAAGAAGTGTTACTATGCTGCCAATGAAGGTGTGACAGATGATGAATTTAACAAAGGGAATGTAAGTGAAGATGAGTTTGTATTTATTACTATCAAGGAAAATAATCCTTTTTCTATTGAATCTACTAGTTTTACAAAGGTGGAGGAAGCTCTAGTTGCTCAAGTTGAAGAAAAATATGAATGGGTTATTGACAGTGGTTGTTCACATCACATGACAGGTGATAAAAGTAAAATTTTAAGCCTAGAGAAGTATGATGGTGGTGTTGTGAGATTTGGTGATAGCAATGGTGGTATAATCCATGGTAGAGGATGTAATTTTTTTGATGGTAAGAATAATATTGATGATCTTTATGTTGAAGGTTTGAAGAATAATCTTCTGAGTGTTGGATAGATGGTTGATAAGGGATACAATATTCAATTAAAATATGGAAAATGTAGCATACTGGGAAGTTCTAGAAATGTGATTTCTTCAGGTACTAAAACAAAAGGTAACATCTTTCATCTGAATGCTACTAGTAAAAGTTGTCTGATTGCTCAAGTTGATGAAAGTGTGTTGTGGCATAGAAGAATGTGTCATGTAAAATTTGAGAATATTATCAAGATAAGTTCCTCTTAGGCTGTAAGAGATCTTCCTAAGTTGGTGAAGCCTACTAATGCCATATGAGAGGAATTTCAGTTAAGAAAGCAAACTGGAATTTCATTTCACAACAAACATCATTGTTCAAATGAATTGTTGGAGCTTGTGCATACTAACTTGTGTGGTCCTGCTAGAATCATAAGTCTACAAGGTTACAGGTACTTCATGTTTCTTATTGATGATTACTCTAGGATGATGTGGGTTAATTTCTTAAGGGAGAAATCTGAAGCTCTAGAGAAATTCAAGATCTTTAAGGCTATGGTTGAGACAAAGACAGGTCTGAAGATTAAGTGTATGAGATCAGATAGAGGTGGTGAATTTACTTCTGGTGAGTTTAATTCTTTTTGTGAAGAACATGGGATAAAGAGACAATTATCTGCACTGTGGACCCCTCAATAGAATGGAATTATGGAAAGGAAGAATAGGATAGTTCAAGATGCTACTAGAACTATGATGTTGGAAGGAAATTTCCCTCATATCCATTGGAGAGAAGCTATGAGTACTATTGTTTATATCCTTAATCAGGTACAAATCAAAGGTAATACCGGTAAGACTCCTTTTGAGCTATGGTTTTGTCATAAACCTACTATTAGATATTTCAAAATCTTTGGGAGAAAATGCTATATCAGTAGAGATGAAGATATAGGAAAGTTTGATGCTAGAAGTGATGAAGGAATATTTCTTGGTTATTCTACTAAGAGTAAGGCCTACCGGTGCTACAACAAGAGATTGAAGAAAATGGTGGAAAGTGCAAATGTTAAGGTCGATGAAGACATTGCTAGACCCTCCAAAACTCATGGATGTGATTTTGATGATCATAATGACAATAAAAACAAGAGTCACAATTCAAATCAAGTTCAGATCATTCCAGTGAATCAAGAAGATCAAGAAGAAGGAGAGACTAGTGAAAGTACAGAAGAGAGACCAAAAGAGCCTGAAATTCAAGAACACTCTAAGAATCCAAGGTATGTGAGATTAAATTATTCAAAAAATTAGATTATAGGAGATAAGAACAATGGTGTCCAGACTAGGAGAAGAATTGCAGAAGAATACTGTTTAATTTCAAAGGCTAGGCTAATTAATGTCAATGAAGCATGCAAAGATGAACATTGGATTGAAGCTATGAAAGAAGAACTGCAACAAATTGAGAAGAATAATACATGGATTCTTGTTCCTAGACCTAAAGAAAAAAATGTAATTGGAACTAAATGGGTCTTTAGAAACAAACTAAATGAAGAATGTGAAGTTATCAGAAACAAAGCAAGAGTGGTATGTAAAGGATATTCTTAGATGTAAGGAATTGAATTTGAAGAGACTTTTACCCCTATTGCTAGAATTAAAGTTGTGAGACTATTTCTTGCTTATGCTGATTACAAAAATTACAAATTTTATTCGATGAATGTCATGTCAACATTTCTAAATGGTGAATTAGAGGAAGAGGTGTATATTGATCATAACCTGATGGATTTCAATTGACTGATCAGGGAGATATGGTTTTTTGGTTGAACAAAGTATTATATGGACTCAAGAAAGCCCCTAGAGCTTGGTATGCCAGATTGGATAAGTATTTTCTAAATCTTGGATGTAACAAAGGTATTGCTGGTAGTAATCTATATTTCAATATTGATGATGATAAAGATTTGTTTTTGGAAGTTGATGATATCATTTTTGGAGGAGATGATGGTTTGTGCATGAAGTTTGCTAATGAGATGGATAATGAGTTTGATATGTCAATGATTGGAGAATTGAAATTATTTTTGCGATTGGAAATTACTCAAGTGGATAAAGGGATATTTATATCTCAGTCCAAGTATGTGAGAGAACTGCTAAATAAGATTAGTATGGAAGAATCAAAACCAGTCGGTAAACCCATGGTGACCAGATACAAATCAATGGTTAGTGGATTGCTTTATTTGATTCAAACTAGGCTTGATATCATGAATGTTGTATGCATTGTTGCTAGATTTCAAGCTGATCCTAAGGAATCTCATGTGACTGATGTGAAGAGAATTTTTAGATACTTGAAGGGAACAATTGATTTTGGCCTATGGTATACTAAAGATGATGATCTTAATTTAAGTGCCTTTAATGATGTTGATTGGGTAGGAGACGTGAATGCCAAGAAAAGTAATAGTGGTGGCACATTTTTCTTGGGAAAGAAATTGATTTCATCACTAAGCAAAAAGAAGAATATCATTTCCTTGTCTACTGTAGAGGCAAAATATATTGTTGTTGCTAACAATTATACTTAAGTATTGTGGATGAAACAAATGTTGAAAGATATCAGAGTTGTGTATGATGAACCTATTGCCATATTTTGTGATAACTCAAGTGCTCTAAACATTTCTAAGAATTCGGTGTTGCACTCAAAGACCAGTCATACATCTATCAAGTGCCACTTTTGGAGAGACAAAGTGAGTGATAAGGAAGTCATATTGGAGTATGTGCCTACTAAGGAATAGATTGTAGTCATCTTTACTAAGACTTTTTCCCAAGGATACTTTTGATTATCTTAGAGGGAAGTTAGGGGTGATTACCCCTCCTAAACAGAACTAAGATGCATAGTCTTTTCATCAGTCTGTGCATTCATAGACATATCTTGATCCATATTGATATTGTGGTGGCTGCTACTCAAGGGGAGTAGTCAGATGATCTAGATATGTGGTTTAGAGCTTGTGTACCTTTTCCATTGATGTCAAAGGGGGAGAAGAGTAATGTGAAAAAATATTGAAGAGAAATGTGTAAAGGGGAGATTGTTGGAAGAAGAGTTAGTTGCATTGATGGTGTGTTTTTCACATCATGTGTTGCGATCAATGCCAAAGGGGGAGATTTTTGGATGTTCTGGTCGAGTTGCTGATATGTTGTTGTTATTGATGTCAACACTATTAGCATAAATGTATTTTAAGATTGTATATGTCCAGGATATTGAGAAAATTGTAATAAAATATGTTACAAGTTGTTTGTGAAGCAGTGGAGATCAGTATGGTAGAAATTTTAGCATGTTGATAGTGAGATGTTTCGGATTAAAGGGTTTGTTTTCAAGCCTATCTAGTTTCTACTTTGAAAGTTTCAGAGGTGCACATGAATATTTGAGCAAGCTATGAGTTTCTGTATTTCGACAGTTATTTTGTTAATGTAAATGGTGTTCATAGAAGAAGATAATGTGATTCTGGTAATCTAAGTTTTTGTGTATGTTACTGTGGTGAAGATCATGTTCTATCTATGTTGCACGTCTGAATTGATCATTGTGCTCGTAATCCAATATTTTCTCTTGCATGTTCATGTTTTTCATGTTCATGGTCGACAAGGTTTTGGAAGCATGTTGTGGATCTTCTAGGAAGAATATTTGATTTTTTTGTGTTCGAGAACATTATTTTGGGTCTCTACTATGCTGTGGCTAACATTGGTTGATGTGCATTGATAATATTTATTGTTTTGGGCCGACATAAAATAATGTAATTTATTATTGCAGATATATATAAGTGATTGTTTCTTCATTTGATAAGTAAGAAATGTGAAGTGTGCTAGTGGTATGTGCAAAAAGGGTTCAGATCATTCGAGGGCAGAGCAGAGTGTGAAGAAGAGTGAAAGAAAGTGAAAAAGTGTTCATATGCTTAACCAAAACTGTACTCAGGCATTAGTAGATGCTACTTTCTCAGTTCAAATTCTTCAGATGGATTTAATCTGAATGTTTTCTGTAAGATAGTGAGTCTTCCTTTGAGTAGCGAGCTCTAGACAGTGTGCCTGAATGCATGTGCATTCCTCACATATTCTTCTTATACTTTTAACAAGGTATAACTTGTGGATTAACCTCCACCGTGGTTTTTATCCTAACAAGGTTTCCACGCAAAAATCTTGGTGTTATGTGTATTGCTGATGTATTGTTGATTCATGCTTTCATTGATATTAATCAGATGTGAGAATAAAGGTTAATAAGTTTAATAAGTTATAAATTATGTGACAATTGATTCACCCCCCTCTCAGTTGTCTTCCCTTGTGTTGCCAATAGATGATCCATATTTCAAAGATGCATATGAAGCTTGCAACATCCCACTTAGTAGAGATAGGGGCCCTTGGATTGATTTTATTCTACAAGAATGTTTTTTTCTCAAAGGAAATCAATTATGTATACCTAGAGGGTCCACGAGGGAGAATCTCTTGAAAGAGAAGCATTGTGGAATCCTAAGAGGACATTTTGGATAAGATAAAACTTATCTACAATTGATTACACACTATTATTGGACAAGAATGCGAGTTGATGCCAAGAAATATGTGGAGAGATGCAGAGTATGTCAACATGCAAAGGGAAGAAGTCAAAATAATGGTTTGTATCAATTATTACCAATTCTCTCTCAACCATGGGATTTTGTAAGTATGAATTTTGTTATGGGTTTTCCTAGGAATCAAAGAGGAAATGATTCAATATATGTAGTTGTGGATAGGTTTTCTAAATATTTTCATTTTATTCCATGCAAGAATAATAGTGATGCAACCAATATTGCTATTTTTTTTTAAAGAAGTTGTTAGATTACATGGTATTTTAAGGAGCATAGTGGTAGATAGGGATACAAAGTTTGCAGGGAACTTTTAGAGAACCCTTTGGAAGAAGTTTGGAACACATCTTAGTTTCAGATCCGCCTATCACCCCCAAACAGATGGCCAAACCAAAGTAGTGAAAAAGAGTCTTGGTGATATGTTGAGGTGCCTTATTGGGAACACACCTGGTAACTGGGATATGGTTCTAACACAGACAAAGTTTTCTTATAATTATTCTCAAAACAAGAGTATAGGTTTTAGTCCATTTTATATTGTTTATGGAAAGCATCCTAGGGTTTTCTTGGAACTCAAAAATCTTGGTGACATGGAGAGAAGAAGTGTATATGGTGAATAATTTTCCCAAGTCATTCATGACCTTCATGAGGGGGTTAAGATGAAAATTGAAGGAAACAATCAACAATACAAACGGTATGTTGATAAGAAGTGAAGAGACGTTCATTTTCAGGTGGGTGATCTTGTTTTAGCTCATCCGAGGAGAGAAATATTTCCCATAGGTGAATATAATAAACTAAAAATAAATAAAATTAGTCCTTGTAAGATTCTTTAGAATTTTTGAGAAAATGCCTATGAGATTGGCCTTCCTCTAGGAATGGGGATTTCACCTATATTCAATGTAGTAGATTTGTATCCATACAAAGGTGTTACAGATGAAGAAACAATATAGTTGGAGTTGAAATCCATTAAAGACCAACATGTGACCAAATCAATTTCACTGGAAATTGAATGCATTATTGATAAACAATTGTTAAGCTAGACTCATGGCAAGGAGTATTTTAGGTACTTGGTGAAATGGAACAATCATCCTTTGGAGAATGCTTCTTGGTTGGCCACACTTGATATTTCCAACTATGGTAATTCCATTGATGACCTCATGAACTAGAGTTCATGATATTTTTTTCCCTCAAGGAGCCTAATGTAGGGGCATCATTCCCCATAAAATTTGGTTTTACAAAATTGGTTTTGTTTGTTGGTTGCTTTTCCTTGTAACTTTGTGAGATGTGGCCCATTTTATTTTGACGATAAGATTCTTGAATCTTCCTTTTTCATTGAATGAAGATAGTTATGGAAGCTTAAAATATTTTCATCTTGGTCACCATAGGGAGAGGTGGGTTGTTTTATAGAGGAGGGGGTCAATGGTTGGGAGAGAAGCCCAATCAGTTTTGGGGAGAAGGAACCACCAAGAAAGAGGGTAATTCTAGAGAAAGATAATGACTGGAAAAGGTTTCAAAAGTAGATCAAGTAGAGAGTTGGAATTGAGATGGGAATAAAGGAAGTTGATACGTTTAAGAATCATTGTAACCAAATTTTTGTATAGATCAATGCACATGTAGAACCTTCTTTTCACTGTTTTTGTGTAAGATTTGATTACTGTAGCTTTGAATAAGTAATGGGTTGTGTAAATATTCTTGCAACCCTTGGCAATGGTTTGGCTAACTGATTGATCCAATGATCTGTAGGGAACTACATTAATTTTTGGTGCTTATTGCAGGTTCCTATTGCTTGTAGTGTTTAATTTTGTCTGTAACTATATAGGCTTCCATTATATTTTCCTTTCCTCTCCCACACACTTTCATTTACCTTCTTTCACCCATTTTATTTTCTTAAAATTATTCTTTTTAATGAGGTCATGGGTCAAAGATTGGGGTGTTTTATGTGCCAAAGTGACTCTCATCCTACAATTTTAGATAGCTCTAGAGTAGGAATACCATACCTTAGTAAATGCACACCCTTTATCCCACTCTCCCAAAACAAAAATTGAATGAGTAGGTATGAGAGTTAGGATGGTTTAAAATGTATCCTCCACACCTCAATCTCAGTCTTTCCCTTCATGTGAAAGATCAAATAAAATGACATGGGTGATATGCCCCATTGAATTAGTACTCTCCTTGCTTATTTTATTTATTTTTTATTATTTTCCTCACCTACACAGTCCAACATGGATGTCACCGGTTGGGGATGTGACATCCTCCCCCCCTTTGGGATAAGCCATCTCAACTTATTAAATCATCATGTTTGTTATTTTCTTCAAAATTTTAGGTTACTAGCCAATGTAATTGCATTTGAACCATTATCCTCACCTCTCACGTGGTTCCATTTTGCCTAATTTTACATTTTTTGGGGTAGTTTTTATAAAATTTTAGTATGTGCATAGTAATATATGCCCTTGAGTAATAATTTTCACTTAATTCAATCCTCTATTTTGAATTTGTGGGTTGATATTTCACAAAATAAATGTATATTATACCATTGGGTACACAAATTTACCAATTAACCCTAGTTAGGTATCAAAGTATCATGCACCAAAAGTAATTTTTTACCATTAAGTATTAAGGTAGTCACAACCTATCCATTGAAACCTATTCCCACAGTTATTTGCATTTTAGGTTCTTGGTAGTTTATGTTCATATGGGCTATGAAGGTTTTTTTTATATACTCTTAAAGATGCAATGAATTTTCAACACAAGGGGTAAGATCAAATACCTTAACCTTCCTCTATGCACTCTAATTTTAATTTATACTTTGTATATCAAAATTTTCTTTTTCACCCATTTCGGTTCTCTAGATTAGGACTAGCCATCCATTCTTAGGAGTTTAAAAATCCATTTAAGATATTCAAAACAAGACCATACATATTAAACAATCAACTTAGTCATGATCAGTTGGTAGTGTAAGATAATATACCCTATCCATAGTCAACTGAGGTTCATAGGTCCAATGTTTGAACTTGGTTACCCTGATACCAATATAAAATCCACCCCTAGGGCACCACACATGTTTTTTACAATTCACCATAACTACCAACTTAACCGACCAAGCATATTTCATCTAAATTTGAAGTGTTAATTTCAAAATTTCTACATTCATCTTGGTGACGACAATCAATCTCACACTTATATGTTTACACTAAAAGTGCTTAGCTCCTACAACTAGGATTTTTTCTAGAACCAAACTTATACCTTGAGGGTATAGGATTTGTAGTTCACCCCACAATGTTAGAGGGAGTTCAATCTCTTCTTTTGTATGATATATTTGATCTTACCTTTAAACTAGGACTATTCATTAGACATAAGTTATCACTTAGTTAATTATAATATATAATGATAATAACATTTCTATAAAGTGTAAGGTCGATACCAAATATTACCAAGCATTATTGTACAAACATTCACAACATTCACAAGGGGCATATCATACCATAATCCAATAGATCATAAACAATGACTCTCATGAGCATACCTCCATATACATAAATGGACTAGCTCATACACATCACAAGTACAATAGTGATTAGATCATACACAACCCATAAGTAAAATGATGATTAGCTCTTATGTACATCACACGTACAACTATAAATATCTCATTTTCACATCAAAAGTACAAAAACGACTAGCTCATATACATATCACAATTAAATTAGTGGTTGGCTCCAAAATACATCACAAATACATAGTGACAAACTCCAACATTTATCACATACACAATGACTAGCTCCAACATACATCACATATACATAGTAATGAGATAAATCACATACACATAGTTGTAAGGAAAGAAGAGTGTGGAATACACCTTCCTAATGCTAAACTTTAGGAGAGAGATACAAAAATTCTTTTAACACTTGCAATTACAGAACATAAAGATGCACATTCAAGAATAATAGAATAGACAACAAAGAATGGATACCAAATTTATGTGGGAAAACCCTCTTGGGAAAAAACCCACACAAATCTCTTCTATTATCATAAAATGTAAATTACATACAAGTTCAGAGCTATGCTCTTTTAGGTGTTAATACACAAAATGAATTTGGTAGCAATTCGATTACATTCAGTTTGATCAACCCTTCACACCTAGTTACAATGCACTATGGCATTTGTACATACATCTCAAGCGTTCCAAGAAATCATCATTCCAAATTCCATAATAGATGAACAATCACAAATGACATAACTATCATTACCCGTCATTCTTGGTCTTAATCGTAGTACCGCAAAGCCTCAAATGACTAGCCATAGGACTACGGTTTGCTTCTACCATTCTGTCTAACCATCGAAACACCACAACCACTTAGATTGACCTTCGTGGGATAATAGGTTCATCGCTTTCCATAGCCTACTGCCATACCATAGACTCTCATCTGACGATCACAAGATGACAAGATCTATACCACACCACCACAAGCCATATCACGGGTCATCATGAGACAACGAGATATCCCACATTGCTACAAGCCCTCTTCTTAGGCCGTCATGGGGTGGCGGTATGGCCTGCACACCCGATAACCTCTCCAACCATTGTTGCAGGGTTGCGGGTTAGGAATCCTCTCGCACTACCCCACAAGATAATGAAGACC
Source organism: Sequoiadendron giganteum (assembly GCA_007115665.2). Classification (NCBI taxonomy): domain Eukaryota; kingdom Viridiplantae; phylum Streptophyta; class Pinopsida; order Cupressales; family Cupressaceae; genus Sequoiadendron; species Sequoiadendron giganteum. The sequence continues at coordinate 27,140,969 of CM021108.1, read as the reverse complement.
ACCACAAGATGGTGGGTAACACCACCAGCCCGCACCCCTCTTAGCTGCACCCTGTGGTACTGCAATAAAGACTGAATTCAAAAATTTGGGAAGTATGAGTTTGATGGAAATTGAGATAAGGTTTTAATAGTGAGTTTGGGACACACATTCTCTACATTCTCCCACTTGAAGAAGATCTCACTAAACCCCTTCTAATGTTTGAAGTTACTGAATATTCAGGGCCCCAAGGCCCATTGAACTGGTGCAACATTTGAACTTATCCATGCTCATAGGCTTTGTCAATGCATCATCAACATTCACAAAAGTATCAATTTTTTATAGAGTAACCTTTCCCTCCTCCACCATATCACAAACAAATTGGTACTACATGTCAATATGTTTCATCCTAGCATGGAAGGTTGGATTTTTCACCAAACAAATGGAACTTTGACTATCACAACAAATGAAAATCTTCCCTACATCAAAACCAACATCAGAACATAATCTTATTAGAAAAATTGCTTCCTTATAGGTGTGAGTTGTTTCCATGTACTCAGCCTCAATAGTGGATAAAGTGACTACAACTTATCGCTTGCTCATTCAACTAACTACACCACCAAACAACATGAATACATATCCACTAGTGGATCTTATGTTATCAATGTCCCCTACCCAATCATAATCCACATATCCACAAATTATAATTGAGATCTAAGATCTAGTAGAGTAACCATGATAACATAAGGTGTACTCAAAAGTACCCTTAAAATACCTAAAAACACTCTTCACAACATCCCAATGCGGCCTTCTTGGATTAGCCATAAACCGACTAAGAACTTCCACTTCTTGGGAAATGTCTATCCTAGTAGAAACCATTTCATACATTAAACTACCAACTGCACTTGCATTAGGCACCCTGGTCATGTCCTCCATCTTAGTAGGAGATTTTGGAAAATCTTCAAAAGAAAGTTTCATTCTCCACAACATTGGAACAACTAACTGTTTGCAATCCACCATATTAAACCTCTCTAGGAAATAATTTATATACTTGTTTTGGCTGAGCCAAATTTTTCTATTTCCCCTATCCCTTCTAATTTCCATCCCTAAAATATACCTAGCTGAACCTAGATATTTCATTTCAAACTATGCTAAGAATTGAGATTTTAATTTGGAAATCATACCCTTACTATTCCCAATGAACAAAATGTCATCCACATATAGGGAAATAATAATAAGATGACAATTTTCAGTCTTAAAGTAAACACAATGATCTGAATTCGATCTCACAAATCTCAAAGATAACACATAGGTATTAAAATTTTGGTACCACATTCTAGGTGACTGCTTCAATCCATATAGATATTTCTTTAATTTGCAAACTAGGTTTTCCTTACCTTTTTCAATGAAGTTCTTTGGCCGGGATATGTACATCTCTTCCTTCAAATCACCATGAAGAAACATTATCTTCACATCCATCTTCTTGATTTCTAATTCATATGCAACTGCAAGTGATAACAAAAATTTGATAGACGGCAGCTTTGCTATAAGAGAAAATATTTCTCCATAGTCAATCCCCTCCACCTGGGAATATCCTTTTATGACCAACCTTGCTTTATGATTGTCAAGACTGCCATGAAAATAAATATTCTTCTTGAACACCCATTTACATCCTATAGGTTTTCGTCCTTTAGGAAAAGCTACCAGATCCTGCGTTTCATTCTTCTTTAATGATGTCATATCTTCATTCATGGCTTCCAACCAGGAATCTAAATCAGACATACCTATCACCTCTCTAATAGTCCTAGGCTCATCATTATTAGAAATCAAAGCATAGGCACAACTGGAATCCAACATAGAATATGCAAACCTTTCAAGCTACTAGAGCTTCAACGTAGATCACCTCACAAGATGAGGTTGAGGTTCTTCATCTTGTTCAAAATTTTTAGAACTGCTAGAGCTCTCCTCACTAACAGGTCCACTAGGAGTACATATTTCATCCTTATTTGGAGTAAGAGGAACTTCAACTACCTCCTTCTTTTCTTCTTCTTTAACCTCTGGCTACAAATCAACTATAGAAGGTTTCATCTCATAGAAAATCACACTTCTTCTATACAAAACCTTTGTAATTGGGTTCCAAATATTGTACCCTTTCACACCAATTCCATAACCAATGAAGATAGACTTTAGAACCTTGTTCTCCAGTTTAGTTATTTTTTCACTGGGCACATATGCATATGCTTGGCAACCAAAGACTCTAATGTGTCTCAATGAGGGCTTCTTACCAGACCACACTTCCATATGTGTCTTGTCCATAAGCACCAAAGTGGGAGATTTGTTAATCAATTAACATGCTATAGCTACAACCTCAACCCATAACTTATGTTCCAGACCAACACTACTTAGCATACTTCTCACCCTTACTATCACCATTCTATTAATATTTTTTACAAATCCATTTTGCTATGGAGTGTAAGGAGTTATTCTATGCCTTTTAATTTTGTGGTCCTTGCAAAACTTATCAAAATTTTCTAAACAAAACTAACCACCATTATCTATCCTCAAACACTTTATTTTCCTACCAGTCTGATTTTCTACAGAGGTTTTAAATTCCTTAAAATGATTGAAAAATTTACTTTTACTTTTGAGAAAATAAACAAATTTCCACAAATAATCATCTATGAACGAGACAAAATACACAGATTTTGATAACGAAGGAACATTAACTGGAACAAACACATCAACATAAATATAATCTAGAATACTAGAAGATTTATGAAGACTAGAATAAAATGAAACACAATGTTGTTTTCCATATATACAATATTTAGAAAAGTTGAACTCAAGATTATAATCATCAAGCCCTTTAACCAAGCTTTTATTTTTCAAGGATTTTAAGCCTTTTTCACCAATGATGCCGAGCCTTTGATGCCACAAATTTTTTTTCTCTACTGGGAGCTTCATCTCCAAATATTTTTCACCCTCAAGAAGAACACCTCCTTTCTCTACATGATCATATTTACTTGACTTTACAGAAGCACTATTACACTGTAATGCACATGTATCCAACTTATACAAAGTTCCAACTCGTGCACCCTTAGACAACACTATAGAGCCTCTAGTCATTCTACAAACACCATTCGAGAAAGATACTTGCATACCAACATCATTAAGCTTACTTACGAAAAAGAAATTTTGAATTAGACCTAGTATATGCATCACATCATGGATTCCCTTCACTTTTCCATCAGGAAACCAAATTTTGACTCTTCCATGACAAATAATTTCTAGGTGAGAATCATCACCCAGATCACCCTTCCACCAACATACTTTTCATACTTTGAGAACCAAACTCTATAAGAGGTCATGTGAAAGGATGCACCTGAATGAATAAGGAAAACATCATCTGATGCCCGAGTTTCCAAGGCTACTATGGAGGCATCCACATCACTCTGAGAAGATTCATTTTTAGGAGTGTTCCTTTTTTTATTCTTCTTCTCCTCTTTACAATCTTTCCAGATGTGTCCAGTCTGCCAACAGTTCCAACATTTCCTCTTGTAATTTTTACCAAGAGACTTTGATCTCCCCTTTGACTTGGATTTAGACTTCTCATCTTTCTTCTCACCTTTCTCCTTTGATCTTCCTCGAACAACAAGGGCCTCCTTGGCCATCTCAAAATACTTCCTTCACATTTCCTCTGACAACAACGAATCAACTGCATCTTCCATCTTGAAAGAGGTTGTTGTACTCCCAATATCCATTACCAGGTGATCCCATGTTTTAGGCAACAAACACAACAAGAGAATGCAACAATACTCATCATCTATCTTCACACCAATAAAACTCAACTGAGGAACAATCATATTAAACACTTTCAAATGATGTACAATAGACGCTCCTTCCTCCATCTTCAAAGAATAAAAATTCTTCCTCGGGAATAACTTATTTACCAGAGATTCGCCCTGATAAATGTCACCAAGCTTCTTCAACAAAATTTTTGTTGTCTTCTCTTCATGGATGTTCAAGAGAACTAAATTGGCCAAAGCATAGTCTGATCAAACCCTTGGCTTTCCGTTCCATTGCATCCTAGTCATTCTACAAGGTTGTTGATGATTTGTTAAAGGAAAGTGCATCCCATACTCTCAATCCAAAATTAAATCTTCCATTTTGAGTTTCCACAACTCAAAATTACCGCCATTGACTTTCTCAATTTCTATTCTTCCAAATGTACTCACCATCTTAAATTTGTAATAAGATTACAATCAGATTTCTCTACAAAACTTCCACTAAAAAATATCAACACAAAAAGCTCATCTTACCCACATGGAAAAAAAAGTTGGCCAAGATCTAATACCAACTGTAGAAGGAAAGAAAAGTGCATAATACACCTTCCTAATGCTAAACTTTAGGAGAGAGATACATAAATTCTTTTAACACTTGCAATTATAGAACATAAAGATGCACATTCAAGAATATCAAAATAGACAATAAATAGAGAATACCAGATTCACGTGGGAAAAACCTCCCAGGAAAAAACTCGCATACCAAAGCAGAGATCTATTGTATTATCATAAAATGTAAATTATATAAAAGTTTAGAGCTATTCCCTCTCAAATGTTAATACACAAAATGAAATCGGTATAAATTCGATTACATTCACTATGATCAACCCTTCACACCTAGTTACAGTGCACTATGGAATTTGTACATACATCTCAAGTGTTCTAGGAAACCATTGTTCCAAATTCCATAAAAGATAAATAGTTGCAAATGATGGAATTGTCATTACCTGTCATTCTTGGTCTTAATTGCAATATCGTGAAGCCTTTGATGACTAGTTATAGGACTGTAGTTTTCTTCTACCATTCTATCTAGCCACCATAATACCACAGCCACTTAGACTGACCTTCATGGGATAGCGGGTTCACCTCCATACCATAACCTACCACCATACCACAAACTCTCATATTTGACCATCACAGGACATTGAGATCTATACTACACCACCACAAGCCATCTCATAGGTCATCGTGGGAAAATGAGATATCTTGCACTACCAAAAGACATGTTCTTAGACTTTTGTGGGGTGTTGGTTAGGAATCCTCTTGCACTACTGTACAAGTTGATGAATACCACTATGGGATGGTGGGTAATACCACCAGCCTACACCCCTCTTAGTTGCACCCTGTGGTACTGCAATGAAGACCAAATGCAAAAATTTGGGAAGTTTGAGGTTGATGGAAACTGAGCTAGGGATTTAACAATGATTTTGAGACACACATTCTCAAAAATAGTGATTGGCTAACACATCACAATGAATAACTAACACATATCCATAATGCATCCTAGATAGAAAAGAATATCGGTGCATTGTACACTAAACCGTGGGTCCCATTCTTTTTCTGATTTTCTGGAACATTGGATAGCTTGGAAGAGGATTTTATGCATCCCATACTACACCAAAGATTCATACTCAACCCTATAATGCCAAGTATATAGTCTGACAATGGGGAAGGGGATTCAGTGCATCCCATACTACACCATAGGTGTGTCCTCCATCCCAAGGATTTCCAAAAGTAGTGAACCTACCATAACCCGATGGATTCTAATTTCAATTTTTTATAGGCCACTGGGGACAAGTCTATCCACCTAGGAAGAAGTAGCTCCTGGAATATACCACCTTGTGACCTTAGTGATATTTTCATCTATCTTCTTCACAATCCCAGGTAACACTTGGCATCAATAACTTTTGTGCTCTTAGTGACAGCTAGTGAACCCCATCGATACAAAATCTAGCCCCATATTACCTTTACTTGCATGGATGGGTACCTACTCATGCAATCGTTACCATATCATATCATTAACAAGGTATCCCATAGAACCCTTCACCTCCATGAAATAGGTGAATGTTTACTAGTCCCTAGCATTATCCCAGACATCGATCATTGGCATGGTCCAATGAGTGCCTGCCAATACTCAAATATCCTAGATGTTAACACTTGGGTGGGTCATATATAACATGAATCATAATAAAAATCAAAAGATACATGGGCCTATATATAGAGAACCCTACATATAGGATTGAATTACACAAAACACATAAGAGATACATGGAACCAACACACAATGTCCGTTATCGAACATGCACATAAATATCGACTATAAAAAAACAAATCCCTTACTTTATTATGTTTACTATATATAAGCATATTAAGTATTAAATAGAAGTTATTAAATTTCCTTAACTTGATCATACCTATTCAGTACCCATTTCCTCCTCAAATTGAAGCATATAGAGAAGGAGATGTCAAACCAATTAGGAACAACCCCAACCCTTGGAGTTACCCCCCTAAACCCTCCCTTTATGGACTTGAGGTCATAGGGACATCCTTCACCCAAGGATTGCTTACATACCCACTTCAAAATGAATCAAAGTCACATGTAGTTTTCCTTACAAAGTCTCTCAAGGGACACATGCACACAAGTTTCCCCATAATCAAGGTTTCATTAATGTTTATCTGCCATTATTAACACTTAATAGTAGTTAGGAAAACATAATTAAGTATATGATTTAACAACCCATACTATAGCACTTCCCTTTAAGGATATCATGATCTTGAATTAAACTCCACCCATTTTAATTTTAATCTTGTTTGAACATCTCGACTCTCTTATGGGTATCTTTGAATGTCATACAATATTAATTATAATTTTTTTTTAAGTATTAATAAATACCGAAATCTTTTTGGCAACACAATATCCATTAGATCAATATATGAAAATATCATACCATTATTAATATTACTAATAATATTCTTGATGTTCTAGGATGATCCTTAGTGCAATGGTAATTTACAAGTAGTAGTTTCACTGTTGTTAGGTGTTCAAATCTGTCCAGTGGATAGTGGGAAGATTGATCACTGCACAGAGTTTGGAGAACGTGTTGGCTCTTAGTTGTGATCATTTTTTGTCCTTGATGTCAAACTCAATTGATATGAGGTTCATTGTTTTCAGCTTCAGATTGGGTCTCTTACATGATCTTTTTGCTACTTCATATTCAACT